>CM057776.1:19048863-19648863 GCA_030064435.1 Trapa incisa | reverse complement strand
TAACTATATTTTTTTTATCTTGTTTATACTTAATCATATAAGGAAATGTCTTGATGAAATATATCCACTTTGCATGACACTAGTTCATAATGTGTTGCCACTTGAGATGTTTATGTGATTTATGATCTATGTTAATCATAAACTCTTTTTTTTCATAGACAATTTTGCTACATTTTTAGAGTTCGAACTAATGCATACATGTTCTTGTCGTCACTATGATAATTGATGTAGCACCACATTTTTTAAGGTGTTAAACCAAATTGAACTAAAATAGGAAATTAAATCAATTAGGAATTACTTAGAAATAAAATCCTAAAAATTTGTAAAAAATTAGTTCAAAAAAACTCAGAAAAATTATTATTGATCAAGAAATAAGGGTCAATTATCATGAGAATTGAAATCATATTCAAAATGGGTTAAATCGAATTGAACCATATTAGTTTTTATTTTTCTTGGTGGACCTAATAAGGGGAAAATTTGTAATTTTGGGATCTAAAAGTATAAATAAATAAAAATAAAAAATAAAAATAAATTTTGGGTTTACCTAACTTGGGTTAACTCACTTGAGTCAACCGGACAAACAAACCCAGAAAGATTTGGTCAAACCTTTTAAGGCTCAGTCAAAATGAGTTGACCAAACCCTTTCTTTTTTCAAAAGGCATGTGCTATGGATTTTGGTAAGTTAATTGTGATGGGTGGTAATTAACGTTGACCCATGGACAAGGAAAGAAGAAAACCCACAATTTTTAAACACTCTATACACTTAATCTAAATCATATCAAATTTTAGAAAAAGAAAGGGGTAAAGTGCTGCTTCTTCTTTTTCTAAAGTTGAGGATTTCTATTTCAGCAAAGTCGAGCATATCCCTTATAAAAGTTGAACATTTCTTTCCCATGTAGGCCAATCATTACTTTATTCATCCACCATAAAAAGGGTCGAGTGATACTTCCATCTTCTAAGAGAAACTTTTTCGCCCTACCCACTTCTTTATACCTAGATTTACCCTATAACATTAGGATTTCCCCAATCGAAGAATCGAACATCGATGGACCATAAATCCATGATGAACCGAGGATGGGGACCCAAGTTGGGAATTTGAATTGAATTAGATCAAAAGTTATTTTCCGAACAAGAAGCTGGGAATTTCGGGAGGTTGATGTGAATTAAATTGGGCACGTTGTGATTCATAAGTGAAAGTCTAAAAGATTTGAAAAAGTATTGAATGAGATGATTGGAGCAATTGAAGAAATCCAAGTGGAAACCCAAAATAAGAGTTCAATAAGATCTCAATAAAATAAATCAAATTTGAATTTCAAGTGTGAGATTTATTAACATAATAAATTTTCTATAATATTAAAAAATAAAATAATATATTTTCATATATGTTTAAGATAATATGCTAAGTTTAGAATATTTATATCTTAAACATCTCTAAATAGATGTACAATAAATATCTTAGTAATATTTTTTATATGAATAATTAGTGGTTAGCATGTCACCCACAATATTTTATTTCCTTATTTATATGATAGCTAGTATTCATAAGTACTTATAAAAGGCTGACTTTATAACATTGTAAAGACAGATCTTTGATTTCAATAATATTGTGAGGTTTATGTTTTCTTTCTCTTTTGAGAGAACTTTTAAACTTATCAGATTTTTACTTGTGGCGTTCAAGCAATTAGACTTATCACTGGGGTTTTTTAAGGGTTCTACTTGGATGATTTGGGTGTGGTATCTACATCTACTCACGTACCTTGTTTCTCAACTAAACAAGGTATATTCCATTCTTTTTACTTGTGTCGTGAAAGTATTGGGGTCTATTCCATATTTGGTGTATGGTGTCGTCACTATATTGGTGGGATTTGCATCAGAGCCCGGTTCAAGTGAGCCGGGATTGGAAAGGTATATAATTTAAATTACAGAAAGGACTCGAAAGGGGTAAAAGTGTAATTTTGGAATGTATGAAAATGTGGGTCACCAAGTCAGATGGGATATAATCTTACTTTTGGCCATCCCACTCAACTCATATACATTCAACCATACTCCTCTCTACTACCCACTCTCATACGGATTCTATAAAGATAGGTTATAAAAACACATCTAGTTGACCTAATTTTCACCAAATTTCAATAAATTAGATCTAACAATGCATTGAAAACTCCTTGAGTAGTCTTCACGGGTAGTTAATTGCATTTTCATCTCCCCATCATATTGAATTTTATCCGAGAATTTTGAAAACTAGATTGCAGAACCTCTCCAGACACCCGAGCCTTTTGAGAGTCAATTCTGCCTCATTTTACCACAAAATTTGGTCCTTTTGGTGTCAAAATATCTCTAAGAGAGCCATCTTAAAGTCTTTGGTTGGGTCCCGATCGACTAGTGGCTAGAAACTTCGTACTTTCGAGGGTAAGTCTTAAGGGTTGAGGTTAACTATAAATAACCCATCTTTTCTTCCTTAGGTGATTTCCTACTTTTTACTTAAATTTTTATTATCATACTCTTTCTATTTTGAATTTATCAAGGAACTCAGAAGTTTTAACAAAAATTTCACTTTCATTCATTCAAGAAATATTTTCTTGCCATACTTGGCTTATTATAGGAATTTTCTACCCCCTAATCCCTTGGGGTCATAGGACTAGAATTAACCCTAGAACGGTTGTGGGACTCTTGATTAGAAGGCTTTGAGGAATTTGTAGGGGTCCATTCGTATTCCATAATAGGACGAATTTCATGTGTGGCCTCCAATTCGTACCTACATGATAGTTTAAAGTTGGACTAATGTTAGGGCATAATATGGATTATGTTTCAAGGGGACTAGGCTCTCATACTACTCAAGTTGTCATGCCCCGACCCAGTTTGGTCAGATCCCCATGAGCAACCCACACTCTCCTGGTTCAAGAGGAGTTTCCTCCCACTTTAACTCAAGAGGAGCCAGGTGCACTTTCAACCTTATTCCCTGGAAAGACATATATCAAATATAATGCAAGCTTAAGAGAAATTAAGCATCCTTGATAGAGGGTAAGGCTTGGTGTTATCCCTAGTCATTTTCTCTATTTCTTGAAAAGGGATAAAAAGAGGGGTGAGTTTCTACAACTCAGTGAATGGGTATTTTAAAAAAATGAAGTTTTGAAAAAAAAATAGTTTTCAAATTGGAGTGTGCCAGACTCCTTAATTCCTTTAAATTTTCTCATCTTGAAATCTCGGTTTTCAAAAATAATTTCTCATCACAACGGTGTGTTTATCAACCAACACACGCCCTTCATCATGAAGGAACAAACAATCACAGGCCAACCCATCCACTGTACCCACTTGTGGCATCGGGGCGACTTTACCGGCCACCTAGATAGAAGTACGTCCACTTCTACCCTAAGAATGAGTGGCATGACATCCGACCCTCAATCCCGTAACAAAACTCTGTGTCCGTATGAGCACAAAGACCTCATCCTGTCACCACCTCGGTCTCATGTGCTTGAAGCTATGTCGAGCTTCGCAAGACTTTTGGTATGACTAACTGCCCTTATTTCCATCAGGTCGTCCAGAGCCTTGGGATGCATCACTACCCTTCTTGGGCGTCTTGAAGGTTCCGTAACACAGTGCATGCACAAATAAAAAAATTTTCACATAAGCCATATAATATGTGGTGCCATTGGTCCAATGGCCCCGACCCTCAACTCGATCTGTAGTTGTTTGTCTTGACTAGTTTGAAGACTTGTCATATCACACTACCGCTAGTCCATTGAGTATGTCGGTCTTGTCTCGTTATCATGGCCAAACAAATCATTTACTTAAGTTTTCATGGCTTAATAATCATGTTTGTTTATGAGCTCTTGCTCGTGCCAACTGGCCTAGGGCCCACTGTTCGAGATTTTCAAAAAAATTGAGCATATTAGCCCCCCAAGTTCCAAAATCGAGGCCTCTGACCTTTATGAGCTATTCAAGCTCCCGTCAAGAAGGTCTCCCAAAAGTTTTAAGCAGTGGCACATAATTAGGGGAGAGCACTTCTAACAAAATAATCTTTCTAATTGTCTATCATACCAACCGGGTATGAGGACATCTCCACTTATAACAGATAAGCGGATTTTCCACTCCCTTCTAGGAAGTTTCATCATACGAACTGGGTATGATCTACTTAGAACCGATAAGTAGTTTTTTCGTGTGATTTCCACATCATCTTCTCAGATATAATGATTAAAATAACACTTAGTAGTGAGTTTTAATTTTCAAGGTGCTTATCATCCCAACCGAGTATGATATTAATTTCCCACTCACCCGATCGTGTAGTGTATTTCCTCTAAATTTGCTTTCATGCCTTGCGAGTTTTACGTTAGCTGGCGTTCTTGATATCTTGTGTTCCTAAATGGTATGAACATCCTTGTTCATTATCATTTGGCTTGACAGCCTTCATTCATGATGAATGATTAAAAATATCTAACTTTTCAAATATTTGTAATTTGGTCCCTAAAGTTCCTTTTCTTTTACTTTAGACCCCAAATGCCGGTTTTTTCCCAAATTGAGTCCTAAAACTTTAAAAATTCTCATTGGAACCTCAATTTATTCAAATTTACAAAAAGAGGTTCAAATTTTCCAAATTCCCAAATTGGTCCCTAATTTTTCCAAAATTACCATTTTGCCCTTCCTTTACAAAAATGGTAAGTTTTACACCAAAAATTCTAAAATTTGCTCAATTGGTCCTCTGACACTCCTATCGAGCCCAATTGGCCCTCAATTTTATAAAATTGCATTTTAGTCCCTTGAATTTTTGAAATCCCCAATTTCAACTTCCTAACACAACCGAATTTGATTTCATCAAATTGACCAATCAAACAAGTTTAATTGTTGAAATTGAAGTTAAATTGGAGTTCCTACATCTTCATACGATTCAATTGCACTTTGAATCGCAAGTTTTGAGCTGAAACGAGCTCAAATGGAGCTTCGGCAGAAAATAGAACATAGAGAGAGAAAGATTCAAATGCTCACTATCGAGGGCGCGGTGGTCCAATATTTCAATCTAGGCAGATAACTCTCCTCCTAAGATTCCTCCTAGGATCAAGAATTGCATCAATTGATGTCAAATTGGGTGAGAATTTTATCATCGAAATTCTGCGAGTTCTCTCTCTCTAGTATCGGTCAGAAATTATAGAGGGGAGTCGAATTGGCTTACTTTTCACTTCTAATTTGGCCGTAGGAGAGCTGAGTAGGTGTTAGGAGAGCTTAGTTTGGCTTGAGGAGGGATCAAATTGGTCAATTTTAGCTCGATAGAAACATGGCAGCTTCGGTCCACTGGGACTGCTTCACTAGTCGATCACGTCGACGCTTCTCCGGCGACCCTCAAAGTGAATGGAGACTACCATCGTGTAGCTGACTTCTCCTCGGTTCTAAGGAGCCCGATCATGTCCTCTTTGGCTTAGAAAAGACCTTATATCGGAGCTGTGGTTTGAGCTTAACTGAAAAACTGAGTAGCTAAGAGAGAGTGAGGTTTTCAGGAGTGGAGAATATGAATGGAGAGGGGCTCTTTATATAGGGAGTTCGGGGACTTGTCGACCATTTGTTTGGAACCTTTATAACAATCATTGATGGCCTGAAATGTAATGAATGGAAATATTTCCTCCTCGCTGGCGCTGCTCCGATTTTCCGGCGAGTGAACAGTGCTATCATCTAAAGGAAGAAGACGACACTTTTTCAAACCGGTTTGAACTGAGTTCACAGCTTAAACTGGCCGGTTCAGGCTTGATTCAGTACCAAGTTTTTCAAAATTAAAAATTTCTAAATTCATCTAAATTCATTATCTTTCAAATGGTGGCCTCAATTCTCAAATTGGAATTTTCTAAGCCACCTAGGAAAATTAATTTAGCATTCGGTTCAATAGTGGTTTAAACTAGTCCAAACCAGTTCAATTCGGTTCGGATCTGGTTCACCTGAACCAGTTTGGTTTTCATCCCCCATTCATCCTAAAGTCATTTTCCATGACTTATATGTCTCTTTAGGTCATTTGGAATTCATAAATTTCCCGGTTTGCCCTCTCTCTATCGATTCCGATTTATAAACCGGCTCGGTTCTTTAATCGGTTCAATCTGATTCAGATCCGGTTCACCTAAACCAGTTGGTTTTTCTCTCCCAAATTTTCCTAAGGTTCTTTCCCAAGGATTATAAACCCTTTTGGGTCACTCGGGAGTTGTAAATTCTCCAATTTGTCCATTCCCTAATAATTGGGTTTGTGAACTGGTTCAGTTCTCACTCGGTTTGACCAGTTCTTTTCCCAATTTTCCTTAACTCCAAGGAGCAGTGTCACGCCCTGACCCAGTTTGGTCGGATCCCTATGATTAACCCGCCACTCCCGATTTATTAAAGGGTTTCCCCTTATTATAAACCATAAAGAGTAAGGCGTCCATTAACTTGCACCTTTTCTTAGAATAACATAGATCAAAATTACATGATATTTTAAATTTATCATACTTGTCTGATAGGTGTCTTAGTTGATGGTCTTTAAGGGTAGGCATTCCGGAATTTCCTAAAAGGGATGTAAGGGAGGGGGTGAGTACAACGACTTAGTGAATGTGTTTTCAAAACTTTTAACTTTTAGGAAAAAGACTTGTATTAGAGTGTGCTAGACTCATTTCTTTAAAAAAATCCTTTCATATCAAATCTCGGTGTTTTACCACCATTTCCTTATTAATCACGGTATGTCATCAGCCAACACACATCCTTCATCATAAAGGTCAAACACACATTCTGTCACGCCCCGACCCGGTTTGGTCGGATCCCCGTGATCAACTTGCTACTCTCCGAGTTTATTAAAGGGTTTCCCCTTATTGTAAACCATAAAGGGTAAGGCGTCATTTAACCTGCACCTTTTTCCTGGAATAGCATAATCAAAACTGCATGAAATTTAAAACTTTACATACATGTCTTATAGGCATCTTAGTTGACGGTCTTTAAGGGGAGGCTTTACGGGATTTCCTGAAAGGGATATAAGGAAGGGGGTGAGTACGACTACTCAGTGAATGGGTTTTTAAAAGCTTTTGACTTTTAAGAAAAATATTTATGTGGAGTGTGCTAGACTTCTTTGTTTTCAAAAATCCCTTCATTTAAAAATTTGGGTTTTTCCATTATTTCTTAGTTACCACGGTATGTCATCACCCAACACACATCTTTCATCATGAAGGTTACACACATTTGCAAGTCAGTATCACTACTGAACCCGCTAGAGGCTTCGAAGTGACTTTTCCTGCCACCCGGATAGAAGTACGACCACTTCTACCCTGGGACTGAGTGGATGTACGTGACATCCGACCCACAATCCCGAAATCACTTCTTCATATCCGTATGAGGATAGAGACCTCATCATGTCCCCACCCTGGTCTCGTGCGCTTAGTGCTAATCCAGATTTTGCACAGGCACCTGGAACGACGAACTGCCCTTATAGCTACCAGGTTGTCCAGTGCCCTTAGGACGCATCACTACCCCTCATGGGTGTCTTGATGATCCTGTAGTCGCAGTGCATGCACAAACAATGTTTTCTTATATTGCCATATAATCTGTGGTGCCACTGGTCCAACGGCCCCGACTTTCAACTTAACCCGCAGTTGTTTGTCTTGACTAGTCCGTCGACCTGTCATGTCACACTGTTGCTAGTTGACTGAGCATGCCGGTCCTATCTTGGTACCATGGCCAAAAAATTCACTTATTAAGTTTTATGGCACATATATCATATTCGTTTACGAGCTCCTACTCGTGCCAACTGGCCTTGAGCCCACTGTACGAGATTTAAAAAAAAACTGGGCATTCTAGCCCTCAAGTTCCAAAATCGAGGCCCCCAGCCTATAAGAGCTATTCGAGCTCCCGTCAAGAAGGTCTCCCAAATAGTTTAAGCATTGGTACACAGTCAGGGGAGAACTCTTCTGACAAAATAGGTTTTCACTATCCTTTATACCAACCAGTATAAGGACATCTCCGTTCATAACCGATGAACGGGTTTTCAACTTCTTTCGAGGAAGTCTCATCATACCAACCGGGTATGATCTACTTACAACCGATAAGTAGTTTTTTTCGCATAATTTTCACATCACTTTCTCTAAGTGGTGATAATTAAAATACCACTAAATAGTGGGTTTTTATACCGAGGTACTTATCATCCCCTACCGAGTATGATATAAAATTTCCACTCACAACCGGTAAGTGGTTTTTATCTTTAAGTTGTGCTCATCATCCCAACCAGGTATGATGTTAGTAAACCCACTCACCCATTAATGCCGTGAATTCCACTAGACCGGTTCTTGGTATTCACGTAAGCTTGTCCTTGCTGGTATTTCCAGTACTTCGTGTTCCTACACGATATGAATATCTTGGTTCCATGATCTTTCGGCCTAATCGCCTTCATTCATTCCAAATGAATGAAAAAGTCAAACTTTCATTTATTTGCAATTAGGTCCCTAAAGTTATTTCTCTTTAACTTTAAGTCCCAAATGCCAGTTTTTCCTCAAATTGAGTCCCGAAACTTTTAAAATTTATCATAGGACCTCAATTTATTCCATTTCACAAAAAGGGGTTTAATTTTCCAATTTGGTCCCCCAACTTTTCCAAAATTACCATTTTGCGCTTCCTTTACAAAAATGGAAAATTTTGCCCCAAAAATTTCAAAATTCCTCAATTGGTCCTCCAACATTATTTTCATGCCCAATTGACCCTCAATTTCATAAAATTTCATTTTGGTCCTTTGAATTTCAAAAATCCCCAATTTCCCCCAATTCCAACTTCTTAACACAGCCGAATTTGATTTCATCAAATTTACCCATCAAACATTTACAATTGTTGAAATTGAGTTTCTACATGTTCATACAATTCTTCAGAAATGTGAATCGCAAGTTTTAATGCCAGGACGAGCTCAAACGGAGCTTCGCCGGAAAATGAACTATAGAGAGAGAAAGCTTCGATTACTCACCGGTGAAGGCACGACGGTTCGAGCTTTTGATCTAGACAGATAGCTCTCATCCTATGGTTCATCCTAGAATTAAGAATCACATCAATTGATGCATAATTATATTAGAATTTTGTCATATAAATTCGGTCGATTCTCTCTCTAACACCGATCGGAAATTGTAAAGGGGAGCTGAATTAGCTTACCTTTCGGTCCTAATTCGGTCGTGGAAAGACTGAGGAAGTGTTGGGAGGGCTTGGTTTGGCCTGAGGAGGGCTTGAAATGGCCGATTTCAGCTTGGCCGAAATAGGGCAGCTTCGGTCCATCGGAGTTGCTTCACAATTCCATCATGTCGGCGCTTCTCCAACGATTCTTGGATTGACTGGAGTTTGCTAACAGATAGCTGTCTTCTCCCCGGTTCTAAAGAGCCCGACCTTTGTTCAAGTCGAAGCTCTAGTTCAAGCTTTACCGGGAAATGGAGCAGTAGTGAGAGAGAGAGAAGTGTTCAGGTGTGAGGAGAATGAAATGGGGATGACCTCTTTATATAGGCGTAAAACCCGTGTATTAAATGGGCGAGATTCATTATTAGTATTAATATTTCCATAAATTATTGGTATTAATTCCAATAATTTAATTTCAGTATTAATTCAAATAAATTAAATTTCGGTATTAATTTCAATAATTTAATTTCGGCATTAAATTATTTGTATTAATTCTAATAATTAAATATATATTAATTTATGGTTATTTATGATAAGGCGTAAATACAAAATTTTGACCAAAATTTCGGGTTACAAAAAAATTCATACTTCCCAATAGGTCACCCATCCTCACACTACTCTCAAGCAAGCATGTTTAACTTTAAAGTTCTCATGGAATCTAGTTCACCTAAACCACTTTGGTTTTTGTTTTCTAATTTGTCTTAAGTTTCTTTTCCAATGTTTAATTAACCCTTTCTATCACCCGAGAGTTGTAAATTCCCAACTTGCCCATTCAAAAATAATCGGGTTTGTGAACAGGTTCTGAATCCTCACTTGATTTGACCGGTTCTTTTCCTAGTTTTCCTTAGCTCAAAAGGGCAGATTTTACAACTCTCCCCTCCTTTTAGGAGTTTTGTTCCCAAAACTTGGTTAACATCCTTGCATGAGCAATCATTTCCTTTGATGCCCCTTTGGTGTTTGCTTAAGATATAAACTTTTCTCTCGTCCTTAAAATTAGTCCCTTTTACAACCTTCACTTAAAAAATTCATTTTCGTTAATATTATTTACTCCCTCCATGGAGTTTGTCATCACTAGACATACCTTACCTCAGGGTACTTTCTTAGATTTTATCTCTCTTTTTGCTTAGAGCAACATTCTTCCCCTTTAGGTCCTATACTCAAGATTGGGAATTCCAAGATAACTAACCATTTTCGTGTCTAGTTAAACGCTTGATCATTGAAACACTTAGCTCGTCGTTCTATAGAGCATTTCGTACTTATTTTCACGGATTTCTTTATCACCACCTTTTCGTCCTATTTTGACTCTTTCTCCATTCATTGTCTATTATAAATTCGGTCCAAATTGTCATATTTGACCTCGTCATGCTTATTAGCCGACTCTTCCTTACTTCGAGTCATATTCTCCTCGGGTTGTTGGGCTTACATGCCCTTACATCATGGCATTTTCTAGGACCTGTCTCTATCCATTTGATTTTTAGAACATCTCCTGAAGTGTCTCTCTTAGCTTTTAGACCTTTCAAGGATCGTATAACTTTATTTCTCTTTTCTTTTGATAGTATTCCTCAACTATCCTTTTTTTTTACCATTATTAACTCCACTTACTCAATTGTGTTGGTTCTCCTTACTCACTCATTCCTTTTCGACTTCCTTATTGAGTATTTCCTATTCCAATTAATTAAATTCCCAGATGTTTTACCGACATGCTGGGTTTCGTCCTTTCTTAGATTCATCATCATTCCCAATGATATCCTCTACTCAAGGGTTTTCTTTGGCCTTAATCCCCTCTGATTTGTTCGCAACCATTTCACAATTCTTAATTTTTCTAGTCCAATCGTCTGGGCAGTTGTACACTCGTTCTTCATGCCCATCCTATTATCCATCATAGAGTGTAGTCTTTACTACATCTCATTCTTTCTTAGGGTTTTGTTTATTCTATTTGGCTGTCTGTCGTTATTAGTTTTCCTCTTTCTACTTGATTCTCCTGTTCTCTCCAAACAGGTCAGCCTGGGCCATTATGATACTTTCTTCCTTGGAAACATTTCCTAATTAAGGGTTGGTTACTTTCACTCCACATTGTGTCCATCCGCCCCTCCATAATTCCTTTAATTTAATTTCCTTCTTAGGATCTCATTTTACCTTGGTACTCGACTTTTCCATCTCAACCAACATTTCATTTGTGAGCTTATCTTTCCTTCTATTTTGATTGGTTCCATTTCCTCTCAATTGGGATACACATGTCTTTTCGGGGCTTCCTTCCTTTGTAGAATTATTTCCCTTTCTCTGGAGATTCCTTTTTACATTTGCCCTAGGGGATTTCTACTCTTTATGTTGTCTTCTCCTGTTTACCTTTACTCCTCAGGTCTTGCAAGACATCTTTTATACTTTATATGCATCCTCATTCTTACCCAATACCTGTCTATTTCCTTATGGAGCGTATAAATCTTTCTTATTTCAAGATTTCTTGATCATTATGTGAGAAGCTTGCCTATTTCTTTCTTGGCTTGAGTTTGGTTGTTAATTTGGCCTTTTGGTTCCTTTAGGGATTTCTTTCATCCTTCTCTTTCAAAGTATTTGACCTTTCTGCCTCTCTTCCTTGTCGGAACTTACAACATGGTTCTTTCGCGTATTAGCTGGTTAACTGCCCTGCCTCCACCAGTCCCTTGGTTTAGGTCTTCTTAGGGCAGTTGTCTTCTTGAGTACTCCTGTCCTTAACGTCATCTCACTGACTTTTTAGGGTGTAGTCCTTTCTACTTCCTAGTCTTCCTTAGGTATGTTGGTCAGAGACTTTGATTTTTAACTTTTCTGCTTTTTCCAAAAGAGGTAGTACTTTAAAATTATATCACTTTTCCAAAGCATATTAGTCTTGGCCTCTGACACTTCCTTCCTTCAAGTAGTTTCTAATGAGGGGTTGACTCCTTGCACATCCGCCAACCAATGATTCATTTTCACAGCGTATTCCTTCTCTTCTTCACTCTCACTATGTCATTCCCTAGAGTTTCGGGGGACGTTTTTCTGTGTTTGCCCCTTATGAGTGGGTTCTAAGTATGATTATCATGTACCTTATCCCTATTCATGAGATATCCTTCTTGGTTTGACCTTCTTAAGAAGTTTTTGTATTCACCTCGTCTTTTCTTGACCTCTTTTTGAATTGTTTATGTAACCCGCTCCATGGTATCAGTCTCTTATGCTTCATGTCCTTCGTGACCTTTGAGGAGGTATTGCCCTGAATCTATGAGGTGTGGAACACCCCTTCTTTCCTTACACTTATAATAGTTCAACTTGGTACTTGTCCTTTAGTAGGGTTGGGCAACTCTTTAGGTAATGTCCCATTGTCATTCCCTTACATGGATTGTTGTGATTCTTACTTTCCTTCGAGTGGGGCTTTTTCCAGGGTTACTATTGGTTTGGTGCTTACTGTTCTTCAGTCTGATCACTTTGACAATTTTCTAGCTGAATCACCTTTGCTAAGGGTCATGGTGAGAGCCCTCCTAGGTTTCCTGATTCATTTTCCATCACTGGGTTGCGACTCTTAGTTTCTAGGATAATGCGGGTTTGTTTTATTTTCCTTATGCCATATTCCTAGTAAGATCACATCCTCAGAAGATAGAGTTTTGGGGAATTTGAATCTTTTATTAACATGGGGATACAAAAGGTTGGGCTCTCAGCCCTATCACAGAAAATGGTTGCAAAATAACAAAGGAGCTATGGAATTTTGATAAACGTCTTCCTCCATAATTAGAGTTGTGCCACCAATAGGTCCTAGCACCATTCTCCAGGATACTTCCTCATTTGGTCTTTTGACATTTCACCCTGGTCTCAAGCATTTGGAAAGCTTCTAGGGTTGTCTCCCTACGGAGGTAGGGTGTTGAGTAGAGCCATTCCAAGTTTTCTTGGTTCCTCTCCGGGAGCCATCTGAAAATTTTAGGATAAATCCTATCTGTTACTATATTTTCTAGTCTTGATTATGTATTCGAGGAAATAGGCTCTGATACCACTCTAGTTGTCATGCTCCGACCCGGTTTGGTCGGATCCCCGTGATCAACCCGCCACTCTCTCGATTTATTAAAGGGTTTCCCCTTATTGTAAACCGTAAAGAGTAAGGCGTCCTTTAACCTGCACCTTTTTCCTGGAATAGCATAATCAAAACTCCATGAAATTTAAAACTTTTCATACCTGTCTTACAAGCATCTTAGTTGACGGTCTTTAAGGGGAGGCTTTTCGGGATTTCCTGAAAGGGATATAAGGGAGGGGGTGAGTATGACTACTCAGTGAATGGGTTTTTAAAAGCTTTTGACTTTTAAGAAAAACATTTATATGGAGTGTGCCAGACTCCTTTATTTTCAAAATTCCTTCATTTAAAAATTCAGGGTTTTCCATTATTTCTTAGTTACCACGGTGTGTCATCACCCAACACACATCCTTCATCATGAAGGTTACACACATTCGCAAGTCAGTATCACTACTGAACCCACTAGAGGTTTCGGAGCGACTTTTCCTACCACCCGAATAGAAGTACGACCACTTCTACCCTGGGAGTGAGTGGATGTACGTGACATCTGACCCACAATCCCGAAATCACTTCTTCCTGTCCGTATGAGGACAGAGACCTCATCCTGTCCCCACCCCGGTCTCGTGCTGTAAACCCCACACATTTGAGTTAAGGAAAACCGAGAAAAGAACCGGTCAAACCGAATAAGAAAACAAAACCGGTTTACATTTGGGAATAAGCAATATGAAAATTTACAACTTTCGGTTGATCCAAAGGATTTATTAAACATTGGAAAAGAAACTTAAGACAAATTAGAAAACAAAAACCAAATTGGTTCAGGTGAACTAGATTATATAAGAACTTCAAAGTTAAGCGACGACTTACCATAAATAGCCATCAATTAATATATATTTAATTATTGAAATTAATACCAATAATTTAATACCTAAATTAAATTATTGGAATTAATACAAATAATTTAATACCGAAATTAAATTATTGGAATTAATACCAATAATTTATGGCAATATTAATAATAGTAATAAATCTCGCCCATTTAATACACGGGTTTTACGACTATATAAAAAGGTCATCCCCATTTCATTCTCCTCATACCTGAACACTTCTCTCTCTCTACTGCTCCATTTCCCAGTAAAGCTCGAACCAGAGCTTTGACTTGAACAAAAGTTGGGCTCTTTAGAACTGGGGAGAAGACAACTATTTGATAGCAAACTCCAGTCAATTCGAGGATCGTTGGAGAAGCGTCGACATGATGGAATAGTGAAGCAACTCCGGCGGACCGAAGCTACCCTATTTTGGCCAAGCTGGAATCGGCCATTTCAAGCCCTCCTCAGGCCAAACCGAGCCCTCCCAACACTTACTCAGCCTTTCCACGGCCGAATTAGGACCGAAAGGTAAGCCAATTCGGCTCCCCTTTATAATTTTCGATCGGTGCTAGAGAGAGAATCGACCGAATTTTAATGACGAAATTCTAATCCAATTCCGCATCAATTGATACAATACTTGATTTTAGGATGAACCTCAGGACGAGACCTATCTGCCCAGATCGAAAGCTCGGACTGTCGTGCCTTCACCGGTGAGTAATCGAAGCTTTCTCTTTCTACAGTCTATTTTCCGGAAAAGCTCCGTTTGAGCTCGTTCCGACGTTAAAATCTGCGATTCAAAGTTTCTTAGAATTGTATGAACATACAGGAACTCAATTTCAACTCCAATTTCAATAATTAGAAGTGTTTGATCGGTCAATTTGATGAAATCAAATTCAGGAGTGTTGAAGAGTTGAAATTGGGGGAAAATTTGGGGATTTTTGAAATTCAAAGGGGCCAAAATACAATTTTATGAAATTGAGGGTCAATTGGGCATGAAAATAATGTTAAAGGACCAATTGAGGAATTTTGGAAAATTTGGGGAAAAACTTACCATTTTTGTGAAAGAAGGGCAAAATGGTAATTTTGGAAAAATTGGGGAACCAAATTGGAAATTTGAAAAATTAAACCCCTTTTTGGTGAAATTGAATAAATTGAGGTCCCACGATAAATTTTAAAAGTTACGGGACTAAATTTGAGGAAAAACCGACATTAGGGACTTAAAGTTAAAGAGAAATAACTTTAGGGACCTAATTGCAAATAACTAAAAGTTTGGGTTTTCTCATTCATTAATGAATGAAGGCTGTTATGCCGAGTAATAATGAACAAGGTTGTTCATATCATGTAGGAACGTTAAATACCGGGAACGCCAGCAAGGACAAGCTCGCGTGAATACAAAGAACCAGTCTAATGGAAATCACAGCATTAACGGGTGAGTGGGTTTACTAACATCATACCCGGTTGGGGATGATAAGTGCCTCGATATAAAAACCCACTGTTTAGTGGTATTTTAATCATCACTACTTAGAGAAAGTGATGTGAAAGTTATGCGAAAAAAACTACTTACGGGTTGTAAGTAGATCATACCCGGTTGGTATGATGAGACTTCCTCGAAAGAAGTTGAAAACCCGTTCATCGGTTATGAACGGAGATGTCCTTATACCAGTCGGTATGATAGACAGTAAAAACCTATTGTTGTCGAAAGTGCTCTCCCCTGACTGTGTGCCAATGCTTAAACAATTTGGGAGACCTTCTCGACGGGAGCTCGAATAGCTCTAATAGGCCGGGGGCCTCGATTTTGGAACTTGGGGGCTAAATGCCCGATTTTGAAAATCTCGTACAGTGGGCCTAAGGCCAGTTGGCACGAGCAGGAGCTCGTAAATGAACATTATATATGTGCCATAAAAATTAATAAGTGAATTGTTTGGCCATGGTACCAAGATAGGACCGACATGCTCAGTCAACTAGCAGCAGTGCGACATGACAAGTCGACGGACTAGTCAAGACAAACAGCTGCGGGTTGAGTTGAGAGTCGGGGCCGTTGGACTAGTGGCACCACAGATTACATGGCAATATAAGAAAACATTGTTTGTGCATGCACTGTGAGTACGAGATCATCAAGACACCCATGAAGGGTAGTGATGCATCCTAAGGGCACTAGATGACCTGGTGGCTATAAGGGCAGTTCGTCGTTCCAGGTGTCTGTGCGAAATCTGGAGTAGCACAAAACACATGAGACCGGGGTGGGGACAGGATGAGGTCTCTGTCCTCATACGGACATGAAGAAGTGATTTCGGGATTATGGGTAGGATGTCACGTACATCCACTCATTCCCAGGGTAGAAGTGGTCGTACTTCTATCCGGTGACAGGAAAAGTTGCTCCAAAGCCACTAGCGGGTTCAGTAGTCATGCTGACTTGTGAATGTGTGTAACCTTCTTGATGAAGGATGTGTGTTGGGTGATGACACACTGTGGTAACTAACAAATAATGGAAAAAAAACACAAATTTTTAAATGATGGGATTTTTGAAAACAAAGGAGTCTGGCACACTCCATATAAATGTTTTTCTTAAAAGTCAAAAGCTTTTAAAAACCCATTCACTGAGTAGTCGTACTCACCCCCTTCCTTATGTCCCTTTCAGAAAATCCCGGAAAGCCTCACCTTAAAGACCGTCAACTAAGATGCCTGTAAGACAGGTATGTAAAGTTTTAAATTTCATACAGTTTTGATTATCCTATTCTAGAAAAAAGGTGCAAGTTAAAGGACGCCTTACTCTTTATGGTTTACGATAAGGGGAAACCCTTTAATAAATAGGGAGAGTGGCGGGTTGATCATGGGGATCCGACCAAACCGGGTCGGGGCATGACACGTGCGCTTAGTGCCACTCTAGATTTTGCACAGACACCTGGAACGACGAACTGCCCTTATAGCCACTAGGTCGTCCAATGCCCTTAGGACACATCACTACCCCTCATGGGCGTCTTAATGATCCTGTACTCACAGTGCATGCACAAACAATGTTTTCTTATATTGCCATGTAATCTGTGGTGCCACTGGTCCAACAGCCCCGACTCTAAACTCAACCCGCAGCTGTTTGTCTTGACTAGTCCGTCGACCTGTCATGTCGCACTGCTGCTAGTTGACTGAGCATGCCGGTCCTATCTTGGTACCATGGCCAAAAAATTCACTTATTAAGTTTTAATGCACATATATCATATTTGTTTACGAGCTCCTGCTCATGCCAACTAGCCTTGAGCCCACTGTACGAGATTTTCAAAAAAAAAAATTGGGCATTCTTGCCCTCAAGTTCCAAAATCGAGGCCCCCAACCTATAAGTGCTATTCGAGCTCCTATCAAGAAGGTCTCCCAAATAGTTTAAGCATTGGCACACAGTTAGGGGAGAACACTTCTGACAAAATAGGTTTTCACTGTCCATTATACCAACCAATATAAGGACATCTTCGTTCATAACCGATGAACGGGTTTTCAACTTCTTTCGAGGAAGTCTCATCATACCAACCGGGTATGATCTACTTACAACCGGTAAGTAGTTTTTTTCACATAATTTTCACATCACTTTCTCTAAGTGGTGATGATTATAATACCACTTAATAGTGGGTTTTTATACCGAGGTACTTGTCATCCCCTACCGGGTATGATATAAAATTTCCACTCACAACCGGTAAGTGGTTTTTATCTTTAAGTTGTGCTCATCATCCCAACCGGGTATGATGTTAGTAAACCCACTCACCCGTTAATGCCGTGAATTCCAGTAGACCGGTTCTTGGTATTCACGCGAGCTTGTCCTTGCTGGTATTTCTGGTACTTTGTGTTCCTACACGATATGAACATCTTGGTTCATTATCCTTCGGCCTAATCGCCTTCATTCATTCCAAATGAATGAGAAAGTCAAACTTTCATTTATTTGCAATTAGGTCCCTAAAGTTATTTCTCTTTAACTTTAAGTCCCAAATGCCAGTTTTTCCTCAAATTAAGTCCCGAAAATTTTAAAATTTATCATAGGACTTCAACTTCCTTCGAGGAAGTTTCATCATACCAACCGGGTATGATGTACTTACAACCGATAAGTAGTTTTTTTTGCATGTTTTTCACATAACTCCTCCAAGTTGTGATGTTTAAAATACCACTTAGTAATGGATTTTCATTTCGAGATACTTATCATCCCAAACCGGGTATGATATAAAATCCCACTGACACGTTAATGCAATAAATTCCACTAGATCTATTCTTTGTATTCACACGAGCTTGTCCTTTCTGGCGTTCCCAGTACTTCGTGTTACTACACGATATGAACATCTCGGTTCATTATCATTTGACCTAATAGCCTTCATTCATTCCAAATGAATGAGAAAACTAAACTTTTATTTATTTGCAATTAGGTTTCTAAAGTTATTTCTCTTTAACTTTAAGTCCATAATGCTTGTTTTTCCTCAAATTGAGTCCCAAAACTTTTAAAATTTATCATAGGGCCTCAATTTATTTCATTTTACAAAAAGAGGTTTAATTTCCCAAATTTTCAATTTGGTCCCCCAACTTTTCCAAAATTACCATTTTGCCCTTCCTTTACAAAAATGGTAAGTTTCACCCCAAAAATTCTAAAATTCCTCAATTGGTCCTTTAACATACTTATCATACCCAATTGACCCTCAATTTTATAAAATTGCATCTTGGTCATTCGAATTTTAAAAAATTCCCAATATTCCCCAAAATTTTACCCAATTTCAACTCTTTAAAACTAACGAATTTGATTTCATCAAATTGACCGATCAAACATTTCTAATTATTGAAATTGAATTTCTACATGTTAATACGATTGCATAGCACTTTGAATCGTAAGTTTTAACGCTGGAATGAGCTCAAACGGAGCTTTGCCAGAAAACAGACTATAGAGAGAGAAAGTTTTGATGGTCCGAGCTTTCGACCCGGGCGGATAGCTCTCGTCTTGAGGTTCATCCTGAAATCAAGAATTGCATCAATTGATGCTGAATTGACTTAGAATTTCATCATCGAAGTTTTGTTGGTTCTCTCTCTAGCACCAACTGGAATTTGTAGAGGGGAGCCGAATTGGCTTACCTTTTAGTCCTAATTCGGCCGTAAGAGGGTTGAGGAAGTGTTTAGAGGGCTTGGTTTGGCCTCAGGAGGGCTTGAAATGGCCAATTTTAACTCGGCTGAAACAGGGCAACTTCGGTCCGCCAAAGCTGCTTAACTCTTCAATCACGCCGGCTTCTCCGGCGACCCTTGGAGCAAACAAAGACTACAGGCGTGTAGCTGACTTCTCCCCGATTCTAAAGAACCTGACCTCACCTTCTTTGGCTTAGAAATGACCCTATATCGGAGCTCTGGTTCGATCTTTGCTGGAAAATTAAGCAACTGAGAGAGAGTGAGCTTTTCAGGTGTGGAGAGGATGAACTGGGAGGGCGTCTTTATATAGGAAGCTCAAAGACTTCTTGGCCGTCCGATTGGCACATTTATGATAAGAATTGATGGTTGGAAATGTATTGAATGGAGATGTTTCTTCTTCACCGGTGCTGCTTTGATTTTTTGACGAGTGAACAGTGTTATTATCTGAAGGATGAAAATGACACTATTCTGAACCGGACCGGACTGGTCCGAACCGAGTTTCAAATCTAAAAATTTCTAAATTCATTTTCTATCCAATGGTGGTCTCAAATCTCAAATTTGAATTTTTTAAGCCACTTAGAAAAATGAATTTAGAATCTGGTTCAATAGTGGTTTAAACCGGTTCAATCATGTTCAATTCGGTTTAGATCTGGTTCACCTGAACCGATTTGGTTTTTCTCTCCAATTCACCCTATAGTCCTTTTTCATGACTTTTATGACTCCTTAGGTTACTTAGGGTCCATAAATTTCCTGGTTTACCATCTCTCTATTGGTTCTTGATCATAAACTAGCTCGGTTCTTAAATCGGTTTAATCCGGTTCAGGTCTGGTTCACCTGAACCGGTCTGGTTTTTCTCTGCCACTTGTTCTAAGTTTCCTTCCCAAGGTTTATAAATCTCTTTGGGTCACAAGAGATTTGAAATTTCTCTAATTAACCCGTTCCCCCATAAACGGGTTTGTGAACCGGTTCGGTTTTCTTACTCGGTTTGTCCAGTTCTTTTCCCGGTTGTCCTTATCTAAAAAGGACAGGGTTTACAACTCTCCCCTCCTTTTAAGAGTTTTGTCCCCAAAACTTAACCAATATATTCCACATTGTGAATAATTTCCCTTAATGTCAACTTGGGTTTTCTTAACATGCTAACACTTCGATTGCTCTTTCGCTTAGTTCCCGTAATCATTCATCTAAGGAATTTCTTTTCATTTATCATGCTTACTCCTTCCATGAAGTTATAATAACGAGGCATGTCTTGATTTATTAATCCAAATGTATATTCTTAGATTTGCATCTCCCTTTATTTAGGGTAAGGTTCTTTCTTTTGTGGTTTTTACTCAAAATTTTAGGATTGGGAGTTCCAAGGTATCCAATAGTTCATTTGTCTAGTTATTTTCTTCACTGTTGAAACCCATAGCTAGACGTTCTTTTGAGCATTACGTACATGTTTTCACAGGTTTCTGTGTTATTATTCTTTCGTCCCATTTTGACCCATCCTTCATTCGTCATTGATTACAACTTTGGTCAAATTTATGTTTGACCTCGTTATGTTTACTAGCTGACTCCTTTTTACTTGAGTTACATTTTACTCGGGACTGTTGGTGCTTATATGTCCATTAAACTTCTATAACACCTCTTTTAGGGTTGTTTCCAACTTTCCAACATTTCAGGGACTGTATAATTTTGTCCCTCCTTTCATCGGGTAGTATTCCTCAACTACCTTTACTAATATCCAATTATCCTTTGTATCTTGACAACATGTCTTACATAACCATATCGGTTTTCCTTACCCACTCGTACTTTCCCAACTTCTTTATTGGGTCTTTCTTGTGCCAATTTGGTTTCCCGATTGTTTACCAACAAACTGGGATTCTTTTCTTCTTAAGTCCTTGGCATTCCTTGTTCAAGAATTTTTTTTCCTTTTTCCTTAATCCACTTTTACTTATGTGTAATCACTTCATGATTCTTCATTCGATAATAATCGCTTTCGATCTATGTGTCAATTCCTTTGCTTGGGAAGGTTCTCTCCTTCCGGTTTCGTTCTCTACTATGTCCCTCACAATAGAGAGTTCTATCTTAGGAGTTACATGCTCAACCTCCTTATCATTCATTGTAGGGTTCTTTCTCCCTTTCTTCGCACCCCTATCTATGTTAGGGCATTTGCTCATTTGGATCCTTCTTTATCCACAACTTCCATTTCATCCCTTATTCATTACTGGAGATACTTTCAATTTTCGGTCTTATTCCATACACTTCACACTATGCTCGATCGTCCACTCTTTAAGCTTCATATGCGCGTGTGGAGTATGACCTGTCTTATCAATTGTGGTTATTCCTCCTTAACCACATCTTATTTGGAGGGTTCACTTCCCAACGTTTCTTGGACGTTCTTTCTTTCATTACCTTATTATGGATAGTTCACTCATTCTTACTTGTTACAACATCCCTTGATGCTAACTTCCTACTTACCATTTTCTTGAGTTTAACTACTCCTTAGATTCTCTTAATATGCTTGCTTCCTTGCGTTTCTTTCCCCTTAGCCTGCATTTTATTTGTAAATTCTTCTCCTTGCCTCTCGTCACCTGGTTCCATTTCTTCTTTATTAGGTCATGTATCCTTTCTCAATATTTCTTTATTTGGGAGGATTCTTACCCTTTTCTCCCGAAATTTCTTTTTCATTCATCTTGAAGACACCTTACTTTAAATGACATCCCTTGATGCTATTCTTTCATACTTACATTTACTCTTGAGACCCTACGGGTACGTCTTTCGTACTCCATCCTCATTATCACTCGTACCCCAGTATATATCGTTTTCTTTCTAGGGAGAGCTCACATTCACCTTGTTTCAAAATCACTTGATCGTCCTTCAAGAGGCTCACTTAACCATCTCATGGCATTTTGATAGTAAATTTGGTCTTGGTCATTGATTTCTTTAAGGATTTCCTTTCTACATTTTTTTTCAACATTTTAGTTTTTTCACTTCTACCTTCTTTGTCATGGTTTAAATCCATGGTTCTCTCGAAAACCAGTTCTTTAATTGTCTCTTTCTCTCTATTTTTCTGGTTTAATCGTCTGGGCAGCTGTATTACTTGTCCTTCATGCCCATCCTATTGTCCTTTGTAGAGGGCCGTCTGTTGCTACTAGTTTTTTATTTCTACTGGAATTATTATTTGGTTCTTCTGCTCTTTCCAAATAGGTCACACTGGGCCATCACGATACTTCCTTCCTTTGAAACATTTCCTAATTAAGGGTTGATTCCTTGCACTCCACATTATGTCCATTCGCTCATCAATAATTCCTTTAAGGGTAGTTAGTTGTGTGCATCCCTCCAAAGTTTACTTTCATAGTGTATTTCTTTATGGAGCATTCAAATCTTCCTTGTTTCAAGATTTCTTGACAATTATGTGAGAGGCTTGCCTATTCCTTTCTTGGCTTGAGTTTAGTCGTTAATTTGGCCTTTGGTCCTTTTAAGGATTTCTTTCATCCTTCTTTTCCCGAGTATTTGGCCTTTCTGCCTTTCTCTTCTTTTTTGGAACTCAAATTATGGCTTTCCCGTGTATTAGTTCATTAACTGCCTTGCCTCCACCATTCCTTTGGTCTAAGTTTCTTAGGGAAGTTGTTTCTCGAGTCCTCCTATCCTTAACGTCCATCTCACTGACCTTTTTAGGATGTAGTCCTTTCTACCTCCCAGTCTTCCTTAGGGTGTCATTTATTCTCTCTGTATATCTTGTTGTAACGACTTTCTTTCTTTTGTCATGTTGGTCTGAACTTACTATTTGACTTCATTGCTTTTTCCAAGGTGATTCATTCCTGTAATCCCAATACATCCCATTTGTCGTCAAATGTTCGTCTTGTTTTCTCTTGTGGTTGCTCTCCCTTTTTTGCTCCCAATATTTAGAATTTTCTTCTTTCAAAGGAGAGTTTTCTTTGTTCTATTTGTGGTTTATCGAGGTCCTACCTTTAGTCCCTTTTCTTTTTCTTCCTGCCCTTATGCTAGAATCTTGAATAGCTTACACTTGGATGTAATTGAAGTTCCGAGCAGGAGTTATATTTCTAAGTATGGTATCCTTTCGGGTTTCCTATAGCTGTGGTGGCATTATTCTTGGAAAATATTGTCCTGACTCCTGGCGGTGTGGGACAGTTTTTCACTTCGTGTCCTATTTCCCTATAAGTTAACTTGATTCTTGTCCTTAGTAGGGTTTAGTACTTCTCCACGCAGTGTCCCTATTGTTTATACTTGTAATTATGTGAACATAAGTTACTCCTAGTATTTTTTCTAGGGGATTATTAGTTTTAGTGCTCCTTCGTCCTTGAGTCTGATACCTTGAGATTTTTTCTTGTGGAGTCTTCTTTGTCAATTGATCACTCTAAGAGTCCTCCTAAATTTCTCGATTCCCTAATTCAATTTCCTTAACTTGGATGGGATTGTCCTTAGTTTCTATGGTTGTACAAGCTTGTTTGGTCACTTTCTTTGGGGCCATCTTCCTTGAAGATCACATTCTTTGAGGGACAAGGTTTTTAGGAATTTGGAGTACTTAATTAATAGAGGAGTACAATATGTTGGGTATTTTGGCCCTATTATAGAAAATGATCACACAAGAACTAGGGAGCTACGGGATTCTTGATAAGCATCCTCCTATGTAAGGTTATATGCCCTTTGCTGGCGTTTATGGCTTCATGGTTGGCTTCCTTCATACTTTGAGCTGTGACATGAATAGGTCCTAGCACCATCCTCTTAGATACTTCCTCATTTGGCTTTTGAGACTTCTACCATACCTCAAGCATTGGGAAGCTTCTTGGGTTGTCTTCCTACGAGGAGAAGGTATTGAATAGAGTCATTCCTAGTTTTCTTGGTTCATCTCCTAGGAGCCATTTGAAAATTTTAAGATCAATCCTATTAGTTGCTATATTTTCTAGTCTTGATTATCTATTTGAGGAAACAGGTTCTGATACCAATCTAGTTGTCATGCTCCGACTCGGTTTGGTCAGATCTCCGTGATCAACCCGCCACTCTCCCGGTTTATTAAAGGGTTTCCCCTTATTATAAACTGTAAAGAGTAAGGCATCCTTTAACCTGCACCTTTTCTTGGAATAACATAAATAAAAACTGCATAATATTTTAAATTTATCATATCTCTGACAAGCATCTTAGTTGATGGTCTTTAAGGGTAGGCTTTCCGAAATTTCCTGAAAAGGATGTAAGGGAGGGGGTGAGTACGACGACTCAGTTAATGGGTTTTCAAAACTTTTAACTTTTAGGAAAAATACTTGTATTGGAGTGTGCTAGACTCCTTTCTTTCAAAAATCCTTTCATATCAAATATTGGTTTTTTACCACCATTTCCTTATTAATCACGGTGTGTCATCACCCAACACACATCCTTCATCATAAAGGTCAAACACACATTCGCAGGCCAACCTATCCACTGAACCCACTTATGGCGTCGGAGAGACTTTACCGGCCACCTAAATAGAAGCACGTCCACTTCTTCCCTGAGAATGAGTGGATGTATGCGACATCCGACCCTCAATCCCGAAATCAATTCTCCGTGTCTGTATGAGGACAGAGACCTCATCCCGTTCCCACCCCGGTCTCATGCGCTTGGCACTACTCCAAATTTCGTAGGATCTCCTGGTACGATGAACTGCCCTTATAACCACAAGGTCGTCTAGTGCCCTTAGGACGCATCACTACCACTCTTGGGCATCTTGATGGTCCCGTAATCACAGTGCATGCACAATCAGTATTTTCTTATCATGACATATAATCTATGGTGCCACTGGTCCAACGACCCCAACCTTCAACTCAACCCGTAGCTATTTGTCTTGACTAGTCCGTCGAATTGTCATATCATACTACCGCTAGTTGACTACGTATGTTGGTCATGTCTTGGTACCATGGCCAAAAAATTCCTTTATTTAAAGTTTTTTGGCATATAACTCATGTTTGTTTACGGGCTCCTGCTCGTACCTACTGGCCTTGGGCCCATTGTACGAGATTTTCAAAATCGGGCATATTAGCCCCTAAGTTCCAAAACCGAACCCCCCTGACCTATAAGAGCTATTCGAGCTCCCATCAAGAAGGTCTCCCAAATCATTTAAGCATTGGCACACAGTCAGGAGAGAGCACTTCTGATAAAAATATGTTTTTAGATGTCCATCATACCGATCGGGTATAAGGACATTTCCACTCATAACCAATGAGTGGGTTTTCAACATCCTTCGAGGAAGTTTCATCATACCAACCGAGTATGATCTACTTACAACCCGTAAGTAGTTTTTCTGCATGTTTTTCATATCACTCCTCCAAGTTGTGATATTTAAAATACCACTTAGTAGTGGGTTTTCATTTCGAGGTACTTATCATCCCCAACCGGATACAATGAATTCCACTAGATCGGTTCTTTGTATTCACGCGAGGTTGTCCTTGTTGGCATTCCTGGTACTTCGTGTTTCTACACGATATGAACATCTTGGTTCATTATCATTCGACCTAATAGCCTTCATTCATTCCAAATGAATGAGAAAACCAAACTTTTATTTATTTGCAATTAGGTTACTAAAGTTATTTCTCTTTAACTTTAAGTTCCTAATGCTTGTTTTTCCTCAAATTGAGTCTCGAAACTTTTAAAATTTATCATTCGACCTCAATTTATTCCATTTCACAAAAAGGGGTTTAATTTTCCAAAATTCTAATTTGGTCCCCTAACTTTTCCAAAATTACCATTTTGCCCTTCCTTTACAAAAATGGTAAGTTTCACCCCAAAAATTCTAAAATTCCTCATTTGGCCCTTTAATATATTTATCATGCCCAATTGACCCTAAATTTTATAAAATTGCATTTTGGTCCTTCAAATTTTCAATAATTCCCAATTTCCCCCAATTTAAACTCCTTAACATTGTCGAATTTGATTTTATCAAATTGAACAATCAAAGACTTATAATTGTTGAAATTGAAGTTAAAATTGAGTTTTTACATGTTCATACGATTCCATACCACTTTAAATCATAAGTTTTAACGCCAGAATGAGCTCAAACGGAGGTTCGCCAAAAAACAAACTGTAGAGAGAGAAAGCTTCGATTACTCACCACCGGGGGCACAACGGTCCGTGCTTTCGATCTTGGCAGATATCTTTTATCCTAAGGTTTATCCTAGAATCAAGAATTGCATCAATTGATGTCAAATTGAGTTAAAATTCCATCATCGAAATTCTGCTGGTTCTCTCTCTAGCACCGGCCAAAATTTACCGAGGGGACCCGAATTGGCTTACCTTTCAGTCCTAATTCGGCAGTGGGAGGGCTGAGGGAGTGTTGGGAGGGCTTGGTTTGGCCTGAGGAGGGCTTAAAATGGCTGATTTCAACTCGGCCAAAATAGGGCAGCTTCGGTCCGCTAAAGCTGCTTCACTATTCCATCACACCGGCGCTTCTCCGGTGACACTCGGAGTAAACAAATACTACATGTGTGTAGATGATTTTTCCCCAATTCTAAAGAACCCGACCCCGCCTTCTTTGGCTCATAAATGACCCTATATCAGAGCTCTGCTTTGAGCTTCACTGAAAAACTAAGCAACTGAGAGAGAGTGAGCTTTTTAGGTGTGGAGAGGATGAATGGGGAGGGGGTCTTTATATAGGAAGCTCGGGGACTTCTTGGCCATCCGATTGGCACCTTTATGATAGGAATTGATGGCTGAAAACATATTGAACGAAGACGTTTCTTCTTCATCGGTGCTGGTTCAATTTTCCAGCGAGTGAACA
Source organism: Trapa incisa (assembly GCA_030064435.1). Lineage (NCBI taxonomy): Eukaryota > Viridiplantae > Streptophyta > Magnoliopsida > Myrtales > Lythraceae > Trapa > Trapa incisa. Next base: position 19,621,964 of record CM057776.1, on the reverse strand, counting down.
GTACTGTCATCTGGAGGAAGAAGATGTTACTGTTCCGAACCAGACTGGACTGGTACGAACTAGGATCAAAGCTTAAACCGGGCAGTTCACCACCAATTCGATAGAGTTTTTCAAATCTAAAAATTTCTAAATTCATCTAAATTTATTTTCTATCCATTGGTGGTCTCAAACCTCAAATTTGAATATTTTTAAGCTACCTAGAAAAATGAATTTAGAATCCAGTTTAATAGTAGTTCAAACCGGTTGAATTTGGTTTGGATCTGGTTCACTTGAACCGGTTTGGTTTTCATCTCCAATTCACCCTAAAGTCCTTTTTCATGACTTTTATGACTCCTTACATCACTTAGGGTCCATAAATTTCTTGGTTTACCATATCTCTATCAGTTCGGGTTCATAAACCGGCTCGGTTCTTAAATTGGTTTAATCCGGTTCGGGTCTAGTTCACCCGAACTGGTCTGGTTTTTCTCTCCCACTTGTTCTAAGGTTCCTTCCCATGGTTTATAAATCTCTTTGGGTCACAAGAGAGTTGAAATTTCTCTAATTTACCCATTCCCCAATAAATGGGTTTGTGAACCAGTTTGGTTTTCTTACTCGGTTTGACCGGTTCTTTTCCCGGTTGCCCTTAACTAAAAAGGGCGAGGTTTACGTTTATCCTATTGGCATTCCGATCACACTTGTCCCTACACGAATTGGGCAGACTTTTAACTTAAGGTTTGGCATAAAAGCCTAGGCTCACAATTTATCGATAAATTATATTTATGTCCCTAAAGTTTATTTTTCTTATCTTTAGGTCCCTAATGCAAACCTTTCCCCAATTTGACTCCCAAAGTTTTCAAAATTCTTTGTAAGTCCTCTTTTTACTCAAAAAATGTATAAGGGGATCAAGTTTTCCCAAATTTCCAATTTGGTCACCCAACTTTTGTAAAATGACCATTTTGCCCCTACTTTCCAAAAAATGGCAATTTGACCCCAAATGTTCCAAAATTTGACCAATTGATCGTCCAACAAATTTTCCACGGCCAATTGGACCTCAATTTTGGGAAATTGCAAAATGGTCCCTCAATTTTATGAAATCCCCAATTTCCCCCCTATTTCTTCCCTTCAAACAGACCGAATTTGATTTATTCAAATTGACCATTCAATCGGGGTTAATTGCTCCAATTGAAGGTTTGGATCAATTCCTACACTTTCATACAATTCAATTGAGTTTTAAACCACATCATTTGGGTCCGAATTCAGCTCAAATGGAGCTTCACCAGAAAACTGTACGTAGAGAGAGAAAACTTCAAAAGCTTACCATCAGAGGTGCAGCATTCCGAGCTCTCTATCGAGAAAGGTAGCTCTCTTTTTGAGATACCTTCTAGGATCAAGAATTCCTACAATTGACCCAAATCGAAGGAGAATTTTGTTAGTGAAATTTAGTAGTTTCTCTCACTAACTCCGACTTGCAACAATTGAGCTACCTTTCTCTATTGAGAAAGGTAGATCTCTTCCTGAGGTACCTTATAGGATCAAGAATTCCTACAATTGACCCAAATCGAAGGAGAATTTCATTAGTGAAATTTAGTAGTTTCTCTCATTAACTCCAACCTACAACGACTGAGGAGAGCCGAATTGGCTTACCTTTCAACTCAGTCGAGGTCATATAAGCACTACGGAGATGTTGGGAGGGCTTAGTTTGGTCGGAGGAGGGCTGAATTTAGCAAAATTCTGCTCGGCAAAAATAGGGCAGCTTCAGTTCATTGGAGCTGCTTTATTGTTTGATTCCGCCGGCACTTCTCTGGTGGGTTTTACAACTCTCCCCTCCTTTTAGGGCTTTTGTTCCCAAAACAATTACACGTCAAATAACTAAAGGTACTCATCCCTCATAATGCTCTTGGTTTCCCATGTCTCCTCTTGCATGGGTTCGTTCTACCAAAGAACCTTGATCATAGGAATTCTCTTGTTCCTTAAGTTCTTATCCCTCCAGTCGATGATTCGTACTGGTTCTATTTGATAGGTTAGGTTTTCTTCTAGCTCTGTTGGAGGTTGGTCCAACACATGGCTAGGATTAGGCTGGTACTTCTGGATTACTGAGATATGGAATACATAATGTATTCTTTGTAAATCTGGAGGTAGTTATAGTTTATATGCCACCGGTCCTATCCTTTGGACTATTGTGTAAGGACCGATGTACCTTGGTTTCAACTTCCCCTATTGTTGAAACCTAAGTATTCCCCTCCATGGAGATACTTTTAGGAACACTTGGTCTCCCACATTAAACTCCATATCTCTTCTACGATGATCTGCATAGCTCTTTTGTCTGTCCTGAGCGGCCTTATGTCGACTCCTTATTATCTTAATCTTATTGGTGGCATCCTCTATTAGTTTGACCCTTTCCAACTTCCTTTCTCCCACTTCTTCCCAAAATAAAGGGGTACGACATGGTCGTCCATAAAAGGGCCTCATAAGGAGCCATTTGAATACTGGCCTGATAATTGTCATTGTACGCAAACTCCATCAGACACAAGTATTCCTCCCAACCCTTATCCATGGTGAGTACGCATGCCCTTAGCATGTCTTCCAGGGTTTGGATCGTTCGCTCAAATTGCCCATCTGTTTGAAGAAAGCTTGTCCGCATGCTGCATGCCCTTAGCATGTCTTCCCATTGATGATCACTGCTAGAAAAGCTTTACAACCTTTCTGTATCATCTTTTGAGCTTGTATATGGGACACCATCTACACTTCACCCTTCCTCCAGTCTCCTTGGAATTATTGTCTGAGTGTCTCAGGAGTGTGGAAAGTTACTATCTTCTTCATACAGTCCATCTTACCTTGATGGGTACTTAGCCAATCCATCCCTAATATTATTTCTACCTCCCTTAGAGGTAATGGGATCAAGTCTACCTCTAGTTTGACTCCGCCAATGCCATCTGAAATTTTAAAATTTATTCCTATTAGTTACTAGGTTTTATAGTCTTGATAATGTATTTGAGGAAACATGCTCTGATACCATTCAAGTTGTCACGCCCCGACCCGGTTTGGTCAAATCCCTGTGAGCAACCCGCCACTCTCATAGTTTTTTAAGAGTTTTCCCCTTTTCTAAATCGTGAGGAGTAAGGCATCCTTTCACCTGTATCTTTCTTGGAATAGCATTAAACAAAAATGAATTCCTTAAATCTTATATATTTGTCTTAAAGGTTCAGCTATAGAAAAGTCTTTAGTTGGTTTCCCTTGGTTAACTGAAAAGGGGTAAAGGGAGGGGTGAGTTCTACAATTCAGTGAATGGGTGTTGGGAGTGAGTTTTCATAAACAAACAACTTTAATCGAAGTGTGCTAAACTCTTTATTTCCTTTAAGAATGTTCTTTCCTCAAATTTCAGTTTTCAAAACCCTTTTTCCTCATTTTCCACATTAGGTGTGTTTAATAATCAACACATGCCCTTCATCAGGAAGGGATCACACATTCGTAGGTCAGCCCGTCCACTGCACCCACTTGTGGCTCGGAGCGACTTTTCCGGCCACCAAGATAGAAGCCCGTTCACTTCTACCCTTGGTCTGAATGGATATTCACAACATCCGACCCTCAAACCTAAAAACATTTTTGTGTTCGTATGAGGATAGAGACTTCATCCCGACACCACCCCAATCTTAGGCACATGAAGCTACATCGAGCTTCTCTGATTGCTGGAATGATAAACTGCCATTATCTCCACCATGTCATCTAGTAGCCCTTTGGACGTATCACTACCCCTCTTAGGCGCCTTAATAGTCCTGTACCTTAAGTGCATGCACAAACAACAGTTTTCACATAGCCATTTATCTTTGGTGCCACTAGTCCAATGACCCTGACCCTCAACCCGACCTGCAGCTGTTTGTCTAGGTCGGTCCGTCGTCCTAGCCCTGACGCACTACCACGAGTCCATCAAGTATGCCAGTCCTATCTTGGTACCATAGCGAAATCACATATCTATTTCATTAACAGTTTTCTTGTCTTTCATATCTCCTGTTTGTTTATGAGCTCCTGCTCGTGCTCACTCGCCTTGGGCCCACTGTATATGATTTTCCAAAATTGGGCATTTTAGCCCCACAAGATAAAAAATCGAGGCCTCTGGCCTCTTTGAGTTATTCTAGCTCTCGTCAAGAAGGTCTCCCAAAAGGTTTAAGCATTAGCACACAAATCAGGGGAGAACACATTTCTAACAAAAATAACATTTTCACTTCATCACACCCGATTGGTGTGATGATACTCCGCTTACAACCGGCAAGCGGGTTTCTCCTTCCTTCAAATAAGTCCATCATACCAACCAGGTATAATTTCCTCTACATATAATCGGTAAGTAGTTTTTAGCTTAATTTGCACATCACTCCAACCTAGTGTGATGTTAAAATCCCACATATAAGTAGTTTTTCATTTCTAAATTGCTCACCATCCCAATCGGTTATAATGTGAATAAACCCACTCACCTGTTAACTATGACGTGTTTGTCCTCGATTGATTTTTTAAGTTGAGGCGAGCTTTCTCTTGTTGGCATTCCTATCACACTTGTGGTTTGACATAAAAGCCTAGGCTCACAATTTATCGATAAAAGCCAAGGCTCACAATTTATCGATAAATTGCATTTAGGTCCCTAAAATTTATTTTTCTTAACTTTAGGTCCCTAATGCAAACCTTTGCCCAATTTGACTCTCAAAGTTTCTAAAATTCCCTTTAAGTCCTCATTTTACTCAAAAAAATGTATAAGGGGCTCAAATTTTCCCAAATTTCCAATTTGGTCCCCCAACTTTTCAAAAATTATCATTTTGCTCCTACTTTCCAAAAAATGACAATTTGACCCCAAATGTTCCAAAAATTGACCAATTTATCCTCCAACATCATTTCCATGGCCAATTGGCCCTCATTTTATGAAAATTGCAAAATGGTCCCTCAATTTTATGAAATCCCCAATTTTCACCAAACTTTTTCCCCAATTTCTCCCCTTTAAATGGATCGAATTTGATTTCTTCAAATTAGCCATTCAATCAGGGTTAATTATTCCAATTGAAGGTATGGATCTGTTCCTACATTCCATACGATTCAATTCAGCTTTGAACTGTGTCATTTGGGTTTGAATTCAGCTCAAACAGAGTTTAACCGGAAAACTGTACATAGAGAGAGAAAGCTTTGAAAGGTTAACTTCTAGGTTCAAGAAGTTTTGAACTTCGAAAGCTTTGAACTGTGGCGGTCCGAGCTCTCTATTGAGGAAGGTAGCTCTATTTCTGAGTTAACTTCTAGGTTCAAGAATTCCTACAATTGACCCCAAATCGAAGGAGAATCTCATCAGTGAAATTTAGTAGTTTCTCTCTCTAATTCAGACCTACAACGACTGAGTAGGGCCGAATTGGCTTACCTTTCAGTTCAATTGAGATCGTATGAGCGCTATGGGGATGTTGGGAGGGCTTGGTTTGGCTGGAGGAGGGTTGAGTTTGTTTGAATTACACTCGGCCAAAACAGGGCAGCTCCGGTCTGTTAGAGCTGCTTCATTGTTTGATTTCGCCGGCACTTCTCCAACGGTCCTTGAATCGAACGGAGGTTGCTATCAGATAGCTGACTTCCCCTGAGTCTAAAGAGACTGACCTCACCTTATGAGGTTAAGAAAACTACCCAAGTCGGAGCTCTGGTTTGAGCTTCATTAGAAAATGGAGCAGTTGAGAGAGAATGAAGATTTTAGATGTGAGGAAGATGAATGAAGAGGAGCTCTTTATATAGGGAGCTCGCGAACTCTTAGCCCGACCGTTTAGAATCTTGGTAAAGCTCATTCATGACCTAAAACTGCCTAAATGGAGACTATTCATCTTTGCTAGCCTTATCCGTTCATCCTTGAATGAATAGTGTCGTCATCTAAAGGAAGAAGACGACACTATTCCGAACCAGTTCGGACAGGTCCGATCGGGTTCAATGCTTAAACCAACTGGTTCATGCCCGATTAGACCGATTTTCTCAAAATTAAAAATATTTAAATTCATTCTCTATAAAATGACAGCTTCAATTCTTCAATTTGGATATTTTAAGCCACCTAAAAAAAATGAATTTAGCAACTGGTTCAATAATGGTTCAAACTGGTTCAATCTCGTTTAGATTTGGTTCATCAGAACTAGTTTGGTTTTCTCTTCCAATTTGTCCCAAAGTCCTTTTCCATGATTTTTATGACTCTTTAGGTCACTTGAGATATGTAAATTTCCCATTTTTCCCATTCTCTATTAGCTAAGGTTCATGATCCGACTCGATTTTCTCTTTGGAAACGACTGGTTCTTTTCCCGATTCTCTTATTTATAAAAGGACGGGGTTTACAATGGAGGAATAAGGGGAGTTATGATATGATATTCCCAGGTCACCCATATACCTCCGAGAGGTCCAAGTATACCTGTTGTACGTTGATGGTGACAAATACCAGGGATACAAGTACTCGGGTTATGATATGACATGCAATGCTAAGTGTACGGATGATTGAGGGTATTGATTTGACATACCTATGAGGAGGCAAACATATACGGTGCCATGGGAGTGCAGTTGCACATACCCACATATCCTCATCGCCTAGAGTCTTGTGTGTGAGTACTCACAGATAGACATGTCTAGGCCATGCTTGTGATGTGATTTATGATTATGTGTGCTTACTTGACGCACTTGATCTGAAAATTATGTGAATAGACATGGCATAGCCATGTTTGAATTACAAATACAATTTAAGAGGAATGTGCTTGTAAACCCCATCCTCTCGTAATAAGGAAGCACAAAGGGAAAGCGAAATTTTTTTAGAGAAAATTAAGGATCTAAGTGAACCAGTATTTGGTAAAGAAGGGGTCAAAACAAGAATTTGAAAAATTCCAAGTGGCCAATAGAGACCTAAAAATCATGGAAAGGAACCATGAAGTGAATTGGATATGAAAACCGAACAAGTTCAGGGTGAATGAAACCTGAACCGGATTGAACTAGATTGAACTGTGAACAACTGGTTCAAAGATTCATTTTTCTAGGTGGCCTAAAAACATCAATTTAGGAAATTGAAGCCACCATTAGATAGAAAATAAATTTACACAAATTTAAAAATTTTTAATTTTGAGAAAATTGGTCACATCAGGCCTAAACTGGTCGATTTTAGATTTCGGGTCACCGAACTCGGTCTTACCGAACCGGTCAACAGACTGCCTGTGAGGTTAGTGCCCAATTAGTATGTGTGACCAATCAGCGAGTGACATGTGGCAAAATGCGCATAGTCAGCGCTGACCAATCAGAGCGTGACACGTGTCCCTAGTCAACGGTTAAGGCCACATCACCAATGAGCGAACAATAGGAGGGTGACACGTGTACTTGTCAACAATAGGAGCGAACAATAGGAGGGTCAACTAAGCAAAATCCTTGTCAACAAGGCCGACCAATGATGAGCTAACACATGGCAAAGATGCCATGTTGGCAGCCAACAAGGATGTTAGAGAAATGGTGGACCAACTAGAGGTTGACACATGGCAAAGCCACATTGGATGGCCTCAACCAATCTGCGGCTGACATGTGGCAGCCACACAAGATTATTTAAATCAGCCAATTAGAGGCCGACACATTGCAGTCACGCAGCGCACAAAATCTTATTCATTTAAATTAGCTAATCAAAGTATGCTACGTGCACGATCAAAGACTGACCGAGTATGGTCAGTAGCCACATTGGAACGAATGACCAATGGGAGGTTGCCACATGGCTGGTCAACAAGTCAAAGGGTCAATCGGACGTTGGGTTGGATGCCACGTCTACACTGCCAGCAAATCACAGCACGCCATGTGGTAGCATGCACGTGGCAGCTCGCACATGCAACACAGTGTCATCTTTAAACTTGGGCAGATGAATAGAGCGCGATCGTCAGAGAGAGACCAAGTCTCCAACGACAGAAAAATCCACCACTGCTGCCGCAATTGGGCGAGTCCGGTGTCAACTCTTATGTCAGCCGATAGCCCTGATAGTTGTCGAGCTCTCTATATAATGGGCGCCTCCCCACTCGTCTTCCCCATCACTTGGGCAGTCCATGAAGACATACAACTCCAATTTCTGGCAAGGCGCACACCAAATTTCTAACAAGGGGACTTTTTAAGACCTTAGGAGGTGAATTGGCAGTCCCTAGAACTGAGAGGAGGTTCTCTACCTCACTATAGTCTCCACTCAGTTTGAATACCACCAGAGAAGCGTCAGAGAGCCTGCACAGTACCTCTACTCCGGTAGTCGCAGAATAGAAAAATCACACCAGGGAGCTAGGGGAGATTTGGTTTTATTATGGTGAAATTGCATGGGACCATCAACCAATGAATTGGGTCGGGGTATGACAAAGTGGCCCGACATCAATTAACTCATTCACTAAGTTCTTAGCTCACTATCTCTCCAAAACCATTACATGTGAAAGCAGAAACCTGTGAAAGTGAAATTCCATGACATCACATTCAACACACGTACTGCAAACCCTGTCCTTTAAAGATAAGGAAACCGGGAAAAAAACCAATCAATTGAAAAGATAAATCTAAGTCGGTTCACGAACCATAACCGGTAAATAAAGGGTAAAATGGGAAATTGAAAAATTCCAAGTGATTCAAATAGTCATAAAAATTATGGAAAAGAACTTTGGGCAAATGGAAAGAGAAAACAAGACCGGTTCAGGGTGAATCAAACCTAAACCAAATTGAACTAGGTTGAACCATACTTGAACTGATTTCTAAATTTATATTTTTAGTGGCTTAAAATATTCAAATTGGGAAATTAAAGCCACCATTAGATAGAGAATGATTTTTTTTATTAATTTAGACATTTTTAATTTTAAGAAAACCGATCGAATCATGCTTGAACCGGCCGATTTACACCATTGAACCCGGTCGTACCGGCCCGGTCCAGTTCGGAAGAGTGTCATTTTCTTCCTCAGGATGAAAACACTATTAATTAATGTTGAAAATGTATATTTGCAGCAAAGATGTAACCGCTTCGATCAAGTCATTTTCGGGCGAGTATAAGCTCAACCAAAATGGAAATTGGTCGGGCAGAGGGTACCCAAGCTCCCTATATAAAGAGCTCCTCTCAATTAATCCTCCACACACCTCAAATCGCCATTCTCTCTTAACTGCTCCATTTTCCATTGAAGCTTGAACCAAAGCTTCAACTTAGGCCTTTTCTCAACCTCAAAAGGCAAGGTCGAGTCCTATAGACTCCGAGGGAAGTCAGCTACCTGATAGCAACCTCCTTTCGACCCGAGGACCGCCGGTGAAGCACCGGTGGAATCAAACAGTGAAGCAGTTCCAACGGACTGAAGCTGCCTTGTTTTGGCTGAGCTGAATTTTGCCAAATTCAGCCCTCCTTCAGCCAAACCAAGCCTCCCCGACACCTCCACGGCCCTCACACGGCCTCAATGAGGCTGAAATGTAAGCCAATTTGGCCCTCCTCCATCGTTACACTTAGGTGTTAGAGAGAGAAAATGTCGAATTTCACTAAACAAATTCACCCTCAATTCGACTTCAATTGTAGCGACTCTTGATCCTAGAAGGAACCTCAAGACAAGAGTTACTTCCTCCAGTTGAGAGCTTGGTCCACCACACCTCCGACGATAAGCTTTCGAAGCATTCTCTCTCTACAAACAGTTTTTTGATGAAACTCCATTTGAGCTTGTTTCGGGCCCAAATCATGCAATTGAAAGCTCAATTGAATCATATGGAAGTATAAGAATTGATCAATACCTTCAATTGGAGCAATTAATCCTGATTGAATGGCCAATTTGAAGAAATCAAATTTTGTCAATTTGAAAAGGAGAAATTGGGGATTTCAAAAAATTGAGGGATCGCTTTCCAATTTCCCAAAATGGAAGGCCAATTTGCCATGAGAAAGTTGTTGAGGGACCAATCGGTCAATTTCCGAATCATTTGGGGTCAAATTGCTATTTTTGAAAAGTTGGAGACGAAATTGGAAATTTCGAAAACTTAAGCCCCTTACACAATTTTGAGTAAATTAAGGATCCAAAGGGAATTTTGGAAGACTTGGGACTCAATTTGGAGAAAAGTTAGCATTACGGACATAAAGTTAAATAAAATGAAATTTAGGGACCTAAGTTCAATAAACCAACAACATTAAGCCTATTCGCTCATACGTGAGAAAACGATGGTTGTCCTGCCAAACTTTAATTTATAAGGATGCACCAATCATGTAGGGACATGAGAAATTGGAATTTCAACAAGGAGAAGCTGATGTGGACCTGGAAAATCGGCTGGGGACGAACACGTTACAGTCTTTGCGTGAGTGGGCTTAATTATACATTATACCTAGTTGAGATGGTGAGCACTTTAGAAATGAAAAACCACTTGGGAGTGGGATTATCTAACTTCATACCTGGTTGGGATGAGGAGCAATATCTTTAACTAATAAAAACCTATTTATTGGTTATAAGTAGAGACAATCATACTCGATTGGTATGATGAGTTTTCTTGAGTAAGGGAGAAACCCGCCTACCGATTGTAAGTGGAGATATCATCACACCTGGTTGGTGTGATGAGTTGAAAATAGATTTTTGTTAGAAGTGTTCTCCCCTAACTGTGTGCCAATGTTTAAAACATTTGAGAGACCTTCTTGACGAGAGCTAAAACAGCTCAGATAGGGCAGGGGCCTCGGTTTTTGAACTCATGGGGCTAAATGTCCGGTTTTGGAAAAACACATGTAGTGGGCCCAAGGCTAGTGGGCACGAGCAAGAGCTCATAAACAAAATTTATTAAAGGAAGCCATGAAAATTTGTAATGAAATTGGTCGTGTGATTTCACCACGGTACTAAGTTAGGACCGACAATGCTCAATGGACTAGCAGCAGTACGTCAAGGCCAAGTCGACAGACCGACCTATACAAATAGCTGCAGGTCGGGTTGAGCATCGGGGTCATTGGACCATTGGCACCAAATATAATGGCTATATGTGGAAAACTTTTGTTTGTGCATGCACTAATGGTACGGGACCATCCAGATGCCCTACAGGTAGTGATGGTTCCTAAGGGCTGTTGGACGACATGGGGAAGGGAGGCGATAAGGGCAGTTTGTCGTGCCAGTCAGTCAGGAAGCTCTGGAAGCTTCTTGCGCATGAGATTGGGGTGGGATAAGGATGATGTGTCTGTCCTCATACAGACATGAAGTGGCATTCAGGTATGAGGGTCGGACATCTAGAATGTTCCACTCAGACCCAAGGTAGAAGTGGACGGGCTTCTATCTTGGTGGACAGTAAAAATGCCCTGATCCACAAATGGGTGCAGTGGACGGGCTGCACCTGAGAATATGTGTACCCTTCTTGATGAAGGGCGTATGTGTTTGTTTGTTAAACGCCTTTTGAGGCAAGGGGATGGGTTAAAAATAGCTAAAGACACCTAATATGATAATGAGAAAGAGTTTGAAAATCGAACTTTGAGAAAATCCTTTTTAAAGAAAATGATAACCTTGGCATAGTCTAGATAAAACTATTTTGAAAACTCAATCCCAACACCCGCTCACTAAGTTGTAGAACTCACCCCTTCCTTTTTACCCTTTTCAAGAGTAAGGAGATATAATAAAAGAAAAACATGAAGATATACCCTCTGTCAAGTATGCTTAAAGTTCTTTTTAAGCTTGCATTTGATTGATTTGTGCTATTCAAGGGAACAAGGTTTGAAATTTTGCCTGACTCCTCTTGATTAAAGAAGGGAAAACCCTCTTAAACCAAGGGACTGGCGGGTTGATCACGGGGATCCGACCAAACTAGGTCGGGGCATGACAACTTGAGTGATATCAAAGTTATGTTCCCTTGAGAGCATTATTAATACTATGCCTTCAAACTAATGAAAACTAAATTACCTTGTAGGAAGATGAGTCCCTAGGAAGTTCGTCGTGTGAACCAAACTGTCATGCCCCAACCTAGTTTGGTCGTAGTCCATGATCAACCTGTCACCCTTCTCTGTATCATTCAAGTATATCTACACGAATGAGGCAAGGAAGGTGAAGACATGTTTGCATTCGAACCCTTCCTTTAAGTTGGGGGTAGGAAGCCTACCTTGAGGGCCTGAGGGCGTCTAGAACTTCCTGTCGGGGTGATGTCCTGAAAAAGGTTGAGGAAAGGGGGTGAGTACAACACTTAGTGAGGGAAACTACTATAATGTTTTACTTGAATTCATTTGATCTTTCTTTAATTTAATCCATTTTTGTTATTTCATACGATCACAAGGTCAACAACCACCCTCCTATCATAGAAGGGATCACACATTCACAGAACAGTCCTCGACCATGCCACTTATGGATTGGAGTGCCTTTATCGTCCACCCTAATAGAGGAATACTGCCTCTAACCAAAGTTTGTGTGGACATCAATAGTCCGACCCCAAACTCAAGTTTCTCCACCATGTCTACTTAAGGGGACGAGACCTCATTCCCCTTATTGCCTCGATCTCCATGCGTAGGAAGCTCCTCGGCTTCACGACCTACTGAACAACGATATTGTCCTTATGCTCCCTGGGTCGTACAACAGTCATTGGGTTCCATCACTACCTCATGCCAAGTGTCTTGATGGCCCGAACATCATGGTGCATGCATAATCAACAAGCTTTTTAAGTTATAGCCATTATCTTTGGCCCTCTCGCACAACAATCTGTCAACTTAGCTTCGACCCCACCATGCGTACTGGCCTAACAGGTTCAACGACCTGACTTTGGTACAGCAGCAGTTCTGCCCAACAAGCTTGACAACTCAACTTGGCTTGATGGGTATTGTAAACCTTGCACTTTTGAGTTAAGGAAAACCGAGAAAGAACCGGTCAAACCGAATAAGAAAACTGAGCCAGTTTACAAACCTGATCATTTAGGAACAAGAAATTTGGAAATTTACAACTTACAGGTGATCCAAAGAGTTCATTAAACCTTACAAAAGAAACTTAAGACAAATTAGAAGAGAAAAATCAAATTGGTTCAAGTGAACGAGAATCTATAAGAACTCTAAAGTTAAGCGTGCTTACCCGAGAGTAGTGTGAGGACGGGTGACCTTTTAGGAAGTATGATTTTTTTTTAACTCGAAATTTCGGTAAAAAAATTTTGTGACGCCTTATCATAAATAACTATAAATTAATATATATATATTAAATTATTGGAATTATACAAATAATTTAATACCTAAATTAAATTATTGGAATTAATACCAATAATTTAATACTGAAATTAATACTAGTAATAAATCTCTCCCATTTAATACTCACACCTGTACACTTCTCTCTCTCTCTGTCAAATGCTCCATTTCCCGGTGAAGCCTAAACTAGAGCTTCGACTTAAACATTTTTCTTAACCTTGAAAGTAGAGGTTGGGCTCTTTAGAACCGGGTAGAAGTCAGCTATCTGTTAGCAAATTCCAGTTAATTCGAGAATCACTAGAGAAGCGTCGACATGATGGAACAATGAAGCAGCTCCGGCGGACTGAAGCTGCCCTATTTCGGCCGAGTTGAAATTGGCAGTTTCGAGCCATTCTCAGGCCAAACCAAGTCTCCTAACACTTCCTTAGCCCTCCCACGGCCAAATTAGGACTGAAAGGTAAGCCAATTCGGCTCCTCTTTGCAATTTTTGGCCGGTGCTAGAGAGAGAACTGGCAGAATTTCAATAATGAAATTCTAACTCAATTCGACATCAATTGATGCGATTCTTGATTCTAGGATGAACCTCAAGATGAGATGCCCAGATCGAAAGCTCGGACCGCTGTGCCCTCACCGGTGAGAAATCAAAGCTTTCTCACTCTACAGTCTGTTTTCCGGCGAATCTGCATTTGAGCTCGTTTTGGCGTTAAAATCTACAATTCAAAGTTTCTTAGAACCATATGAACATGCAGGAACTCAATTTCAACTCCAATTTCAACAATTAGAGGTGTTTGATCGGTCAATTTGATGAAATCAAATTCGGTAGTGTTGAAGAGTTAAAATTGGGGAAAATTGGGGATTTATGAAATTCAAAGGACCAAAATGCAATTTTATGAAATTAAGGGTCAATTGGGCATGAAAATAATGTTGGAGGACCAATTGAGGAATTTTGGAATTTTTGGGGCAAAACTTACCATTTTTGTAAAGGAAGGGCAAAATGGTAATTTTGAAAAAGTTAGGGGACCAAATTGGAAATTTGGGAAATTAAACCCCTTTATGCGAAATTAAATAATTTGAGGTCCTAAGATAAATTTTAAAAGTTTTCGGACTCAAATTTAGGAAAAACCCGGTAACATGGACTTAAAGTTAAAGAAAATTAACTTTAGGGACCTAATTGCAAATATATGTAAAGTTGGGTTTTCTCATTTATTTGGAACGAATGAGGGCTATTAGGCCAAAGAATAATGAACAATTATGTTCATTTCGTGTAGGAGAATGAGACATCGAGAACTCCAGTCGAGGTCTAGCTTGCTAAGGACGGAACCCGACTAAGTGGAATTTCACTGCAGTATCGGGTGAGTGGGAATTTTATATCATACTCGGTTGGGGATGATAAGTACCTCGATATGAAAACCCACTATTTAGTGTTATTTTAAACCTCACAACTTAAAGGAAGTGATGTGAAAATCATACGGAAAAACTACTTACCGGTTGTAAGTAGATCATACCCGATTGGTATGATGAGTACGGGATCACATGGCAATTTAAGAAAAATCTGTTTGTGCATGCACTATGAGTACGGGATCATCAAGATGCCTATGAGGGGTAGCGATGTGTCCCAGGGACCCTGGACAACCTAGTGAGTATAAGGATAGATCGTCTGTAAACCCCGCACATTTGAGTTAAGGAAAACCGGGAAAAGAACCAGTCAAACCGAATAAGAAAACCAAACCGATTTACATTTGGGAATAAGCAATATGAAAATTTACAACTTTCGGTTGATACAAAGGATTTATTAAACATTGGAAAAGAAATTTAAGACAAACTAGAAAACAAAAACCAAATTGGTTAAGGTGAACTAGATTCCATAAAAACTTCAAAGTTAAGCGTGCTTGCCTTGGAATTAATACCGATAATTTATAGCAATATTAATACTAGTAATAAATCTCGCCCATTTAATACACGAGTTTTACGACTATATAAAGAGGTCATCCCCATTTCATTCTCCTCACACTTGAACACTTCTCTCTCTCTCTCTCTCTACTGCTCCATTTCCCGGTATAGCTCGAACCAGAGCTTCGACTTGAACAAAGGTCGAGCTCTTTAGAACCGGGGAGAAAACAGCTATCTGATAGCAAACTCCAGTCAATTCGAGAATCGTTGGAGAAGCGCCGACATGATGGAATAGTGAAGCAACTCTGGCGAACCGAAGCTGCCCTATTTCAGCCAAGCTGAAATCGGCCATTTCAAGCCCTCCTCATGCCAAACCAAGCGCTCCCAACACTTCCTCAGCCTTTCCACGGTCGAATTAGGACCGAAAGGTAAGCCAATTCGGTTCCCCTTTATAATTTTCGATCGGTGCTAGAGAGAGAGTCGACCGAATTTCAATGACGAAATTCTAATCCAATTCCACATCAATTGATACAATACTTGATTTTAGGATGAACCTCAAGACGTGACCTATCTGCCCAGATCGAAAGATCGGACTGTCGTGCCTTCATCGGTGAGTAATCGAAGCTTTCTCTCTCTATAGTTCATTTTTTGGCGAAGCTCCATTTGAGCTTGTCCCAACATTAAAACTTGCGATTCACATTTCTAAAGAATCCTATGAACATGTAGAAACTCAATTTCAACTTCAATTTCAACAATTAGAAACGTTTGATGGGTCAATTTGATAAAATAAAATTCGGCTGTGTTAAGAAGTTGGAATTGGGGGAAAATTAGGGATTTTTGAAATTCAAAGGACCAAAATGCAATTTTATGAAATTGAGGGTCAATTGGGCATGAAAATAATGTTAGAGGACCAATTGAGGAATTTTGAAATTTTTGGGGCAAAATTTACCATTTTTGTAAAGGAAGGGCAAAATGGTAATTTTGGAAAAGTTGGAGGACTAAATTGGAAATTTGGGAAATTAAACCCCTTTTTGTGAAATGGAATAAATTGAGATCCTATGATAAATTTTAGAAGTTTCGGGACTCAATTTGAGGAAAAACCGGTATTTGGGACTTAAAGTTAAAGAGAAATAACTTTAGGGACCTAATTGCAAATAAATGAAAGTTTGACTTTCTCATTCGTTTGGAATGAACGAAGGTGATTAGGCCGAAGGATAATGAACCAAGATGTTCATATCGTGTAGGAACGTTAAATACCAGGAACGCCAACAAGGACAAGCTCACGTGAATACAAAGAACCAGTCTAGTGGAATTCACGGCATTAATGGGTGAGTGGGTTTACTAACATCATACCCGGTTGGGGATGATAAGTGCCTTGATATAAAAACCCACTGTTTAGTGGTATTTTAATCATCACTACTTAGAGAAAGTGATGTGAAAGTTATGCGAAAAAAACTATTTACGGTTGTAAGTAGACCATACCCAGTTGGTATGATGAGACTTCCTCGAAGGAAGTTGAAAACCTGTTCATCAGTTATGAACGGAGATGTCCTTATACCGGTCGGTATGATGGATAGTAAAAACCTATTTTTGTCGAAAGTGCTCTCCCCTGATTGTGTGCCAATGCTTAAACAATTTGGGAGACCTTCTCAACGGGAGCTCGAATAGCTCTAATAGGCCGAGGGCCTTGATTTTGGAACTTGGGGGCTAAATGCCCGATTTTGAAAATCTCGTACAGTGGGCCCAAGGCCAGTTGGCACGAGCAGAAGCTCGTAAATGAACATGATATATGTGCCATAAAACTTAATAAGACCAACATGCTCAGTCAACTAGCGACAGTGTGACATGACAGGTCGACGGACTAGTCAAGACAAACAGCTGCGGGTTGAGTTGAGAGTTGGGGCTGTTGGACTGGTGGCACCACAGATTACATGGAAATATAAGAAAACATTGTTTGTGCATGCACTGTGAGTACAGGATCATCAAGATGCCCATGAGGGGTAGTGATGCATCCTAAGGGCACTGGACGACCTGGTGGCTATAAGGGCAGTTTGTCGTTACAGGTGTATGTGCGAAATCTGTTGTAGCACGAAGTGCATGAGACCGGGGTGGGGACAGGATGAGGTCTCTATCCTCATACGGACATGAAGAAGTGATTTTGGGATTGTGGGTAGGATGTCACGTACATCCACTCATTCTCAGGGTAGAAGTGGTCGTACTTCTATCCGGGTGGCAGGAAAAGTCGCTCTGAAGCCACTAGCGGGTTCAGTAGTGATACTGACTTGCAAATGTCTGTAACCTTCATGATGAAGTATGTGCGTTGGGTGATGACACACCGTGGTAACTAAGAAATAATGGAAAAATCCAAATTTTTAAATGATGGGATTTTTGAAAACAAAGGAGTTTGGCACACTCCATATAAATGTTTTTCTTAAAAGTCAAAAGCTTTTAAAAACCCATTCACTGAGAAGTTGTACTCACCCTCTCCCTTATATCCCTTTTAGGAAATCCCGGAAAGCCTCCCCTTAAAGACCGTCAACTAAGATGCCTGTAAGACAAGTATGTAAAGTTTTAAATTTTATACAGTTTTGATTATGCTATTCTAGGAAAAAGGTGCAAGTTAAAGGACGCCTTACTTTTTACCGTTTACGATAAGGGAAACACTTTAATAAACCGGGAGAGTGGCAAGTTAATCACGGGGATCCGACCAAACTGGGTCGGGGCGTGACATCATCGTTTCAGGTGTCTATGCTAAATTTGGAGTTGCACCAAGCGCATAAGACCGGGGTGGGGACGGGATGAGGTCTATGTCCTCATATGTACACGAAGAAGCAATTTCGGGATTGAGGGTCAGATGTCACGTACATCCACTCATTCCCAGGGTAGAAGTGGTCGTGCTTCTATCCGGATGGCCAGTAAAGTCACTCCGAAGCCACTAGTGGGTTCAGTGATCGTGTTGACCTGCGAATGTGTGTAACCTTCATGATGAAGGATGTGTGTTGGGTGATGACACACGGTGGTAACTAAGAAATGATGGAAAAACTCAAATTTTTAAATGAAGGAATTTTGAAAAGAAAGGAGTCTGACACACTTCGATGATAAATGTTTTTCTTAAAAGTCAAAACTTTTGAAAAACCCATTCACTGAGTAGTTGTACTTACCCCTCCCCTATATCCCTTTTCAGGAAATACTGGAAAAGCCTACCCTTAAAGACCATCAACTAAGATACCTGTGATACAGGTATGATAAATCTAAATTCTTTTACAGTTTTGTTTATGTTATTCCTGGAAAAGGTGCAGGTTTAAAGGATCCGACCAAATCGGGTCGGGGCATGACAACTAGAGTGGTATTAGAGCATGTTTCTTTGAATACATAATCAAGACTAGAAAATATAGTAACTGATAGGATTTATCTTAAAATTTTCAAATGGCTCCCAGGAGAGGAGCCAAGAAAACTAGGGAGGACCTTACTCAGTACCCTATCCTCGTAGGAGGACAACCCTAGAAGCTTCCCAAATGCCTGAGGCATGGTAGAAATCTCCAAAGATCAAATGGAGAAGTATCTAGGAGAATGTGCTAGGACCTATTGAGGGCACAAATTTAAGTATAAAGGAAGCCGAGCGTGAAGCTACAAACGTCAGTAAAGGGTGTGTAACCTTACCTAAGTGTTTATCAAGAACCCTGTAGCTCCTTATTTTGTGACCACTTTCTGTAATAGGGCCAATTGTACTCCTCGATTAATAAAGTACTCCAAATTCCTAAAAAATTTGTCTATCAAAGGATGTAATCTTGTTAGGAAGATATCCCCAAGAAAAATACCTAAACAAAAGACACCATGGATATCAAGGAGATTATTATGCAAGGAAGGCATGGCAAAAGAATCGTCATGGTAAGGAGTCTAGGAGAACTTTGGGGTAACAAAACAAGGAACAACCTATTATAAGGTACAAAGGAAATAGGGCATGAAATGAAGTACCGTCTCACACTACTAGGATTTAGAATAATACTTTCCAAGGAAGACGCCCCCACAGCTATAGGAAATTCGAAAGGATACCATCCCAAGAAACTTGACTCCAATTGTAACTACAGATAAGAGGCAACTTTTCAAAATCTTACCGAAGTGGTAAGAAGGAAAAATGGGTAAAGGTAGGACCTCAATAAAACCACAAACATAACAAAAATAGTTGAAGAGAATTTCCCCTTTAAGAAGAAAATCCAAACAATTTAGGAGCAAAGAAAGGAGTGCATCCACAAGAGAAGACAAGATGAACATTTGATGACAAACGAGACATATTGGGATTACAGGAATAAATCACCTTGGAAAAAGCAATTATGCCAAATAGGAAGTTCGGACCAACAGGACAAATGACACCCTAACGAAGATTGGGAAATAGAAAGGACTACACCCTAAAAAGGTCAGTGAGATGGACGTTAAGGACATGAGTACTCGGGAAGACAACTACCCAAAGAAAACCTAAACCAGGGGACTGGTGGAGACGGGGCAGTTAACCAGTTAATACGCAGAAAAACCATAATGTAAGTTCCGACAAAGAAGAGAGAGGCAGAAAGGTCAAATATTCGAAAAGAGAAGGATGAAAGAAATCCTTAAAGGGACCAAAAGGGCCAAATTAACAACTAAACTCAAGCCAAGAAAGGAATAGGCAAGCCTCTCACATAATGATCAAGAAATCTTTAAACAAGGAAGATTTGTACGCTCCCTAAGGAAATAGACATGTATTGGGTATGAATGAGGATGCGGATAGAGTATAAAAGATGTACCTACAAAACCTAAGGAGTAAAGGTAAACAGGAGAAGACAACATGAAGGGTAGAATTCCCCCAGAGCAAATCTAAAAATGAATGTCCGGAGAAAGGGAAATAATTCTAAAAAGGAAGGAAGCCCCGAAAAGACATGTGTATTCCAATTAAGAGGAAATGAAGCCAACCGAAATAGAAGGAACGATAAGCTCACAAATAAAATGTTGGTTGAGATGGAAAAGTCGAGTACCAAGGAAAAATGAGGTCCTAAGAAGGAAATTAAACTAAAGGAATTATTGATGGGCGGATGGACACAATGTGGAGTGCAAGGAACCAACCCTTAATAGGGAAATATTTCAAGGGAAGGAAGTATTGTGATGGTTTAGTGTCACCTGTTGGGAGAGTGTAGGAAAACCAAGTAGAAAGAAGAAACTAGTAGTAGTGGGCAACTAAAGGGAATTTACAAAATCCTAAGAAAGACTGAGATGTAGTAAAGACTACATTTTATGAAAAACAAAAGGACGGGCATGAAGGACGAGTGATACAGCTACCCAGATGATTGGATCAGAAAAATAGTGTGAATGAGGTAGTTAAAGAACTACTATTCGAGAAAAAAATAGTGATTTAAATCACGATAAAGAATGGAGAAGTGAAAAGGGAAAATCATTGAAAAAGAAGAACGAAGGAAAATCCTTAAAAGAAATCAATGGCCAGAACTGGAACAATAAAGTCTTGAGACGGTTAAATGAACCTCTTGAAGGGTAATCAAGGGACTTTTAAACTAGGTGGATGCGAGCTCTAGACATGTGCTGAGGTACGAGTGAGAATGAGAATGAAGTACGAAAAACGTATCCATAGGATCTCAAGAGTAAAGGTAAGCATACAAGAATAGCATCAAGGGACATCATTTAAAGTTAGGTGTCTTCAAGGATGTATGAAAAAGAAATTACGGGAGAAAAGGGTAAGAATCCTCCCAAATAAGGAAATCCTAAGAAATGATACATGATGTAATAAAGAATAAGCGGAACCTAATGACGAGAGGTGAGGAGACAAATTCACAAATAAAATGCATGCTAAAGTAAAAGAAACCCAAGGAAGCATCTTAAGAGATGTTGTGGCAAGTAAGAATAAGTGGACTATCCATAATAAGGTAAGGAAGGAAAGAACATATGAGAAACGTTGGGAAAGTAAGCCCTCAAATTAAGATGTGGTTATGGAGGAATAACCGCGATTAGTAAGACAGTCCGTAGTCCACACGTGTATAATAAAGCCTAAAGAGTGGACGGCTGAACAAAATATGAAGTACCCGAAATAAGACTAATAAACTACTCAAATAAGGAATAAGGGATGGAATGGGAAAAGTTTAAGACAATGGAGGACTAAAAGCGGGCAAATGCCCCAATATGGAAAGGGTATAAGGAGATGAATAAATTAAACCTTCAAGAAATGGTAAGAAGGTTGAACATGTGACTCCTAAGATGAAAGTCTCTACCTTGAAGGAAATAGTAGAGGATGAAACCGTAAAAAGGAAAAACTCCCTAAACAAAGCAAACGACATGTAGACCGAAAGGAATCAACTCGAAATAATGAATCGTGAAATGGTCACAAGCAAGTAAGAGTGGATTAAGGAAAAGGAAGTCATTGAATAAGGGATGTCACTAAAGAAGAGAAAGGACATAAGAAGGGAAAAATCCTCGTATGTCAATAATAATTAGGAAACCCAATGATTGGAATTGAAAGGACGCAATAAAAATATTTGGAAATGATGAGTAGGTAAGAGAAATCCATGCGATTATAAGAGACATAACTTCAAAGGCATGATGGATGAGAGGCTAACGGTAAAAAGGATAGTTGAGCAATGCTATCAAAAGAAAAGAGGGATGAAGTTATATGATCCCTGAAAGGTCAAAAAGCTAAGAGAGACCCTCAAGGAGATGTTCTAGAAATATAATGGACAGAGATAGATCCTAGAAAATGCCATGCTGTAAGGGGTATGTAAGCCCACCAATCCTGAGGAGAATATGACTCAAAGTATGGAAGAATTGACTAATAAGCATGACGAGGTCGAATATAAAAATTTGGACCAAAGTTATAATAGACAACGAATGGTGGAACGGTCAAAATAGGGCAAAAAAGTGATAATAAAGAAAACCATGGAAACAAGTACGTAATGCCCAAAAGAACATTGAGCTAAAGGTTTCAATTACCAAGGGGTTAACTAGACAAGAGAATGGTTTAGTATCTTGGAATTCCCAATCTTGAGTACATAACCTCAAAGGGAAGAATGTGCTCTAAGCAAAGAAAGATATGAATCTAAGAATATACCCTGAAGTAAGGTATGTCTAGTTATGATAAACTCCATGGAGGGAGTAAATAATATAAAGGAAAAGAAATTCCTTAAGTGAAGGATGTAGAAAGGACTAATTGAAAGAACAAGAGAAGAGTTTGCATGTTAAGCCAACAACAAATGGACATCAAAGAAAATGGTTCCTCATGCAAGGTTGCTAATTAAGTTTTGGGGACAAAACTCCTAAAAGGAGGGGAGAGTTGTAAACCCCGCACTTTTGAGTTGAGGAAAACCAAGAAAGAACCGGTCAAACCGAGTAAGAAAACCGAGCCGGTTTACAAATCCGATCATTTAGGAACAAACAATTTAGAAATTTACAACTTCTAGGTGATCCAAAGGGTTCATTAAACCTTGGAAAAGAAACTTAAGACAAATTAGAAGAGAAAAACTTAATTGGTTTAGGTGAATGAAAATTCATAATAACCTAAAGTTAAGCATGCTTGCCCAAGAGTAGTGTGAGGTTGGGTGACCTCCTAGGAAGTATGATTTTTTTTGTAACTCGAAATTTCGGTAAAAAAATTTTATGCGATGCCTTATCATAAATAGCCATAAATTAATATATATTTAATTATTGTAATTAATACCAATAAATTAATACTAAAATTAAATTATTGGAATTAATACCAATAACTTATGGTAATATTAATACTAGTAATAAATCTCTCCCATTTAATACACGGTTTTACACCTATATAAAGAGGTCATCCCCATTCATTCTCCTCACACCCGAACACCTCTCTCTCTCTCTCTCTCTCTTTACTGCTCCATTTCTCGGTAAAGCTTAAACCATAGCTTTGACTTGAACATTTTTATTAACCTCAGAAAGAGAGGTCGGGCTCTTTAGAACCGAGGAGAAGTCAGCAACTGATAGCAAACTCTAGTCAATCCGAGAATCACTAGAGAAGCGCCGACATGATGGAACAGTGAAGCAGCTCCGGCGGACCGAAGCTGCCCTATTTCGGTCGAGTTGAAATTGGCCATTTCGAGCCCTCCTCAAGCCAAACCAAGCCTTCACAACACTTCCTCAGCCCTCCCACGATCGAATTAGGACTGAAAGGTAAGCCAATTCAACTCCCGTCTGCAATTTTCGGTCGGTGCTAAAGAGAGAACTGACATTGAAATTCTAACTCAATTCATCATCAATTGATGGGATACTTGATTATAGGATGAACCTCAAGATGAGAGCTATCTGTTCAGATCGAAAGTTCGGACCACCGTGCCCTCACCGGTGAGAAATTGAAGCTTTCTCTCTCTATAGTTTGTTTTCCGACGAAACTCCGTTTGAGCTCATTTTGACGTTAAAATCTACAATTCAAAGTTTATTAGAATTGTATGAACATGCAAGAACTCAATTTCAACTCCAATTTCAACAATTAGAGGTGTTTGATCGGTCAATTTGATGAAATTAAATTCAGTAGTGTTGAAGAGTTGAAATTGGGGGAAATTTTGGGGAAAATTAGGGATTTTCAAAATTCAAAGGACCAAAATGAAATTTTATGAAACTAAGGGTCAATTGGGCATGAAAATAATGTTGGAGGACCAATTGAGGAATTTTGGAATTTTGGGGCAAAACTTACCATTTTTGTAAAGGAAGGGCAAAATGGTAATTTTGGAAAAGTTGGGGGACCAAATTGGAAATTTGGGAAATTACACCCCTTCGTGCGAAATTAAATAATTTGATGTCCTAAGATAAATTTTAAAAGTTTTGGAACTCAAATTTAGGAAAAACCTGACAATAGGGAGTTAATTGCAAATATATATAAAGTTGGGTTTTCTCATTCATTTGGAACGAATGAGGGCTATCAGGCCAAAGATTAATGAACAATTATTTTTATTACGTGTAGGAGAACGAGACATCAGGAACGCCAGTGGAGGTCTAGCTTGCTAAGGATGAAACTCGACTAAGTGGAATTTCACTGCACTATCGAGTGAGTGGAAATTTTATATCATACCCGGTTGGGGATGATAAGTACCTCGGTATGAAAACCCACTATCTAGTGGTATTTTAAACATCACAACTTAAAGGAAGTGATGTGAAAATCATACGAAAAAACTACTTACCGGTTGTAAGTAGATAATACCCGGTTGGTATGATGAGACTTCCTCGAATGAAGTTGAAAACTCGTTCATCGGTTATGAACGGTGGTGTCCTTATACCCGGGCGATATAATGGATAAAGAAAACATACATTTTGTCGGAAGTGCTCTCCCCTGATTGTGTGCCAATTCTTAAACAATTTGGGAGACCTTCTCGACGAGAACTCGAATAGCTCTAATAGGCCAGGGGCCTCAGTTTTGGAACTTGGGGGCTAAATGCCCAATTTTGAAAATCTCCTACAGTGGGCCCAAGGCTAGTTGGCATGAGCAGGAGCTCGTAAATGAACATGATATATGTGCCATAAAACTTAGTAAGTGAATTGTTTGGCCATGGTACCAAGATAGGACTGACATGTTCAGTCAACTAGCAGTAGTGCGACATGACAGGTCGACAGACCAGTCAAGACAAACAATTGCGGGTTCAATTGAGAGTCAGGGTCGTTGGGACAAATGGCACCACATATTACATGGCAATTTAAGAAAACTTTGTTTGTGCATCCACTATGAGTATGGGATCATCAAGACACCCGTGAAGGGTAGCGATGCGTCCCAAGGACCTTGGACAACCCGATGAGTATAAAGGTAGATCGTCGTTCTAGGTGTCTGTGCGAAATTTGGAGTAGCACCAAGCGCATGAGACCAGGATGGGGACGGAATGAGGTCTATGTCCTCATATGTACACAAAGAAGTAATTTCGGGATTGAGGGTCGGATGTCATGAACATCCACTCATTCCCAGGGTAGAAGTGGTCGTGCTTCTATTCGGGTGGCCGATAAAGTTGCTTCAAAGCCACTAGTGGGTTCAGTGATCGTGCTGACCTACGAATGTGTGTAACCTTCATGATGAAGGATGTGTGTTGGGTGATGACACACCATGGTTAAATATGAAATGATGGAAAAACCAAAATTTTTTAATCAAGGGATTTTTGAAAGAAAGGAGTATGGCACACTCTAATGATAAATGTTTTTCTTAAAAGTCAAAACTTTTAAAAAACTCATTCACTGAGTAGTTGTACTCACCCCTCCCCTATATCCCTTTTCAGGAAATACTGGAAAAGCCTACCCTTAAAGACCATCAACTAAGACGCCTGTGATACAGGTATGATAAATCTAAATTCTTATGCATTTTTGTTTATTTTATTCTTGGAAAAGGTGCAGGTTTAAAGGACATCTTACTCTTTACGGTCTTTAATAAGGGGAAACCCTTTAATAATCCTGGAGAGTGGCGGGTTGATCATGGGGATCTTACCAAACCAGGTCGGGGCATGAGAGGTATCATGCAAGTTCCCATTATATAGGTCTTTTAGCCTCATGTATCACATGTTTGTTTTGGATAGGTCCATACCCGTATCCATCGGCCTTGGGCCCACTGGCATCTCGAGCCTAAGCCCAGAATTAGCTCCCAAATGTTTTAAGTAGGGTCACCCAGTCAAGGGATGCCAATTCTAAGAAAAAAGTTTTTCAAAGTTTAAACCATCATTCCAACCGAAATGGACGTCATAGCGGTTCCCACTCACCTAGTGATCTCGGCGGGGTCGTGTCGGCAAAATTTCTCTCCTCGATGTGCTTCAGGGGCCAGCGCTCGAGTAATCTGGTCTTCAGGGTGCAAATATTGGTATTAGGATGTGGTGACAAATGGATCCTATACTTTCTTATATTTGCACCGAAGGCTCCATACTTTGCTTAAATTGCACATGGGTCCCTAATTTCTCTCTAATCTCTATTAGATCCCCTAGGTTCCCAATTATTCTTTTTGGGTCCTTAACTCTTTTAATTTCACTAATTTTCCCTTGATTTACCAATTTTGCCTTTTAGTCCTTAATTTTCTAAAAATTGTAGTTTGGTCCCCCAACTTTTCAAATTTGCCCAATTGACCCTCAATTGGGGTGAATTTCATGAAAACACCCTCAATTTCATGAAATTGCCATTCATCCCTCCAATTTTTTAAAATTGCACAAAAGTCCCCCAAAATCCCCAAATCACCCTTCATCTTCTTTCCCAATTCGAGCATATAACACTTCGAATCTTACCTCATCCAATTGGCGGCCTGTAAGTCCTTGTTTTCTTCAATTCTTACTTCTAATCGCCTCCTACAACTCCCCTCGATTGTCTTGCACTTCAAATTTCTAAATTTGGCTAAGTTTTGTGCCTTGTTGGTGCTTCACCGGAAAAGTTATAGTAGAGAGAAAATGCTTGCATTTCTTACCGACGGAGAGGTGGCGGTCGGAGCTTGAGGTGGGGGGAAGCTAGAGCTAGACAAGGGGAAGTGAAAATGAGCTTACCGGGCTTGTAGGGGTGTTGTGGAGGGTCTTACGCGGTCAGTGGTGGCCAAGGTGGGTGGTGGAAAGGCTAGATGGGGTGATGTGGTGTCGGGCAGGAGCTCGTTGCTTCGAGCTCTGAAGCAGCTTTACTATGTGATCTCCCTCGCACCTCCTTGGACACTCTCTGGTTGTTCTGAAAAGGTCTGAAGCTAGAGGATTCTTCCTCGGTTCCAATGCCATCCTTTAGAGCTCCTTTGGTGGAGGTTTCGCCCGTCATCGGAGCTCTAGTTTGAAGCTCACCAGAAAACTGACTCTTCTTCTTCTTCGCTCGATTGTAGGATGTTGAGAATGAATGAGGGGTGTTCTTTATATAGGGAGGTTGGCAACTGAATATAGGGTTCTTTATAAATTTCTAAATTTATATAAATTCATTTTATATAGGGTTCTTTATAAATTTCTAAATTTATATAAATTCATTTTCTATCTAATGGTGGTCTTAATTTTCTAATTTGACATTTTAAAGCCACCTAGAAAAATGAATTTGTGAATCGGTTCACAATGGTTCACGCCAGTTAGATCTGATTTACCCCGAACCGGTTTGGTTCTCTCTTCAATTCCACTTCCCAGTTCTTACTTGAAGTTTTTGTGAAATTTTGGTCACTTGGGATTTCCCATTTTAGCTATTTTTCATTCATTAAACGATTTATTTCTTCATGTATAAACCTATACAAGTTCTTTTCCTGAGTTTTCTTTGGTTCCAAGGAATGGGTTTTACACAAACCCACGCATGAAATTGTGAAAAAGACTCCTACCTTTAGAGAGATAGTCGTTCAAAGGTTCGTAGAAGTTGAGAAGAGAGTGCCTAAAGATATGGTCGAGCATTGTTAGAGCTAGAAGGCATAACGTACCCTCCTCCAAGGCATGAAGAACCTACCCCTCCTCTAAGGAGCCCGACACCCTCTCTAGTCCCATGACAACCACAAAGGACTCCAACTAGGAAGGAGGCCTGGGATAACTACTAGGATGTCCATGCAACCTTTATGAAAGTCCACCAGGCACCCCCACCATCTCAATACAACTTTAACCCTTTCCAATGGATTAAGTAGTCCTATGAGTGCGAAGCGGAGGTGCTAAGGAGGTACGAACTTGAGGTGTTCCATGAAGTCTGTCCTAGCAGGGAAGCCCAATGGGAGTATGGATGGATGTCAACCAATTCATCGAAACCCTCGAACCACAAATCCTGAAACAATTTAGAGGCTAACTCACGACCTATGACTCCAAAGGACTAGAAAATAGTGAGAAATTTTTGTAATAAGCCGAGTGCGGCAAGAAACTACCTCCTTGAATGAATAAAGACAATTTTTTAAAACTTAGCCCCCTATTAATGACAAGTACAACTAATAGATTGGAGTATACCAATCAGGGCTCGGGGTAGTATGTGGAGGGAAGGCCACCTGAGAAGGAAAACTGCAGGTTACCTCTAGTTAATACTAAGCCTAAGATAGCCAACCTAAATAGTTCCCCCACAAGAACTAGGAAACCTAGAGTAATAAGGTAACAAGACCAAACTAGGAAGGAAGTTTCCAGAAAGAAACAAAGAGCCTACCTAGAAAGGGAATCATCAGAAACGACCTACCCTAACTAAGGATAGGAAAAAGGAAAGAGTGTGCTCATAAGGGGTCCAGTATAAGGGAAGCGATACTTCTACAAAGTCCAAGAATAGGATCAATCTAGGGAAAGGGAAAAAGGGGAAGGCAGTATCAAAAGATGCAGGAGGAGTGGAAGGATTAGTATTAGAAAGAAAACCTAAGGACTATAAGGGATTGAGCGAGCCCTCATACAAGAGTTAAGAACCAAAGAAGAATTGAGTTGCCTCTAAGAAGAATGAGTTGAATGAAAGACAACAAAGAATAGATGTAAGGTACAAGGGAAGTGCACCTAAACCCCCCTAGAAAGGGCAAGTGCAAAAAATACCCCTGGTAATTTTAGCGCCACTAGAAATGAGGAAGGGAACAAGAAGGGAAGAATCCCAACATGTCATCAATCATCAAAAACCCGATGGTTGGAACCAGGGGAAAAGCCACTAAGGAAGTTGGTAAGGGACAATTGGATAATGCCAAACCAGGTAACAAGAGAGAAAGAAGCCACGTGTCTCCTAAACAGTTAGAAAGGCACGAACTATTATCGAGAAAATGTTCTAAAACTATAATGGACAAAGAATATTCTGGAACATGTCATGTTGTACAGTCCTAGGAAAAATGTGACTCAGATAAGAAAGTGTCTGTCAATTAAGCATGAAGAGGTCAAACCTAAAAACTTGAACCGGAGTGGTAATAAACAAAAGATGGAGGAAGGACCAAAATAAGGTAAAAAGGGAATCACATCAAAACCCACAGGGTTAAGGATGATGAGTTCGAAGGGATGCTAAGCTAAAGAGAATCGGCAACTAAGAAATAAGCGGAAATGGGGATGATTGGACGTTTATGGAACATCCAACCCAATGACATGGATAAGAACCTGTAAGAAAAAGAGTCTTACCCTAAGTAGAGGAAGAAGTGGACCCAAGGAGGTACCTTTGGACCAGTGGGTAAGACATGTCTAATCATGATAAACTCCAAGGAGTGAGTAAACAATGAAAGGAAAAGAATTTCTTTGGAACGTGGTTAAAAGGGACGATGTGAAGGAACCACCAAAGTGACAGCATGTCAAATAAACCCCAAGAGGACGTCAAGGGAAAATTACTCCCGATGCAAAGGATTACTGACTTAGTTTTGGGGACAAAACCCCTAAAAGGAGAAGAGAGTTGTAAAACCCGTCCTTTAAAGATAAGGAAACCGGGAAAAGAACCATAACCCGGTAGTTTACGAACCATAACCGGTAAAGAAAGGGTAAAATGGGAAATTGACAAATCCCAAGTGACTCAAAGAGTCATAAAAATCATGAAAAAGAACCTTGGGGCAAATGGAAAGAGAAAAACTATCACACCTCGACCCAGTTTGGTGGGATCCCCGTGAGCAACCCGCCACTCACTTGGTTTATTAAGGGTTTCCCCTTCCTTAACCCGGTAGGAGTAAGGCGTCCTTTAAACATGTACCTTTCCTAGAATAATATAAATCAAAACTGCATAAAATTTTCACTTGACATACCTGTCTTACAGGTGTAACTAACAGGAGGTCTTAGGTAGGTTTCCCTTGGTTACCTATAAGGGGATATAAAGGAGGGGTTGAGTTCAACAACTTAGTGAATGGGTTTTCAAGGATTGACTTTTAGAAAAAATGTTTGATTCAGAGTGTGTCAGACTCCTTATTTCCTTTTAAAACAATTCATCCTTAAAATTTCATTTTCATAGCCATTTCTCATCACCATGGTGTGTTATTCAACCAACACATGCCCTTCATCGTGAAGGGAACACACATTCACATGCCAGCCCATCCACTGTACCCACTTGTGGCATCGAAGCGACTTTACCGGCCACCTAGATAGAAGCATGTCCACTTCTACTCTGATAATTAGTGAATGTACGCGACATCCGACCCTCAATCCCATAAATAAGACTTTGTGTCTGTATGAGGACAGAGACCTCATCTCGTCCCCACCCCGGTCTCATGCGCATGAAGCTACGTCGAGCTTCCAAAGATTGCTGGCACGACCAACTGCCCTTATCTCCACCATGTCATCCAGTAGCCCTATGACATATTGCTACCCCTCTTGGGCGTCTTGAAGGTCCTGTAACATCAGTGCATGCACAAATCAACAGTTTTCCACATAAGTCATTTAATATGTGGTCCCACTGGTCCAATGGCCCTGACCCTCAACTCGACTTGCTGCTATTTGTCTCAACTGGTCCATCGACCTGTCATGTCGCACTCTCACCAGTCCATCGAGTATGTTGGTCCTATCTTGGTACAATGGCCAAACAATTCATTCATTTAAGTTTTCAAGGCTTAAAATCATGTTTGTTTACGAGCTCCTACTTGTGCCAACTAGCCTAGGGCCCACTGTTCGAGATTTTCAAAATCGAGCATATTAGCCCCAAGTTCCAAAACCAAGGCCTTTGGCCTACCTGAGCTATTCGAGCTCCCGTCAAGAAGGTCTCCCAAAAAGTTTAAGCAATTGCACACAGTTAGGGGAGAGCACTTCCGACAAAATGATCTTTTAGTCATTCATCACGCCAACCGGGTATGAGGACATCTTCGCTTATAATCGATAAGCGGGTTTTCTACTTCCTTCTAGGAAGTTCATCATACCAACTGGGTATGATCTACTTACAACTATTAAGTAGTTTTTCCGTGAAATTTTCACATCACTCCTCTCAGGTGTGATGGTTAAAATACTACTTAATAGTGGGCTTTCATTTTCGAGGTGCTTATCACAACTGGGTATGATATAAAATCCCACTCACCCGATAGTGCAATGAATTTCCTCTTAATTGGCTTATTTCCTTCATGCGAACTTGTTTTAGTTGGCATTCCCAGTGCTTCGTGTTCCTACATGATATGAACATTCCTTGTTCATTATCCTTTGGACTAATAGCATTCATTCATCACAAATGAATGAAATAACCAAACTTTCATTTATTTGCAATTAGGTCCCTAAAGTTATTTTTCTTTAACTTTAGGTTCCTAATGTCGGTTTTCCCCAAATTGAGTCTCAAAAATCTAGAATTTACCTTAGGACATCAATTTATTCAAAATCACAAAAAGGGGTTCAAGTTTCTCAAATTTCCAATTTGGTCCCCAATTTTTCCAAAATTACCATTTTGCCCCTACTTTACAAAAATGGTAAGTTTTATCACAAAAATTGCCCAATTGGTCCTCAAACATCTTTATCATGCCTAATTGGCCCTCAAATTTATGAAATTACACTTTAATACCTCAATTTTTTGAAGTTCCGAAGTTTCCCCCAATTTCAACCTTCTAACTCAACCAAATTTGATTTCATAAAATTGACCAATCAAATTAGTTTAATTGTTGAAATTGAAGTTAGATTGGAGTTCCTACACCTTAATACGATTCAATTGCACTTTGAATCGCACGATTTGATACTAGAATGAGCTCAAACAAAGCTTCGCCAGAAAATAGAACATAGAGAGAGAATGCTTCGAAAGCTTACCGTCGAAGGGATGGCAGTCCGAGCTTTCGATCTGGGCAAATAGCTCTCATCCTGAGGTTTCTCCTAGGATCATGAATTGCATCAATTGATGCCAAATTGAGAGTGAATTTATTCAGTGAAATTCTGTTAGTTATCTCTCTAGCACCAATCGAAATTTACATAGTGTAGCCAAATTGGCTTACCTTTCCACTCTAATTCAGCTGTAGGAGGGTTGTGGAGGAGTTGGGAGGGCTTTGTTTCACCTGAGGAGGGCTCGAATTGGTCGTTTTCAGCTCGGCCAAAACAGGGCAGCTTTAGTCCGCTAGAGTTGCTTCACTATTCGATCACGCCGGTGCTTCTCCGACAACCATCAGAGCAAATGGAGAGTAGATGCGTGTAGCTGACTTCTCCTCGAATCCAAAGGACCCGACTATGCCTTCTTTAGCTTAGAAAAATGCCCAAGTCGGAGCTTTGGTTCAAGCTTCACCAGAAAATGGAGCAGTAGGGAGAGAGTGGAGTTTTCAAGTGTGAGGAGGACGAATGAGGAAGGGCTCGTTATATAGGAAGCTCAGGGACTTCTTGGTCGTCCAATTGGCGCCTTAATGGCGAACATTCATTGCCTAAAACTCCCTGACCAGAGACTTTTCATCTTCGTTGATGCTGCTCGATTTTCTAGCAAGTGAACAGTGCTGTCATCTCAATGAAGAAGACGACACTATTCTGAACCGAACCAAAAAGGTTCGGACCGGGTTCAAAGCTTAAACCGGTCGGTTCGGGCCTAATTCGACCGAGATTTTCAAAATTAAAATTTTCTAAATTCATTCTCTATCCTCAATTTTGTAATTTTAATTTTATAAGCCACCTAGAAAAATGAATTTAGCATCTGGTTCAATAGTTGTTCAAATCGGTCCAAACTGGTTCAATCCAATTCGGATCCAGTTCACCTAAATCGGTTTGGTTTTCATCTCTAATTCATCCTAAAGTCCTTTTTCATGACTTTTGTGACCCTTCAAGTCACTTGGGATCCATAAATTTCCTAGTTTGCCCTTTCTCTATTGGTTCTAGTTTATAAACTGACTCGGTTCGTAAACTAGTTCAATTCGACTTGGATCCGGTTCACGTGAACCGGTCTAGTTTTCTCTCCCAAATTGTCTTAAGGTCCTTTTCCAAGGTTTTTATGAACCCTTTGGATCACTCGGGAGTTGTAAATTTTCCAAATTGCCCGTTCTCAAATGATCGGGTTTGTGAACCGGTTCGGTTTTCTCACTCAGTTTGACCGGTTCTTTTCTCGTTTTTCCTTTACTCCAAAGAGCGAGGTTTACAACTCTCTCCTCCTTTTAGGAGTTTTTTCCCTGAAACTAAATCAATATTTTTTTTCTCTCTAGCATAAACTTTCCTAAATGTCAATTTGGACATGTTAATGCTTTGGTCGTTCTTTCACTTAGCCCACTTTTAATCACGCACTTAAGGGATTTCTTTGCATTTACATTGTTTACTCCTTCCATGGAGTTTTATCAATCTAGTATGTCTTGCCCACGAATACAAAGGTATATCCCTATGTTCATATCTACCTTTACTTAGGGCAGATTCTTCCCTTTGAGGTTCTTACTCAAGATTTTAGGATTATGAGTTCCAAGATGCCCAATCGTTCCTTTGTCTAGCTATTCTCTTCATCGTTGAAACCCTTAACTCAGCGTTCTTTCGAGCATTACGTATAGGTTTCGGTGTTATTATCCCTTTGTCCTAATTGGACCCTTCCTTCATCTATCATTGATTACAGCTTGGGTCAAAATTATGTTTGACCTTATCATGCTTAATAAATGACTCTTTCTTACTCGAGTCACATTTTACTCGGGACTATTGGTGCTTACATGTCCCTTATGACATGACATTTTCCAAAACATGTCTCTGTCCATTAGACTTCTACAACACCTCCTTTAGGGTTGTTCCCAACTTTCCAACCTTTCATGGATTATATAACTCCATCCCTCTTTTCATTGAGTAGTATTCCTCGACTACCTTTACCGTTATACAATCATCCTTCATGCCTTGGCAACATGTCTTACATAACCGTGTCGGTTTTCCTTACCCACTCGTCCTTTCCCAACTTCTTTGTTGGGTTTTCTAGTGCCAATCATTGAATTTCCTGATGACTTTTCAACATGTTGGGATTTTCCTTCTTATGACTTTCTTTATTTTTGATGACGTCCTTTACTCAAGGATTTTCCTTTCCCCTAAACCCACTCTTACTTGGTTGTTACCATTTCTTGATTCCGTTGTTTTGGGGAGTTCTCCTTTAATGATTTTCATTCTCTACTATGTCCTTCAAAGTAGAGATTTCCCTTCAGGTGCTAGATGTTCAAATTTCTTACTACTCCTAGAATGTTTCCTTTTTCTAGTTTTGTCGGAAATCTCTAATTGGCTTCTTTGCTCTTCCAAATCAGGTAATACTTTGGTAATCCTGATATGCCCTTAACTAGTTATGCTTCTTTATGAGGTTCTTTATGTCGGTTTAAACCACTTAGGATCCATTTGGCGGTTCCTTAGCTTTAGAACTTCCCTTTTTGAGGTCTCACTTCCTACTTATATCCTCTACCTAAGGACTCCTGTCCTGGTTCAACCTCTCTAATGCTTCTTAAAGGCTTTTCGTTCTTTCCTTTCTTACACCCATCTGAGATCGGTGTTGTTGCCCACTCTTTATCCTTCACTGTCCTCCATTTCCTTTTTGTTCCTTATCTTCTCTTTGAAGAGCTCCTTCTGATAAATTTGTTCCTAACACTCTTTATGTCCAACTATCCACTCCTTGAGCTCTATTAAGAGAGTGTGGGCCACGACCAATCTTGATGTCATTGGTTGCTTTCTCCTTACCCAGTTCTGAAATGGAGGGCTTACTTTTCCATGGTTTTTTGGATATTATCTCCTTTATTTTCCTTATTATAGGTAGCCCACCCATTTTTACTTGTCACTGCATCCTTTGATGCTATTTTCTACTTACCACTTCTTTGGGTTTAACTTTCCCCTTGAGTCTTCTTAGTGTGCCTCCCTTGGTTCTTTCACCTCAGCGTGCACTTCATCTCCTCATCCTTCATCATTTGGTCCAGTACTTCTTAGTTGGAACATGTATGCCTTCCCAAGGTCTTCTTCCTTTGGAAAGGTTCAACACTATTTTCTTCAAGATCTCTTTATGCGGGACTTACTAAATCTACCTTATGGCTTAAGTGTAGTCATCATTTCATTTTCGGCCATTTATTTCTTCAAGGATTTTTTTCCATCCTTCCTTTCCTCTGTTCTAACCTTTCCACCTCCCCCTTCCTTGCTATGTTAGTCTACAACCCTACTTAGCTCCTCTATTTTTTTTTTCCAAAGTAGATCATACCTTATTGTTTCGAGACATCCTAATAATCCTTCATCGTTCGGCTTGTCTTCTATGCAGGAGGTATTTCCTTCTTTGCTCCTAGGTGGTATGTAGTGCTCCTTAAAGAAAAATTCTCTTTATCTATATTCTAATATTTCTGGGTTTTCTTAAGGTCCTATCTTGATCTTCTTTCTGTGATCCTTTCCTCGGGTAGTTGAGGCATGCAATTGTATTATTAAGGGACAGAGAAATTTTCAAGAATACAAAATTTTATTTATTGAAGTAAGAGGGATTTCTTCTTGGTGAGATTGGGTTCCCTAGCCCCAATTGTGATTCTTGTAATATTATCCCTTCGTACTTATGTAGGGATGGAGGTGTCCTTATTGGAAGGTATCGCTTGGATTCCTCACAATGTGGGACAATTCCTTGCTATGTGTCCCACCCTCCTACACTCATAACAGATCCTCTCGGGTCTTGTCCTCTGAAATATCGGGCATCTTCTAATGTAATGTCCCCATTGCCCACATTTATAACAAGTAATATCCTTATGTGGACCCTTGTAGTTCCTCCTATACTTTGAGTATTATGGGACCTTTCTAAGGGATAGTTGGTGGCCCAATGCCTTGCCATCCTTGAGCTTGAACACCTTGGAGGCTTTCTTATTGAGTCCTCTTTGACCCGAGGTTACTCCGAGTGTTCTTCTATACTCTTGGTTCATTTCCTCCCTTGGGATGGGGTTCTCCCTGGCTTTTGGGGTGGTTAAGATAGCGCGGGTTTGTTTGGCTACTTTTCTTGGGGCCATCTGGAAATTTTAAAATTATTTCTATTAGTTACTATATTATCTAGTCTTGATAGTGTATTCGAGGAAACATGCTCTGATACCACTCAAATTTTCATGCTCCAACCCGGTTTGGTCGGATCTTTGTGAGCAACCCGCCACTTACCCAATTTATTATGGGTTTCCCCATCTTTAACCCAGTAAGAGTAAGGCATCCTTTAAACATGTACCTTTTCTAGAATAACATAAATCAAAACTGCATAAAATTTTAACTTGACATACATGTCTTATAGGTGTAACTAACAAGAGGTCTTGGGTAGGTTTCCCTTGGTTACCTGTAAAGGGAAATAAGGGAGGGGGTGAGTTCAACAACTTAGTGAATGGGTTTTCAAAGTTTGACTTTTAGGAAAAATGTTTGAATCGGAGTGTTCCAGACTCCTTATTTCCTTTAAAACAACTCATCCAAAATCTCATTTTCATAGCCATTTCTTATCACCATGGTGTGTTATTCAACCAACATACACCCTTCATCATGAAGGGAACATACATTCGCAGGCCAGCCCATCCATTGTACCCACTTGTGGCACCGGAGCAATTTTACCAGCCACCTAGATAGAAGCATGTCCACTTCTACCTTGAAAATGAGTGGATGTACACGACATCCGACCCTCAATTCTGTAATTAAAACACAGTGTTCGTATGAGGACAGAGACCTCATCCCATCCCCAAAGACTGCTGGTATGACTAACTGTCATTATCTCCACAATATCGTCCAGTAGCCCTAGGACACATCGCTACCCCCCTTGGGCATCTTGAAGGTCCCATAACATCAATGCATGCACAAATCAATAGTTTTCCACATAAGCCATTTAATATGTGGTCCCACTAGTTCAATGGCCCAGACCATCAACTCAACCTGTAGCTTTTTGTCTCGACTGGTCCATCGACCTGTCATGTCACACTGCTGCCAGTCCAACGAGTATGTCGGTCCTATCTTGGTACCATGGCCAAACAATTCATTCATTTAAGTTTTCATGGCTTAAAATCATGTTTGTTTATGAGCTCCTCCTCGTGCCAATTGGCTTAGGGCCCACTGTTCGAGATTTTCAAAATCGGGCATATTAGCCCCCAAGTTCCAAAATTGAGGCATGCAGAAAATGTATATCTCTAGCGAAGATGTAACCGCTCCAATCATGCCATTTTCGAGCGAGGATAAGCTTAACCAAAATGGAAAGTTATCGAGTATAGGGTCCCCGAGCTCCCTATATAAAGAGTTCCTCTCCATTCATCCTCCACATAGCTCAAATCGTCATTCTCTCTCAACTGCTCCATTTTTCGGTGAAGCTCGAACCAGAGCTCCGACTTAGGCCTTTTTCTCAGCCTCAGAAGGCAAGGTCGGGTCCTATAGACTCTGGGGAAAGTCAGCTACCTCACAGCAACCTCCTTTCGACCCAGGGACTGCCAGAGAAGCATTGGCAGAATCAAACAATGAAGTAGCTCTGACGGACAAAAGCTACCCTATTTTGGTCGGGCTGAATTTGGCCAAATTCAGCCCTCCTCCGGCCAAACCAAGCCTCCCCAACACCCCCACGACCCTCACACGGCCTCAACGGAGCTGAAAAGTAAGCCAATTCGATCCTTCTCTAGCGTTACAAATTAGTGTTAGAGAGAGAAAGTGTCACGCCCTGACCCGGTTTGGTCGGATCCCCTTGAGCAACCCGCCACTCTCTCGGTTTATTAAGAGTTTTCTCTTTTCTAAACCATGAGGAGTAAGGCATTATTTTCACCTGTATCATTCCTGGAATAGCATTAATAAAAATTGAATATATTAAACCATACATACCTGTCTTATAGGTTCAACTACATGAAAATCATTAAGTGAGTTTTCCCTTGGTTACCTGAAAAGGGATAAAGGGAGGGGGTAAGTTCGACAACTTAGTGTATTGATATTGGGAGAGAGTTTTCATCATCAAAATATCTTTAATTAAAGTGTGCCATACTCCTTATTTTCATCAAAAATGTTCTTTTCACAAATTCCAGTTTTTCAAAATCCTTTTTCCTCATTTCCACATCAGGTGTGTTTAATAATCCACACACGCCCTTCGTCAGGAAGGGATCACACATTCATAGGGCAGCCCGTCCACAGCACCCACTTGTGGTGTCGGAGCGACTTTATCGGCCACCTATATAGAAGTCCGTCCACTTCTACCCTAGGTATGAGTGGATATTTGCGACATCCAACCCTCAAACCTGAAATTAACTTAGTGTCCGAATGAGGACAAAAACCTCATCCCGACCCCACCCTGCCTCATGCACATGAAGCTAAATCGAGCTTCCTTGACTGCTGGCACAGCAAATTGGCCTTATCTCCACCATGTCGTCCAGTAGCCCCTAGGACGCATCACTACCCCTCTTGGGCGTCTTGATGGTCTCAAACCTCAAGTGCATGCACAAACAATAATTTTTTCCACAAAGCCATTTATCTTTGGTTCCACTGGTCCAACGGCCCCGACCCACAACTCGACCTACAACTGTTTGTCTAGATTGTTCCATATACCTAGTCATGAAGCATCGTCGCCGGTCCATCGAGTATGTTGGTCCTATCTTGGTACCATGGCGAAATCGCATAATCCATTTATTAGGAATTTTCATGGCTTATACATCATGTTTGTTTACGAGCTCCTGCTCATGCCAACTGACCTTGGATCCATTGTACGTGATTTTCCAAAATTAGGCATTTAGCCCCACAAGTTCCAAAACCGAGGCCTCTAACATATCTGAGCCGTTATAGCTCTCGTCAAAAAGGTCTCCCAAAAATTTTAAGCATTGGCACACAGTCAGAGAAGAACTGTCACGCCTCGATCCAATTTGGATGGATCCCCATGAATAAACTGCCACTCTCCTAGTTTATTCAGAGTTTTGCCCTTCTTTAAACTGTGAGGAGTAAGACGTCATTTGTACATGTACCTTTACTAAAATAACATTAATCAAAATTGAATGAATTAATTTACATACCTGTCTTGCAGGTTAAGCTAGTGGAAAGTTTGCAATTAGGTTTTTCCCTCGGTTACCTCTAAAGGGTAAAGGGAGGGGGTGAGTTTGACAACTTAGTGAATCGGTATTTGAAACATGGGTTTCTAAAAAATATTTCTAATTAGAGTCTTGCAGACACCTTATTTTCTTTAAAATCCTTTCTTCCTCAATTTCTCAGTTTTCAAAACGATTACTCATCATTCACCACATTCGGCGTGTTTAACAATCAATACACGTCCTTCATCATGAAGGGATCAAATATTCGCAGGGCAGCCCATCCACTGCACCCACTTGTGGCGTCAGAGCAACTTTACTAGCCACCTAGATAGAAGCTCGTCCACTTCTACCCTGAGAATGAGTGAATGTACATGACATCTGACCCTCAAACCCGAAAAGAAACTCCATGTCCATATGAGGTCAAAGATCTCATCCCGACCCCACCCCGGTCTCATGCGCATGAAGCTACGTCGAGCTTTCCCTGACTGCTGGCATGACAAACTGCCCTTATCTCCACCATGCTGTCTAGTAGCCCCTAGGACGCATCACTACCCCTCTTGGGTGTCTTGATCGTCCCGAACCTCATTGCATACCCAAACAATAATTTTCCATATAAGCCATTAATCTTTGGTGCCACTGGTCTAACGGCCCCCACCCTCAACTCGACCTACAACTATTTGTCTAGACCAGTCCATCGACTTGTCTTATTGCACTGCCGCCAGTCCATCGAGTATGTTGGTCCTGTCTTGGTACCATGGCCAAATCACATCATTCATTAAAATTTTCATGTCTTAATATCATGTTTGTTTACAAGCTCCTACTCGTGCCAACTGGCCTTGGGCCCACTCTACGAGATTTTCAAAATCGGGCATTTTAGCCCCCAAGTTCCAAAATCGAGGCCTCTAGCTTAACTGAGCTATTCGAGCTCCCGTCAAGAAGGTCTCCCAAAATTTTTAAGCAATTGCACACAGTCAGGGAAGAACACTTCTCCCAAAATAAATTTCAACTCGTCGATCACATCAATCGAGTGTGATGACATCTCCTCTTACAACCGGTAAACGGGTTTTCCACTTCATTCCAATAAGTTCATCATACAAACTAGGTATGATCGACTTACAACCGTTAACTAGTTTTTTCACGTAGTTTCCACATCACCCCATTCAGGTGTGATGTTAAAATTCCACTTAGTAGTGGTTTTTTATTTTGAGGTGCTCATCATCCCAATCATGTATGATGTAAAAATTCCCACTCACCCGATAATCGTAGTGTATTCCTTTTGATCGGCTTTTTGCCTCCACGCGAACTTATCCGTGCTGGCAATTTCGATCCTTCCTGCTCCTACATAATTTGGACATCCTTGTTTATTAATATTTGGCATAGTAGCCCCAATTCCTCTCGTATGAGCAAAATGCCCAAACTTTTCAATTATTTACATTTAGGTCCCTAAATTTCTTTTTCCTTAAATTTAGGTGCCAAATGCAAACTTTTCCCCAAATTGAGTCCCGAAACTTTCAAAATTTCACTGTAGGTCCTCAATTTATCCAAAATCCCAAAAGGGTTCAAGTTTCCCAAATTTCCAATTTTGTCCCCAACTTTTCAAAATTTACCATTTTGCCCCTACTTTACAAAAATGGCAATTTGACCCCAATAATTCCAAAAATCAACCAATTGGTCCTCCAACATCTTTTTCATTGCTAATTGGCAATGAAATTGCACTTTGGTCTCTCAATTTTTTGAAATTCCCAAATTTCTCAAAAATTTCTCCCTTTCAAACTGGTCGAATTTGATTTCATCAAATTAACTGATCAATCGAGGTTAATTGTAGAAATTGAAGGTAAATTTGAGTTTCTACACTTCTATACAATTCAATGTAACTTTGAATCATGTTATTTGAATCTGAATTGAGCTCAAATGAAGCTTTGTTGGAAAACTAGACTTAGAGAGAGAAAGCTTCGAAAGCTTACCGTCGGGGATGCGGGGGTGCGGCGGTCCGAGCTTGCGATTTGGATAGATAGCCCTCATCCTGAGGTTCCTCCTAGGATCAAGAATCGCATAAATTCATGCCGAATTGAAGGAGAATTTGGTCAGTGATAAAAAATTACAAAGGGGAGCTAAATTGACTTACCTTTCAGCTCTAATTTAGTTGTATGAGGGTTCTAGAAGTGTTGGAAGAGCTTGAGTGAAATTTTGTAGTTTCTCTCTCTAACTCTGACCTACAATGACTGAGGAGGGCTGAATTAGCTTACCTTTCAGCTTAGTTGAGGTCGTCTAAGGGTTGTGAGGGTATTGGAAGAGCTTGGTTTGGCCTAAGGAGGGATGAATTCAGCCATTTTCAGCTTGGCCGAAATAGAACAGCTTCAGTTCGCCAGAACTACTTCATTGTTTGATTACGTTGGCGCTTCTCTGGCGGTCCTCAGATCAAATGGAGACTGCCATTAGGTGGTTGACTTCTCCCAGAATCTAAGAAACCCAACCTTGCCTTCTAAGGTTGAGAAAACTGCCCAAGTTAGAGCTCTGGTTCGAGCTTCATCGAAAAATGGAGCAATTGAGAAAGAATGGAGTTTTTAGGTGTGAGGAGTATGAATGGAGAGGAGCTCTTTATATAGGGAGCTTGGGGACTCTCTAGATGTTCATTTGGCACATTTATGGCACTCATTCATGGTCCGAAACACCCTGAACAGAGACGATTCAACTTCACCAGCGCTGTCCATTCTTCCGGCGAATGAACAGTGTCGTCATCTGAAGGAAGAAGATGACACTGTTTCGAACCGGGTTCAATGCTTAAACCGGCCGGTTCAAGCCCGACTCGACTGAGTTTTTCAAAATTAAAAATTTCTAAATTCATCTAAATTCATTCTCTATACAATGGTGGCTTTTAGTTCCTCAATTTGAATACTTTAAGCCACCCAGAAAAATTAATTTATAAATCAGTTCAATTATGGTTCAAACCTGTTCAATTCGGTTCAGGTGAACCAGACCTGAATCGGTTTGGTTTTCCCTTCCAATTCATCCCAAAGTCCCATTCCATGGTTTTTATGACTCTTTGAGTCGCTTGGTATTTGTAAATTTCCCAAATTGCCCTTTCTCTATAGGTTAAGGTTCATGAAGTGACTTGGTTTTTATCTTTGGAAATGACTGATTCTTCTCCCGATTTTTCTTATTAAAAAAGGACAAGGTTTACAGAAAGTGTCAAATGTCACTAACCAAACTCACCCTCAATTTGACTTCAATTTTAGCAATTTTTTTATCTTAGAATGAACCTCAGTACAAGAGCTACCTCCCCCGATCGAGAGCTCAAACCGCGCACCTCCGACGGTAAGCTTTCGAATCTTTCTCACTCTATGAATAGTTTTCCAGCGAAGCTCCATTTAAGCTCATTCTGAACCAAAATCATGCAATTCAAAGCTCAATTGAATTGTATGGAAATGTAGAAACTGATCCATACCTTCAATTGGAGCAATTAACCTCGATTGAATGGCCAATTTGAAGAAATCAAATTCGGTCAGTTTGAAGGGGAGAAATTGGGAAATTTTTGGGGAAAATTGGTGATTTCAAAAAATTGAGGGACCTCTTTGCAATTTCTCAAAATTATAGGCTAATTGGTCACGTGAAAGATGTTGATGGACTAATTGGTCGATTTTTGAAACATTTGGTGTCAAATTGCTATTTTTGGAAAGTAGTGGCAAAATTGTAATTTTTGAAAAGTTAGGGACCAAATTGAAAATTTGGAAAACATAAGCCCCTTACAAAATTTTGAGTAAATTGAGGACCCAAATGGAGTTTTGGAAGACTTGGAACTCAATTTGGGGAAAAGTTAGCATTAGGGACCTAA
The DNA here is from genome assembly GCA_030064435.1 of Trapa incisa. Classification (NCBI taxonomy): domain Eukaryota; kingdom Viridiplantae; phylum Streptophyta; class Magnoliopsida; order Myrtales; family Lythraceae; genus Trapa; species Trapa incisa. Next base: position 19,579,430 of record CM057776.1, on the reverse strand, counting down.
AGTTAAAGAAAATAAACTTTAGGGGCCTAAGTGCAATAAACTAACAACTCTGAGCCTAGTTGCTCATACATGAGAGAATGATGGCTATCATGCCAAACTTTAATTGATACGATGCACCAATCATGTAGGGACACGAGAAACTAGAACACCGGCAAGGAGAAGCTGGTGTGGACTTGGAAAACTGACTGGGGATGAATACAACATGGTCATCGGGTGAGTGGGCTTAATTATACATCCTACCTGGTTGGGATGGTGAACACTTTAGAAATGAAAAACCACTTGTGAGTAGGATTATCTAACTTCATACCCAGTTGGGATGAGGAGCAATATCTTTAACTAATAAAAACCTACTTACTAGTTGTAAGTAGAGACAATCATACCCGATTGGTATGATGAGTTTTCTTGAAGAAAAAAGAAACCCGCCTACCGGTTGTAAACAGAGATATCATCACACCCAATTGGTGCGATGAGTTGAAAATAGATTTTTGTCAAAAATGTTCTCCCCTAACTATGTACCAATGTTTAAAACATTTGGGAGACCTTCTTGACGGGAGTTAAAACAACTTAGATAGGCTAGGGCCTCGGTTTTTGAACTCATGGGGCTAAATGCCCGGTTTTGGAAAAACACATCCAGTGGGCCCAAGGCCAGTGGGCATAAGTAGGAGCTTGTAAACAAACTTTATTGAAGGAAGCAATGAAAATTTCTAATGAAATTGGTTGTGTGATTTCACCATGGTACCAAGTCAGGACCGACAGTGCTTGATGGATTAGCAGTAGTGCATTAGGGCCAGGTCGACGAACCGACCTAGACAAACAGTTGTAGGTCGGGTTGAGCGTCGGGGTCGTTGGACCATTGACACCAAAGATAATGGTTATATGTGGAAAACTCTTGTTTGTGACTTATGGTACGAGACCATCAAGACGCCCTAGGGAGTAGTGATGAGTCCTAAGGGCTATTGGACGACATGGGGGACGATAAGGGCAGTTTGTCATGCTAGTTAGTCATTAAGCTCTGGGAGCTTCTTGCACATGAGACCGAGGTGGGGTCAGGATGAGGTCTCTGTCCTCATACGGACCCGAAGTGGCATTCGGATCTAAGGGTCGGACATTTGGGATGTTCCACTCAGACCCAGGGTAGAAGTGGACGGGCTTCTATCATGGTGGATGCTAAAGACACTCCGATCCACAAATGGGTGTAGTGGACGGGTTGCACCTGCAAATGTGTGTACCCTTCTTGATGAAGGACGTGTGTGTTTATTTGCTAAACGCCTCTCGAGGCAAGGGGATGGGCTAAAAAGAGCTAAACACACCTAATATGATAATGAGAAACAGTTTTGAAAACTGAACTTTAAGAAAATCATTTTCAAAGGAGATGATAACCTTAGCATAGTTTGAATAAAACTATTTTGAAAACTCAATCCCAACACCCGCTCATTGAGTTGTAGAACTCACCCACTTCTTTTTTACCCTTTTCAGGAGTAATGAGATGTAATAAAAGAAAAATGTGAAGATGTACCATCCGTCAGGTATGCTTAAAGTTCCTTTTAAACTTGCATTTGATTGATTTATGCTATTAAAGTGAACAAGGTTTGAAATTTCGTCTGGCTACTCTTGATTAAATAAGGGGAAAACCAAGGGAGTGACAGGTTGATCATGGGGATCCGACCAAACTGGGTCGAAGAGTGACACGCACGACTTGAGGTATGAATCTCAGAGTACGTGCACAAAGGTTTAATTTTATACTTATTAGTTGCTATATTCCTTGGATTTTTTGTAAGAATTTTTTGGCACACTATTTTATATAAGAAAGGTTTAAATTTTCATTGAAAATTTTGGATGTATTTTATTTTAAGTCTTGGTCATGTCGGTATTTCTACTCATAATTATATTTTAAAAAATGTAATTGCCAGCTGAATGATAAGTTAATGTTTTTTAGACATAAATTACTCTCAAATGGGTGAAAGTGAGTAGAAATAACCCAAGTACTTAATGATGGCACATGGACTTATTATTATAATTAAAAAGTAAATATTTAAATGTGAAAGTGGACAACAAATAAACTTTTAAAAGTATGATATATTCTTTTGAACAAAATTAATACCGATATAATCAATACTTAAAATAAAATACATCCAAAATTTTTAATAGAATATGGCAATTACATTTTTAATAGAAGTTTTTTTATTTTTTTAAAGGAAAAAATATATCAATGGGTTAGATGGTTGAGTGTACTATTATTAAATATTTATATATTAAATATAAGTTTAACTTAAAATTTAAAATATAGTACAACTACTGAACATCAAAATACTTTGTCAAATTGAATTGTTTCATACAAAAAATATTATTAGTAAAATATCACTTTTTTAGTTGGACCTACCACTCTTAGCAAAAATAAGGAAGGAAACAAGATATTCTTGGTAAGATGGCTCATGTCATAGAAAATGCAATAAAGGGAGGAATTTTTCTGTTTGTGTGGGCCTAAAATTGGACCAATGTTTTGATTGATGAATTTACCGGTAAAAATTCTTTAAAAATGAAACTTATTACTGTTGACCGAAAAAAACTTTTGGCTTAAAATTTTTAATTTTCTAAAAGAAATAGAAAAATAAAATTATTGTTTTATATTTATATATAGATGTTGATCAAGTAATGGGCTGGTAGGCCCACGATAAGCTACCGTTGTTTTAAGATCAGTTGTTCCAATCGGAGGTTCGGCGTTCAGCAAAAAAAAAAATCGGAGGTTTGGCATTCAGCGAAAAAAAAATCGGAGGTTCGGCGTTCAGCAAAAAAAAAAATCGGAGGTTTGGCATTCAGCGAAAAAAAAATCGGAGGTTTGGCGGGTCCGTGACGTTCTCACTTAAACCCTAATTGAAAGTTTCTAAAACCCCTAGGCGACGGTGCAGTCACAAGCTTGTTGCCCCGGATCCCTCGGAAGTCATCTGAGCTGAACCGTCCTGGAGCGTAGGAAATATGAGGAAGAAGGTGGACGAACGAATCAGGACTTTGATTGAGAATGGCGTCAAAACAAGGCACCGTTCGATGTTCGTCATTGTAGGCGACAAGTATCGTGACCAGGTGCTGTCTCTTCACCTCTGTGCGACCAACTGCTTATAGCATAAAAGCCCAGCTTAGAAGACTTTTCTTTTTCTTTTTTTTTAGCTAAAAGGTTGCTGATTTTCCATGTTTCTATGTACGAATTGGTATCGAGATAGAGTTATGAGATGAATTTATGCGTGTACGGACATTTGTTAGTAAGTTGAGTGAAAGCAATAACCGAAAAGAGCTGTTGAGAAATTCGATGGACACCAAAACATGGGAATATTTTTTAGCCTTTACATTTACCTGGGGATTTGATCTTTTTCTTTGTTGGTACTTTCCATGTTGGTATCACTGAAAAAAGAAGGTTCTATCTGTTGTTGCAAACTATGAAAATTTAGCCAAATGTAACCTAGACTGATTCTTCCCTTCTTAATTGCATGCTTTTAACCTCCCTTGTTACTTTTGTAGATCCTGAATCTTCACTACATGTTGAACAAGGCAGCTATTAAGTCTAGGCCAACTGTTTTATGGTGCTACAAGGATAAGCTCGAACTGAGCAGGTCTTTATTCTCTAAAATTATGTGGCATTCAGTTTTGTATGACATGTCATGCAATATATAGATTAATCAGTAATTAGGAGCCTTCACCTTTTTTCAAAGCAATTTAAGTTGTTATTTTCCTCTATTTCCTCATTTCACCGGAAATAATCACACTGCTAGACGTATATGTTTAAGTCAATTTAAATAATTTATACTAGCAAGCTAAGGACTCTGGAAAAAGTTCAATTTCATTCTATTAGCTTTCTCGCTAAATGAAGTTTTTGCTCATGCTGTTTTTTTCCTGCAAATTGTGTGTACTGAGATTGAAATCTAATTCAAAGCATGTTATTCTACTTGAGAAATGGTTAAAGATTTGTTTCTATGATGTGACAAACCCTGCTTCTTCATGCAGTCACAAGAAAAAACGAGCAAAGGAAGTTAAAAGATATATGCAGAGAGGGATACTGGACCCTGAGAAGGCAGATGCTTTTTCACTATTTTTGGAAAGTGGTGGACTGACATATTGTCTATACAAAGACTCAGAAAGGGTTCTTGGAAATACATTTGGAATGTGTATACTTCAGGTCCAGTCTCCTTCCTTCTATTCCCTCTAAATATTTTTTACGACTTCTTAAACTAGTCTTTTTCCATTGTCAAACAGTGCTTCCGTTTACTTTTATGCTCTCTTCTAGGACTTTGAGGCCTTGACCCCTAATCTCCTTGCAAGAACAATAGAAACAGTGGAAGGAGGTGGATTGATTTTGTTGCTGCTTAAATCTCTCAAGTCATTGACTAGTCTTTACACAATGGTCATGGTATGTATCATGGTAGCATATGCTCAGTCTTTTGAAATTATTTCTCTTCTTGGATAACTTATCCAACCATGTGATCTCAGGATGTCCATGACAGATTTCGAACTGAGTCACATTCTGAAGCAACTGGTCGGTTCAATGAACGTTTCTTGTTGTCCTTGGCTTCATGCAAATCCTGTTTAGTAATGGATGATGAGCTCAATATTTTACCCATCTCTTCTCATATTAAATCGATTAGCCCAGTTCCAGTCAAAGAGGTAGGCATAGAATTTCTTAATTGAGGATTCATAGTAATATGGTAACTTGCTTTTTAAATATTTTGAGGACCCCATGTTTTATATTTTATTATTTCATTTTATCTTGGCATACAGTATAGTTTTATTCCTCCTTTTTTTTTATTGGTGATTATAAGGACTCTGAAGGTTTATCAGAAGCAGAAAGAGATCTAAAAGATTTGAAAGTGCAGCTGAGTGAAGATTTTCCTGTCGGTCCCTTGATTAAGAAGTGCTGTACTTTAGATCAGGTGAATTATCTCGAGTTTTAAACTTGCACATCTTGATGTTAATTATAGAATCTAGTAAGTCACATTAAATTTTATTGATGATAAACTATTCTTATTTTGGATAGGGAAAATCTGTAATTACATTTATTGATGCAATTTTGGATAAGACACTCCGTAACACAATTGCTCTGCTTGCTGCACGTGGTCGTGGTAAATCGGCTGCACTTGGTTTAGCCATATCTGGAGCTGTTGCTGCAGGGTAGGGCATTAGTCAATTTACTACCTTCTCTTTGTTCCATTGGGAAATATTATCTTCATGATGAAGTATATTGCTGCAGGTATTCAAATATTTACGTTACTGCACCAAGTCCTGAGAACTTGAAAACTTTGTTTGAATTTGTTTGCAAGGGCTTCAATGTACTTGAATATAAGGTACATCTCAAATTCTTTTACTTTCCATTTTTTAGATGCTGCTCTGATAATAAAATTTTAATGTATAGAGTAGGAATTTTGCTGTTAAAAGTGTTCAAGTGATGCTGTGGTTTTGTGATTGCTGGGGTTTTCCCCCAAATGTTATAACTTATTTTTTTATGTGCTATTTTCTCCACACATTATCATTTTTAACTTGACAAATTGTCGACAGGAGCATATTGACTATGATGTTGTTAAAAGTACCAACCCAGAATTCAAGAAAGCAACTGTGAGGATCAATATCTACAAGCAGCACAGACAAACAATACAGGTCAGTAAATTATGTCGAACTCTAATAAAGGAACATTTTCAATCTGTTGGAAGGTTCACCTGAAAAAGAAGACAATACTGTTCAAGAATCTTCACTCAGTTGTAATGTAATGGTTAAAATAAGGAATACCTCTTATATGGTATTCTTGTCATCTACTGTATGTATGTGGTGCATTTTCTGACTTGGAATGGTCTGGTTCAATAATCTTGTGCAGTACATATTACCTCATGAAAACGAGAAGCTTTCACAAGTGGAACTGTTGGTTGTGGATGAAGCAGCAGCTATTCCTTTGCCTGTTGTGAAATCTCTTCTTGGCCCTTATTTGGTATTCTTGTCATCCACTGTAAATGGGTATGAGTTTTTTAACACTATGCTGGTGGTTGTGCATTTTAGTAAAATTTATTTAATTGATTAGCCTCTCAGTTTTAGTTCCATACATACTGTTAATCAGTTTTTTCTCCCTTCTGAAAAGTTATGAAGGTACTGGTCGATCTTTATCACTAAAACTGATACATCAATTGGAAGAGAGGAGCCAAGTAACATCAAATAGTGAAGGCCATGTTTCTGGTAATTTTCAAGCTTTGCTCGTGTATGATCTTTACTTTAAGAATGTAATTTCTGCTTTCAATAATCATGCCATCAAATGGGAAAGAAGCTTTTTCTTAGCATTTTCAGGACCATTGTCAGCTCAATTTAAGCCAATTTTTGGATACTCTTGATTGCAGGACGGCTCTTCAAAAAGATTGAACTAAATGAATCAATTAGATATGCTTCAGGTGATCCCATTGAGTCTTGGCTGAACAGTTTGCTTTGCCTTGATGTTGCTAACTATATTCCTAATATCAACAGGTAAGAAGATATTACAGTTTTTTTAGTTGAAATTCTAAAATATAATACTTCTATACTTCTTTTCCATTTTAGGCTACCTCCTCCTGGTGAATGTGATCTCTACTATGTCAATAGGGACACACTTTTTTCTTACCATAAAGATAGTGACTTGTTCTTACAGGTAATTGTGGGAGCACCTGATATTGACAAATTATTTTCTAATTTTTGGAGATGCTTGCCTGACTCTTAAACATTTCATACTTAGCAGAGAATGATGGCCTTATATGTTGCATCCCACTACAAGAATTCTCCCAATGATCTGCAGTTAATGGCAGATGCTCCAGCACACCACTTGTTTGTTTTGCTTGGTAGTATTTACTTCTTTTCTGCTAATTATGATTAATTAGCATGGCTAGAGCTCCTAACACAAAAAGAATACATGTAGGTCCTGTTGATGATTCAAAAAATAAATTACCAGACATTTTATGTGTCATTCAGGTAACATCCTCTGCCATCTTTTTCTTGCGTTTCATGAATGTGTGACATTTGACAATCAGAGATCATCTTTTATGTCATATTGTACAAGATCTGCCTTGAAGGTAAAATTTCTCGCAAATCTGTGATGAGAAGTTTAAGTGATGGCCATCAACCATTTGGAGACCAAATCCCGTGGAAATTTTGTGAGCAATTCCAGGATCCAGTCTTCCCTAGTCTTTCAGGCGCACGGATTGTGAGAATTGCTACTCATCCCAGTGCAATGAGGGTACATTTCTGATATCTAATTATGATTAAGTATTCATATTTCATCAGTGAAATTTTGCTTAACTCTAATTCTCTTTTCCTGTCGCGTGTAATGAGCCCACCTGTCATCATTGCAGCTTGGATATGGTTCAATTGCAGTGCAGCTATTAACAAGGTATGATATTGTTAAATGATAGTCTATTTATTTTAACTTAAATTGTAAAAATATAGTTCAATAGATAGTGTTCCAATAAATTGTTATAAATGCTCAAGGTTGTTTTTTTATTTCCTTGATTGCATAGCCCATGGTGAGTCTACTCATACATGTTATTGATTATGGATTTACCTTCGGATGTTCATGGGCCCTTGAAGAATAAACTGCTCGTTATAAAAGAGAAAAAAGCAAAATTCAAGTGAAGGGAAGCTCATGCAAGCTGTTTAACTGAAGATGTGCTTCCTGTTTCTATCATATACTAACAAAATCTGATCTTTATATATAGATACTTCGAAGGACAACTTACTCCTATATCTGAAGCAGAGGTTGAAAATGATGAGGATATCCCACAAGTTAGAGTGACAGAAGCAGCTCAAAAGGTCTCTCCATCTTATAAAGTGGATTATTTGGATTTGAATCATGATCAAATCACCAAAGCATATTTAGACCATCTTATAAAGTGAAATTGTGTATTGGATGTGAAGTATCACTGTTTTACTAGATTATTATCTTAAAACCATTAATTTAATCACAGGCTTCTTTGCTGGAAGAAAACATCAAACCAAGAAGTAATCTTCCGCCTCTGTTTGTTCATCTTCGTGACCGGAAACCTGAGAAGCTCCATTATCTCGGTGTCTCCTTTGGGCTTACTCTGGACCTTTTACGGTTTTGGAGGAGGCATAAATTTCTCCCATTCTATATTGGTCAGATTCCAGTTAAGAAAAACCCATCTACATCCTTCTCAATTAATGGCACAATATGCTTATGATTGTTCTGAACTTTTTCCTGTTGTTTAGAATGCTGTAACTGGTGAACATACATGTATGATTCTGAAGCCATTGAATAATGATGATATTGATGCCAGTGGGTCTGATGAACTGGGCTTCTTTGGCCCATTTTACAAAGGTCTCTTCCTCAGTTCTTGGGTCCATTTAATCCCATTTTATACATAATTTTCTTTGTAACCTAAACGCTTTTGTGAGTGTGCAGATTTCAAGCAAAGGTTTTCCAGGTTCTTGGCTTATAGTTTTCGGGACATGGAGTATAAACTTGCAATGAGGCAAGCATTACTATCACCTTGCATTAGATTCATAGGATTGTTCAATCAAACCTGGTTGTCTTCTTTGTTCTTCTGACAGCATATTGGATCCAAAGATCAATTTTAACGATGGTGAACCTGAGTCATCATCCACTTCAAACGGATTCCTGAAGTCTCTTAATGAAATATTTTCACCTCATGATATGAAGCGACTTGAAGCTTATACAAACAACCTCGCAGATTATCATATGGTTAGACCTAACGCTGATTTATTTTTTTTCTCAAGATTCTCCACTGGCCACTAGTTGGCAAGTGCCATGTTACATCCCAGTTTGTTTTTTCCCCAGATTTTGGACATGGTTCCTGCTCTATCACACAGTTACTTTCAGGAGAAGCTACCTGTTTCTGTATCATATGCTCAAGCATCAGTGTTGCTCTGCATTGGGCTGCAGCATAGGGATATCACTTACATTGAGGTCTGCATATATGTAGATTCAAAGAGTTATAATTGTGATCCCTTCGGGCTTCTCAGCAGATCTTATTTTCTGCTGTCACAGATTAACTGTTTATAATTGCACTATGGGGTTTTTTAGGTTTTGGCACTTTTATTATCAGCAACTTGAGCAATCTTCAAATTTATTACACTTATTCTCCACAGGGACAAATGAAGCTAGAAAGGCAGCAGATACTGTCTTTGTTCATTAAAGTGATGAAGAAGTTTCACAAATATATCTATGCAGTTGCCTCAAAGGAGATTGAATCTGCTTTGCCTCGCCTAAAAGATGTGAGTTTATTATTTTCTGTCTTGGTGTAAACATACATTATTACTGCTCGTACCTACCCCCCTTGCTTAAATATTATTTCTGGATATGCCTTCAATGTTATCATGCTATGTTTGGTGTGTGGTAGGATGAAAATTAGAACTCCAATAATCACTCTTGTTGTTTATTGCATTACTTTACCATATTTGCTTTCAGCCATTCCCTGCACAATCTAATAGTGGAAGATGAGGTCAAAATGTTGTAGGCATACCATGACTTGGATAAATTGTCTGCAAGCAAGTAGCACTTCTTGGAGTGCAAAATTGGCACATTGACATAATTATCTTGCGTGTGTAAATGATACTAACATGCACTACACTATTTTTCTTGAGATAAGAATAAAGTTTATTATACACGTGGATAAGTAAAATTTGCATGGATATTATACAAGTACATCACCAAATTCTTTGAAATTCGCCTTTGGTTTTCCATTTTTATCTGCACTAGATACAATCCACTTCAAATAATATTAATATAGGGGCATAGTTGCTACAACTTCAAATGAGATTTAATTTTTGTATATATTAAAGACAGATACGAGTGTGGTCTTGAGGAATGCTTGAAATATTGAAGGATGAGTGGCTGGTTTGAGAATATTGGGGATACAAGAGTTTCAACTATTGAATTAGTTTGATCTCAATAATTTCTGATCTTATCCATTGTGGTAATCTATTTTAAATATATTAGAATGCTAGTTTCCTCATAGTTTCTCATGCTGTGTGGACATTACACATGAGTACAATTATATAGCATGTTTGATAATGCAATAATTGGTATATTCAAATTCAGGTTGCATTGGAGCCCCATAGTATCTCGTTGGAGGATGATCCCAATGATGCTGCAAAGAAAGAAGAGATAAGAGCTGTCAGTGACTGAGAAGCTTAGTTATGTTTTCTCATCTTTCAAATTCTGACCCAACTACGCCAAATATTGTGTATAGGATGACATAAAACAAAAAGAGAGCGGGAAAAGGCAAAACGGCAACCGCAGCTCCAAGTCGAATAAGAAACAGAAGCATTAGATTATCATCTTCAGAGAAGGATCTCGAAGTTTGCCCAGATTTGGAATGTTTGAAAGAGAGTTGAGAGCCTCCCTTGTAAATTATTATTTCTTTTTGTTATCAAGTTATCTATATTGTTTCACATTGCAACAGCCAGAATTTATATTCATTTTTGTCGGACTAGTTTATGCAACAGACTAACAAAGCGGTAAAAATGAATAATCCTATAGATATATTTTTCAATTTTAATTGTTCCACGGAAGTTCAATTGATTTGTATAGATTCCCTTTCGGTCTTTCAATTCATCCGAGGCTTTATACTCCAGAGTTTGAATCAAATGCCACAACATAGATTGCTCAAGTGGTTCCATGGATCTTGAGCACAACCTTAAAAAAAGGATAGGTTTATGCCTAATCAGTCACATACGATGTAAATTAAGGCATAATGAGATAGCAGGTGGTCGAAGTCATAATAGAACATGCATCATGAAGTCCTCTCATGGCAAAACCAAAACACAGCACACAGCTCGAACTCGTAAGGGGCGAGGGAAATTGGTAAATTGGTGTATAAAACAAAATTATTTATGCTTATCTAAAAGCCATCCAAAACGAAATTGATTTACTTTCAATAAAAAACCAAGGTTCAAAACAATGATTCTCTTTTATTGACGGGAAACCCCAGGGGAGAACACGAACGCAATAACTCAGGATCTTTTTGCCTGTCACGAGAACTCTCACAGAACAACAAAGAAAATCAACTTAAATGAAGTTTCTGATGTCGAGAGACTTAACATCTGCCATAGGCTCATCCTTGAATTCTTCCCTGAAATAGTACCAATAGAATTGTTAGAAGAATGATCTAAAGCCTAGAGAGCATATGAAACAACTGTAGATTATGATTAAATTAGTACACGAGGAAATTCCTAACAGAAAATAAACTGCTGTAGCAATTAAAATGAAACTTCACAAGGGATAAGGGATGATGTTCACCACCTTTTGGTTCATATAACCCTTCTCAAAGTTGAACAAACTAAAGCAATCACAGAATCATCAGACCCTATGATCCTTCAGATCATGGAAATTGTCAAAAAAGCATATTTGACGGTATATTGATAATCTAGTAGTAGTGACGCTTCAAATATACATTTTTGTTCCATAGAGAAGATCCAAATGTAAGAGCAAGAATCTCCTACCCAAATTAACTCATGCTGCAGAAGGATTTTGTGGATTCTTAAGAGTAGGATGCATAAGAATAAAAGCATACCTCTTCTTCTGTGTCTCCATAGCTTCAAGGGCATCCTTCTTCAGCTCCTCCAGTTGAGCTTTGGCAATTTTAAGTTCCAGTTGCTCTTCATATTTTGGAAGATCTTCCTTCCGGATTCCAAGCCTAATAAATAAACCGAAGGATAATAATTATCAGATTGACTTTCCAAGGAAAGAGACTAATGAAGCCATTCATGTGCGCAACCAGATGTTATTTCCAGCAATGGATCACAATAAACAACTTGAATATGCTTTAAAAATATTTGTTATATAATGAAAAAGGTTTCCTAAAAGAATCACAAGATAAGAAGAGTCAGGAGCCTTTATAAAAACTCTTTTATGGTTGCTAACTCCATTAAAAAGATAAATTGAAAGAAAAGCTCAAGGATGAATCATACTTCTTGTTGATCTTGTCAAATTCAGCCAAAAGAAGAGCCATCCCATTCTTATCATTCCTCATCAGAGGTTTCTTAATTTCTTTCTCAATTTTCTCCAGTGCATTCATCATCATAGCCTCAGCACCAAGCTCATCAGTTAGTCCTCTCCTGAGCATATAATTGGTTTAGATAATATCTAACAATAAGTGTTTGATTGGAAAGAACATTTTACTCGAACTACAGCAATCAAGATAAAACTTATTCAGAAGAAAGCATTAGCAAAAGCTGTACTGTGAGCCCCTTCTTTCATGAACTAAATTCTAATGAGTAGAAAGACAGGGCAGTGTAATGGTGGACAGGGGCCGGGTATCCAATAGCATCACTCAACAACAAATGGTGGTAGATAATATATGTAATGGACAAACAATTATGTTATGAAAGTGATATAATAACATATCAGGGTCAAAAGATGTACTTAGTCCTAATTTCCTTCAGTGTCAAGAGGTATGTGCGAGCATCCTGAATATTGGCAGTACGTGACTGAATTGTGTATTGGATTCTCTGAGATTCAGAGAACAAGTCTGCCCTGCAAGAGATGAAAGGAGCACCAATTAGAAAAAGAATAGCTTTCACCTAATAGATGATTTAAACAGATCAAACTGTAGTAATAATTCCTGATGCAAAGTAAAAACTTACTTCTGCCTGATTGTCTTCATAACATTCGCATATTGAGTTACAGCAGCAGGATCATCGGGATCAATGGTGATCTTTTCCTTTCGAAGAATACCCATGGCTGTCTCAAACTTTTTCTTAACCTCCAGAAAGATGTTCTTCAACATCTCTACAGTAGCATATAAAAATTCAGAGGACATACCATGAAAGACAATAAAAGTTCCAAACAAAGATCAAAGAAAAGCTAACTAGGCAATTAAATACAAACAAGGTCATTGTCCTGTTATGAAACAGTGTCTCCAGTAATTCAACATAACCTTGTCCAAGGACTCACCATCACCCTTGAGAGCTGGTCGAGAAGCTTCTTTGGCAAATCCACGGAGAGGAAGAGCATATTCCTTGTGCAAAATGATCTGACTTCCATATAGCTGTATTAAGAATTGCAAATATGTGAGCTTGTAATTACCTAAGCATGAAAATAGAGTAAAAGTAAAGATGGAAGTAACATAAATAAACAAAAAAAACCCTCTAAGAAGGAAGAATCAGTTATTGGATATGGTATCTACACACAATAATGGAGGAAATTTTAAACAACAAATCAAGATTGATATTGGTTACTTGAAACACACTAATTGGTATATAAACATTAAATCGCCAATGTACATTAACTGGAGCCAAATTAGAATAGACATCCATGATTTTCTGCTCGATATTGACAGTGTCTTCTTTCTCTCTCTGATAAAAGCAAAACTTTTAGAAAATTTAGAGACAAAAGCTCCAAATCCGATAAAATAACGAGCAACTGCTATCTAGACTCAGATGGAAATGCTACACAGCTCAGTACAAGGATTAGATCAAAATCAGAAACGATTTCTCAATGATCACTCAGACACAAGGCTCGGCTATCCGGAAATGCAACCGCATCAATCAAAGGAGACAAATCTCCAGCACGGACAATGGCATCCAAAAGCTGATATTTTACCTGTCTGGACTTGGATATGAGGCGAGAAGTGAAAGCCATGATTGCCTTCTATTCTCTGTCGTCGTCGTCCACACAGAGGGGGCTTCGATTAGGGTTCACTCGGATTAAACTGCTCGACCCTTACTATCTGGAGACTAGAATATTAGTGAAATGGGCGAGATGTAGACGATAAGTTCTCCATTCAACGCTCAAACGGTGGTTATTAATAAAAAATTTAAAAGATAAAATTAATATTTTAATTAAATTTAATAAGTAATATATAAATAAAGTATATTAAATTTATTATATAATGAAATAAAATATTAATATAAAAAATATATATAATTATATTATATAGGATAAATTATACCTATCAAATTATATAATATAATTGAGTTGTTATTATAATAAAAAAATTAATATTAATTATATATAAATATTTTATAATTTTAAAAAACTAATATATATATATATAATAAATTATATTATATTATATATATTGAGTATATTATTTTAATTATATAATTTTATATAAAATATTATTAATATAAATATATTAAAATAAAAATAAAATTATATTAAATTAATGTAAACAAACCAACAACCTAGAACTCACAAACCTTATCATGTGTACATAATAAATAAGCAGAAATGGGTGTTGGAAAAGATTAGGCATGGGATAATAAAATGAAGAGGTTTATAGTTTGATCCCTATCCCTTTATTGAGAATAACTAGTAGTAATGGCCTTTTCATGCATTGGAAAAGTCTAGTAATTTCACAGAACAATTTGCATATGCATTTGTCTTTGATAGGAATAAAATCCATTAAATCAATAAGAGTAAGAAAATGGACACGACAATAATGTTATTTATAAAGTATAATACTATAATTTCATAAATAGACACTGCTAGTCAATTTGAATAAAAATATTATAAATCGATCAAATTAAATTTGATCAATCTTGAAATTAAATTATTAATAGGAAATTATTATATTGAATTATATTATAAATTTGTTGAAACTAAAATTATATTTAATAATATTAGAAAATAGATTAAAAATTAAATTAAAAATTAGATCGAAATTAGTTGAGAATTAAATAAAAAATATGATTAAATAGAATCCAAAAATCCATCAAATTGAAACCAATTGAACTAATTGTACTAGTCATTTTCCTGGTTAGGGGAGCAACCCTCTTCAATAGTGAATGCCCTATTAGTATATATGAGACCCAATTAAAACTTGCCTATAAAACTAAAATATTGATATTTTTCATGTAATAAAAAATATGAGCATATTAAACTGAATTATTACACTCTCTTAATATTATAATAATATACTATTCATCTATACTAAAATTTAAAATTCAAAATTTAGAACAAAATTAATATCGGTTTTTAAAAAATAAACGACATAAAAATAAATAATTGAATTAATTATGTAATTTTAATAAAATGGTTTATACGTCCGTCTAGTACTTCTCGAGTCTTTAAAACTTTTCTCTTAGTTCGTGTAATGGTTTGAGTGTTGAGAGTACGCACATTGACTCATACAGTGATATCAGATATTTTATTTACTTGACTAAATATTAACTCAAAATATAATGCAAAATTTTATATATCTTTTAAGTTTTTCTTATATATTAATATTTCCATTAGATAATATGATAAAAGTTTTGCACATGCTTATCTCTTAATCATATTATGCTAGATACTTTAACTCCTAAATATGTATTAATCATAATTTATCTTTTTACTAACATACTTTACTGCCTAAAGAATTATTAATGATAATATGTCTTTTTATTATGCAGAGATACTTTAACGTTTAAATAATTATTAATTATAATACGTCATTTTACTATACAATAATATTTTACCGCCTAAATAATTACTAATTATAATTTATCTTTTTACCATAAGTAGATACTTTTTTGTCTAAATAATTATTAATGATACTTTATCACCTAAAAATATATTAATTATAATTTGTCTTTTCACTATAAGTGAACTTTATTGCATAAACTATAAAATCAAAATTTTCATAGTTGGTATTAAAATTCAATTGGATTGTAAAATCGATATTGAAATAAAAATAAAAACTCGAAAAATGAGAATTTAAATCTAACTGAATTTGAAACTTATTCATATCTTAACCTTAAATAATGTAAAATATCATGAAATTACACTTTAAAAATCTTGTTTGATCGAAAATTAAGAATTGATAGAAGTTTATTTGAAAATTGGTTTAAATTATAATAAAATCAATTTAATGTAAAAATATTATTTTTAAGAGAAATTAAATAACTTGGAAAATGGCAATTAGCCCAATCAATCTAGAATATAATGAAAGATTTTTAGAAAATAAATTGGGTCAAGAATTGATCGAGTCTAATATTAACTGACCAAAATAAGATCAAATCCAATCAAACTAGCTAAAAGTGGTAAACCCTATAAAAGAAATGAAGAAATATATTAGAGAAATAGTGCACTCAGATATTATATTGTAAATTATATTATGTTATTAATGTACTATCTCATTCTATTTATATACAATACAGTAATAAATAATAAGCAGGTATAAAAGACCGTTACTATATTAAGTGGTGTGATAAATCCATATTAATATAAATAGTTATTAACTGATATTTTGGTTATTACTCACCCGTAAACTCAAGTAGAGTTCACGGATGGTGGAAGAGATGCCGATTTCTTTAAAAATAGACTGAAGCCAGATTAACTCAGCGGTTGCATTGGCAAAACTTTTGTACTCGACCTCAGTGCTAGATCGAGCGACTGTTAGTTGTTTCTTAGAGTTCTATGAGATAAGATTATATACAAGAAAAATTGTAAAAACACTAACAGAGCATCGTCCGGATTTTTGACCCAATCAGTGTCAGAAAAATAGTGAAGACTAGGAGGATGTCGCCAAAGAGTAAGACCATGATGAAGTGTTCTTTGAAGATAGTGGAGAATGCCCTTAACAGCAGTCCAATGGGTAGTGGTGAGACGATGCATAAATTGATAAACCTAATAAAACGCATATGCGATGTCTGGTCGAGTGAGAGTGAGATACAGTAGAGAGACCACATGTAATGTAAACCCTGCACTTTTGAGTTAATCAAAACCGGGAAAAGAACTGGTCAAACCGAATAAGAAAACCGAGCCGATTTACATTTGGGAACAAGCAATATGGAAATTTACAACTTCTGGGTGATCCAAATGGTTCATTAAACCTTGGAAAAGAAACTTAAAACAAATTAGAAAACAAAAACCAAATTAGTTCAGGTGAACTAGATTACATAAGAACTTTAAAGTTAAGCCTGCTTGCCCGATAGTATCATAAATAACCATAAATTAATATATATTTAATTATTGTAATTAATACCAATAATTTAATACCCAAATTAAATTATTGGGATTAATACAAATAAGTTAATACCGAAATTAAATTATTGGAATTAATACCAATAATTTATGGTAATATTAATACTAGTAATAAATCTCTCCCATTTAATACACGATTTTACACCTATATAAAGAGGTCATCCCCATTCAATCTCCTCACACCCGAACACTTCTCTCTCTACTGCTCCATTTCCCGGTGAAGCTCGAATTAGAGCTTCGACTTGAACAAAGGTCGGACTCTTTAGAACCGGAGAGAAGATAGCTATCTGGTAGCAAACTCCAATCAATCCAAGAATCATTGGAGAAGCGTCGGCATGATGGAATAGTGAAGCAGCTCCAGCGGACCGAATATGCCCTATTTTGGCCAAGCTGAAATCGGCCATTTCAAGCTCATCTCAGGCCAAACCAAGCCTTCCCAACACTTCCTTAGCCCTCCCACGGCCGAATTACAATTAAAAGGTAAACTAATTCGACTACCCTCTGCAATTTCCAGCCGGTGCTAGAGAGAGAACCGACATAATTTCAATGATGAAATTCTAACTCAATTCGGCATCAATTGATGCGATTCTTGATTCTAGGATAATCTTCAAGATTAGAGCTATCTACCCAGAACGAAAGCTCGGACTGTTGTGCCCTCACCGATGAGAAATCAAAGCTTTCTCTCTCTACAATATGTTTTCCAGCGAAGCTCCATTTGAGCTCGTTTTGGCGTTAAAATCTGCGATTCAAAGTTCCTTAGAATTGTATAAACATGTAGGAACTCAATTTCAACAATTAGAGGTGTTTGATCGGTTAATTTGATTAAATCAAATTCACCAGTGTTGAAGAGTTAAAATTGGGGGGAAATTTGGGGATTTTTGAAATTCGAAGGACCAAAATGAAAGTTTATGAAATTGAGGGCCAATTGGGCATGAAAATAATGTTGGATGACTAATTGAGAAATTTTAGAATTTTTGGGGCAAAACTTACCATTTTTGTAAAGGAAGGGCAAATGGTAATTTTGGAAAAGTTGGAGGACCAAATTGGAAATTTGAGAAATTAATCCCCTTTTAGTGAAATGGAATAAATTGTGGTCCTATGATAAATTTTAGAAGTTTCAGGACTCAATTTGAGGAAAAACCGATATTAGGAACTTAAAGTTAAAGATAAATAACTTTAGGGACCTAATTGCAAATAAATGAAAGTTTGACTTTCTCATTCATTTAGAATTAATGAAGGCGATTAGGCCGAAGGATAATGAACCGAGATGTTTATATCGTGTAGGAACACGAAGTACCAGGAACGCCAGCAAGGACAAGCTCGCGTGAATAAAAAGAATCGGTCTAGTGGAATTTACGGCATTAACGGGTGAGTGGGTTTACCAACATCATACTCGGTTGGGATGATGAGCACAACTTAAAATTTTAAAACTACTTACCGGTTGTGAGTGGGAATTTTATATCATACCCGGTTGCGAATGATAAGTACCTCGGTATAAAAACCCACTGCTTAGTGGTATTTTTAATTATCACTACTTAGAGAAAGTGATGTGAAAAGTTATGCGGAAAAACTACTTACCGGTTGTAAGTAGATCATACCCGGTTGGTATGATGAGACTTCCTCAAAGGAAGTTGAAAACCCGTCCATTGGTTATGAACGGAGATGTCCTTATACCGGTCGATATAATGGATAGTAAAAACCTATTTTGTCAGAAGTGCTCTCCCCTGACTGTGTGCTAATGCTTAAACAATTTAGGAGACCTTCTTGACGGAAGCTCGAATAGCTCTGATAGGTCGGGGGCCTCGATTTTCGAACTTGGGTGCTAAATGCCCGATTTTGAAAATCTCGTATAGTGGGCCCAAGGCCATTCGGCACAAGCAGGAGCTCGTAAACGAACATAATATATGTGCCATAAAACTTAATAAGTGAATTTTTTGCCATGGTACCAAGATCGGACCAACATGCTCAATCAACTAGCGGCAGTGCGACATGACAGGTCAACAGGCTAGTCAAGACAAACAGCTGCGGGTTGAGTTGAGAGTCGGGGCCATTGAACTAGTGGCACCACAGATTACATGAAAATATAAGAAAACATTATTTGTGCATGCACTGTGAGTACGAGATCATCAAGACGCCCATGAGGGGTAGTGATGCATCCTAAGGGCACTGGACGACTTGGTGGCTATAAGGGTAGTTCGTCGTTCCAGGTGTTGTGCGAAATCTAGAGTAGCACCAAGCGCATGAGACCGGGGTGGGGACAGGATGAGGTCTCTGTCCTCATACGGACATGAAGAAGTGATTTCGGAATTGTGGGTCGGATGTCACGTACATCCACTCATTCCCAGGGTAGAAGTGGTCGTACTTCTATCCGGGTGGCAGGAAAAGTCGCTCTGAATCCACTAGCGGGTTCAGTAGTGATACTGACTTGCGAATATGTGTAACCTTCATGATAAAGGATGTGTGTTGGGTGATGACACACCGTGGTAAATAAGAAATTGTGGAAAAACCTGAATTTTTAAATAAAAGGATTTTTTAAAACAAAGGAGTCTGGCACACTCCATATAAAATATTTTTCTTAAAAGTCAAAAGCTTTAAAAAACTCATTCACTGAGTAGTCGTACTCACCCCCTCCCTTATACTCCTTTTAGGAAATTCCGAAAAGCCTCCCCTTAAAAACCATCAACTAAGATGCCTGTAAGACAGGTATGTAAAGTTTTAAATTTCATGCAGTTTTGATTATGTTATTCTAGGAAAAGGTGCAGGTTAAATGACGTCTTACTCTTTACGGTTTACAATAATGGAAAATCCTTTAATAAACCGAGAGAGTGGCGGGTTGATCACGGGGATCCGACCAAACTGGGTCGGGGCATGACATGTAAACACTGTCGCTTAAAGACAAGGAAACCGGGGAAAGAACTGGTCAACCTAGGTGAGAAAACCGAACTAGTTTATGAACCCCAACAATTAAAGAAAGGGCAAATTGGGAAATTTATAAATCCTAAGTGACCTAAATAATCACAAAAGTCATGGGAAATGACTTTATGATGAATTGGAAGAGAAAAACCAAACCGGTTTAGGTGAACCAGACCTAAACTAGATTGAACCAGTTTGCACCACTATTGAACCAGTTTCTAAATTCATTTTTCTAGATAGCTTAAAAAATTCAAATTAGAGTATTAAAGCCACCATTGGACAGAGAATGAATTTAGATGAATTTAGAAATTTTTAATTTTGAAAAACTCGGTTGAATCAGGCCTGAACCGGTCGGTTTAAGCATTGAACCTGGTTCGGACCGGACTGGTCCAGTTCGGAACAGTGTCATCTTCTTCCTTCAGATGACAATACTTTTCACTCGCCGGAAAAGTGAGCAGCACTGGTAAAGAAGTAAAGTCTCTGTTCAGGGCATTTCAGGCCATGAATGATCGCCATAAAGTCACCAATCGAATAGCCAAGTAATCTCCGAGCTCCCTATATAAAGAGCTCCTCCTTATTCATTCTCCTCACACCTGAAAACTCTTCTCTCCCTCTATTGCTCTAATTTTTGGTGAAGCTCGAACTAGAGCTTCGACTTGGGCATTTTTCTAAGCCAAAGAAGGCGAGGTTGAGTTCCTTAGATTTGTGGAGAAGTCAGCTACCCGACGGTGGTCATCATTCGATTCGAGGATCGTCGGAGAAGTGCCGACGTAATCAAACAGTGAAGCAGCTCCGGCGAACCGAAGCTGCCATGTTTCGGCTAGGCTGAAAATGGCCAAATTGAGCCCTCCTCATGTCAAACCAAGCTCTCCCGACACTTTCACAACCCTCATACAATAGAATTAGAGCTAAAAGGTAAGCCAATTTGGCTTCCCTTTGTAAATTTTGATCAATATTAAAGATAGAAGTGGTGAAATTTTGCTCACTCAATTCGACATGAATTGTTGCAATTCTTGATCATAGGAGGATCCTCAGGACAAAAGCTACCTATCCCAATCGAAAGCTTGGACCACCGCACCTCCGACAGTAAGCTTTCTCTCTCTAAGTTCAATTTTCCGACAAAGCTCCGTTTGAGCTCAATTCGGACCCAAATGACGCAATTCAAAGCTCCATTGAATCATGTGGAAGTGTAGGAATTGATCCATGCCTTCAATTAGATCAATAAACCCTGACTAAATGGTCAATTTGATGAAATCAAATTCAGCCAGTTTGAAAGGGGGGAAATTGGGGATTTCGTAAAATTGAGGGACCAAAGTTCAATTTCCCAAAATTGAGGGTCAGTTGGCCATGAAAAAGATGTTGGAGGACCAATTGGTTGAATTTTGAAATTTATTGGGGTCAAATTTTCATTTTTGTAAAGTAAGGGCAAAATGGTAATTTTTAAAAAGTTGGGGACCAAATTGGAAATTTGGGGAAACTTGAACACCTTAAGTGATTTTGAATATATTGAGGACCCAAAATGAATTTTAGAAGTTTCAGGACTCAATTTTGGGGAAAATTTAGCATTAGTGACCTAAAGTCAAGGAAAAAGACTTTTAAGGACCTAAATGTAAATAACTAAAAAGTTTAGGTATTTTGTTCATACATGAGTAATTAGGGCTATTATGTCAAATGTTAATAAATAAAGATATCTAAATCATGTAGAAGCATGAAGGACCAGAAATGCTATCCAGGATAAGTTCGCGTGAAAGCAAAAAGCTGATCAAGAGAAATACATTACACTTATCGAGTGAGTGGAATTTTTTCCATCATACCCAGTTGGGATGATAAGTACCTCGGAAGTAAAAAACCACTATTATGTGGAATTTTAGCATCACATCTGGTTGGGGTGATGTGGGAACATGCGAAAAACTACTTACCGGTTGTAAGTAGATCATACTCAGTTGGTATAATGAACTTCTTGAAATGAAATAAAAAAACCTACTTATCGGTTGTAAGCAGAGATGTCATCACATCCAGTTAGTGTGATAGACGAGTTAAAAATTATTTTCTCAAAAATGTTCTTCCCTTACTGTGTGCCAATTCTGAAAATTTTTTGGAGACCTTTTTTACTAGAGCTTGAATAGCTCATATAGGCGAAGGGACTCTAATTCTAACCATACTAACTCTCCCTCTATGCATCTCTAATTCTCTACTAGTCTCCATCAAATACAAACAATGTTATAATATGCACAACATACTTGACATGTAAAAAGTCGACTTGTGAGCCAAATTCAACATTATAATCGCCCCTTGGCCATTTCATAATTTTATCAAGTTTTAACTCATATTTTAGAAAGTTCTAGACATTAATCATAATTCGTCGCTTCCGTCTTTTATAAATATCCATAATAACTCATTTTTTTCATAAATCGTTGGACTATAGTCCGTATTTTTTTTAAACATTAGGTTGTAATCCATTCTTTCTTAGCCAAATGTAGTCATTTTCTTTTTTAAACAATCAGTCATAACCCTATTTCTTAAACTTGTATCATTTTTTGTTAAATATTGGGTTGTATCACTTTTTTTCTTAAACATCAACCGTAATATTATTTATTAAACATTGAGTCAAAACACTTTTGACCTTAGTCATTCTTCCTTAAACGTTGGGTTTTAGTATTTTTTATATATGCTAAGTCTCGACTAATTTTCTTAAATAATTGGGTTATTTCCCAAGTAAATTTTTCTTTATAATATTTTATATTATTCCGACAATCTTTTTATAAATACACACATACACATAATTGATAAAAATTGGTAAATAATTTATTGATCTAATTAGATGCAATATTCGAAATTTTACTCATTTTAACTTTGAATTCTTTAAATTCATGAGCACTAGCCTAGTGTATTTGTTTGTACTAATGTAAAACTTTTTGACCTAAAAATATTACATATACATGATTATATCTTATTTGGGTATTGTAGTTTGATTATATCCATATGTTTTATATTATTATTTAACATTTCTTATAAATTATAGTTTTACACTTTATGACTCGGTTTATTCAATTCAACCTTGTCTAATCATACTCTACCCAAACTTTTTTCAAACTTACAAAAATTTCCCAAAATTTTATCTTATTTACAAATAGGTTTTTAATATTTCAATTATTTACACTTATATACATAAAACATTCCATTATTTATTTTTAGGTGACTAAGTTTAATTTTCTTTATAATTCAACCACAACTCTTTTTAAACCTTTTTTAGGTACTTAGACTTTCCTTTAACTAATTTGGATCCTCCAATTTCTTTTTATTTTATCTGCATATGAGTTCCTAATTTTACCAAAATTGTAAATTAATATACAAACTTTTTATTTTTTTCATAATTCAAGGTTAAAGTCAAGATACCGTCCCTAACATGTGCTAATCGACTCCTCGTATCACACCATCATTTCAAACCTTAATTCAACTGATCTGACTTATAATTTAAATGTCGAAATTTAATGGTGTTGATGAGTTGACCGAAGTTGATGGAGTAGAGATGTAGTTAGATACCTTTGGGGTTTTCTAAGTTAAATGATGACTCAATTAGTCATTCATAATGTATAAAATGACAATTGATTGAAATTTAGTAAAAATTAAATAAACAAGACTAATCAAGTGAAGGTTATGAGAAAAGTTTAGACACATTAAAGTAGTAGTTGTTCCAACTATTTTTGGTAATCATAGTAGGCCTAAATCAATCGGAGATAAAAGACCTTTTCTTTAATATATAAGGTAAGATTACCATTTAATCACAAGCAGTCCTTATTCGATTATCTACAGCAAGACTACCGCCATTGAGAGAAGGTATATAAGATTCTATAAAACAAAAAAAAATATCAATTTGGTTAGGAAAAAGTGTATCAATGGAGGTTTAGTATCCAACTTGAAGTACTAAAGTGTGAATTGTAGTATGTTTACCATAATAATGTTGTACTTTTATAGAAAAATTTGAGAGGTATAGAGGCAATCATTCTCCACCATTCGACATTAAACTACCCTATAATTATTATTATCATCATTGCTTTTTTTGTCCTAGAAATTAAGGCATCATGCACAGTTTTGTATGCTATGAGGGGATCAACTTCATGTGAAAATAGTAATATGGGGACACAAACTCCAAATATTACCTATATTACAAGGACGACTTAAAGTTGGTACATATTATTGGTACGAATATTTAAAATTAAATATTCACCAATTATTGTATTATCTTATTTTATATAAATTTTTTGACATAAGTTTATAAAAAAAATTAAATTTATGCTAAAAATTATATATATTTCATTATAAAACTTAGTTGAGTAAGTATCACCACTATTATAATATCATATGGACTGCACTTGATAAATTATTACTCAACGGATAAATAGATTTGAATTAAAATAAAAAAAATTAATTACTATTAGCTATTTTATTTGTTACCTTTTTTAATAATAATAAGAAATAATTAGAAAGTGACATTTTATCTTTGTTACTTTTTTAATAATAATAACAAATAATTTGAAAGAGTGCAGTCACCGGGAGTGGGACTGAGGCCTTGTGCATCTCAATGACATGGCTGTTAAAAGGGAGCATATTTTATTAAAATTTTAAATTAAAAATCTATTCAAATTGACTATCCTTAGTAATTTTATTTAATGATATTATAAATTTAATAATAAATATTAAGCATGAGAACTATAATTAGAATTCATATAAATTCATGTAAAAATAAAGTTTATGATAGATATAAAAATTTGTTCATAAACAAGTTGATTATTCACTCTAATTTTAATGGCATTTTAAAATTTTAATATAGGAAAAAAATTATTAATTCAACATATAAGTAACCCTTAAAATTGTGATAGAATTCTAGAAATATGTAAAAATTGTAATTAAATGAGCTATTTTCCATAAAATGAGTACATATAAACATGGGTCAAACAAGCCAACCATAATTACACAAATTGGTATAAAATTATAGAATCTTCAAGTGACAAATTAAATATTTTACACCAAAGGATACAAATACATATATTTTTTCGTCATTCATCCAAGTTTACATTATCATTTGAACAAAAAATGGTTTATATTATTATCACTGGACAACTCAATTTTTTATCCATAAAAATAGTCTAGAACACACTACATCAAAACTTGAAGCATCAGCTTACAAGATTTTTCTAACAAAACCTGAATTTGATTTACACGAGAAGCCCAAATATCTTTGTTTTGCATAATAACTCATATAATATGGGCAGGGACAAAAATAGGCCAGAAGCAAACAGAAACCTCATCTAAAAGAACAGCTGCAGCAACAGGTACATGCAGCTTCAGGTTCAAAAATTCTTATTCTTAAACCTTCTTGATAATCTGAACTACATCTTCATCATCCAGTTCGTGCTCCTGATTCAGAAAGCAATGTTACTATGAAGTCAGAGTAATGACAATCGTGCAAGCAAAAGGCAACAATAAAAACTGACAAATGCATATGAAAATTTGCTCGTTTTGGATAGTAAGTCACCTTGCCCACTCTTTGAGGCTTGTGCTTAACACTTGATCCCCAGACCAAAGCACTGCATCATTTCCATAAAGGAGGGTTCAATCAGGTGCAAAAGAACATTACCTTACAACATCAAAAGCTAAAAACTTCAAGAAAATACTGACCCATTTTGAAAGATTGAATGATAAGAGGACAAAAATGAGATGATATGCACATTCTGCATCAAGGAATTGTTTCTCGCAAGGGAAAAATAAATCAAGGAATTACATCTGGTTGCTATTCTATAAAACCAAGTAGACTACACCATCCACATAACAAAGGCGATGGCAATTTTAAAATAGCAGCAACATGGCACATAATCAATAACAAGATGCAGAAAGAGAGTTTGATGGCCTTTTTCCATCATAATTATATCAAAAAAGTAAGTTCAAGAATGTTTACTCACTACTTAAATTGCTTGAGCATGTCCTTGTGTATCCTGTCGCAGAAGTCCTCCACAGTTCTCTTCTTGGATGATAAAATTACAGGGTCATCATAATCAGGATTCATCCCTTTAGGCTTCGTGTAGATACGGGTCAAACTAAGGTATTCCCATATTTTCTCCAAAAGACCATCAAGATTCCATTCCAAATGTGCACTGCATTATGGTTAATCCAGATTACAGTGATGACCAAGAAATGAAAGAGCACGTCTGTCCTACATCATATTCATTAATAGTTATCATTTCAAAGAGCAGAATTTTATAGGATTATCAAGTTTGAAGTTCACCGGTAAAATACTCCAGCATGAATTTTGTTCAACATCATATTGTAAAGTAAAACTAATGCAGAACAAGATCTTCAGTAGATCCAGAAACAGTTTATTATAATATAGACAGAGAGGAATGAAAGGAGAGCAAGATATTTCTTAGAAATACCTGACAGGACAGTAATGAGGCAGTTTGTCCAGAACCTCCAGCTCTTCTAGTGTAATTTGATCAATCTTGTTCACAGCATATATACATGGCATATATATCCTACTTCCTTCAATGACGTCGATAAGGTCATCGGCAGTTGCATCATACCTCAGTGTGATATCAGCATTGTGTATTCTGTATTCACTGCATATTGCTTTGACTGTTTCAAGATCCAGATGAGTATTTGTAACTGTTGAGGTGAAATTTATTCCACCTTTGTCTTTCTTCCTGAATGTTAGGTTAGGGGGTTCCTTGTTCAGCCTGTTGTACAGAGGAAAAGTTAAGCACTATATTATACAATTGCATAGATTACTAGTTGAAGATTGTTATCATCTTGGAAGTACCTTATGCCAAAACCCTCAAGTTCTTTTTCAATGAGACGTTTGTGAGTTATGGGCTTTATGGCATCAAGCACAATTATAATACAATTGCATGTCCTTGCTGTGCTAATTACCTGAAACAATTTTCATGTTGTTAATTGTATTCCAGAAAGCAGGTTCAACGGTATGCCCCAAAAGAATTTCCAAGGCTAAAGGTTCAAGGTATTGATGTGAATATTTCATAAAGGGCGAGAAGATATTTGCTCAAAACCATTTTGACAGCCCAGAGATGTTCCTGCAGTACCATATTCCTTTCAACTACCCCTGTTCTCACTGATGTGAAAGATCAGTGGGCAAAAAATTCATCTAATTTCAGTCTCTTTCATAATCTATGGCATCACGACATGTAAATTCCTTCATAAGAAAGAGATTTTTCACTTAACATCATACATAGAAACAGCACTATTTCTTATAAAAGCAATAATAATTGGTTTGGAGAACATAAACATAATCCAATTGGTAGATGATTGTAACTTATCTTTGTATTCTGAAAACTTTTGAAAGACCTTAAAATCAATGTTAAACTGGTTGGAAACTCAAAGTTTACCTGTCGACCTCTACCCTTCCCATCTTTAGCACCCTCAATAATACCAGGAAGATCCAACAACTGTCAATTCAATGTAAAGGGGAAAGCTAAGATAAATAAAAATTTCTGTAGAAACATCTTATTGATCAGAATAACATGATGGATGTAACAGAAGAAAGAAAGGACTAAGGCCAACCTGAATTTTTGCTCCTCGGTACACAATCACACCAGGGATGCAAGTCAATGTTGTAAATTCATATGAAGCAACCTGCATAGATGACATTTACAAAATTAGAGCACCTACTCAGCAGCCACAGGAATTACTCTTTCCCCTCCAAATATGATAACCACAAGGCTAGCCACTAAGGAATTATTTTGTTAATCAGATATGTAGTAAATTGGATAGAATACAACTTACTATTAACAATGGAAACGAATTTTCCAAACAGTATCAAAGTTCATTTTTCAGAATAGAGCTACTTCAGAACATTAAACTTACTTCTGAAAATGTCCCTGTCAGCTTGTTCAAAAGAGTAGATTTCCCAACTGAAGGGAAACCAACTAGACCAACTCTTGCATCACCACTTTTAGTTACATCAAAACCTTCTCCAGCACCACCACCTCCCTTTGAAGAAGGTGTAAGGAGCTCTCTCCGGAGCTTAGCAAGTTTAGCCTAATACAAAAAAAAACATAAATATCACTTTATAAAATGATAATAGTTTGAAAATAAATATAGAGTGACACGGACACTATGCAGAACTACATGACAAGGATAGATGTGAACATGCATTCACAGACAAAACACGTAAGTACAACAATCGTGAAATTGAAAAGATCTACACCGAAAATTTGGAGCAAGAGTTAAAATCTCAAGACCAATGGGATGATACAGATAAACAGAAAGTATATTGCCGAACATAAAATGCAGGTGAAGATAAAAAACTCTTTAAGTGTTTGAAAAGCTTTAAGCATGTATTGCAAAGCAAAAGTGCACCTTAAGCAAGCCTAGATGATGGGCAGTAGCCTTATTCTTCTGGGTCCTTGCCATCTGCAAAAGTAAGGGCAACAATTAATAAGTCGATTGACCTTTTTCTCTATCAGCATAATAATTCATATACACTAAATCAAACTGAATACATAGACATAGAGACTTCAGCCTCACACATTTGGGACTGTAATATGGAAAAGGGTTCCTATCATAAGTAGACATGTATGCTTATGTTTCTAAAGTACAGATCATATTTGGGAGAAATAAATATTTGCAAGGCAAAGGAAAAAAAATAAACTGCAAAAGCTAATACAAAAGAATTAAATTATCACGCAGAAGAAATTTAACTAGTCCCAGTACAGGATACACATTTTTTTGAAAGGAAATAAACTCTCAAGTTTTGGATAGCGGGAATAGAACTTTCTCTCGAGTTTTTGCCGAATAAACTTGAGTAGAACAGATGTTTCGGCATCTCAGAGGCACTGGAGGTGTAACTAATATCAAGACGATGCATCCTTCCTTAAAGTTCAAGTATATATGCAATTCGAGCATAAGCCACGTTAAGCAGCATACAATACCTCATCCTCGATCTCCTTGATTTTCTGCATAACAGTCGCCATCGCTAAGGGATGAAAGATCACCCAGCTCACTCAGTATGTAGCCGCAGAGGGATATATACGTAGAGATAGCGAATTGAAAGCAGTTGAATAAGTTGGGATTGGTCGGCGACGATGGTGAGAGGGTTTCTCAGGGAAGCCTAAGGCCGACAAGGTACCGGAAGAGAAGAACAAAGTCGAATGCGAAAGGGATTTCACGGTAGGGATCTGGATTTGAGAGGTTATTTTGGTCTTTTCATTTTTACAATCATCACCTAAGCCCAGAAATATAAGTTAAATCTTAAAATATGATATAAAAGTTTTAAATTTGTCTTAATTTGAGGATTGTATTTAGAAAACTAGGACAAAAATTGTAGATTTAGAAAATTGTATATTTTTATTTAGTTAAATTATATTTTTAATTAAATATTTAACTAATATTGTGCAATCATATATATAATATCAATATATGCAAAATTATTTGGTAGTATATTTTTTTAGTTTTAAAACTAAATTTACCATTTTATTTTTACCTATATCTAAACTATCATTTCTATTTATTTTTTATGATGGTATTATAACGTTCTAACAATTAAATCTGCTTATATACCCTCATTCTAGTATGTTTATTATATATTCATATTATTATTATTATATTTTACATTTTATTATAATAAATTATTTTTAATATAATACTTATATGTGTATGCTGATTTAAAATATATATTATTAGAGTAAATAGATAATTTTGAATTGATAATTTACCTCAACTCAATATTTTCATAATTTATATATAAGTTTAATTCATTTTTATATTAACTTTATTTATATTTATTATATCAATTTTATTTTATTTTTACAAATGTAACTAGGGCTTAATCTCCATTTAAGACACAAGTAACTCAAAATATAAGTAGTTATTTGTGAATGCACAATATTATCAAGTTAGATGTATGAGTTACCTAAATGGTAACTTAGCTAAATATATGAGTTACATGTATCATATCAAAATCAACATAGACCATCATCTTCTCTTATAAATGGTACCATCACGATATATTTCTATTTTTAAATTAATATATATCTTATTAATATCTTTTAATTAATGTATATCTTATTAATGAATTATTTTCTATTTCATTACGCGATAAATCCGATTCTTATAAAAGAAAAATAAAAAATATATAAATTATTTTAATTATGTACCATTATTGTATTCATCTAAATTTATTTTAACTATTTTAAATAAAACATACTCTAAATATGTGCTTGTAAAAGTATATTTATTTAAAAATTTTCTAATAAAAAGAGAGTTTTAACTCATTTATATTATAAAACTAGTATAAAGACTACTAGTCAACATTCGTCATTTTTTTAATATACTTAATTTATAATAAAAAAGAGTATTTCAATTTTGTTCGAATTTCATTTGATTGATTTATAAGTTTATGTTTCAAATCGTCAAATTCAATTTATAATACTAATTCAATTCAAATTTTTAGTTCAATTTGTTCTTCAAATATGATTTCTACTAGATTAAGTTAAAATATGTAATTAACTTTAAATGATAATATAATGTTTACTTGATATGTTCATTTTTATATAAATATTTTATTTAATTTTAATTAAAAATATATATATTTTTTTAAGACAAATTATAAATAATATTCAGTTAATAAAATTATAAGTGAAAATTATATATAATCAATATTTTGTATTATCATTTGTAAATAATATATTAAATAGCCTAAACAAATATATCTGTTCCCTAAAATCATATAATTTATTCTAAAAATTTTATTATTATTATAAAGAATCATACTATTTGTATAATATATTTAATTTCTTATTTAAAATTAATTAAATAAAATTTTAATTATATATAATTTGTACTTATAATTATATAGAAAATTTTAATATCTATATAATTTAGTTGTATTAAAATTATATAATTTGCTTAGCTAGATAATATATATAAGAAATTTACACATTTAAAATTAATTACACAAACATTTAATTATATATCATTTTCATTTAATGAAATATTAAAAAATATATATTGAATTTTTAATAAAATTATATATAATTTAAATTAAATAAAATACTTATATATAAATTATATATTATAAATACCTAACCTAATTTTAATATTATTGTAGGAAAATTATATAATTTACTACCTAAATTTTATTACTTTACTTAATAATAAATATATTTATGTAAGATATATAAATTATAATTTTAAATTAATTATATATAATTTCACTTATATATTTGGCCGAGTATTGGTCCAATGTTTAGAAAATAATGGTAAATTATAATAGCACATAAATTATATATTAGTTATGCCTGCACAATCAAATTAAGAGGGATTATTGGAGATTATGTAATTTCTCCAAATCCATCCGTCATTCTATTTATCAATTTTCTTAAAAGTAGTGAATAAAGAAGAATATAGTCTAAATTATTATTTTATGATTAATTTAATAATAAAAATATTTCTTTTTATTATTGTGTTTTTGTATATCCTATTATGACCCATCTAAGCATAAGATTTGCTTATTTAAATAAATTTAAAATTGTCTTTTATCTATCATAAGTATATATAAAATTCACTATTTTTCAATTTAACACAAAAATATATTTTATCAAAATTAAAAAAAAAATATATATATATATAACACAAAAATTAATATACAAAAGTAAATCCGGTATTTAATTTTGAGGATTTAAAAATAAATTTTGTGCCAATATCACTAAATTTTACACATGTTATATATATAATTTTAATAAAAAGTATTCAATATTTAATTTGATAAAATTAATAAATATTATTATTGATAATATGATTACACATTATATATATTTACAAGTACGTAAATGTTACCTTAATTATTATTTATAACTTTTAATTAAATATTTATGTTATTACTTACGGGTAAAAAATAACTATTAATCGTTATTATAATTAGGATATACATTAAAAAATCGGACTAAATAATTATAAAATGGGTAATATAATTTTTTTAGGATAAAGAGAGAAAATGAGGTATAAAATTTCGATTAAAAATTATGATTAACTAAGTCATCTATTTTCATTAATAATGAAGGTTAAATTCTGGCCTTTAATTGTTGTCTCCAAAAAAAAAAATGCCGCCCTCTTAATGGGCCTGGCAGTTTTGCACATCAGACTGGTTTCATCTTTTCAGCTTGAAGTTCCCATTTAGGGCTTCCCCTCGGCTTAAAGACAGCGTAGTGCCTCAGTGAGAATAGGAAAAAACTCGGACTAGGTATTAGACAGAAGGAAATTCGCGCGGAAGCAGCAGCAGCAGCAGCCATGGCGACCACCAAAGTTCAGAGGATTATGACCCAACCTATCGTACGTTTTCCTATGTCCACTCTAACTTCATTTATATTCATCTTATTCTTGGTTTCATCACGCTTGTCCGCCATCGCTCGTTACCTATTGACGTGTCTTCTTCTCGGTTGTTTGCAGAATCTGATATTCAGGTTCCTGCAAAGTGTGAGCGCACTTATCGCCCGAATCTCGTTCTAGAATCCTCTATTTTGATACTTCATTTGCCTTGTCGAGTCCTAATGATGGAATTTTTTGCTATTTCTGTTTATATCAAACGAATGCAGAAAGCTCGCATACAGATTTGGCTTTTTGAGCAGAAAGACTTGAGGATCGAAGGCCGTATTATTGTAAAGCATCAATCCTTACGCTTATTTTTTGCACTTTGCATGGTTATTCTATCTGTCTCAAAGCTTGCATCTAGTGATATATACTAGAAGCATTCAGACGTTAAATTCAATGATAAGTTTTTTTTTTGGGGGTGGGAAATGAATACTTTGATTGTAGGAGGGGTATGAGTTTGATGTATTTATGTTTTCTGTTTTCTTCAAGGTAAATAGAGATGCTTGTTTGGACTTGTTTCATTGTTTGTCTCTCTGTGAATACAGAGGCTAGAGATGTGGTCTATCTAATTAATTGTTAGGTTCTGCTGCATTGTATGATAATTAGTCTGGTCAATTTTCTTGTGATTTTCTGCAGTATTAATGTGCTTAGATCACAGCTTCAACTATGGAGTTGCTTGAGTCAATTCTAAAGCATGTGTTATTAACACCTTTGAAGCATGTTAGATTGAATTAAAGAGTTGGAGGGAGTTTGAACTATCTTGTTTTGGGGAATTTTGGAACAGTTTTATTCTCCTCATGTTTTGAATTAGCCATGCCATTTTTCAATTTTCATTCTATTAAGTAGCATCATATATTTTCCCAAAACAAACTTGATACTGGTCTTCTGGAGAGACTATAGAAATGGATGTGGATGATATGCTAGCAGGGAAGATGTAGGCCTTTATTCTATGGAGATTTAGCTTTCACAATAGTCCTACGAATATGATGTTTCCCAGATGGATAGAAAGACTGGTTCTTATTTTGTTAATGTTATCAGTGAAAGAGTGATATTATGGACATGAGGTTGTTTTCCATTGTTCTGGTTTTGCCTTGCTTGCTCGTACCAAGAACAGTTGCCACTCTGTGCAAATCAATATAATCTGTGGAATAAATCATTTCAAAAGTTTGTCACTGGAGTCTTCTATTGCCCTTTTATTAATTTCATGATGAAGCAACTTTTTTCTTTCATTCAGGGATTTGATGAGTACATGAATCTGGTTTTGGATGATGCTGAGGAAGTCAACATAAAGAAGAAGACAAGAAAGACACTGGGTAGATTGGACCTTCCATGCCTCTTTCCTTTGAATGCTTCTTCCTTTTGCTTTTCCTAAGATATTCTGGTAATCGTCTGCAGGGAGAATATTACTCAAAGGGGACAACATAACTTTAATGATGAACACGTAATCTCTCTCTCTTTCTCTCTCTCCTCTTATGTTAGCACTAATTTCCTATTGTTATCTCCCCTCTAATTTGTCTATGTTGCTTGAATCTTCAGAGGGAAATGATTGGACAAGTTAGCTGGGTTTGCTTCTATTATTGACTCGATCTTTCTTCCTCAAACTAAGCTATTCTGCTAAGGATGTGCTCCCAACTCTGCCTCTTACTTATGTGGGTGTACACATTGTGCTTATAACTATTGAACT
Organism: Trapa incisa; assembly: GCA_030064435.1. Lineage (NCBI taxonomy): Eukaryota > Viridiplantae > Streptophyta > Magnoliopsida > Myrtales > Lythraceae > Trapa > Trapa incisa. Next base: position 19,545,516 of record CM057776.1, on the reverse strand, counting down.
CTTCATGGTTTGAGTTTTCTTTCTGAATTTGCCGTTTTTCACCTATGCAAAAGTTTGGGATTATTTATACATGGTTGATAACATCGGTGATCTTGCATCCATCAGAATAGCCACAACTTAGTAAAAATGTCTCCTGTATCACCAGTCTGAAATTCCATTCAGTTGGAGCATTCTCACTCTTTTCAGGAACATGACTAATACATAGACAGTACCCTTTCGTTAAATTTGGGATATGCAGTACAAAGGCACTCTTACTAGACCACATGATTTTGGTCCTCTAAATACTAGCTATGGTAGACCTCCTGCGCCCTGCTTCCACCGACCACTAGCTGGACAGCCAGGTGGCCCAGCTTCTCGGCCAGGACAACATAAGGAGCCTGTTCAGAGAGGACCTGCAAGAACACCACAATCCTTGCGATACAGTTCGGCTTAGGAAAATGCCTCGCTGATTAGAGTATCCGTTCCTTTTTCTTATTTCCCAAGGGACCATGGGAGGGAGCATTGGCGTCTGTTGCAGAGCGCTCTCCGTTCACGACTGCCACTACTGCCTCAGCTATCTCGATTGTAATATAATCACTTCCTCGTTCCAATTGTTATCTCGATTATTATTTTTTATATAGTTCCACATTCTTCAATTTGTTCTTAGGAAATAGTCAAAAATTTTTTTGAAACATTATTCAAATTTGAATAAAAGCTTATCCTGAGTGACAAATTTCATCCGTTTAGACGGACAATCACTTCATCAAAATATAATAATGTTGTCAAATATTTGGGATAAAATACTTCCGTACCAAAGTATTTAAAATATCACTTTTTTTACTATAATATTTGATAAAATGAATTTATTTAATATGTGAAAAAGATGTGTTGCGCCATTAATGCATTTTCTGACTTACCCCTATTTCCCTTGGTTTCTACAACTTCCATAACCAAGTTCATGTACAATTGTCTCTTATAGATCTTTCTACAAAAGACAACCTCCTCTCATCGCAGAATTTTCTCTTAAAATTGAAACAGAGTTCGGGTCCTCTTTTATTTCTGCAACTGACTTTTAAAGGTTCCATGACGGCCCCCTACCCTAAACGGATCTAAGTTTACTCTCACATAACTTTCTCCTACCTTTTCTATTTCTCAGCTCTATTGGTGCATGACGGTGCCCAAAAGAAGCTTCAACAATTTTCAAAATAATTCACTATTTTTCTGAACCAAAAACAAAACAACACCGCCAGACTCCTCCAGCCTTCTCGATGACGCAAATCTATCTGGTAATCGAAGGAATCATTCGACCTCCCCCGTTCTCTTTCACGACTTTCCCACACCGTTGGGTTTACTCCAATCACAAGTGTCCTGTTTTCTATGTATTTTTGGACGAGAGACTAATAAAAATAAATGCAGGTAACGACCATGCCTTCACCTGTTAATCGACTCAAGAAGTTGCCCCAAGACTTTGGTCTTTCCCCATCATTTGAGTGTCCAAACTTGCTATGGTCCCTGAGTTTTCTTTCGATTTCCATAAATTCTCTATTTCGAACCAAATTTAAAATTGGGTTAAATGTGATTTTAATCAATTGTTTGAACTCCTAAAACGATTGTAGCAGCTAGATTAAGAACAATTTAAGTATTTATGATTGATTTGGAAACGTATCAATTGAGTTAAGATGAGTTTGAAAAATTAATGACTAAAATATAATTTCATGGTAATTTAGTTTTCATTTTTGAACTAGTTGAAGCATCTAAATGGAAAATTTGTAAAGATTTAAGGGAAAATGTGATAGAGAAAATTTTAGGGAACTAAATAAGAAGTTATAAAACTTTAGAAATATAAGTGTAAATATGAAAAGTTTTGAGACAATGTTGTGAATTTAAGAAAGTTAGGAGTTGAATTGTATAGTAAGAATATTTAAGTATCAAAATGTAAGAATTAAGTCATAATAGACTAGGCAGTAAATACAAATGAGTAGAGGAATTGCGTATGATTTCTTGTGAAAAAAATTAGAAAAAACGGATAGAATACAGTATGGAAGAAGTTTGTGAAAGATGGACAAATATCTCAAATATTTCAAGAGAACATGGGTGATTACTCGACAATTTTAAAAAAATGGGTAAAAATTCAACTTTTTATAAAAGACATGCAATAATTCATTAATTTCGGAAATAAAAATTTAATATTTTATTAAAATATGGATGATAACTTGTTGATTGGTAAAAAACGGGAAGATACTCCGCATTTTATTAAAATATGGTAACAAATTAATGATTTGTAAAATATAAAAATGTTACGTATTAATTCGATTCACAAATATAACAATCATTATATTATAGATACCTCACTATATTAGATTATAAGGCTTAAAATTATTATAACCTTTTAAAATTTACTCAAAATTTAAATTTTTATAAATAATTTTTCTAAGTGAATAATAAATCACAAATAAATTATATAAAGTGAGTAGCTAAATTGAAAAACCTGTAATTAAACTCAAGTAACTTGTGTGCGGATGTTATATTTCCTTATACTACTCTATTTTGTATATTTTTAAAATATATTGAGATGAACAATTAGTAGTGAATGCCAAAACTGTTAATCAGATTATTTATAATATAATATTATTACAATTTAAAATAACTTAATACGAAGTAATATCTCATTTTATACCGTTGTTTATAATTAAACTAATCATTCATGTCGTTACAAGATATTATGTTAGGCATCTCTCACTCCTAACACAATCATATATATTAATAATGGAAATTAATTTAAAATATTTTCATAATTTATATGAATATTCAAAACCTTTGATGCTCGCACATAGAAAAGGGTATCATCCCATAAAGCAATGCCCCATATTATTTTATAACATCATACAAAATAATAACTAATCACCAAAATATCGAATTAATTGACTCTTCGAGATAAGAGTAGGGGATGAAGTACTATTCCATAAATAAGTGCTCCATATATTATATAACCATTACACGAAGTAAAAAATTAAATTAACTAATTTTTTAGGATGTTGAATGGGAAATTGATCATTATTGAACAAAGTTGTGCTTCATCTAATTTAGTACTATCACACAAATAGTATCTCATCACACACGATTTTTTAATAGATTCAACCAATTAAATGAATGTTGATGTATCATAATTGAACATCTAGATTACATTTCGTTTAACTAAAAATAATACTTACGAACTATATCTTATAACTTATATTGGTAAATTAAAAAATTTAATTAAAAATTTCATAGTATTGTTCCGTTTTCCAATTACCCTTTGTAATTGACATAATCTCGTGTAGGCGTTTCTCAGACTACTATTAAATCATTTGCTAGTCAAATAATAAATGATCAATAAGTCATTAATACAAATAATGGTGTATTGAGGAAGAATTGGTTATTCTATATGTTGATATAATTATCAATTTGACCATGAATTTTATAATGTATCATACAACTCTTAATTGCTTGTAAAATATTGATTTATTGTCATTCTTTTAACAATACGTACTTTTTGTTTTTTTTTCTTCTAAAAATTGTAATTAAATTTTTTATAAATATTGAGCCTTAGCCCATTTTTATAAGTATTAGGTTTTAGTCATTTCATAAATCTTGGGTTTTGGCCCGCTTCTCAAATAGCATGAGACATCTCCAAAAACTTTTTATAGGTTTCTCAAAAACTTTTCCAAAACATACATGGTAACAATTTTTATAAAGTTGTAAGTATTGACAACAATAGTCAATCATGCGTAAATTCAAAAATTTTACACATCATTTTAATTAGGACATGTTCGTCTAGATGATTTTTTTTCCTTTGTCTCATATTGTATTCCTTTACACAAGTAAAAAAATAATTATAGGGTCAATTTTAAACGATACTAGTATACTATCTCATTTATTAATCCCTTTCATTTGTCTAAGATTATATCCATGATAGGTCATATTTTCCAAAATAACCAAAAATTTCTAATTTTTTTAATTATATACTTAACTTTTCCAAAATTTTCATTTTGGTGCTCACCAAGGGCAAAATTACCATTTCCCCTATACATCCAAATTCTCCCTTTTTTGGACCCTATACTTCTCAAGTCTTTCCTTTAGCTCCCTATACATCATTTAGTCTCATTTGGGTACTTAAGTTCTTAGAAACTTCCTATTGGACTCCAACTTTACATTATTTACTATTTTCCCCTAAATATTTTTCAAAATTCTATTTAGATCTCTAGCCTCTTCCAAGCTACATCTTCAAGTCCCTAATCTTTTTAAAACATTTTTTTGATCCCTATACTTCCACTAAGTCTCATTTGGGTCCCCATTTCCCTAAAATAGCACTTTGACCACCATTTTTTGAAAATTACATTTTAATCCTCCAACTTTCTTCTCCTTTAAAACCCCTTCATCATCTTTCCAAAATCCCTTTATAAGTCGCTCATCTTATTCCCCAAGTCCCTACGATCTCTTTTCAGCCAGCCACGACCGAAACAATACCGTTTTTCAGTGATCGGTCCTCTTTACTTTATTGAGCCAATTCATTACTATCACAACATTCTTATTGCCCTTGAATCCTAGGCAACCTAAATACCTCAAATATTTTAGACACCTTGGAACATCAAAGTAGTGTTGTTCCTAAACTAGTGTCAAGGGTGTTCTCTCTAATAGAGAGTGTCCATATGACCACTTAGTGGTCGTCTCTACTGAGAGTGTTCTTCTCGTATTTAGGGATAACATCCTGAAAGCCCTTATGAAATCTTCATAAATCTAAGATATTTTGTGTAAACCTCATCCCTTAAAGATAAGGAAATTGGGGAAAGAACCAGTCAAACTGAGTGAAAAAAATCGAACCAGTTTATAAGCCCGATCATTAGAGAATGGGAAATTTGGGAAAGTTACAACTCCTAAGTGAACTAAATGGTTCATAAAATCTTGGAAAAGAACCTTAGAACAAATTGGAAGAGAAAAACCAGACCGGTTTAGGTGAACCGGATCCAAGCCGAATTGAACCAGTTTATGAACAAAGCTAGTTTATGAATCGGAACCGATAGAGAGAGGGCAAAATCGGGAAATTTATGGATCCCGAGTGACCTAACGAGTCACAAAAGCCATGAAAAAGGACTTTAGGATGAATGGGGGATGAAAACCAAACCAGTTCAGATGAACCGGATCCTAATTGGATTGAATCGGTTTGGACCGGATTGAATCGGTTTGGACCGGTTTGAACCATTATTGAACCATATGCTAAATTCATTTTTCTAGTTAGCTTAGAAAATTCAAATTGGAGAATTAAGGCCATCATTGGATAGAGAATAAATTTAGATGAATTTAGAAATTTTTAATTTTGAAAAATTCGGTCGAATCAGGCCTAAACCTACTGGTTTAAGTTTTGAACATGATTTGATGCTAGAATGAGCTCAAACGGAGCTTGACCGGAAAACTGGACTTAGAGATAAAAAGCTTCAAAAGCTTACCATCGGGGGCATGGCGGTCTGAGCTTTCAATCTAGGCAGATAGCTTTTGTCCTGAGGTTCCTCATAGGATCAAGAATTGCATCAATTGATGTCGAATTGAGTGAGAATTTTGTTATCGAAATTATGTCGGTTCTCTCTCTAGCACCGTTCAGAAATTACAGAGGGGAGCCAAATTGGCTTACCTTTATGCTCTAATTCAATTGTAGAAGGGTTGTGGAGGTGTTGGGAAGGCTTGGTTTGGCCTGAGAAGGGCTCGAATTGGTCGATTTTAGCTCGACCAAAATAGGGCAGCTTCGATCCGCCGGAGCTGCTTCACTGTTCGATCATGCCGGTGCTTCTCTGACAACCCTCAGAGCAAATGGAGACTATAGACGTGTAGCTGACTTCTCCCCAAATCCAAAGAATCCGAGCACGCCTTCTCTAGCTCAAAAAAATGCCCAAGTCAGAACTCTAGTTTGAGCTTCTCCGGAAAATGGAGTAGTTGAGAGAAAATGGAGTTTTCAAGTGTGGGGAGGATGAATGAGGAGGGGCTCTTTATATAGGAAGTTCCGAGAGTTCTTGGTCGTCCGATTGGCACCTTAATGGTGGTCATTCATTGCATGAAACTCTCTAGCCGGAGACTTTTCATCTTCGTCGGTGCTGCTCAATTTTTCTGCGAGTGAACAGTGCTGTCATTTGAAGGAAGAAGACGACACTGTTCCAAACCAGACTGGACCGGTACGATTTAAAATGCAATTGAATCATATGAAGGTGTAGGAACTCCACTCTAACTTCAATTTCAATAATTAATTGATTGGTTAATTTGATGAAATCAAATTCAACTAAGTGGGGATTACACGGAAAAACTACTTATCGGTTGTAAATAGATTATATCTGGTTGGTATGATGAACTTTTTGGAAGGAAGTAGAAAACCCGCTTATCGGTTATAAGCAGAGACATCTTCATACCCGGCTGGTATGATATACAAATGAAAAGTTTATTTTGTCAGAAGTGCTCTTCCTTAATTGTGTGCCACTACTTAAAATTTTTGGGAGACCTTTTTAATGGGAGCTCGAATAGCCCAGTTAGGCCGGAGGCCTCAATTTTGGAACTTGGGGGCTAATATGCTCGATTTTAAAAATCTCGAATAGTGAGCCCTAGGCTAATTGGTACGAGTAGTAGCTCGTAAACAAACATGATTTTAAGCCATGAAAACTTAAGTGAATGAATTGTTTGGCCATGGTACCATGATAGGACCGACATACTCGATGGATTGGCGGCAATGCGACATGATAAGTCTTCGGACTAGTCTTGACAAATAGTTGCAGGTCGAGTTGAGGGTCAGGGTCATTGGACCAATGTCACCATAGATTATATGGCTTATGTGGAAAAATATTGAATTGTGCATGCACTGTGTTACATGACTGGGGTGGGGACGAGATGAGATCTCTATCCTCATACGTACACGAAATTTTGTTACGGGATTGAGGGTCGGATGTTGCGTACATCCACTCATTCTTAGGGTGGATGTAAACCCCGCCCTTTTGAGCTAAGGAAAATTGAGAAGGAAACCGGTCAAACCGAGTGAGAAAACCGAATCGGTTTACAAACCCGATCAATTTTGAATGGGCAATTTAAGAATTTACAACTCCCAGGTGATCCAAAGGGTTCATAATAATATGGAAAAGAACCTTAGGATGAATTGAAAGAGGAAAACTAGACCAGTTTGGATGAAACAGGTCCAACAGGATTGAACCGGTTTATGAACCAAGTCGATTGATGAACCATAACTGATAGAGATCAGGCAAAATAGAGGAATTCAACTCCATTGGTTCAGACTGGTTTGAAACACTATTGAACCGAATCCAAAATTCATTTTTCTAGGTGACTTAAATAATTCAAATTGGAGATTTGAGGCCACCATTGGATAGAGGATGAATTTAGAAATTTTTAGATTTGAAAAACTCGGTCGAATGGGGGGTGAACAGGTCGGTTTAAGCTTCGATCCCAGTTCGGACCGGACGAGTCCGGTTCGAAACAATGTCATATTCTTCCTTAGGATGACAATACTGTTCAGTCGTCAGGAAACTGAAGAAACGCCGGCAAAGAAGAAACGCTTCTGTTCAGGGTATTTCAGGTCATCAATGTCAGTTATAACGGTGCCAAATGAACGGCCAACAGGTCTCCAAGCACCCTAGATAAAGAGCCCCTCCTCATTCATCCTCTCTACACCTAAAAACTCCATTCTCTCTCAACTGCTCCATTTTTCAGAGAAGCTTGAACCAGAGCTCCGACATGGAGCCGTTTTTGAGCCAAACAAGGCGAGGTCGGGTTCTTTAGAACCGAGTAGAAGTCAGGTACACGTCTATAGTCTCTGTTCACTCCAAGGGTTGCTGGTGAGACGTCGGCGTGATGAAACAGTGAAGCAGCTTCGGCAGACCGAAGTTGCCCTATTTCAGCTGAGCTGAAATTGGGCATTTCGAGCCCTCCTCAGGCCAAACCAAGCCCTCCTAACACTTCCTCAGCCCTTCCATGGTCGAATTAGGAGAAAGGTAAGCAAATTCGGCTCCCCTTTACAATTTCTGATCGGTGTTAGAGAGAGAATTGGTCGAATTTCAATGACAAAATTCTAATCCAATTTGGCATCAATTGATGCGATTCTTAATTTTAGGATGAACCTCAGGATGAGAGCTATATGCAGATCAAAAGCTCGGACCACCGTGCCCTCATCGGTGAGTAATCGAAACTTTCTATATCTATAGTCTATTTTCGGTGAAGCTCTGTTTGAGCTTGTTCCGACGTTAAAACTCGCAATTCAAAGTTCCATGGAATCGTATGAACATGGAGAAACTCAATTTCAACTTCAATTTCAACAATTAGAGGTGTTTGATTGGTCAATTTGATGAAATCAAATTCGGCTATGTTGAATAGTTGGAATTGGGGGAAATTTTTGGGGAATTTGGGGATTTCTGAAAATTTGAGGGACTGAAATGCAATTTCCTAAAATTGAGGTTCAATTGGGCATGATAAAAATGTTAGAGGGCAAATTGAGGAATTTTAGAATTTTTGGGGTGAAACTTACCATTTTTGTAAAGTAAGGGCAAAATGGTAATTTTGGAAAAGTTAGGGGACCAAATTGGAAATTTGGGAAATTAATCCCCTTTTTGTGAAATGAAATAAATTGAGGTCCTATGATAAATTTTAAAAGTTTAGGGACTCAATTTGAGGAAAAACTGGCATTAGAGACTTAAAGTTAAAGAGAAATAACTTTAGGGACCTAATTGCAAATAAATGTAAGTTTGACTTTTTCATTCATTTGGAATGAATGGAAGCTATTAGGCCAAAGGATAATGAACCGAGATATTCATATCATGTAGGAACACTAAGTATTGGGAACGTCAGCAAGGACAAGCTCACGTGAATACAAAGAACCGGTCTAGTGAAATTCGCGGCATTAACGGGTGAGTGGATTTACTAACATCATACCCGATTGGGATGATGAGCACAACTTAAAGATAAAAACCACTTACCGGTTGTGAGTGAGATTTTATATCATACCCAGTTGGGGATGATAAGCACATTGAAATGAAAACCCACTACTATTTGGTATTTTAAACATCACGACTTAGAGTAGTGATGTGAAAACCATACGGAAAAACTACTTACCGGTTGTAAGTAGATCATACCCGGTTGGTATGATGAAACTTCCTCGAAGGAAGTTGAAAACCCATTCATCGGTTATGAACGGAGATGTCCTTATATCGGGTCGGTATAATGGACAGTTAAAAATATAAATTTGTTAGAAGTGCTCTCCCCTGACTGTGTGCCAATGCTTAAACTATTTGGGAGACCTTCTTGACGGGAGCTCGAATAGCTCTTATAGGCCGGGGGCCTCGGTTTTTTGAACTTGGGGGCTAATATGCCTGATTTTGAAAATCTCGTACAGTGGGCCTAAGGCCAGTTGGCACGAGTAGGAGCTCTTAAACAAACATGAATTATATGCCATAAAACTTTAAATAAAGAAATTGTTTGGCCATGGTACCAAGATAGGACTGACATACTCAGTCAATTAGCAGCAGTGCGACATGACAGGTCGACGAACTAGTTAAGACAAATAACTACAAGTTGAGTTGAGAGTCGGGGCCGTTGGACCAGTGGCATCACATATTACATAGCTTGATAAGAAAACATTGTTTGTGCATGCACTATGAGTACAAGATCATCAAGACGCCCATGAGGGGTAGTGATGTGTCCTAAGGGCCTTGGACGACCCGATGAGTATAAGGGCAGATCGTTGTTCCAAGTGTCTGTGCGAAATTGAGTAGCACCAAGTGCATGAGACCGGGGTGGGGACAGGATGAGGTCTATGTCCTCATACGGACACGAAGAACTGAATTTGGGATTGAGGGTCAGATGTCGCGTACATCCACTCGATCTCAGGGTAGAAGTGGTCGTGATTCTATCCGAGTGGCCAGTAAAGTCGCTCTGAAGCCACTAGTGGGTTTAGTGATCGTGCTAACCTGCGAATGTGTGTAACCTTCATGATGAAGAATGTGTGTTGGGTGATGACAACCGTGGATAAAAATGGAAATGTTGGAAAAACCCGAGATTTCAAATGAAATGGTTTTAAAAAGAAAGGAGTCTGGCACACTCCAAGAATACAATTGTTTTCTTGAAAGTTAAAATTTGACTTTTGAAAACCCATTCACTGTGTAGTTGCTCCCTTATATCCCTTTTCAAGAAATTCTGGAAAGCCTACCCTTAAGGATTGCCAAATAAGACCCCTGTGAAACAAGTATGATAAATCTAAATTATTATGCAGTTTTATTTATGTTATTCCTGGAAAAGTGCAGGTTTAAAGTACACGTTACTCTTTACGGTCTATAATAAGGGGGAACCCTTTAATAAATCGGGAGAGTGGTGGGTTGATCATGGGGATCCGACCAAACAAGGTCGGGGCGTGACAATAGAAGTGGACGTGCTTCTATCTAGGTGGCCAGTAAAGTCACTCCGACGCCACAAGTGGGTACAGTGGACGAGCTGACCTATGAATATGTATTTCCTTCATGATAAAGGGGCATGTGTTGGTTGATAAACACATGGTTATGAAAATCGAGATTTTGAAAATGAGAGATTTTAAAGAAAAATAAGGACTGTGGCACACTCCAATTCAAACTATTTTTCTGAAAGTCATACCTTTAAACACCCATTCACTAAGTCGTTGAACTCACCCCCTCCCATCCCTTTCAGGTAACTCGGGGAAAACCTACTCCAAGACCTACGAGTTAAACTACACCTGTAAGACATGTATGAAAAGTTTAAAATTTATGCAGTTTTGATTTATATTATTCTAGGAAAGATGCAGATTTAAAGGACGCCTTACTCCTCTAAGGTTAAAGAAAGGGGAAACCCTGAATAAACTGGGAGAGTGGCGGGTTATTCACGGGGATTTGACCAAACCGGGTCGGGGCGTGACAACTTGAGTGGTATCAGAGCCTATTTCCTCAAATACATTATCAAGACTATATAATATAGTAACTAATAGGAATAATTTTAAAATTTTTTAGATGTCCCCAAGAAAAGTAGCCAAAAAAACCTGCACTACCTTAGTTACCCCGAAAACCAGGAAGAACCCCATTCCAAAGGAGGAAGTAAACCAAAAGTGTAGGAGGACTCTTGGAGTAATCTTGAGTCAAATAGGACTTGATAAGATAACCTCCAAAATGTCCAGGCTCAAGGTTGGCAAACCATCGAACCACCAAGATTTCCTTAGAAAAACCCCACAATGCTTAAATTATTGGAGGAACCACAAAGGTCCACGCAAGGAGATGACATGTTATAGATGTGGGCAATGGGGACACTACATAAGAAGATGCCCAACATTTCAGAGGATAAGACCCGAGAGGATCTGTTATGCATGTAGGAGGGTAGGACATGCAACAAAGGACTGTCCCACACCGCAAGGAATCAAAGCGATACCTTCCAATAAGAATACCTCCATCCCTATAGAAGCCTAAGGGGATAATGTTACAAGGACCATAATTCCGGCTATGGATCCCAATCTCGCTCAGGAAGAAATCTTTCTAGACCATAGCATAGTACTTAGTACTCCCCAAACCGTCATTTTGACAATCTCCCTCAAGAGATGTTAAGACCTCAAAGTTGTACTCTTACTTTAATGAATAAAATTCTAAGTTCCTGAAAATTTCTCTGTCCCATAAAATAATACTATTGTATGTCTCAATTATATGAGGAAGATCACGGGAGAGAGATGGAAGGAAGGACCTCAAGAAAATCCAGATATAATAAGAAGGTAGATAAAGGGAATTTTCCTTAAGGGGCACTACAAGCCACCTAGGAGCAAAGAAGGAAATACCTCCTCCATAGAAGATAAGCCGAATAATGAAAGATAACTGAGATTCTCGAGACAGCAAGATATGATCTATCTTGGAAAAATAGAGGAACCAGGTAGGGTTGTAGACTAACCTAGTAAGGAAAGGGAGATGGAAAGGCCAGAACAGTGGAAATGAGGGATGAAGGAAATCCTTGAAGAAATAAATGGCCGAAAATGAAATGATGACTACACGCAAGCCATAAGGAGGATTTAGTAAGTCGCGCACAAAGAAGCCTTGGAGCAAATAGTGCCTGAACCTTTCCCAAGAAAGGAAACCCTGGGAAGGCATACATGTTCCAACTAGGAAGTAATGGACCAAGTGACGAAGGATGAGGAGATGAAGTGCATGCCGAAATGAAAGAACATCCGAAGAACCTTAGAGAAGTAAGCCCTCCAATTTGGAAGTGGGCAAGGAGAAAATAACCAATGACTTCAAGACTGGTCATAGCCCACACTTGCTTAAATAGAGCCCAAGAAGTGGATGATTGGACATAAAATAGAGTGCTAGGAACCAGCCCATGATTAGGAGCTTCTCGAAGGAAGGATAAGAGACAAAAAGGGAATTGGAGGACGGAGAAGGATTAAGAGCAGATAACCATATTGATATCAAAAGGGTGTAAGAAAAGAAAGAAAGAGAAGCCTTCAAGGAGTGTTAGGGAGGTTGAACATAAAACTAACAGGATGGAAGTCCCTAGGTAGAAGGATAAAGATAGGAAGTGGGACGGTAGAAAGGGAAATTTCCAAGCTAAGTAATCAACAGGTGGATCATAAGAAGACTAACCCAAAATAAGTAGTTAAGGTTGTATCGGGATGGCCACATGTGACCTACTTTGGAAGAGCAGAAGAACCAAATAGAGATGTCAGAAAAACCTCATAAAGGGAAACAACCAGTGACAATGGGATGGTCAAGGAGGATAAAAAATGCCCTAAGAAGGCTCGGGAAGTAGTAATTACTATGTTCTAAGAAGGGCAATATGATGGACATCAAGAACGATTGAATTCTAGATACAGCTGCCCAAACAATTGAACGAGGAGAATAGTAGGAACGAGACAATTAAGGGGTTAACCCTCATGAAGGTTAAAAACTTCAACAAAGAAAGGAAAGGTGGAAAGGCCAAAATAATTGGGAAATGAGGATAAAGGCAAAACCTTAAAGAGATCTTGAAATAAAGAGGATGTAAGCTCTCCCTAAAGGAAATAGACAAGTACTGGGATACAAGAGAGAATGAGGATGGGGTGCAAAAGAGATGTGCACGTAAGATTTCAAAAGTAAAGGTAAACAGGAGAAGACGGAATCAAAGGATGTCATTTAACGTGAGATGTCCTCAATGGCCAATGAGAAGAGAATTCTTAGAGAAAGGAGTATAAATCCTACCAAGAAAAGAAACTTTGGAGAAGTGAGAACTCAAATTAAGAAGTGATTAAAGTAAATGACCAATAATATCAAGACTAGTTGTGGTCCACACCAAAATGATTGGAATCGAAAAGACCCAATAAAGAAGTTAGGAAAGGTCGAGTGGCTAAGGAAAATCAATATTGTTATGTAAGTTGATGGGATAACGATAAAGGTAGTCACGGAATACTACTAAACAAAAAGAGGGATAAACTTATACTATTACTGAAAGGTTATAAAGTTGCAAACAACCCTAAAAGAAGTGTTATGGAAATCTAATGGACAGAGACAAATTCTGGAATATGTCATATTGTAAGGGACATGTAAGCACAACATTCCCGAGGAAAATTGTGACTCAAGTAAGGAAGAATCAGTTAATAAGAATGATGAAGTCAAACGTAGTATGGACTAAAGTTGTAATAAATAATGGATGTAGGAAGGGTCGAAATAGAATGAAGGGGTAATAACAACAAAACCATAAAAACAAGTACGTAACGCTTGAAAGAACATTGAGCTAAGGGTTTCAACGATTAAGAGGATAACTAGACACGAAAATGATTGGGTATTTTGGAATCACCAATCTTGAAACCTTGAGCAAGAACGCTCAAAAGGAAGAATCTTGCCCTAAGTAGAGGAGGAAGTGAACCTAAGGATATCCCTTTTGACTTGTGGGTAAGACATGCCTAGTTATGATAAACTCTAGTAAGTGAGTAAACAACGAAAAGGAAAAGACATTTCCTAAGTGCATGATTTAAAGGGGCTAAGTGAAAGAACAACTAAAAAAGTGTTAGCATGTCAAGCAAATCCTGAGTTAGCATTAAGGAAAATTATTTTTGAATGCAAAGGATGTTGATTTAGTTTTGGGGACAAAACTTCTAAAAGGAGGGGAGAGTGGTAAACCTTGTCCCTTAAAGACAAGGAAATCGGGGAAAGAACCGATCAAACTGAGTGAGAAAAATCAAACCGGTTCATAAGCCCGATCATCAGAGAATGGGCAATTTGGGAAAGTTACAACTCCTGAGTGACCCAAAGGGTTCATAAAATCTTGGAAAAGAACCTTAGAATAAATTGGAAGAGAAAAACTAGACCGGTTCAGGTGAACTTGATCCAAGCCAGATTGAACTAGTTTATGAACCAAGCTGGATTATGAATCGGAACCGATAGAGAGAGGGTAAAATAAAAAAATTTATGGATATTGAGTGACCTAACAAGTCACAAAAGTCATGAAAAAGGACTTTAGGATGAACGGGGGATGAAAACCAAACCAGTTCAGATGAACTGAATCCGAACCGAATTGAACTAGTTTAAACCACTATTGAACCATATGCTAAATTTATTTTTCTAGGTGGCTTAGAAAATTCAAATTGGAGAATTGAGGCAACCATTGGATAGAGAATGAATTTAGAAAATTTTAATTTTGAAAAATTCGGTCGAATCGGGCCTGAACCGGCCAGTTTAAGCTTTGAACCCGGTTCGAACCGGTCAAGTCCGGTTTGGAATAATGTCGTCTTCTTCCTTCATATGACAGCACTGTTCACTGGCCGGAAAATCGATCAGTGTCGGCAAAGATGAGAAGTCTCTGGCCAGGGAGTTTCACGCAATGAATGTCTGCCATTAAGGCACTAATCGGATGGCTAAAAAGTCCCCGAGCTTCCAACATAAAGAGCTCCTCCTCATTCATCCTCCTCACACCTGAAAACTCCATTCTCTCTCAACTGCTCCATTTTTTTAGTGAAGCTCGAACTAGAGCTCCAACTTGGGCACTTTTCTAAGCTAAAGAAGGCGTGGTCTAATTCTTTAGATTCGGGGAGAAGTCAGCTACATGCCTGTAGTCTCCATTTGCTCCGAGGGTCACCGGAGAAGTGCTAGCGTGATTGAATAGTGAAGTAGCTCCCGTGTATCGAAGCTGCCCTGTTTCGGCCGAGCTGAAATCAGCCAATTCAAGCCATTCTCAGGCCAAACCAAGCCCTCCCAACACCTCCACAGCCCTCCTACAGTTAAATTAGAGTGGAAATGTAAATCCCATCCTTTGATAATGAGAAAAACTGGGAAAAGAACCGGTTAGTTTTGAATTCTAAACTGAATCGGTCTACAAGCTCGATTATTAGGAAATGGGCAAAGTGAGAATTTACAACTTCCATTTTACTCAAAATGGTTCATAAATCTTGGAAAAGAACCTTAGGACAAATTGGGGAAGAAAAACTAGACCTGTTCAAGTGAACCGAGTCCGAACCAGATAGAACCGATTTATGAACCAAATCGACTCATGAACCAGAATCGATAGAGAGAGGATAGACCGAGAAATGTATGGATCCCAAGTGACCCAAAGAGTCCTAAAAGTCATGAAAATGGACTTGAGGAGAAATTGGAGATGAAAACCAAACCAGTTCAGATGAACCAGATCCGAACCGGTTTGGACGAGTTTTAACTAGTATTGAACCATATTTTAAATTCATTTTCTAGGTTGCTTAAAGAATTCAAATTCGAGATTTGAAGCCACCATTGGATAGAAAATGAATTTAGAAATTTTTAGATTTGAAAAATTCGGTCAAATGAGGGGTAAACCGGCCGATTTAATCTTTGAACCAGGTTCGGACCAGTTCGGTCCGGTTCAGAACCGGGGAGAAGTCAGCTACACGGTGGTGACATCCATTCATTCCGAGAGTCGTCGGAGAAGCACCGACATGATTGAACAGTGAAGCAGCTCCGACGGACCAAAGCTGCCCTCTTTCGGCCGAGTTGAAATCGACCAATTCAAGCCCTCCTCAGACCAAACCAAGCCCTCTCAACACTTCCTCAGCCCTCCCATGGCCGAATTAGGATGGAAAGATAAGCCAATTCGGCTCCCCTCTACAATTTCGATTGGTGTTAGAGAGAGAGTCAGTTAAATTTCAATGACGAAATTCTAATCCAATTCGACATCAATTGATGTAATTTTTTATCCTAAGAAGAACCTTAGAAGGAGAACTACCTGCCCAGATAGAAAGCTTGGACCGCCGTACTATCAACGGTGAGTAATCAAAGCTTTCTTTCTCTACAGTTCTTTTTCCGGTGAAGCTCCATTTGAGCTCATTCCGATGTTAAAACTTGCGATTCAAATTTCTAAAGAATCATATGAACATGTAGAAACTCAATTTCAACTTCAATTTCAACAATTGGAAACGTTTGATCGGTCAATTTGATGAAATCAAATTCGGTTGTGTTAAGAAGATGGAATTGGGGGAAAATTGGGGATTTTCGAAAATTCGAAGGACCGAAATGCAATTTCCTAAAATTAAGGGTCAATTGGGCATGATTAAAATGTTAGAGGGCCAATTGAGGAATTTTAGAATTTTTAGGGTAAAATTTACCATTTTTTTAAAGAAAAGGTAAAATGGTAATTTTGGAAAAGTTGGGGACCAAATTGGAAATTTGGGAAATTTAAACCCTTTTTTTGAAATTGAATAAATTGAGGTCCCAAGGGGAATTTTAAAAGTTTGGGCCTCAATTTGAGGAAAAATCGGTATTTGGGACTTAAAGTTAAAGAAAAATAACTTTAGGGACCTAATTGTAAATAAATAATAGTTTGGTTTTTCTCATTGATTTGGAATGAATAAAGGCTATTAGGCCGAGAGATAATGAACCGAGATGTTCATATCGTGTAAGAACACGAAGCACCGGGAACGCTAGCAAGGACAAGCTCGCGTGAATAAAAAAGACCGGTCTAGTGGAATTTACTGTATTAACGGGTGAGTAGGATTTTATATCATACCCGGTTGGGGATGATAAGTACCTCGAAATGAAAACCCACTAACAAGTGGTATTTTAAACATCATAACTTAGAAGAGTGATTTGAAAATCATGCGAAAAAAATTAATTACCAATTGTAATTAGATTATACATGGTTGGTATGATGATACTTTCTCGAAGGAAGTTGAAAACTCGTTCATCGGTTATGAACGGAGATGTCCTTATACCCGGTCAGTATAATGGACAGTTGAAAGCATATTTTGTCGGAAGTGCTCTCCACTGACTGTGTGCCTGCTTAAACGATTTTTGAGACCTTTTTTATGGGAGCTCAAATAGCTCTTATAGGCTGAGGGCCTCAATTTTGGAACTTGGAGGCTATTATGCCCAGTTTTGAAAATCTCGAACAAGTGGGCCATAGGCTAGTGGACACGAGTAGGAGCTTGTAAACAAACATGAGATATGTGTCATAAAACTTTAATAAATAAATTGTTTGGCCACGATACCAAGATAGGACCAATATATTCAGTCAACTATTGGCAGTGTGACATGACAGGTCTCTAAACCAGTCAAGACAAATAGCTACAAGTTGAGTTGAGAGTCAGGCCGTTGGACCAGTGACACAATAGATTATATGGCATGATAAGAAAATACTTTTTGTGCATGCACTATAATTACGGGATAATCAAGACACCCATAAGGGGTAATGATGCATCCTGAGGGCCCTGGACGACCCGATAAGTATAAGGGTAGTTTGTCGTACCATGTGACCGTGCAAAATTTGGAGTAGTACTAAGCGCATGAGACCGGGGTGGGGACGGGATGAGGTCTTTGTCATCATACGGACACGAAGAATTTATTTCGGGATTGAGGGTCGAATGTCACGTACATCCATTCATTCTCAGGGTAGAAGTGGACGTACTTCTATATAGGTGGCTGGTAAAGTTGCTCCGAGGCCACAAGTGGGTTCAGTGGACGTGCTAGCATGCGAGTGTGTGTTTAACCTTCATGATGAAGGTTGTATGTTGGGTGATTATACATCGTGGTATGATAATTCTAGAAAGTTTACCCTTAAAGATAATTAACAACGCCTGCGAGACAAGTATGATAAAAATTAAAATATTATTATGTTTTGATTTATGTTATTTCATGAAAAGTGCAGGTTTAAAGGACACATTACTCTTTACGGTTTATAACGAAGGGAAACCCTTTAATAAATGGGAGAGTGGCGGGTTGATCACGGGGATCCGACCAAACCGGGTCGGGGCGTGACAACTTTAGTGGCATTAGAGTCTGTTTCCTTTAATACATAATCAAAACTAGAAAATATAGTAACTAATAGAAGTTATTTTAAAATTTTACAGAAATTGCTCCAAAGAGGGGAACCAAGAGAACTAGGGCTACCATCTCCAACACCGCTCAACCACCCCTACCCGTAAAAACTCCCAGACTCCTAGACTCAGCAGGGAGCATCAAAGATTATATAAGGAATTCACCCGTGTATTTGGCCAACCTAACCTCACTCCTGAGGCGGGCACCAACTCGCGGGTTGAACTAGAAGGTCCCATGACCGCTCGGGCAAGGGAGTTAGGTCGGGTCAACCTAACATATTGATGCCTTTTTTCTTTTAATTTTATATTTTTTTAAATTACTTTTTTTTTTTCCTATTTAGGTTCTCTTATTAATTTAAATAATGCCTGCTCCGATCCCAATTAGTCTAGACTAGCTTTTAAAAAATCTTGATTTCTTGTTCGATCCAATTTTGTTACAATTCTTATTTTGAGTTACCATTCTTGGTTAAAGTTCAATTTTTTATCCAGTTGAGTTAAATTTTCATTTTTGTAAATTATAGTGTTACGGAGTTGGTACGGGATTGGGTTCGAGTTAGCAAAAAATGAGACGCGAATTAGCTCAAATATGCATGCCAATTTAAATGTATCCACCTTCCGAGTGTGCTAAAGAAGATAAGCATGCAAAAATGCTATTAATAATTATGGGTAGAGAAGAAAACACATAAAAAGGAGAGTTTGTTTGTTTGTTATTGGGCTAAGTAGATGAAGCTCACTAAAATCGTTCATCTCTTATACATGAGCATGAAAGGTAGGTTTTGAAAACCCTAACTACAATTGCAGTACAAGAGACATTGTGGCATCGAGCCACTGGACTGAGATGTGTAAGGAGGAGAAGCTAACAACTAGAGATGATAGGTTTAACAAGGGCTAAATTTACAAAACCGGTTGACAACGAAGAGTGATTTAAGTTGGAGGCCAAAATAGAGGTGACCGAGATTCGAGAAAGAGTTGTTGATGTTGTGAGATATTAGACGTTTGAAGAGGCTTCAAAGAGGATTGGTCAAAGAAGTGTTGAGAGAAGGCGACTAAGTCGAATGCTGGCCTACGAAAGATACTTGTGGGTGATAGATGTGATCAAATACTATATTGTGAGAAGAGATCTTGGAAAGACTGTGGGATGACCAGTGAGTTTCATTGATTACTTATTTTATTCTTCTGTAGATATGGTCATAGAAGCGGTGGAAAGATTAAGTGAACACTAGAAAATTTGAGGTGTACAACTCAAATTACTTATACTCAAAGAAAAGAAGAATGTGTTGTAAGCGATGTGAATCCACCTGGGCGACGAATTTTTTGAGCGTGCGGATTTATTTATGGCTCGAGGGACATTGTGGCAACAAAATTTTACCGTCCTTGATTCTATTATAGTATTAACGAAAACTCTGATTATAAACATTATCAATTTATCTCACATTAACATTCTGTAAATAACAACTATCTTATTTTATAGCATTTTTACAAGTAGTCAGGATCTCAATCATCTTATTTCTGATCAGTCGATCTCTATTTGAGTTTCCTATGTCTTCATCAACTTATTCATCCCCATACTCCCATTATTCAACTATCACCAGATATTCTAATCACTTTCACCAACCAGATCTCAGTATAAATCTATACAAAAATTTAAAAAAAAAAAAACAAATGAGGACATAATGAGATTCACTAATGGCATTTGTCTGTACCCTGGCCATCCTCGATCACTACCTCTCCTCTAGCCAAATCTATTCATTCTTTTGTTCGACTCGCCTTTGAAGCATCGATCACATGCTACCACTTTAAAGTAACTGCATGGAAGACATTTTTCTCCTCTTTAATTTTCATATCTCAAATTTCTAACAACCTCACACATTTATAGATACTGTTTTCGCCCACTCTCCCTATGGGAATGTGTGATGGCACCAAGGATTTTCAAACCCTATTATTGTGTCTTTTTGTTTAACAAATTAATGAATTATGTGGGCTTCACCTACTTCCCTCAATAAAATGTCATTATGTGTAATTTAAATTGTCTGATATGATTTTTTTGATATTAAACTAATGAAAAATAAGTTTAAATTATGTATTTTTCTTCATATTTATATAAATAATGAGTTATTTTTTCATTTTCAGTTTATGTACGGATACCGGTAGACTAATTTTAATGTGAGAATATTGTGAACTAATAAATTATTATAATTATATTAATTTAAAAGTAGTAATTTGTGGAGAATATATTATCATTCACCCAGTAGTTTCCCGTCAATGAAGGTCCACCCAGGGGTCCCGCACAGCGTCTCATCCAATAAGAAGCTCGAATGGGTCAGGTCGCAGATTATCGGAGCCGACGCTGAGTTCGAGTCTCCGTTCGGGAAAAGGCTCGTGATCTACGCCGACCACACCGCCTCCGGGAGGTGCCTCCGCTACATCGAGGACTTCATCATCAACAACGTTCTTCCTTCCTATGGTAAGCCGCCTTAACAGTATGTATGTATGTATGTATGTATTATTATTATTATTATTATTATTATTATTTCTTTATCCCTTCAATAAATATTAATTTATTTCCTTTCTTATAAATTGGATGGCAGGGAACACGCACACAAGCGACAGCTATATAGGACACATGACGACCAAGATGGTCCATGAAGCAGCGGATTACATCAAGGGTGCATGGGCTGTAGCGCTGAGGTTGCGCTCCTGTCCTGCGGTTCGGGCTCCACCGCCTCCATCAAGCGGCTCCAGGAGGTCATGGGGCTCACGGTCCCATCGATCCTGAGGGACAGGGTCCTCAGGTTCCTCCCCAGAGACGAGAGATGGGTCGTCTTTGTCGGGCCCTACGAGCACCACTCCAACCTCCTATCGTGGCGGCAGAGCCTGGCCGAAGTCGTAGAGGTCGGCCTGGATAGTAAAGGTTCGGTCAACATGGAAGAGCTGAGACGGAAGCTCAAGTGTTACAAGGATATGAATCGGCCGCTCCTCGGGTCGTTCTCTGCCTGCAGCAATGTCACCGGCATCTACACCGACACGAGGGCCATTGCGGTGCTCCTTCACCAGTACGGAGCCTTCGCATGCTTCGACTTTGCAGCAAGGCGAGTTCCATTTCTCATATATAGTAGTAGCATTAGTAGTAGTAGTAGAGCAATATCAACATAAGCCTGATGTACTTGTTGATCCCGTTGGTGGGTGCAGCGGACCTTATGTGGAGATCGACGTCAGATCTGGAGAGGCGGATGGGTACGATGCAATCTTCCTGAGTCCGCACAAGTTCTTGGGCGATCCAGGGAGCCCTGGGATACTGCTCATGAGCAAGGCTCTTTACCAGCTCACTTCTTCTGCACCATCCACCTGCGGAGGCGGAACTGTCAACTATGTCAATGGCTTCAATGAGAAGGTAAAAAAAAAACAATTGTATTGACCACTCAATTTTTTGGCCAAAGTATTAACCATTCCTTAATACTATGGCAACACTTCCTTTCGTTACTGGCAGGATACCATATACTATGATGACATAGAGGAAAGGGAGAATGCAGGGACTCCTCAAATCATCCAAATAACAAAGGCGGCACTGGCCTTTTGGGTGAAAGATTACGTGGGGTACGAACTTATAAATAAACTCGAGCACGACTACATATCAGAGGCGATCAAGAGGCTCCTTCGGAACGGGAACATGGAGATCCTCGGCAGTAAGACTGCCGATCGGCAAGCCATATTTTCGTTCCTGATATACTCCACGACTAACTCAATATCGTCATCTTCGATCGTCAATGGCCGGGATGGCTATGGAGGGAGAGCAGCAGAAGCGGCCGATGGGCTTTACATCTGGAGAGAGGTCGGAGATAGGAGGGACAGGCCTCTTCATGGAGCCTTTGTGGCGACCATTCTCAACGACCTGTTCGGGATTCAATCGAGGGGCGGATGCGCTTGCGCGGGGCCCTACGGCCATGCTTTGCTCGGGATCTCGGAGTCTCAATCGCTTGCCATCAGATCTGCCATTGAAAAGGTAATTAATAAATAGTAAACCATTGAAAAGGGATAAACGATCTCAACATTTTGCTCATGCTCATGCTCATGGTTTTTCTATGGTCACAGGGTTACAGTGGAATGAAGCCCGGGTGGACCCGAATCAGCTTCCCATACTACATGTCGCACGAGGAATTCGAGTTCATCCTAGCTGCGCTGGAGTTCGTGGCTACCTATGGGCAGCGGTTCCTACCCCTTTATGACTTCCACCTGAGGACCGGAAGCTAGACATTCAAGAAGGCAGCCTTCAAGGACATCGTGGGCCGGGACTTGAACTGCAGCTACCGTGTTCGGCCATCGTCGCATACCTCCCACACCACCGGAAAAATGAAGAGTACCGCCACTGCTGATATTGTAAATGAGTACGCATCATATCTGAAATGCGCGAGGCACGTTGCAGAGCTCCTTCCCAAGTTCCCACAGCCACGGCAACTCTCCGAGGACATCGACGAGGAGCTACTGTACTTCCGAATATGAATTGTGGTAAAGGACTTGGAAACTGGGAAGACAAGACTGATTGATATGGGAGAAGTTTTCTCTTGACAATCTTCCTTGTCAACTAGCTCATGAAACTTCAATAAATTCTAGATATAATTCCTGATGTATATTTCCTCATCAACTAACTGTTAAAATACCCTTGGCAAAAAGAAAAATCATTTCCTCCCAACATCAAACACGGGTCCATGATCTTTTGTCTTGTCCCAAGAGAACACAAAAAAAAAAGAAAGAAAAATTCAGGTGCGAACATAAGTTAAATAGTCCATTTGGAGTAACACCCCGGATCCGTCCCAGTATTCCGGAGATTTCCCAGCCCGGTTAGAATGGCGCGGTAGCGATGTCTCTTAAGTCCGCGAGGAGAAGCTTATACTTGATGTTGTCGCAGCAGAATTGGGAGTCGGGAACGGATCGACTGCAGATCCCAACACTTGATACTACTGGCTTTAAACCCTGAGAACACAAAGAAACCGCAACCTGTGTTAGCCATGGCGTCGGCAGACAGACGTACGTCTTCTGATGATGAGAATTGTTGTGCGAACTTGAGAATAGTGCATGTGTGTTACCTCTGTAAAGACGCTCAAGGCGTCCTCTGTGCTTCTCGTGTTCATGACAAAGAGAGCAGCCTCCTGCTCTACGCCAAGAATGTGACATTAACGAAAAAGACCAGGGAAAAGACATGTGCCATAGGCCCAGCACTTATTATACTATAATCGAAAATAAAGACTCAAATTATGAAGGCATGTTCATACCCGAGCACATTCCATCTCACGAAAGCTCAGCGTCCTCGGCTCGTTCTCGATCGATGATGTCCTTGCGATCCATGCGCTCGAGGTCCCCACCTTCATTGTCGGGTCCGGAATTGGGGGAAGCACCGGAGGATCGAATAAATATAGGGGAGAAGCAGTGGGGGGGGGGGGGGGGGGGGGGGGGGGGCAAATGTGACGGTGGTTTATGAAACACGTGGCGGATGAATGGGGACGTGCACCACGTGGTAGTCAGGAATTCCTGAGACGTTGGTGAATCAGCCGGTTAGGAGGTGACGTATCACGGGTAAAAGGGTTTTCCTTTTGCTGGGTTTTCTTCTCGCCTGTTGAGGGACCAATGGGAGAAGGACAGGGGCTGATAATCGTGTTCGTGATTTGGACGGCGGTAATTCAAGGATGGGTGACGCGTGGGAGAATGAATCTACATGACATGAATGAACTGCATTTGGACTGTTGGATTTACTGGTGGGATGACACGCATTTTGGAGGTTTTTTGGGCTAAACTCAATCACTTAATAACTTCTTTTCGTCTATCCAAAATATATGTGAGTACATATACTCATTTCCAACAGAAAAATCTATTATTGTGCCAAAAAAAAACAGAAAAATCTACTAAAATCAATAAATGTCCTAATTTCAATATACACAATAGTTATATCACTACTAATTTAATGATATACCCACAAAACTCATAAAGATTTTTCTAAATTGATTTGCCAATTTTTTTTTAAAATTTGATCGATCCGTGGTTTAACATAAAGTGCAACAACCATGATAAGGTACCACACTCTATCAAAAAGTAAATATATCTCCGTAATGGTAGTAAATCTACTAATTAACTTCTAATACATACAACCGTGTAATTACTTTAGCACAAAAATTAATCTCGCTATCAATATGACATAATTATATATTATCAAAACAAATTAAGAGGATGTGAAAGGAGAAGTTATGTGAAAAGGAGAGTGTGAATAAAGTAAAAGGCGTGAAGTAAAATTTAAGGATAGGATAGTAGGATAACAAACTAAAATAATATTGTAATATGTGAGAATGGTGGAATACTTATAAAGAAAAAATCTATTTAAAGATACCCGAAAAACCTTGTAAAATATATAATTTAACTAAGAGATGATTACTTGTATATGGTGGTAAGGCAAAGATAAGTAACTAAGTTTAAGAGAATAAATAAGCAGGGGAAACTAGAGCGATAGGATGTTAAATTAAACCCCAAGTTGATTGTAATAGAATCCATTTCCAATGTCAAAAATGGATAACTAAGTTTTAAGGATAAAACTCCTAAAATGAAGGTACCGTTGTGAGACCCGACTCTTGGACCAAGTAAACTGGTGAAAGAACCGGCAATTTTGAGAAAATCGAGCCAAAAAAGGAACCAAATATGACAAATAAGGGTTAAAATGGAAAATTGGAAAAATAACAAGTGACAAAAAATTCATAAAAATCATGAGTAAGAACCGGGAAGGGGAATTGATGAGAGAACCAGACTGGTTTAGAGTGAACCAGACCCGAACCGTACTGAACTAGGATGGACTATAGTTAACCAGTTAACTAATTCATTTTTTTGGGTGGTTTAAAATTGTCAATTTGGGAAATTGAGACCACTATTATATAGAAAATAAATTTTAAAATTTTTAAATTTAAAAAAACTGGTCAAATCGGGACTGAACCGACCAAATTTTGAATTCGGGTCACTGAACTCGGTCGGATCGAACTGGTAAACGAACTAGTCAACGGTCAATGATGCCCGTTAGCAGCCACATAAGCAGGGGAAGCCATTAGGAGGTTGCCATGTGTCCGGTCAACGGTTAACAAATGAATAGTCAACATGCCACGTAGACATGGACACCTAATGGGAGGCTGTCACGTGTTCGGTCAATGGGTCAGCGACTGACATGGCAACCGAGTTAGACCTCCACATTAGAAAAACTGGCCAATCACAACGTGCCACGTGGCATGCTTGGCACATCATTGTCTTCAACCTCCCACTGCTAACAAAGAGAGACGCGAGAAAAACTAGAGTCTCAAGCGACTCAAAAAACTCTCCGGTGACTTGAAAAACTCTCCAGTCAAGTCGCCGGCGGCTAAGTCTTACGCCGGCGGGTAGCCTGAGTAGTTGTTGAGCACCATATATAAAGAGCACCCCTCCATTTAATTTCAACATCCCGTAATCGATTGAAGAAGATGAACTGCTCAGTTTTCCGACAGGCGACAAACCAAAGCTCCGACATCGGGGCTTTTCTTCACCTTCGAAGGTGCATTCAGTACCATTAGAACTCGGAGGAAGTCCTCTACATAGCTGCACCCTCCATTCTACCTAAGAGCCATTGTAGAAGAACGAGAAAGTTTAAACAGTAACGCTACTCCTCAACTGTCAACAACCCGAGCTACTTGAGCTCAACTCTAGCCGTCCCCAGGCCAATTTCGACCAAACCAAGCCCCCTAATCACCACCTAGAGGTGCCCTGACCTTCCCTCAAGCTAGCACGGTAAGCCCCTCCACCGCCCCTTCGTTGAAAAATATTGTTCACAACGCATTATGTAAGAATTGAAACTAAGAAATTCACACTGCTCAGGCCACCAATTGAGGCACAGTTTGATCCAGAAAAGATCACCAGGAGGGGATCAATTTAGAGAAAGCAAGAGCTCCGGTCACCGGACCCTCACCGGTAAAATATCGAAGCTTTCTCTCTCTATACTAAATTTTCCGGCGGAGTTCCATTTGAGCTAATTTCTAAGCCAAATTGAGCGGTTTAAAGCTCAAAATGAGGAGGGAGACATAGGGAAGACAATTCAAATCATCAATTGAGACAATTAATCACGTTTTGGGGCTCAATTGAACGAAATTGTGATTCGGGGACCAAATTGTGATTTTTAAGAAATTGGGCAATTTGGGAATTTTTGGAAAATTAGGGACTGAATTGCAATTTAAGGAAAATTGGGGCATTTTCATGAAATTAACTTCCAATTGGGGCCCAATTGAGCAATGAATAAAATGGGTGACCAATTGGCAATTTTTAAAAGTCCAAGGACCAATTGGTAATTATTGAGGAAATTAGGGATCAATTGGTAATTATTGAGGAAATTAGGGACCGATTGGTAATTATTGAGGAAATTAGGGACCAATTGGTAATTTTGGGAAAATTAAGGACCACGTGGTAATTTTGGAAAATTTAAGAATCATGAGGAATAATTAGAAGTCCAAAAGGACTTAATTGAGATTAAATGAAGATTAGGGACATGAATGTAAGGTTATAAACAGTGTGGGACCTAAATGCAATTAAGGCATGGTATGGGGACCTATGCGTAAATACCCAAAACTAAGAAGTCCCTTATGTCGATTCCCCTGATAAAGATACTCGAACCATGCAGGAGCTGATTGTTCATGTACCGCTGCAAGAAAGCGCACCCTAGATCAAGATCTCACTGGAACGACCTCGTCACTATTGTTGGGTGAGTGGGATTTTCAACATCATACCCGGTTGAGGGTGATGATAACCGTTTTTAAGTTTGAAAATCATTTTTCAGGAATGGTCTCCCCTGACTACGTGAAACTGCTTAAACATTTTGGGAGATATTCCTGATGGGAGTTGGGATTGCTTCAATAGGCTTAAGGTCTCAAATTTGAAAATCATAGGGCCAAAGGCCCGATTTTTTGAAACCTCGTGAAGTGGGCCCAAGGCTAGTGTGCACGGGTTGGACTCGTAGACAAACATGAACTATAAGAACCATGAAAACTCTTAGAAAATCTAGAATTGTTGTGTGATTAGCCATGGGGCCAAGACAAGATTGACAAAACTCGATGGGCTAGTGGTAGTGCGCCTGGACCAAGTCGACGGGCCGATCAAGGCAAACAACTGCAGGCTAGGTCGAGTGTCGGGGCCGTTGGACCGTTGGCACCAAAGAGCATGGTTAATGAATCAAAACTATTGTATGCATGCATGAGGAATTGGGGAGCATTTAGACACCCAAGAGGGGTAATCGATGAGTCTCAAGGGCTGTAGGACGACCTAGATGCAATAAGGGCGGGTCTGTCGTGCCATTCAGTCATGAAGCTCTAATAGCTTCCTACGCACTAAGACCATGGCCGGAGGGGAAATGAGGTCTCGTCCCACTTAGTGGACATAGTGAAGTGATGAGGGTTTGAAGTGTCCGGCTATTGATGTTCACTCAAACTCAGGGTAGAGGCAGTGCACCTCTATTCGAATGGACGACATGAGGGTTTGAAGTGTCAGACTATTGATGTTCACTGAAACTCAGGGTAGAGGCAGTGCACCTCTATTCGAATGGCCGTCACGAGGGTTTGAAGTGTGAGACTATTGATGTCCATTCAAACTCAGGTGGATGGCAAAGATGCGCCGAACCAAAGTGGAACAGTCGTGGACTATTCTACGAACGTGTGATCCCTTTCTATGATAGAAAGGGCGTGTGATTGTTTGCTGAGGCATCTCATGAGAGAGGGAAAATGTTCAAGAAGAGATAAACTCATATTACAATAAATTAAAAGCCTAAAACTCTTTCGACAGACTGATTGTTTTGAAAACTCGCTTCCTAACCCTCACTCACTAAGTTATAGAAACTCACCCCCTCCCATTAACCTTTTTTAGGAGAAACACCTCACCACAACGAGCCTAGGTTGGGAGAAGAAGCCAATGGTACTGCTAGTAGGTAACTTTTATGTTTTGTAAAATTTGTTATGAAAAACAAGTACTCCAACGCCTTTACCTTCCTCAGAATAATTAGTCGAAATACTAGATTAATATAAGGATGGGTGGCGAATTGATCAAAGAACCCCAACCAAACTGGGTCCAGGTGTGATAAAAGATGACTCAGATCATCAATTGAGACAACTAATCACATTTTGGGGGTCAATTGAATGAAATTGTGATTTGAGGACTAAATTGCAATTTTTGAGAAATTGGGCAATTTGAGGATTTTTGGAAAATTGGGGACCGAATTGCAATTTAAGGAAAATTGGGGCATTTTTATGAAATTAACTTCCAATTGGGGCCCAATTGAGCAATTGGATGAAATGGGGGACCAATTGGCAATTTTTGAAAGTTTAAGGATCAATTGGTAATTTTTGGGAAATTAGGGAACAATTATTTCAATTTTCAGAAAATTGAGTACCACTTGGTAATTTTAGAAAATTTAATGACTATGAGGAATAACTGAAAGTCCTAGGGACTTAATTGAGATTAAATGAAGATTAGGGACCCAAATTTAAGGTTATAAATAGTGAGGGACCTAAATGCAATTAAGGTATAGTGTGAGGATATATGTGAAAATACCTGAAACTAAGAAGTCCCTTATGTCGATTCCCCTGATAAAGGTATTCGAACCATGCAGGAGTTGACTGTTCTAGTACCGATGCAAGGAAGCACACCCTAGATTAAGATATCCCCAGGACGGCCACGTCACTATTGCTGGGTGAATGAGATTTTCAACATCATACCTGGTTGGGGGTGATGAGAACCATTTTTAAGTTTTCGGAAATGTAAAACCCGCCCTTTTGAGCTAAGGAAAACCAGGAAAAGAACCGGTTAAACCAAGTGAGGATTTAAAACCGGTTCACAAACCCGATTATGTCTGAACGGGCAAGTTGGGAATTTACAACTCTCGGGTGATCCAAAGGGTTTAAACCTTGGAGAAATTAGAAAATAAAAACCAAATTGGTTCAAGTGAACTAGATTCCATAAGAACTTTAAAGTTAAACGTGCTTAATTGAGAGTAATGTGAGGATGGGTGACCTCCTGGGAAGTATGAATTTTTTTTGTAACCCGAAATTTCGATCAAAAATTTGTATATACGCCTTATCATAAATTAATATATAATTAATAGGAACACTTCTCTCTCTCTCTCTACTGCTCCATTTCCCGGTAAAGCTCGAACGAGAGCTTCGACTTGAACAAAGGTCGGGCTCTTTAGAACCGGGGGGAAGACAGCTATCTGATAGCAAACTCCAATCAATCCGAGTATCGTTGGAGAAACGCCGACATGATGGAATAGTGAAGCAACTCCGGCGGACCGAAGCTGCCCTATTTCGGCCAAGCTGAAATCGGCCATTTCAAGCCCTCCCAACACTTTCTCAGCCTTTCCACGACCGAATTAGGACCAAAAGGATGAACCTCAAGATGAGACCTATCTGCCCAGATCGAAAGCTCGGACCGCCGTGCCTTCACCGGAACACGAAGTACCGGGAACGCCAGCAAGGACAAGCTCGCGTGAATACCAAGAACCGGTCTAGTGGAATTCACGGCATTAACGGGTGAGTGGGTTTACAAACATCATACCTGATTGGGATGATGAGCACACCTTATAAAGTTAAAAACCACTTACCGGTTGTGAGTGGGTTTACTAACGTCATACCCGGTTGGGATGATGAGCACAAATTAAAGTTAAAAACCACTTACCGGTTGTGAGTGGGTTTACTAACATCATACCCGGTTGGGATGATGAGCACAACTTAAAATTTAAAACCACTTACCGGTTGGGAGTGGGTTATTCAGATCATACCCGGTTAGTATGATGAGACTTCCTCGAAGGAAGTTGAAAACCCGTTCATCGGTTATGAACGGAGATGTCCTTATACCGATTGGTATAATGGATAGTGAAAACCTATTTTGTCGAAAGTGTTCTCCCCTGACTGTGTGCCAATGCTTAAACTATTTGGGAGACCTTCTCGACGGGAGCTCGAATAGCTCTGATAGGCCAAGGGCCTCGGTTTTGGAACCTGGGGGCTAAATGCCCGATTTTGAAAATCTCGTACAGTGGGCCCAAGGCCAGTTGGCACGAGCAGGAGCTCGTAAACGAATATGATATATGTGCCATAAAACTTAATAAGTGAATTGTTTGGCCATGGTACCAAGATGGGACCGACATGCTCAGTCAACTAGCGGCAGTGTGACATGACAGGTCGACGGACTAGTCAAGACAAACAGCTGCGGGTTGAGTTGAGAGTCGGGGCCGTTGGACTAGTGGCACCACAGATTACATGGCAATATAAGAAAATTTTGTTTGTGCATGCACTATGAGTACGGGATCATCAAGACGCCCATGAGGGGTAGTGATGCATCCTAAGGGCACTGGACGACCTGGTGGCTATAAGGGCAGTTCGTCGTTCCAGGTGTCTGTGCGAAATCTGGAGTAGCACTAAGCGCATGAGACCGGGGTGGGGACAGGATGAGGTCTCTGTCCTCATACGGACACGAAGAAGTGATTTCGGGATTGTGGGTCGGATGTTTCGTACATCCACTCATTCCCAGGGTAGAAGTGGTCGTACTTCTATCCGGGTGGCAGGAAAAGTCGCTCCGAAGCCACTAGCGGGTTCAGTAGTGATACTGACTTGCGAATGTGTGTAACCTTCATTATGAAGGATGTGTGTTGGGTGATGACACATCAATAACTAAGAAATAATGGAAAAAGATGAATTTTTAAATGAAATGATTTTTTTTGAAAACAAAGGAGTTTGGCACACTCCATATAAATGTTTTTCTTGAAAGTTAAAAGATTTGAATCCCACTCACTGAGTAGTTGTACTCACCCCCTCCCTTATACCTCTTTCAGGAAGTCCCGGAAAGCCGAACCTTAAAGGACTTGCGCAATTAAACGCCTGCAAGATTGGTACAACTAATTTAAATTACTATGCAGTTTTGATTTATGATATTCCTGGAAAAAGGTGCAGGTTAACGCCTTACTCTTTACGATTTATAATATAAGGGAAAACCCTTTAGTAAATCGGGAGAGTGGCGGGTTGATCACGGGGATCCGACCAAACCGGGTCGGGGCGTGACAGGAAAACTCGTCAAGTGGGCCCAAGGCCAGTGTGCACGGGTTGGACCCATAGACAAACATGAATTATATGAAACATGAAAACTCTCATAAAAACTAGAATTGTTGTGTGATTGGCCACGGGGCCAAGACATGACTAATAAAGCTCAAAAGGCTAGTGGTAGTGTGCCTAGACCAAGTCAACGGGCCGGTCAAGACAAACAGCTGCAGGCCAGGTCGAGTGTCGAGGTCGTTGGACCGTTGGCACCAAATAGCATGGTTAATGAATCAAAACTATTGTATGCATGCATGAGAAATCTAGGAGCATCTAGACGCCCAAGAGGGGTAGTTGATGAGTTCTAAGGGCTACTGAACGACTTGGATGCAATAAGGGCAGATCTGTCGTACCAGTTAGTCATGAAGCTCTGATAACTTCCTGCGCACTGAGACCGAGACCGGAGGGGAAATGAGGTCTCGTCCCATTAAGCGGACATGGTGAAGTGATCAGGGTTTGAAGTGTCAAATTATTGATGTCCACTCAAACTCCAGGTAGAGGCAGTGCACCTCTATTCGGATGGTCGACATGAGGGTTTGAAGTGTCAGACTATTGATGTCCACTCAAACTCTAGGTAGAGGGAGTACACCTCTATTCGGATGGCCGACATGAAGGTTTGAAGTGTCAGACTATTGATGTCCACTCATACTCAAGGTAGAGGCAGTGCACCTCTATTAGGGTGGACGACAAAGACGCGATGAACCATAAGTAGAATGGTTAGGGATCGTTCTACGAACGTGTGATCCTTTTCTATGATAGAAAAAGACATGTGATTGTTTGTTGAGTCATCTCCTGAGTAAGGGGAAATGTTCAAACTCATATTACAATAAATTAAAAGCATAAAACTTTTTCGATAGACTGATTTTTAAAATTCGCTTTCCAACCCCCATCCACTGAGTTATAGAAACTCACCCCCTCCTATTAATCTTTTCAGTAGAAACATCTCACCTCGACGAGCATAGGCTGGGAGAAGAAGCCAACGATACCGCCATCAGGTAACTTTTATATTTTGTAAACTTTGTTATGGAAAATAAGTACTCCAATGCCTTTACCTTCCTTGGACTATTTAGTAGAAATACTGGATTAGTATGAGGAAGGGTAGCAGGTTGATCATAGAACCCCGACCAAACTGGGTTGGGGTGTGACAGTGATGGAACAGTAACACTCTTCCATTGGCCGAAAACCAGGCAGGAGCTTTCCGAGCTTGTCCCAATCTCATCGACCACCAATCACATCCCAAATTTATTTTGGAGGCTAATCTTGCTCCCCTCTCACCAACCCTAGTGGTCGTTCATGTGAAAGGTAAGCTTGTGGTCATGAAAAATCTTAGAAGCTCCGATAGCTCATTTTTTTTTTATCGAGCTCTATTAATCGAGTGTTATAGGTGACTCTGACCACCCGAGAGGGTGATTAATGTGTCCAAAGACTCGTGGGGAAGTTAGCTATCCAATCATATGAATGCCAACCACTACTGCCCTCTCTCTAGTGAGCTACCGACTTAAACCCAAATTTGAGTCTATTTTCCCATGAGAGTCCGATTGGGAGCAAAATGGTAATGTTCTGACCAAGGCTAGTTGAAAAGTGAATGTAGGGATGTAAACTCTATTTTCTTAATATAAGAAAGTCAGGAATGAGAACCGAAAATTTCTAAGAGAAAACATGGATCAAAGTGAATCGAAAATTGGTAAAAAGGAAACAAAACAAAATTTTGGTCAATCTCAAGTGATCAATGAATATAAAAAATAATGGAAATTGATTATACATCAAATTGGATGTGAGAACCAGACCGATTCATGGTGAATCAAACATGAACCAGGTTGAACTAGATTGAAACAAGAAAAACTTATTTACAGATTTATTTTTTAGATGACTTAAAATTTTAATTTGTAAAATTGAAGTCACCGTTATTTAGAAAATGAATTTATATAAATTTAGAAAATTATAATTTTCAGAAAATCAGTTGAATCGGACCTTAACCGACTGGTTTTTTTTATTTCGGGTCACCGAACCCGGTCCAACCAAACCAATCAATGGACTGCCTACCAGGTCAATGCCCAATCAGTGCATGCGACCAATCAGAGTGTGATGCATGGTGAAGAGCACCCATTCAGTTGATCGGTCAGCATTTGAAAGGGCTGACCAATGAGAGCGTGACACGTGTTCTTTGTCAACGGTTATACGAAAAAAATATACGTCATTCGTAACTGATCAATGGGAGTCTGACACATGTCCTCTGTCAACGGTTTTCTTAGGAGAATCCTCGTGAGTAACACTGATCAATGAGAGGCTAACACATGACAAATATGCCAGGTCGTCAGCACTACGATAACCATTAAACCTCTCCCACAAGGGAGTAAATCAGAGCGTTAATGGCGGACCGATGAATGGATGGATAAGAACGGAAGTCCCTGAGCTCTATATATGAAGAACTCCCCTCCATTAATCTTCTTCATCCCTCCAAAGCTCAAATAAGACAAACTGCTCCAAATTTGGACCATCCCTGAACCAGAGCTTCCATATTGACCCATTTCTTCACCTTTGAATGCAAAGTTAGGTTCTCTAGAATATTGAGGAAGGCATCTACCTTCATACATACTCGTTTCAGCTTGAGGATTACCGGAGAAGCGTCGGTGTGTTTGCAGAGTATTGCTACTTCGACGATCGAGTTCGAGCTAAATTTGGGTCACCCTCGGACCTCTTGAGACCAGGCTGACCATTCCACGACTCTCCACGACTGAGACTTATTCTCCCTAAGTCGGAATAGTGAATTTACAGAGAGAAAACTTTGTTGAATAAATTCTTCTTGCTCAAGCCACCAATTGAGGCAAAATTTGATCCTTAGAGGAACCTCTCAACAAGAGCTAGCTCCTCGTATCAAGAGCTCCAACAATTGTACCCTTGTTGGTAAGAAATCAAAACTTTATCTCTAGAAATATTTTTCTAGAGAAGCTTTGTTTGAGCTTAATTATAGGCTAAATTGAACAATTTAAAGCTTGGAATGATCGTGGAGAGGCAGGAGAGATTATTAGCAGCATGATAGGAGACAATTAATTGAGTTCAATCAGTTAATTTGATGAATTAATGATCTGAGGCAAAAGTGCAGTTTTTAAAGAAATTAGGCGAATTGAGAATTTTTGGAAATTTGGGAATTTTGTGAAATTGGCAACAATTAAGGGTCAATTTGTAAATAAGATGAGTTTATGAACTTAATTACAATTAAAATAATTTTTGGGAATTTAATTGCAATTACAAATAATTATAATGATTTATTTAAAATTTTGAATAATTTTATTTTTAGTAAAATTATATGGGGATGGAAATGCAAAAAAAGTATACTTAGAAACTTATGGCAAATAATTGAGAAATTAATTGCCAATAAAATAAATTTAGTGACTTTTATGTAAATTAAAGAAAACATAGGGAAGTAAGTAGATATTTCAGATAATTGATGAGTTCATTATTCGTGATAATTTAGGTTTTAAAAGAAAACTTCTCACCTACAATAGTGAGATCATTCAAATAAATCGAAAATCCATCCAGTATGGATGAGTTACTGATCTCGGGTGAGTGGGATTTCTGGCATTATTCCCGTTTGAGGTGATTAACGTACCTTCATACTATCTAAAGTCAAACTACTTTTCCAAAATTAATCTCCCTTGGTTATATGAAACCACTTAAAATAAATTTTGGGAGTTATTTATTTTGAGAGCATGAAGCATGTATCCTATAGATCAAGTATTGCTCTAGTGGGTCCAACGTTGTGTTTTAAAAACTCATACAATGGGCACAAGGCCAATGAAAATGGATTCAATCCCATAGATAAACCTTGATTTATGTGCTTGATGAAAATTTTTACAAGTGGATAATATGTGTGATATGCTACTGAGACAAAGTCAAGTTATAGCCCAATGGGCTGGTAGTACAAAGATAAAAGTCTTAACAAAAGACTGTTGATTGTGTTTGTTGAGATACAGAACCATTGAGGTGTATGGTATAGAGTAGTAGTGGTTAAAAGGGCTCCTTGACAACTTAGAGAGCATAAGAGAATTTTTACGAGTACAGTATGTTGTGAAGCTTTGGGAGTTTAATGCGCATTGAGACCGAGTAAGAAGGGAAGAGGTCTCATATCACAATAGCAAATAAGAAGTTTCAGAAAGGTCTGAAGGTTAGGCAATGGTGCTCACGTAGACTACATAGTAGAGGTGGTAGCCTCTCACCTACGTGATTGTTTGTTTAAACTAAAACTCATGAAGGAGAATGACGAAATTTGTTGATGAGTAAACAATCCCTTAAGTCCTTGAATATATATACCTGATTTTTTATTCACTAAGTTATTGCACTCACCCCCTACCTTTTACCTTTAGAGGGAATTCTTCATAATATCAAGACAACGATTAAGGTAAAAAGTGTATTTTTATGTTATGAAAAGTTAGCTTTGATAATGTTGTTTTAGGAAAAAACTTGATTTTTCAAGCCTTTTATCTTGTCCCAATTATTATGATAGATAATATACTATCATGGTACGATGAGGTGTTGCGAGTTGCACACTAGTCCGGTCGTCCAAACCATGTTCAGGTGTGATAAGAGACCTGTGGAATAAGATGAGAGGCCAATAAAATGTTTTGGAAAATTTATGGAATCGTTTTGAAATAAATAAAATTTAGGGAATAAAACATGATTTTTGAAGAGCATAAGGTTAAATTATGATTTTAAGTAAATGGGTCCAAAATGAGATCAATTAGAAGTCTCATGACCTAAAATAAAGTTTGGGGAAACTTGGGCCCAAAATAGTAGCTTAAAAAGAGGTTAGTAATATAAGTGAATTTTTTTGAAAAAGTTTAAAAGTAAAATGATAATTATTAAAATGTTAGGGATTAAAATAAGATTAATAGAAAATTAAGTACTTAATGAGACCAGAAAAGGTAGGGGAATAAAAATGAAGTTATTATAAATTAAGCTTTCAAAATAAAATGAAAGAAATGTTTAAGGGAATTTTACTAATTCTTAGAAATGTAAATACTAAAATGCAAAAAATAAAAAATTCGAAATATAAGAAAAAACTTGATATAATCAAATAATTGGGGAAAAGAATTAAGAACTAGGGATGAATAAGTTCCCTAACATAAAAATTGAGTAAAACTTGACCTAATAGATTAAACTATTATTTTGGAAGAATTATATACAGTACTGAGTTTACCATTCGAAATCAATTATTAGCAATTGTATATTTTGTAATAATTATAGATCAAGCGGAAACGCATGTTCATGCATTCCATCTCACGAAAGCTCAGCGTCCTCGGCACGTTCTTGATCCATAATGTCCTTGCTATCTGACCAAAGAAGGACGCGGCGACGATATATATATGACTATTTTGGGAAAACGAACTGGGGCTGGCACTGGAGAATCAAATAAATATTAGGCAGAAGGAGTGGGTGGCGAATGTGACGGTGATTTATGAAACACGTGCGCCATGTGGTAGTGAGGAATTCCTGAGACGTTGGTGAATCAGCCGATTAGGAGGTGACGTATCACCCATAAAAAGGTTTTCCTTTTGCTGGATTTTTTAGGATTTATGGGTCCGGTGAGGTTTTTTGGGCTAAACTCAATCACTTAATAATTTCTTTTCGTCTATCCAAAATATATGTTTAGTATATATACTCATTTTCAACAGAAAATTTTATTAAAATCAATAAATGTCCTAATTTAAATATGCACAATAGTTATATCACTACTAATTTAATGATATACCCACAAAACTCATAAAGATTTTTCTAAATTGATTTGCCAATTTATTTTAGTTTAATAAATATGTGGTTTAAAATAAAGTACAAGAATCATTATGCGGTACCACACTCTATCAAAAGAGTAAATATATCTCTCAAAGGGTAGTAAAACTACTAATTAACTCCTGATACATTATATAACCATGTAATTACTTTAGCACAAAAATTAGTCTCACTATCAATATAAGATAATTGTATATTATCAAAACAAATTAAGAGAATGTTAAAAGAAGTCTATGGAAACTTTTACAATTAATTGGCTTAATTCCAAATTTTAGAAATAGAAATATTTTTGCCTCAAAACCATATAAAACATAAATTTATATAATTTATAAATTCTTAAATGGCTCTAAAATACTTTCTATTATTTAAAATTAAATAATAAAAAATTATAATTAAAATGGTTCCATCAAGATTGATACGAAAAATACTTGATTTAAAAAAAATTAAATAAATTGAAAAATAGAAATTATTTGGCCTAATTAATATGTAATTTGATAAATTTTTTTTATAAAAAATTAATTAATCCAATAACTTGTCAAATGGGTGGTTAACATGCCAAAGTACAACCAAAGCAGATCGAATCAAATGTAGTAATAGTGGTACAACTCTCAAATTTTTAGAAAATGTTAAATAAATAAAAAATAATGATTATTTAGTCAAATTTGTAGTAAATTATACAATAAAGTTTTACAAAAAATAAATTAGGCAAAAAATCAACCAAATAGATGGTTAACCAACAAAATATGAGCAAAATCCATTGATTAGGCTGAATTAATCACAAAAAACCAATTCGTTAAAATGTGAATCGGTCAGTGTGTCACGTTGGGTACACATGCGCGCGTGTCATTTTTTCACCTAACTTTCGACCTATAAACCTAATTCATACCAAAAAATAACTTGATATTTAGTGTGATTTCGGACACCATATCCCCAACTTAAATTAAATGAAAAATAGTGTATATGAGATCACATCCAAATAGTTATGCACATGTGGTGATGGACACTTGGTCCTCCGAGCTCCCCATACAATACTCGATCGCTCCCTCACTGACTAGTGGTTGGAATTATCTCTAAAAGTAGGGGTGCTCAATTTTTTAGTGACATCCATACTAGAGCTCCTAACTTTCTTTCTTGACAACCAAACTCGACCATTTATGTGTCCTTAGAATCGGAGAGAAGTCAGCTTTCCAATCACACCTCTCCTCGATGTACATGCCCTTTATTGGCATTGGCGTAACTGTGAAACCCGACCCTTGAACCTAGTAAACCGGGGAAAGAACCGGCGATTTTGAGAAAATCGAGCCGAAAAAGGAACAAAAAATGACAAAGAAGAGTAAAATGGAAAATTGGAAAATCACAAATGACAAAAAATTCATAAGGAAGAACTGAGAAGGGGAATTGATGATAGAATGAGACCAGTTCGTGGTGAACATGACCCGAATCGGACTGAATCCATATGAACCATAGTGAACCGGTTCATAAATTCATTTTTCTAGGTAGCTTAAAAATGTCAATTTGGGAAATTGAGATCACCATTAGATAGAAAATGAATTTAGATAAATTTAGAAAATTTTAAATTTTAGAAAAACGATCGAACTCGGTCCGAACCGACCGATTTTTTAATTTTGGATAGCGAACCCGATCAGACTAGACAGGTCAACGAACTGGTCAACGAAACGGACAATAGACAATGGTAAATAGCTGACACGACAGCTACGCTGGCACCCACATCAGAAAAACTAGCTAATCACAATGCACCACATGGCACGCCTGCCACATCGTCGTCTTCAACCTCCAACCGTTGACAGAGAGAAGAGAGAGAGAGAGAGAGAGAGAGAGAGAGAGAGACGATGAAAAGGCTAGAGTCTCTAGTGACTCAAAAAACTCTCTGGTTAGGTTGCCAACAGCCTAGTCAGAGGCCGAGTTTTATGCCGACGGGTAGCCTGAGCAGTTGTTGAGCCCATATATAAAGGGCACGCCTCAATTTGATTTTAGCATCCCACAATCGACCAAAGAAGACGAATTGCTCAGTTTTTTGGCGAGCAGCAAACCAGAGCTCCGACATTAGGACTTTTCTCCACCTCCAAAGCTGCATTCAATACCATTAGAACCAGAAGGAAGTCCTCTACACAGCTGCACCCTCCATTCTGCCCGAGAGCTATCGTAGAAGAACATGGAAGCTCAAATAGTAACACTGCTCATCAGCTGTCAGCAGCTTGAGCTCAACTCGAGCCGTCCCTAAGCCAATTCCGGCCAAATCAAGCCCCTCAAACACCACCTAGAGGTGCCCCGACCTTCCCCTGAGCTAGCACGGTAAGTCCCTCCACCGCCTCTTCGTTGAAAAATACTGTTCACGATGCATTTTTATAAGAAATGAAACTAAAAAATTCACGTTGCTCAGACCACCAATTGAGGCGCGGTTTGATCTAGGGAGAATCCTCGAGAGGAGAGCAATTCAAAGAAAGCAAGAGCTCCGGTCACCAGACCATCATCGATTAGATATCGAAGCTTTCTCTCTCTAGACTAAATTTTCCAGTAAAGCTCCGTTTAAGCTCATTTCTAAGCCAAATCGAGCGGTTCAAAGCTCAAAATGACGAGGGAGACATAGGAAAGATGGCTTAGATCATCAATTGAGATAATTAACCACATTTTAGGGGTCAATTAAATAAAATTGTGATTCGGGGACCAAATTGTAATTTTTGAGAAATTGGGCAATTTGGGGATTTTTGGAAAATTGGGGACGAAATTGCAATTTAAGGAAAATTGGGCATTTTCATGAAATTAAACTTCCAATTGGGGCTCAATTGAGCAATTGGATGAAATGGGGGACCAATTGGAAAATTTTGAAAGTCCAAGGACCAATTGGTAATTTTTAGGAAATTAGGGGCCAATTGGTAATTTTGGAAAAATTGAGGACCACTTGGTAATTTTAGAAAATTTAAGGACCATGAGGAATAACTGGAAGTACTAGGGACTTAATTGAGATTAAATGAAGATTAGGGACACAAATGTAAGGTTATAAATAGTGAGGGACCTAAATGCAATTAAGACATAGTGTGAGGACCTATACGCAAATACCCAAAACTAAGAAGTCTCTTATGTCGATTCACGTGACAAAGGTACTTGAACCATGCAGGAGTTGACTATTCCAGTACTGGTGCAAGGAAGTGCACCCTAGATCAAGATCTCTCTGGGATAGCCATGTCACTATTGCGGGGTGAGTGAGATTTTTAACATCATACCTGGTTAGGGGTGATGAGAACCATTTTTAAGTTTGAAATAATTTTTCAGGAATGGTCTTCCCTGATTACATGAAATTGCTTAAACATTTTGGGAGACATTTCTAATGGGAGTCAGGATTGCTCCAATAGGTTTGAGGCCTCAAATTTGAAAATGATAGGGCTGAAGGCCTAGTTTTTGGAAAACTCGTGAAGTGGGCCCAAGGCTAGTGTGCACGGGATGGACCCATAGACAAACATGAACTATATGATAATGAAAACTCTTAGAAATACTGGAATTGTTGTGTGATTGGCCATGGGGTCAAGACAGAACTGACAAAGCTCGATGGGCTACTGTCAGTGCGCCTAGACCATGTCGACGAGCCGATCGAGGCAAACAACAGCATGCCAGGTCGAGTGTCAAGGCTGTTGGACCGTTGGAACGTGAGAGTATGGTTAATGAATCAAAACTATTGTATGCATGCATGAGAAATTTGAGAGCATCTAGACGCCCGAGAGGGGTAGTTGATGAGTCCCAAGGGCTGGTGAACGACCTGGATGCAATAAGGGCGAGTCTATCATGCGAGTCAATCATGAAGCTTAGATAGCTTATTACGCACTAAGATCGAGGCTAGAGGGGAAATGAGGTCTCATTCCACTAAGTGGACATGGTGAAGTGATCAGGGTTTGAAGTGTCAAACTATTGATGTCCACTCAAACTCGGGGTAAAGGCAGTGCATCTCTATCCGGATGGTTGACATGAGGGTTTGAAGTATCAAATTATTAATGTCCACTCAAACTCAAGGTAGAGGTAGTGCACCTCCATTTGGATGGCTGATATGAGGGTTTGAAGTGTTAGACTATTGATGTCCACTCAAAATCATGGTAGAGGTAGTATACCTCTATTCGGGTGGATGGCAAAGACGTGCCGAAATACAAGTAGAATGGTCGGGGACTGTTCTGCGAACGTGTGATCCCTTTCTATGATAGAAAGGGTGTGTGATTGTTTGTTGAGGCATCTCTCGAATAAGAGGAAATGTTCAAACTCATATTACAATAAATTAAAAGCATAAAACTTTTTTGATAGACTAATTTTTAAAACTCGCTTCCCAACCCCTACTCACTGAGTTGTAGAAATTCACCCACTCCCATTAATCTTTTCAGGAGAAACACCTCGCCTCGATGAGCCTAGGCTGAGAGAAGAAGCCAACGATA
The DNA here is from genome assembly GCA_030064435.1 of Trapa incisa. Taxonomy (NCBI): domain Eukaryota; kingdom Viridiplantae; phylum Streptophyta; class Magnoliopsida; order Myrtales; family Lythraceae; genus Trapa; species Trapa incisa. The sequence continues at coordinate 19,503,889 of CM057776.1, read as the reverse complement.
CCGCCATTAGGTAACTTTTATGTTTTATAAACTTTGTTATGAAAAACTTGTACTCCAATGCCTTTACCTTCCTCGAACTATTTAATAGAAATACTAGATTAGTACGAGGAAGGGTAGCGGGTTGATCACAAAAACCTGACCAAACCGGGTCGGGGTGTGACAAATTAAGTGATATAATAGCAAAGTTTTCCAAATAAAGTTCCAAAACTAAAAGCCCTAGAACCCTAACCCACGATAAACTTCTGTTAAATAGATATGACCACCCCTATAGAACCCGAATGGACCCATGCTGCCGCAGCCACCTCAGAACCAGGGAAAAACATTGCCCCGCATGAGGGAATTAGCTTGGGAACTGCAGAGCTTAGGAGGACCCAATCCACAAGACCAAGGATGTCTCTTAGGCCAAGGAAGCTTTACGAAGAATTTGTCAAGATATTTGGGGAACCTTGCTTTGCGCTTAGGAATGAGGACCATGGTGAAACATGTAGGCCCCCAGCGAGCACCGAGAGAAACTTCCCAAAACCCAAGATGGAGAAGAAGCTATAGAGGTCCATGCATGGAAGTAACTTGCTACAATTGTGGATAGAACGGATACTACACCCGGAAGTGCCCAATACCACTAAGGAAGAATGTGGTACCCATTCATGGAAGCACTATCTCCACAAGCATGGGAGGATGTGAAGAAAGGAAAATGGGGCAGAGGAAACCTTTACACCGCGTAAATACCAAAGGACCCATGTAGGAACTAGTGTAGGGATAACCTGATATAGGTGTGAAAGAATAGGACACTGGGTGAGAAGATGTCCCACGCCACAAGGATGGATGGCAATACCTCCCATGAGGAATACCTCCCTGTTAGAAAACTGGATTAGGGAAAGAAAAAATGAATATATTGATAGAGAGGCATTGGGGATGAGAAATTAAAACCTCCTTATTTTCTCCAAACCCTAACTCAATTATATACATGTCTATTTATTAACTACCTTAAATAGAATATATGATATAATCTTATTTACCAAGATTATATCGTAATTACCTTAAATATCTTATACTATTTCAACACTCCCCGACTACCAGAGTCCGAGAGGATGGAAGATAGGAGGCCACCCCAGAAGCCACAACTCCAAATGAGGATTTCAAGCCCACCCTAGAGATAATTCCTCAAAATTCTAGCTAGAGCTTTCCAACCTTTCTTTCAACCATCTCCCTTAGAGAAAGGAGGTCCCCAAAGTGTACTATATTCAATTCCCCAGAAATAAGATTTTACGTTCTCATAAACAACGGATGAAGGAAGGATCAAAATAGGACGAAAAAGTGATAACACCGAAACCCATGAAAAACAAGTGTGTAACGCTCAAAAGAACACTGAGCTAAGGGTTTTAATGATCAAGAGAATAACTAGACACGGGAACAATTAAGCATTTTGAAACTCTCAATCCTGAAGTCTTGGGCACGAACCCCAAGAGGAAGAATCTTGCCCTAAGCAAAGGAAGAAGTAAACCTAAGAATGTGCCTTTGGAATAGTGCTTAAGACATGTCTAGTTATGATAAACTCAATGGAATGAGTAAATAATGGAAAGGAAAAGAAATTCCTTAAGTGCGTGTTATAAAGGGGATAAGTGATAGAACAACCGAAGTGTTAGCATGTCAAGCAAACCCAAATGGACGTCAAGACAAATTATTCTCGAGGAAAAGGATGCTAATTTAGTTTTGGGCACAAAACTTCTAAAAGGAGGGGAGAGTTGTAAACCTTGTCCCTTAAAGATAAGAAAATTGGGGAAAGAACCGGTCAACTCAAGAGAGAAAACTGAACCGATTCATGAACCTTAACTGATAGAGAAAAGGCAAAAAGGGAAACTTACAAATCCTAAGTAACCTAAAGAGTCATAAAAGTCATGGAAAAGAACTTTAGGACAAATTGGAAAAGAAAACCATATCAGTTTAGGTAAACTGGACCAGAACTAGCTTGAACCGGTTTGAACCATCATTAAACCAGTTTCAAAATTCTTTTTTCTAAGTAATTTAAAATATTCAAATTGGGGAATTTAAGCCGCCATTGGATAGAGAATGAATTTATAAATTTTTAATTTTGAAAAACTCGATCGAATCAGGCTTGAACCGACCTGTTTAAGCATTGAACCCGGTTCGAACCAGTCTGATCCGGTTCGAAACAATGTCGTCTTCTTCCTTCAGCTGATGACACCGTTCATTCGCCGGAAGAATGGACAGCACCAACGAAGATGAATCACCTCTGTTCAGGGCATTTTAGGCCATGAATGAGCACCATAAATAGGTCAAACGGTCAGGCAGAGAGTCTCCAAGCTCTCTGTATAAAGAGCTCTTCTCCATTCATCCTCCTCACAACTTAAAACTCCATTCTCTTTCAACTGCTCCATTTTCTGGTGAAGCTTGAACCAGAGCTCCGACTTGGGTAGTTTTTTCAACCTCAGAAAGCAAGGTTAGGTTCTTTAGACCCTAGGGGAAGTCAGCTATTTAATAGCAACCTTCGTTCAATTCGAGAACCGCCGGAGAAGCGCAGGCGTAACCAAATAGTGAAGCAGCTCCGGCAGACTGAAGCTGCCCTATTTCGGCCAAGCTGGAATCGGCCAAATTCATCCCTCCTGGCCAAACCAAGATCTCCCAACATCCCCACAACCCTTATACGACCGTAACAAAGCTCGAAGGTAAGCCAATTCGGCCACCCTTTGTCATTTATGGTCGGCTTTAGTGATAGAAACTATAAAATTTCACTGACAAAATTCTCCCTCAATTTGGGGTGAATTGTATCGATTCTTGATCCTAGGAAAAATCTCAAGATGAGAGCTATCTACCCAGATAGAGAGCTCAGACTGTCACCCCTCCGACGGTAAGCTTTCGAAGCTTTCACTCTCTACGCTCAGTTTTTTGGCGAAGCTCTGTTTGAGCTCAATTCGGACCCAATGACGTAGTTCAAAGCTCAATTGAATCATATGAAGGTGTAGGAGCTGATCTATATCTTCAATTAGAGCAATTAACCCCAATTGAATGGTCAATTTGATGAAATCAAATTCAGCCAGTTTGAAAGGAGGAAATTGAGGAAAGTTTTGGGGGAATTTGGGGATTTCGTAAAATTGAGGGACCATTTTACAATTTCAAAAAATTGAGGGCCAATTGGCCATGTAAAAGATGTTAGATGACCAATTGGTGGATTTTTGGTATATTTGGGGTCAAATTTCCATTTTTAGAAAGTAGGGGCAAAATGGTAATTTTTGAAAAGTTAGGGACAAAATTTTGAAATTTGGGAACTTGAACTCTTTAAACAATTTTGAGTAAATTAAGTACACATAGTAAATTTGTGAAAGTTTCAAAAAGACGGATCGATTGGCTAAGGAAACCAACTGCTTAGTTGTATGTGAAACTTTAAGTATAGGCAGGAGAACAGCCCAAACAATTGCTAAAATTGTTTTATTTGTGTTCTTACACTCTATAGGATGATATATTCCATCTACAGTAAAATTTCTACCCCCAGAAAAGAATCAGAATCAAAATCAAACCTATAACAATCTAGTTTTCAATTTTCAGTATGATCGCCTTTCTTCTTGTTCAATTCAGATGATTTTTCCCAAGAACCCATCGCAGGAGAGATTCAAGACTCCTCACCAAGGGAACATATAATGCATGGAGGATTACTGGCCTCGCCTGACGGAGTGACCCGTTGCAAACAGATGCTATGAAATGCATGGCCACAAGGCAGAACTGCAGCAACGGGTAGCATTTGAGGATTATGGATGATGAGGTCGTCTTCTGGTTGCAAGGAGAGATCCCTGTTGCAGAAGTAACAGGTGTGGCCAATGAGCTGATGTTCCTCTTCTGCAAAATAAATTTACTTGAGAATAATGCTTCTAAAACTATATCATGCAATCTGTACATCTTTCTGGTCTTGACCCGTGTGCCCATTTTCAGGGAAACTAGTAAAATCTTCTATAGCAAATGTAGTTTAAAAGGGATGGCAGTTGCACAGAAGGGATTTCATACCTTCCCACCGTATATGAACTTCTCTGTCTACCGTCCCTTGAATGTTCTCAGTACTTGAACGAACATGCTGCACTGGTTGAGCTGGAGCAGCCTGTCTAAGATGGGATGGAGATTGGCCGATCTGAAGAGGGGCTAACTGTGGTCTAGCCACACTTTGAGAGGATGGAGAAAAGGGAAGGAATGGTCGAGAGCGAGTTCTCCTTTGATTCTCAGCCCTATTGATAGGAAGATAACCTTGGGCAGGCCTCTTTCTTGATGAACCGGGAACATGAGAACCAGAGAAAGGGCGGAGACTGCTAGAACCTGATTCCGGTTGATCTGCACATTATGCATATTGTATGAATACCACCTATATGGGCTAAGCATGCAAAATGACATATCATAGAAAAACTAGACATCAAAAAGGAAAACAAGAATGCTCTAGGCAAAATACTGCCATATAAATTTGGATGGTGTTAAATTTGCTGACTCCCTGTTGGTTGGCCTATATTCATTGCATGGAGAAAGAAAAGTTAAAATAAGCTATAATGCCAACCAACCTTTGTGTCAACCATCTCATACAACTTCAGGTTATTCCTAAAAGAACCCCCATATAATTGCAGAGATGTATCGTATTTCTACCTTTAGTTTTTGTGAAAACATAGAAAAAGAAACGTAAAACATGAATATCAAGCAATGGACAATAACTTGAGAAGTTCCTTTGGTGAAAGAACGAAGAAAATAGCCGGGGCTGATATTGACAAAATGGAACATGGACAGGAAGATTATGCTCTTTGTATCTATTTTGCCACATAGTAATCATTGGCATGTCTAATGGAGATTAACAGAAAAATAAACATATAATAAACTTCCATAGTGAGAGGTTGCAAGGCAAAAGGATTCTAGTAGACAAATAATATAGGGAAACAGAGCATGTTGAGAAATCTGACCATAATTAATACTTTCTAATTTCAAATGAAAATAAAATTTAAATCAAGTGAGAAAGTACCAAAATTACAAGGTTGATTTCGTCTTGGAACTGCTGCCATTCTAGAGAATCCAGGAGGGGAAGTTGTTATTGTGGTCGAAGGAAAAAGATGTAAGCCAGCTTGTGGATTGTATCTTGGCATTCCATGAGAGGGAGTTTGCACAGTTCCACGGAGATTCATAGAGAATGGAGATGCATTCCAGGTCTTGCATATTGACTGAAACCATACATCATACCATGACTGTTAAAGAATGCCTCTGGTGGTGATACTAGATGACTTTGAAATGGAATAGAAAGCATTGTGGAGGAAACTGCCTGTCCTCTGGTAGATAAGACTCCATAGTTTCCTTAGCCAGTTGGTTTCAAGACTCAATTTGGGGAAAAGTTAGCATTAGGGACCTAAAGTCAAGGAAAATGAACTTTAGGGACCTAAGTGCAATTAACAGGAAATTTTGAGTCTAGTCGTTCATACGTGAGAAAACGAAGGCTATTATTCCAAACATTAATAGATATGGATGTCCAAATCATATAGGAACACGAGGGACCGAAACGCCAACAAGGACAAGCTAGCGTGGAAGTGAAAACTGACTAAAGAAGTGTACACTTCAATTATTGAGTGAGTGGAAATATTTACATCATACCCGGTTGGGATGGTGAGTACTTCAGAAATGAAAAGCCACTTATGAGTGGGTTTATTCACATCATACCCAGTTGGAATGATGAGCACTTCGTAAATGAAAAACCACTTCTATGTGGAATTTTAACATTACACCTGGTTGGAGTGATGTGACACTAACTGGAAAAACTACTTACTGGTTGTAAGTAGAGAGATCATACCCGGTTGGTATGATAGACTTCCTAGAGGGAAGGGGAAAACCCGCTTGCTAGTTGTAAGCGGATATGTCATCACACTCGATTGGTGTGATGAGTTGAAAGGTTATTTTGTCAGAACTGTTCTCCCCTCACTGTGTGCCAATGCTTAAAATTTTTGGGAGACCTTCTTGACAAGGGCTATAACAACTTAGATAAGCCAGAGGCCTCGACTTTGGAACTTATGGGCTAAAATGTCCGATTTTGGAAAATCACGTACAATGGGTCCAAGGCTAGTTGGCACAAGCAGGAGCTCGTAAACAAACATGTTATGTTAAAGCCATGAAAATTCTTAATGAATGAATTATATGATTTTGCCATGGTACCAAGAGAGGACTGACATTCTCGATGGACTAGCGGCATTGCAACAAGGACAAGTCGGCGGACCAGCCTAAACAAACAACTGCAGGTCGAGTTGAGAGTCGGGGCCGTTGGACCACTGGAACCAAAGATAAATGGCTTTGTGGAAAACTATTGTTTGTATATGCACTTGAGGTTCAGGACCATCAAGACACCCATGAGAGGTAGTGATGCGTCCTAGGGGCTACTGGACGACATGGTGGAGATAAGAGCAGTTTGTTGTGTCAAAAGTCAAAGAAGCTCAACGTAGCTTCATGCGCATGAGGTTGGAGTAGGGTCGAGATGAGCTACCTGTCCTCATACAAACACAGAGTTGATTTCGGGTTTGAGGGTCGGATGTCGTGAACATCCACTCATACCTAGGGTAGAAGTGGATGTGATTCTATCTAGGTGGTCGGTAAAGTCACTCTGATGCCACAAGTGGGTGCAGTGGACGGGTTACCCTATGAATGTGTGATCCCTTCCTCATAAATGGCGTGTGTTGACTGTTAAACATACCTAATGTGAAAAATGAGAAAAAGGGTTTTGATAACCGGAACTTGAGGAAAGAATGTTTTAAAAGAAATAAGGAGTCCGGCACACTTCGATTAAATTGATATTATTTTTGGAAACTCTCTTCCAACACCCATTCAGTGAGTTGTCGAACTCACCCCCTCCCTTTACCCCTTTTCAAGTAACTAAAGGAAAACAAACCTAAAAGAACTTTCCTTTAACTAAACTTACAAGACCGGTATGTAAGGTTTAATGTATTCAGTTTTGATTAATGCTATTCCAAAAAAAATACAGGTGAAAATGACGTCTTACTTCTTGCAGTTTAGAAAATGGAAAACTCTTAATAAAACAGGAGAGTGGCAGGTTGCTCACGGGGATCCGACCAAACTGGGTCGGGGCATGACAACCCCTCTTTAACTGCATTCTACAATGTAAATTATCTATCAAAGATTTGGGACCTCTCCATCATTTTCTTGGCATTGAAGTCCACTATCATGCTCAAGTATTTATCTTATTCAATCCATGTATATTTGAGATTTATTATCTAAAGTTGCTATGGATACTTGTAAGTCTATATCTACATCCATTTCTCTTGGATCACAACTCTACCTCAAGGTTGGAACACCTCTTCCAGATCCCACTCTATATCATTAGATTATGGGTTACCTTTAGTATCTCACTATTACTCGTCGTGATATTGCCTATGTGGTGCATCAGTTATGTCAATTTATGCATCAATTCACCGATATTCATTAGATTTCTATCAAACATATAATTCACCACTTTCAAATAACTTTTCATCTTTGCATTATCTTTTGGCGTCACTCCCCTAGCACTCTCCATTACTTCTATAATGTCGACTAGGCCGAAAATCCTTATAATTGTCATTCTATTAGTGGATATACTATATTTCTCAACCGCAATATTATTTTATTGAGTTTTAAGAATAAATTCACTATCGCAAATTATAGTAAAGAACTCAAATATAAGAGTATTGATACTAAACAACTGAACTTATTTGGATATTATCTATTCTTCATAACTTGATCTACCACTTTCCAGTTTTTATATACTTTAGTGCATTAATTACATATCTACCTTACCATTAATACTATTTTTTATTATCGCACTAAATTTATTAAGATTGACTATTAATTTGTTCAATAACAAGTCAGTTGTAGTTTTTTTAATATTTATTTTATTAACATTAATATTCAAATAGTTAATACACTCACCAAAATTTTATCATACCCCATTTAGATTTTTTAATAACAATATCAATTTTTGTGAAATTATTTTGATATTGCGAGAATTAATAGTTATACTAATATTGAAAAAAATATATTATTAAAATATTATTTTTTATAGTTATAATATATATAATATTAAGTATTTAATATTATATATACTTTTATATTTATACTATTGTCAATATATAAATAAGAATATATTTTTTTATTAAGTTATTTATTAATAAAAATTTATTTTTATAAATTAGTATTATTATCTAACAATCCTATATTTTAATATATTTTACTCCCTATTTGGTAATTGTGGGCGGTTTTATTTTCTGGGTTAATGGTACTTATTTTAGATTATTGAAGTGCAATATAAATGTTACTCATTAGTTTTATAATATTTTAATCATGTTTGAATTATGATACGAGTATGTGAATACTATATTTTTTGCTCAATATAATATTTACATATAGGTGATATAGATATGAGATCATATTTACCTATATTTATGAACACATGTTATATATTCTTTTAGCTGGAAAAAAACAGGAAATTCGGGAGGTATTTATGAAGATTTTATGCTAATACTTAGTCAAGATTAACCTAAATATTATAATCACCATTCCTCTTCTCTTCTCTAATATTATTTTGTAATATGATAGCTTATCACTAAATTTGATAACAAATAAAAAAGTAGTATGAGGTGAATCGTATCTATTTAAAATTAAGTGAAAATTTTACTATTTTACTATTTTATAAATTTATCATATTTATCTATTTTATTTAATTTGTTTTATAATAAATAAAATAAGACCACGTATAACAAATAATTTGATTTTTGGAAAGAAAGAGCAGATGACATTGGGAGAAATAATTACACCATTCAAAAAAGGGCACCGGAGACCCTTGATTCTTCTCTCAGGATCAATCCTCCAACACACCACCCATCACCCCTCCTTAAGAATAAGTACAGAAGAATGGTCGGCATCTCTTTCTTCCTGTATTGTTTGGAACCAGTAATCCATCCTCAGTTCTCTTGGTAATCAATTAGCAAATCCTCTGAGACAGACCAGACCGAATGTACCCCGTACGAATTTAGGGGCTAAATGGTATGCCCTGTTGTGGCCTATGAACCTTATTCCTAAAGTGAGCATTGAACAGCCTCGGGCTGTCGACTGGTCCCATCGCCTGATCATTTTGCTGGCCCACCCCCACGTACTGCTGCACCACCAACACCGACACGGATGCTAAAAAGTCCGACGAGGCCAACAGGTCCCCGATGGCTCCAAGCTCCGGGCAGTCACTCCACTCCGTCAGCCCCGCCGTCAATGGAGACACCATCCCTTGTCCTCTCCCCACGATGAAGAGATCGTGGGCACTGTCAAACGATTTGATCGCCCCCACCGTCTCCTCCCCATTACGCACCATCTTCTCCACGTACATGACCGACCCATCATTGGCCGTCTTCATCCTGAACTCGTTTAGGCACTCCTCATCGAGATCTTCGTCCACCATGATCGCCATCCCCGCCTTCGAGTCCCCTTCGCCGCCGACCCACTCTTGATCCGCCACGCTGTCCATGGCCACGAACCTCATAACTACGAGACTCACTCCGGCGTGCTCCGACATCCTCCACCCATATGCCAATGCCTCCCGGTCGTCCGGCCCTCCAAAGAATAGTACCACCACGTTGTGTACCGTCGCCGCCCGGGTGGAGCTGCTAGAACCGCCGTTGAGGCCCCGATCCACGAGTATCCCTACAGAACAAGGAGCGTTGGCCAGTACATTTGTATTCATAGTCCGGATGGCCGGGTGGATCACCTCCATGGCCCCATCTACCGTCTGCTGTTTGTGGAAAGGGATGATTACGAACATGGCGCGCTTCTCCTCCGCCACATGGCAGATGTCCTCGTGCATGGTGGAGTAGGGGGAGATGACCGTCAGGGGCTCGACGGAGATGTATCCGCTGTCGCCGCTATTTCCGTAACTCTCGAAGGCGCCCATGATGTTTTCGGATTGCGCATGCGTCCTGTTCGTGGTCGAGCCGTCGGAGCTCCGGGCGTTGTGAGCGATGAGCATGGCTGATGCCCGTCCCGTGAGCTCGACGAGGTGGAGGACGTAAACATACATCGGCGACTTCTTTGTGGGGTTGGTGGCTTCAAGGAGGTTGATGATGGTGGGGACGTTTCTAGCCGAGTGAACGCAGGCCAGCACATGGAGCTCTCCCTCATGCCTTGATTTCTGAAGGGTCCGCCTCTTGTAGGGGATAAACATCTTGGCGGGCCGGTAGATCGCCGTGACGATGGGGGTGATTATTCCGGTGGCCATGAGGGCAGCCACAATCATGGTTGCAAACATGGTGTCATTCAGTACCTGAAATTTAAATTATTTATAAAGCATAAATCTTTGTTCTTGTTGGGGCATAAATTTACTCTCTTGGAAATGCGTACCTTCTGGTTCTTTCCCACGTTGAGGATGATCAACTCCATGAGGCCCTTAGTGTTCATGAGCAGCCCGAGCGAGATTCCTTCGCGGGTCGATATCTGGTACATTGTCGTCACGAGAAGGGTTCCGATGACTTTTCCGAGTGTGGCGAGGAAGACGAGGAGGATCAGCCCCATCCAGTTGCCGAACCCTACGATCTTCCATACGTTGGTCTGGAGTCCGGTGGTGGCAAAGTAGAGTGGGAGGAGGAGACCTGTGACGAAGTCTTCAAGCTTCTCGATTAGGGCTACCCCCAGCGGACCGTTGGGGATGATGAGCCCGAAGACAAATGCCCCAAAAATTGAGTGGGTCCCAATGGCCTTAGTGATGAACCCGGATACCATGACGCCGGTGAGGATGAGGCAGATGTAAAAATCGTTGACGGTCTCCTCCTCGGGGGTTTGCCTGATCATCCACAAGATAGCCGGTCGGACGATGAAGATGCTTACCAAGATGAAGGCCAAGAAGGCGAGAACGACCCAGAGGGATGCCATGGTCTCTCGCTTGCCCTCGGCCATCGCGATGGCCAGGGCCAGGGCGATCCAAGCAAATATGTCATTGATTATGGCGGAGGACATGGCAATCTTGCCTAAGTCAGTGTTTATCAGCTTGAGCTCTGTGAGGATCCGTGCTAGGACTGGGAACGCCGTGACAGAGAGGGAAATGCCGAGGAACAAGGAGCCGGCGCCTATGTTATTTGTGTCTCCCCCGGAGGCCGCATTGAGGAAGAGCGTGAAGCCGATGCCTACAATGAAAGGCAGGACCATCCCTCCAACCGCCACTGATACGGCTTTCTTTCCGATCCGCCGTATCACGTCTATGTCCATCCCGACCCCGATGAGGAATAAGAAGTAGAGCAGTCCCACATTGGCCATAGTCTCAAGGATCATAATGCTCCGCATCGGGAAGAGGGTCCTTGCAAAACTCTCGCTCTGCCCTAGAACTGATGGGCCCAACAGCACCCCACCCTGAATCATTATTATCAAAATACAGGTCAAAATACACACGATGCCCTTAGGAGCAAAGGGTGTATATGAATCCGAAAACACGCAAATCATTACCAGTATCTCCGCGATGACGCGGGGTTGCCTAAATGGCTTGAGGATATAAACGATCAAACGGGTCATCACAACGATCATCGTCAGCTGCATGATGAAAAGAGGGAGCGTGAAGTCCAGCGGATTATTCCCCTCCCATACACCGTTCGCCGTGACCATAGTTGGAGAATAGCACACCATCCCTCCATCCGTGGCCCCTTCAACCTCCTCCATCTTCGATGATTGATCCGATTCCTTTCCTTTTCGAATGATGCTCCCTTTCAACAACAGCACTCTTCTTCCAGATCCTCCTCAAAGGATAACCAATCACAGGTCCTAAAGGGAAAATTCGATTCCCAGTAGACCTGTGAGATGGCCGACTCAAATGTGTGCCAATCTCCATCGTGTTTCCAAGTTTTTAAAGTTTGAATAGGCAAGCCGCAGATGTTCCAGTTTCGGTTTTCTTCCATCTTTTCTTCTCTGGCAGAGAGAGAGAGAGGACAAAGTAGTTAGCTTTCCACGGTTGGCTGACCCAGTTAGCTTTTATCTATTGAGCTAAATATAGCGCAGGTTGGATGATATTTGGTGGCAATTCCATACAGATTACCGAGGAGGGAGGAGAGAATTTTTCCTCACCTCCACATCAGGTGGCAGTTGGAGCCTTAAAGTTGAAGCCTCCTTCGCACTAGGTCACTCATTAATCCTCCATTGATGATCCACAAGCTATCTCCAGCATCTTCATTATAACACAACATCCCTCTAGTACTGATATGAAGAATAGACTTGGTGTACCAAAATTAATAATTTATTAATTTTAAGAAAATCAATAGTTTAATAAAAAACGTGAGAAATAAGCTTAAAAGTGGATAATTGGTTGTGTAATTATTTTTCTTTCTTCAAGATTTATAATTCACCTAGAAGGGTGGAGGGTATAATTTTAAGGAGAACTGAAATTGAGCACTAATAACATCAATTTAGTCTCTCCTCAAAATGGTTTAAAATAGTATGTACGATTGATAAGATTTTGAATATATTTTGAGAGTGTATAAATATGAATAAAAGTTCACACAACTTGGTATTCTAACCACACATATACATTTTTTAATATCATCCATTCAGTAACGTTGTCAACTCAGTACTTCCCGTGTAAAAGAATACCGACAAGTGTGATACTAGTGTCAGACGTAAACTTAAAAAATTTTTAAGAAAATATCTTTGTAAAATATATTATAATATAATCATTTCACAGAATATACGATGAATCAAAATTTTCCTACGACTACTTATTTATTCTCATAGAATATTTAAAAAATTATTTAATTCTCAATATGATTTATTCTCATAAATTTTAGTTTAATAAATAAACACACACCATTTATTATCAAATTATTTATTTATTTATAAAACAGTTTCACATTTTTACTTTTTCACTTAATCACCTATAAACTTTAACTGAAAATTCGTATTTAATATTGTTATACGAGATATTTCCCAATTTTTACTCGTTATCAATACATATAAAGTATTAAGCTATTAGAGGTAATTAATATTTTTGAACAACAAATTTTACCTTATATCCTTATCCGTCCAAAATCCCTTATAACCAATATTATCTCACGTACCGCGATTCGATAGTTATATATCTCAACATTTATAATAAATAGTATTTTTAGTTAATATATTTATCTTTATTGTTATCAATCTAACTAGTTCGACGATTTAGATTCGTTTTAATAGCTAAATCACACCATTTAACTATTTATAAAAAATTTTATAAACCTTATAAATTAAAATTTGTATATAAGTATAGACCTGTTTTTATTATTATTATGCCTACTTTAGTTCAAAATCGAGTTAGTGCATACTATTTCTAGAAAATATTTTAATTTTTCGATAATATAAAAGTATGTTCACCGTTCCAAATATGCATTATTCTGAAAATCTCACTCACCCAATATTCATTACTTGTTTGTCCCATATAAATTTATATTTGCTAATAAACGATTCTTGCGTTCATAGATATAAGTCCATTTTTGCATATACATTATCACATATAATAAATAACTTAAATATTCGATTTTTTTCACATATATCCATATGTTTTCTCCTAATTAAATATAAGTCCCTAATTCTATTTTATTGAAAATTAATTCCCAAATAATTATCAAAATCTCCTAATTTTACTTTATTTACAATTTTATCCCTTATAAAATTTTATTAAAAATAAAATTATTTAAAATTTTAAATAAATCCTTATAATTATTTTTAATTACATTTATATTCTCAAAAATTATTTTAAATTACAATTAAATCTAAAAACTCTTCTTATTTACAATTTGATCCTTAATTGATGTAAATTTCACAAAAATTCTAAAACTTTTGAAAATTCCAAATTTGCCCAATTCCTAAAAAAATTGTACTTTAGCCCTTAAATCTTTTATTCATCAAATTAAATGTTTAAACCTCGCTAATTTCCTCCTATCATGCTACTAATCATTTTCTCCATCTCCCTACGAGCATTTTAAGCTTTTAATTATTTAATTTAACCCAAAATCGAGCTCAAATGGAGGTTTGTCGGAAAATTCTTTCTAAAGAGAGAAAGATTCATTTTTTTACCGGCGAATGGACGATTGTGGGAGCTTTAGATATGGGTGGTTAGTGCTCGCCAAGGAATACTCATAGAATCAAATTTCACATCAATTGACTGCCTGAGCAAGGAGAATTTCATTAGCAAATTTTATGACCATTTCGCTCTATAATTTTACTATTCTAGTGAGGGAATGTAGAAATGGCTTACTACAAAGGTACAGGGAGGTTGAGGTTAAATCGTAAGGAGTTGTGAGAGGGTCTACATGGTCTTAGGAGGTTAGAATTTAGCTTGAAAGCTTATAATCGAATACTGTTGTCAAAGTTCGGGTACTATGCGGTCTCGTCAGAGCTTCTCTAGTAATTCTCGAGCCGAGAGAAGTGTGCAACAAATTAGAGGATTTCTTTAGGATTCCAAAAAACTAATTTGCGTGGTCAAAGGTGGAGAAAAGAGTTGATGTTGGAGCTCTGATTCGAGGTTTGTTGGAAAGTACAGGAGTTCATCTTTTTCAGGTTTTTGAGGGATAGAGAGTATGAATAGAGAGTATCTCTTTATATAGGGTGCTCATTGATTGACCGTTATGTCCATTCATCCATCGATCGGCCATTAATTCGCCAATTTAAGGTATTGTCGGAGGGATTTATTAGCTGTCAGAGTTATGACAGTCGTTCCAACTGTTTTCTCTCTACATGTTCAGAGGTTGAGGACAATAATGTATGCGCGCATGCAAACTTCGCACGTGAAGGCTGTCACGTGTCATGTTGTGATTTGATGGTATCACTAATACAACCACTCACTTAGCATCCAAGTCACCCGTTGACCGGATATGTGACAACTTCTCATTAGTTGCCTAAATCGACATAGCTGTTGACCGAATCGATCCCTCCGTTGACCATGACATGTGGTGTCCTATGATTGGCTAGCTTAAATTTATTAGTTTTCCCACCTAATGCACTACACCATTACCACATGTCAACCTCTAATTGGTCGACCATTCTTCGATGTCCAATTCGATCGTTGATTTGGCAACTTTACCACGTGTCAACACCTCATTGTTCAACCCTATTAACGTGGCTTCTCCTTAGTTGATTGTTGATTTAGGACACATGTCACTCACTCATTGGTTGGTATGAGGTGGCGTGGCCTTTCTTTCGTCTAACCATTGATTGATGACACGTGTCATACTTTGATTGGCCAATGCTTCCAAATGCTGATCGAGCGGCTGAATGGGTGCTGACCTGGCAGGCGTTTCGTTGACCGGCTGGACCGTTGACCAATTTGGTAGGACCAGGTTTGGTGATCCAAAATAAAAAATTAGCCGGTTGAGGCCCGATTCGACCGGTTTTCTAAAAATTAAAATTTTATAAATTAATCTAAATTCATTTTCTACATAATGATAACTTCAATTTCCCAAATTGATATTTTTAGGTCATTTAGAAAAATGAATTTTTGAACTAGTTCTTCCTAGTTCAATACGGTTCAGGTTCGGTTCATCTTGAACTAGTTCAATTTTCACATCCTATTTGGTTCATATTTCTTTTTCTTGGTTCTTGGATCCTCAATGACCACTTAGGATTTTTTAAATTTTTCATTCTTGTTTTCTTTTTAAAATTTTGGTTCACTTTAATCCATTATTTTCTTTCAAAAAATTTCAATTCTCCATTCTGAATTACTCGTCTTTGAAAGACGGAATTTACAAATTCTCCCTCTTTTTTAGGTGTTTTATCCTCAAAACTCGTTTGATATTATCACAATTTTCTTAGAATAAATTTTAGTACTCCCCTTACTTCTCGAATTCCATCGACTAAATTTTGCTCTTTGCTTTTGTTAGGTACCTACTTTTTTATGATCCCATTTTGAGTATTTATACAAGATTATTTTCCTCGTCTAAATCCCATTATAGCTTTTTGTTTACTCTGATAGGGTTTTTTAGGATTTTTTAGGGTCTCATAGACCAAGTAATTATATTACTCATATTAAACATGAGATAGGTGCTTGGCTGGAAAATGCATCAGAAATTAATATGGGTTTCTTCAACCTATTCACTAAATTGTTTAAATGAGAAGGGTGTCAAAACCTTAGGTGGTGTTGGGGTTATTAAAAAAAGTCAAAGAAAGAGAATGGTATGAGATTAAAATAGATATGATGAAAGCATGTAATATGGTAGAGTGGAGCTTCCTCCAAAAACTACTGCATAAGATGGAATTTAATAATATTTTTGTTAAATAGATTAGGATTTGTGATCATTCCATATCTTACATGTTGATTATCAAGAGGGAATGCTCAACTACTTTTCGACTTGAATGAGGACTACGATAGGAAGATCATCTCTCCACTTATCTTTTTAATTTTCGTTGTTGATGTACTCTCAAATAAATTAATAGATACTTGTTGTAGAAATGAATTATATGGTTTAAAAATATCAAAAGCATGTTGTACAATGTCTCATTTAGTTTTTACTAAAGTCACATGACATAATTCAAATCACCTCTTTAGGATCATTCATGATTATTGTGTAGTGTTTAGGGCAAAGGATTAGTACTAGAAAAGCTTCCATTTATTTTAACGCAAATGTTAATCGAACTAATTGGATGAATCTTCTTGGTTCCTTGGAGATAAGTACGAGAATGAGAAGATATACTTATTTAGGATTGCCTATTAGTTAGAGGAGTAATAAATCATGTTATTGTAGGGACGAAATTGTCTTGGTTTTGGAGGAGCTTATGTGTAGGAATAAATAACTCAAAAAGTGACTCATTTGGCAAGTCAAAGATATTGGAAATATTAGGGTGTGGTGGGATAGGTGATTGTTCACGTTAGATGGTCATAAACTTTTCTCTTAATCGAGATCCATAGCTAAAAGTCACCTCTATATGCTCTCTAATCAACTAATGAAAACTAGTATAGTAGCTTGTGGGTATCCAAGTTGTTTACTTGTAAAAGTAATATGCCATTAGGAAGATTCATATATTAACTACACATTGAGGGGATCGTTTGATCTGATCATGGGAGGGTACATGTATAATTACAGTTAAATTAATTTATGCATAACTTTTTACAAAACAATGGCCAAATTCACATGTATCATCTCTTGGCAATGTTCCAAAATAGGTATGAAATTCTATATGGAAGAATATGTGAAATTTTCTTTGGATGATCTATTTAAATGCATGGGAGATTATTGATAACTTGTTTAATAGACATGTTAGTAATTCTGTAGATCATTTTATTTATGAAGACGCTAAAATAGTATAATTGTTTCGCTTTACTTGGATTAAGCTAATATGATATGTTGTTTGTGATATCTTGACTGAATTAATTCGTTTGTTAATTTAGTGTGTAAATATATAGGAGTTACATAGATTAAGTAAATAAAACTAATGGCCATTTTTTTATTATTTACTATCCTTCACAATTACATCCTATATCATTAAATAGGAATCCAAAGATAGAGAAATAAAAAAATATTACTACAAAAATTTGAAGAGAATAAATTTTATATTTTAATTCCACATATCTTATTTTGAAACCAATAAATGAAAAAAATAAAGAATTTTCAAAAATTTATTTAGAAAAAGAGTTATCTTTTTCATTTCAAAATTTTTTTTCTTACATTTGTAGAGCATTTAATAGGATTATTCAATAAATAAAAAAGAATTAAAATAAAAAAATGACGAATGTGATTCAGACTTATCTAAGTTGCTAAAAATTAGTTAAATTAAAAGTTAATATTATACCGAAATATTTATTTGATTTTATATATTGTTAGAATTTTTTTAACCAATAAATCATATTTAGGAATTAAATAGCTCCATAGCAAACATAGTTAATATAGATTAAAATTGAATTAAATCATATAATAAATTAATTTACTTAAAGTATAAAAATGGTAAAAATGTAATTTTAGGCTCAAAGTACAAATAAATAATTTTAGTAAATTTAAAAAAAAATAAAAAATGTAAAAACTATTCAAATCTACTATAAATATGTCAAAGAAAGACGTAAACAATTAAATCAGTAATAATTAGTAAAATGAATATCAAAATAGGTTAGACCACTTATAACTGATAAAATGAAAGTTAAAATTAATTAAAAATATAATACCTTTATAGTAAATAAGCATGCAAATAACTTATCAAATACAGTAACTATTATAATAGTGTCATGTCATAATGATTTACATATTATAGTGCACCATTCAAATTTTTGCAATTAATGAGTGGTTTGAATGAAAATGTGGTATTAAAGTACTAATACGTAGTGACTAGTAAGTGAATTAATAGTATAAAAAGGGAATATGGTACCTAGAATACCATATATCATATTCTTTAAACGTAAAAAATAAAGGTTAGGTGGTTGAACGAATGGTTAAATAGAGAGTAAAATTCTCATGACTAATTAGTTAAAAATTAGGAAAAAGATGTTCAAAATACACCTCATCCTAATGGTATCACAACTTTTTGGATATCATTTTAGGGATAAATAAATAATCAATGTGGTGACGTTTTGCATATTAGAAATTGAATGGAATATGTTATAAAAAATAATACAATGAATTAATCACACGATATATAAAAGAGATGTGAATAGGCAGAGTTAATAACAACTTTTGGTAACAAATTATGGTTTGAAAGTTCTATTGAAAACCATCTACTTCAAAGTTATAATAAATATACCTTTAGTATTAGAACTATCAAATTGGTTTGAATAAAAGACAAGAACAGAGGGTGAAATAGAGACAATTGTCCTCTATGATTTATAAATGAATCAATTATTCGAAAGGAAAAAAAGACACTTATAATGTTGTGTCATATTTTCATTAAGCCTGGAAATAGGAATACATATGTCAAAGTTAGATATTAAGATTAGGGTTAACTATAGAAATGAAGGAAAATAGAGAAAATAAATAAAGTATAAATAGACAATATATATAATGGAGAAAGATACTTGAATAAGAATTTCCATAAAAAGTGATATAACACTTTTTAAAATTGTGTATGAAATTCGAGACATGATGCTTACTGGGAAATTGATAAGGAGATACACCTAAACAATTCCATACATATTAGAATTAAATAGTTTAATGATAATGACTTATGTGGAATGGGGAAGGGAATTAAGTCTTGAGGAAAAATAATGAAGGGACAAATTACTTATGATTTGACTACAATGGTAAAGATGCACTAGAATCCTTACTGTATAAAATTGTTGTAAATCATTGATAAGGGTTGCCATGTAAATGATTGCATAAAATAATTTGTAAAAAAGTTTAGACATGACTGTCTAAAGTAAGTCTTGGTATAAAATTAAAATAACAAATATAAATAAAGTGAGTATATTATATATATGTAGAGAAACTGTAATACTTAAATTTTCAAAGAAAATTGAGGATAATATTAATTGAGAGTAGTAGAAGTAACCAACATGGTTAGAAATGATCAAAAGTAAAATAAAATTTTACAAAAATTAATAGAAAGTATTCTATTGAAAAGTTGGAAATAAGAACCGAACTAAATTAGAGTAAACTAGAGTTGATCTAAATTAAATCGATTTCAATATTTATTTATCAATAAGACTCAAAAATGATAAAATAGTGGTTTAAGGTCACCATTCCATAAAAAATAAATTTATAATGATTTCAAGTTACTAAAATATAATTTAATTAAATTAGTCAAGAGTTCAATTATGTCAGCTAAACTAGTCAAAGGACTGATATGCCTTGTCAACATGCATCACTAATTATTGGGCGTTGTGTGGAAAGCGCATCTATTCAACAACTAGAATGTTATACCCCAGCCTGATTTCTAGGGTTGGGGTCCAGTAACATGGAGTTGGCTCGATGTTACAATGGTATGTATTTTCACTAAAATAGTATTAACAGATCCAAGGTTTAAAATAAAATACTTACAATTTTTAGTGAAAATTAAAATTTTTATTTCATGAGAATTGCATGCCCAAAAATATATACAGTTCCTTTTGGAAATACATCAAAGTATAATATATCTGACTTGTACCTATAATGGTTTTGGGGAGTAGTGAGCTTACAACTCAGTAAATGAGTTTATTGATCTCGGGCTACTACATATTTTACGACCCTAACCTTTATTCAAAATATTTAATATATAGGTTGTTAAGGTTATGAGTTTAATATCCATAAAATTTTCCAATGATAATACCATTGTTTAAATTCTTTGAAATTATTTGTTACTATAGTGGAACTCAATTCCCATCTCTTACGCCGGTTAAATAACACATGCATAATGTCATCGTATAATAAAGCTAAGTAATGCATACATAGCCATATCACATACACAAACTAAACAACACATTCATAGCTACACACAATTAAGTAACACATGCATAAATGTGTCACATACATCAACTAAGTACAAATACATAGCTATGTCCCCAAAGATCTCATACATGAGAATTCACGATTACGAGGGGTATGCATGTTATTTACCACACTCTCAAGGCACATTCTATGATGTTTGTCCCACCCATAGTGATGTCGATAATGTATCATCGAACATCCTACATACTTATGACCATTTCAATCATGTTTGATCATAAGTACACCCGGGCTCCATGTCACACCCCAACCCAGTTTCCTTGGTCGCACTTGCAGACAATCTGCCACATTCTCCCCACCTTACAATAATGGGCACCTAATCATTGTAATCCTGACAGGGTGTGAGGCGTAACATAAAATAACTCATATTATTTTCCAAAATATTTAGTTAAAATTTGGAAAATAAAGCTTATAAATCACATTGGGACCAAGTACAAGATGTAAGGTGTACCTTTGGTTTTTGATGGTTTCTTCACTTTCCATATAATTTTCTATCACCTTTTTTGCCTGAAAGGGGTATTTGGAGGGGAATGAGTTCAACAACTCAGTGAGTGGGTTGTTGACGTCGTAATGTCAAGTACACGATTCATCACATACTCTATTTAAAATAAAATAAATTTATATCGCATAAGATTTGGTAAAATAAGAGTTTACCGTAATTAAACTTCGAGTTTAAAATAAATAAACATGTATATTACAAGTTTTAAAACTATTCAATCCATCGATATTTGAATAAACATATCTCACCCACTTGGATATACATAAAGATTACTTCCCTTTAATCTTGAAAGATTAACTCAATAAGCTATTACTTGTTATATTAATGAAAAACCTTTACCATTATTTTCATTTAAGTTTCTCTACTTGTCTTTGACAAGGTAAAATTTAAGTTCTTTCCTATCTAGAGGAAATTTATAATTTTACCCAAGGTAAAATTCACTTATGTTAGTATATGACAAACAATCATACATCTTTTTTCATTTAAAAGCTCATTCTTTTGCATACATAGTCTCCAACTGTTTCACTTTACTCATCGATAAATTTCATTAATTTCTTTCATGAAATTTGATTTAAACAAACAATTACACACCCTTTTTCATTAAAGGGACCATTCTCTCGCAGATACAGTCCCCGACTATTCCACTTGTGGCTCGGAGTGACTTTACCGTCCACCTTAGCGAGAGGCTACAACCTTTACCACATAGTCTATGTGAGCACCATTGTCCAACCCCCAAACCATCTCAATACTCCATGTTTGCTATTGTGGGATGAGACCACTCCCCATTCTTCCTCGATCTCAATGTGCACAAAGCTCATAGATATTCTCGACATACTAGACCAACAATACTTCCCTTATGCTCCCCAGGTTGTCTATTAGCCCTTAGAACCAAAACTGCCCTATACTGGGTGCCTCGATGGTTATGTATCTCAACAAACACAAATCAATCTTTTATTAAGACTTTTATATTTGTATTACCAGCTCAATGAGTTCGACGACCCATTTTCGGCTTGATAGCTGAATTACACAAATTATCAAATTGTGATAACTTTTTATTAACCTCATAACTCAATAATTATCTACGGGACAATGCTTATTTTCATTGGCCTTGGGCCCACTTTAACGAGATTTCCAAAATATGGTCTTGGACCCACTTCTCTTTTAAAACTATGGCATTTGGCCCACTCAAACATTATAATCCACATATAGAATATATTCCCCCAAAATAATTTTTTTGTTGGGTTTACATAGTCAAGTGAAAATATATTCTAAAAATATCTTCATTATTTAGAAAATAATAAAATGCGAGTAATATCACATCATCAGTCCAATCAGTACCGATACTAGAAATTCCACTCACCTTTTATCCGGAGACATGTTCGTCCCGGAGGGATTTCCAAGTCTTCATGCTCCAATTGCACGATTGTCCATAAATTGCTCCCTTCCAGTTTTGATCTAGTACTTGTAGAATTTTGGGGTCGATCTATAAAGGTTGGGATTTTCCTATACTCCGATTATGCCTTCAGGGGCATTTTCGTAATTTACCCATTTCTCAAGGGCATTTTGGGGATTTAAATTTCCCGATGGCATTCCCAAGATTTCATAAACTTGGAAAGGGTAATTTGGTAATTTTGGATAATGGCATGAATCGTAATTTCTTCCAAGTCCCGAGGTTATTTTGTCTTTTTACGAGGCAAGGGCATTACTATAATTATACACATATAGAAGGACAATTTGACCATTGTAATTTATTTAAAATCTCAGTGGTATTTTGGTCTTTTTGGTTACTAGGGTAGTGTTGTAATTTGGCTTCTTTGGCAGGGGTATGACCGTCCTTTTGCCATTGCCATTATCTGTTGACCCCAACCTTTAGGGTCTAACAATCTCTTCACCCAGTTGGCCCTTACGACGCTCTCTATTCTCTGGTTGTGCATCTGCAGATTAAGAGTCTTTGTTTTCCCTAGCTCAATCTGACTATTGGCTTCCTTCATTGTTCAGCTTCATCATCCATTTCTCAGCACACCGTGTGGAGTCCATCGTCTTCACCTCCGGTCGATGGTGCCATTTCTAAGTTTTCTCCTATTCTTCCTTCAAATTTTGGCTTCGGCTTCACTTCCCGGTAATGGCGATTTGAAGATGATCAACATTGTTTTCCTCCATTCCACCATTATTCGTTCTGAGGTAGGTGTTGTCCTTCTTCTTCTTTTAACGTTCCTCTAATTTTGCATTCAAAATTCTGTGCTTTGTTCTTCCTTTCTCAGTCTCGGTTGAGGGTGATGAGCACAATTTTAGAAATTGAAAGTCCATTCTGAGTGAGTTATTTTATGTCATACCGGTTGAGGTGATGAAAAATTTTAAGCTAAAAACTACTTACCGATTGTGAGTGAAACTTTTCAAACATCATACCCGGTTGGGATGATGAACACATTTTAAAACTAAAAGTCACTTGTCGGTTGTGAGTGGACATATCTCTATCATTATAAACTATTGGTATGATGAGTGCATTTGAGCTAAAAATCCATTTTGTCGAAAACGATCTCCTCTAACTGTGTGCTAATGCTTAAAATATTTAAGAGACTTTTCTGACAAGAGCTGATGCAGCTCCAACAAGTCGAAGACCTCATTTTTAAACTTATAGGGCTCAAGGCCCAGTTTTTGAAAAACTCGTGAAATGGGTCCAAAGCCAATAGGCACGAGCTGGAGCCCATAGACAAAATTGAGTAAAAGAGCCATGAAAACTTCATTAAAATTAAAAATTTTGTATGACTTGCCACGGTACCAAGTCAGTACTAACAAGGCTTGATAGGCTAGTGACAGTGCGCTAGTACTAGGTTGACAGATCGGTAAGGCAAATAACTACAAGCCAAGTCAAGTGTCGGGGCCGTTGGACCATCGACACCAAAGATAATGGCTAATATGCTAAGAATGTTGTTTGTGCATGCACTCTAATTTGGAACCATCGAGATGCCCATGAGGGGTAGTGATGGGTTCTAAGGACTATTGGATGATCTGGTGACGATAAAGGTAGGTTGTCGTACCGGTTAGTCATGAAGCTGGTCGAATCTTCTTGCGCATAAGACCAGTGTGGGGATAGGATGAGATCTCCTTACTCATACGAACACGAAGTGATTACGGATTTGAAGGTCGGGCACCTGGGGCATCACTCAGACTCAAGATAGAAGTGAACGAACTTCTATCAGGGTGGACAGCAAAGTCACACTAATCCCCAAGTGAGTGCAGTTTGGGACTGTCATGTGAGTGTGTATACCTTTATGATAAAGGGCGTGTATATGTATAACACCTCCCAAGCAAGGGGAAGTGTTAAATAAAAGAGCTAAACACATATAATATTTTTGAAAAGGATGAAAAGGCTTTGAAGAATAATTTATGAAATGGTTTTTAATAAACTATTTTTACAACTCACTCTCAATACCCTCCCACTGAGTTATAAAAACTCACCCACTCCCTTTAACCCCTTTTTAGGAAAAAGAAGACTACATTTACAGAGCTCACGAAGATAAACCCTAAGTCAAGTACGCTTAAAGTTACTTTAAGATTTTATTTAGTTTTGTACAATGCTATTCTAGGGAATAAGTTCAGAAATTACGACCGACTACTCTTGGTATTAAGAATGGATGATCCTTCTTAAACCAAAGGAGTGGTGTGTTGCTCACGAGGATTTGACCGAGCCGAGTCGAGGCATGACATTATCACTGCTATTACATTTTTTCCATCCACAAGAAAATATTTTCATTTCTAAATTCCTGTTTTGAAAACGCGAGCTCTAATAACACCCAAAAGGGTTGTCACACCCTGACCCGATTCTATCGGTAGAGACCTGTGAACCCCCTGCCGATCGATGTCACTATGGTGGGTACATTCACCATAGTGAAACCAGATTGATCAAGTCTTCCGATAAAACTCATTAGTAATTTACAGCACAAATATGAAACTTTTTTAAAGCCTCGCGTTTGAGCCCCAAATTGGTTTACATAAACATCACGGGAAAAATAGTAATGTGATAAGAAATATAATTGAATATTCATAAGTAGGTTAACAGGGCTACCTTAGTAGGTATTCACCTCGTGGAGGTTCACCCATTGTCGCCTCTTACCTCCTCAGCTTAAACGTGCAAATTGTTTAGGAGAGTGGAGTGAATTCACAAGTAAGTGAATGAGTTACTAACGTCGGCACACTACATAATTTAGGACTAAGATATTCTCCTTAAATCATTTAGCACAATTTCCTATTTCTTTTGTTAGGTTCTAAATTTAGATCATGGATCTCGGTGTTCATCTCACTCCATGAGACTACTCTCTCGAGTCTATCCTAATCGTAGCCTACTATACGGTCGGGTTACTTTCGGTCTCCCCAGTCATTTTCAATGGAACACAATATATATCAAAGCGATAAATCAAGTACCGGGAATTAAGGTCTCAGACACACATATGGACAACTCATAGCCTACACTTCAGGGCTACCCACATCTTGTGCATTAGATGGACTTACTTACAACCCTATACACACATGAATACTTCGACCCTAATCACACCTCATAGTGTATTTAACGATACCAAGTTCGGACAAACTAGATTATGGGAGCCACGTGCGCTCTTACATAATCAATGCCCCACAAAAATCGTCTCTCAACTAGATGTCTTAGCATCTAGGGTCATAGCTGCAATTGCCCCACTCACCTACCTATGCCCCTTACCTATTTAACTCAATTCCAATATTTATCATCGCAGAGGTATATAAGGAAGGTACATATACATCACCCAGTTGTTTCAAGAAATCTAGAAGCATTTACTATATCACCTGAACTCATTTCCAATTTTGCTTATAAGACAACCTTATAAGACATGCTTCTATATCTTAATACATAATTTAAATCACAAAATTCACATATAGATCCCACTCTCAACCCCACTTGTCAACTCTTTATACCCTAAATTTTCACTCTAAAATTTTCCATAAGATTAAATAGTGTCAAAATTCTAATGACAAAAAATAGAGTATCTGTTTTAGAGATTAATTTCAACTAGTTCTATAACACTCGAGTAATAAAAATAATTTAACAAATTTCTAATATTGCTAGTTTTACCTGGCTAGCAGAATTAAATAAAAAATATAATCAAATATTTCAAGTTTTAGTTTTGGGGAGAAATAAATAAATAATATAAAATAGAAAATAAGAACTACAATACAATTTATAGTATAATAAATTATTCGATTATGAAATACCATTTTATCCATATATAATTATACTCTATTAAAGTTTTCTTATTATTATTTTTTAGTCCTTCACTAGCTAAGTTTTAATTAAGTTAATTTATCTAAAATATTAAGGATAAGAAAATAAAATAACATTACCATAAAAAGTTCTAATTACGAATACATTTAATTAATAATTATTTTTAATATTAAGGGTCTATATATGTATATAAGAAATTTATTTGTTCGTACATATAATATATAAACTAACTTGATGTACAAAATGTTTGTATAATCTAATTAATGTATAATGGCAGACTCAATGACCTATACATATATAAGAGCAAAAAAATGACCTATACGTATATTTATTCTTTTGTTTTTATATCATTTTTACAAGACTTATTTTAATTTTGTTTACCATTTTAAACTTTGATGTTTATAGGGACAGTTTCTAATAATTTTTTTTTTGCCTACAGACCGTTTCTAATACTGAAGTTCTTTAATTTATTATATGGAAATTTTAATATTATTCTCGCTTCAAAAATAACATTTATTTTTTTATCATAACTAACATCTAATTTAATTTATTTATAATTATATTTATTATTAAATATGCACAACTCTCTACAATCTATTAAAAAGATATGGCTAACATGGCATTGTTTTTATTATTATTTAATCTATTTTAATTAATATCTAAAAATTAATAATATGCCACAATTTATATAATATATCGCTCAGTAAATTTCAAGTGCTGCAATATATAGACATATGAGAATCTATCATTTTTTAGTAGAATAAATAAATACTAATGATATATATTTAAATTTATTAATGGATAAATTAATGTATCATTACAACTTTTGAGTAAAATTATACAAAACATATATAAAATTATATGGAAATTTTCAAATTTAACGACAAAAAGATTAGACGGTATCCAAAAGGAAAATGACTTCTACCTCTTTTTTTTAATTATAATATCACTTATTTATTTTATAAAACACTGTTGAATGTAGTACGGAGACAAGCACCTAGTTTGGAACAAAATGGACCTATTTTTTTTCCCAGCGTTCTGAAATTGTCTTCTATTTGATCTCTAAAGAAATTACCATCAATTTAGCTGATTTCCATTTTTTTTGCTCATCAATTTATCTGGTTTCATCAATTGTTCGTTCATTACACTACCATTTTGGATAGGATTTACCTTCAACGTATTATATAATTTAGTGACTATCATCAAATGACAAATATGGAGGAATTAAAATGGTGTATTGGTTCGAGAAAATGATACAGCGGAGCTCAGCAAGTCAATGGGCTGTCATAAATCCGTTGGCGCCGCCGGGCGGTGGCTCCTTATCAGAGTGTGAGAGACCCAAGGAATGGAAACCTGTGTTCTCCATGGTTTCATCCCCTCACTTTTTATGAGCCCCTTAACAATGGGTGCTCAGATTCCCTGCGTCTCCATACGTCCTATAAATACCCAATTCTTCGGCTCCTTTTTCTCCACAAGGAAAACACCCTTCTTGATTGAATTCGGGAAAAGCAAAAAAACTAGACAAACATGTCTTGCACTGTCGGGAAAGTCATCCGCTGTAGAGGTATTATTTTCATTTCCTGTTATCCCATTTTTCTCTTCTCTGTATCTCCGTTAGGTTTAGTTTTTTTTTTCTCCTGAGACCACAATTTCTACTTATCACCGACTGATGGTTGAAAATGTTGATCTGCTTTGGACTTGCTTTGAGTGCCCTATTTGCCAAAGAATCGATTTGCCCGAATAATGCTGTCAATCTATTTGCAACGCAGCTGCCGTGGCATGGGAAGCTGGAAAGCCGCTTGTTATTGAAGAGGTGGAGGTAGCTCCTCCGCAAGCCATGGAGGTCCGTGTCAAGATCCTTTTCACTGCCCTCTGCCACACCGATGTCTACTTTTGGGAGGCCAAGGTAAAATTCATTTTCAACCCTAAAACATAGCAATGATCTTATCACGCTCTCTGAACGCCGTTGTTGATTTATTCCCCATTACACAGCTCAAGCTATTCTCTATGAACTTGCATTCTAGTGACTCAGTTCTGATATTTGGGGTTTATACAGGGACAAACCCCGGTGTTCCCCCGCATTTTCGGCCATGAAGCATCCGGGTATGTATATACAATACTTCCATGTTTAGTTCCATTTCCTATTCTAAAAGTATACACTAGATTCACCCAATGAAATTGTGTTTCTTTATTGGTGCTTTAGGATCGTGGAGAGTGTAGGTGAGGGCGTGACAGAGCTCAAGCCTGGTGACCATGTCCTGCCTGTGTTCACCGGGGAATGCAAGGACTGTCGGCATTGTAAGTCGGAAGAGAGCAACCTGTGCGATCTTCTGAGGATAAACACTGACAGAGGAGTCATGCTGAACGATGGCCAGTCAAGGTTCTCAATCAACGGGAAGCCCATTTACCACTTTGTTGGGACTTCTACCTTCAGCGAATACACTGTTATCCACGTCGGTTGTCTTGCAAAGATCAACCCGGCTGCTCCCCTCGACAAGGTCTGCATTCTGAGTTGTGGAGTCTCTACAGGTCAGTAGTTGCAATCAAGTTAATGAACTCCGTTTAGTTTAACAAAATGGTAAAAATACACCCCCAAGTTTTGTACCTAATCATCGAACGCATCATTTCAGGTCTTGGTGCAACCTTGAATGTGGCAAAACCAGCTAAAGGTTCGACTGTGGCCATATTCGGACTTGGTGCTGTTGGCCTTTCTGTGAGTATTGATATGTGCCAAGTTTTGCATATAGTCTCGTCTGTTGTTGGGTTTGGCTTAGGAAGTTTTTATACATTCAGGCTGCTGAGGGGGCAAGAATTGCTGGAGCTTCGAGGATCATTGGTGTTGATCTCAACCCGAAAAGGTTCCATGAAGGTGAGCTTGTTTGGTGTCACTGATTTCCACGAACATAAAAGATCTCAATAACAGAACAATTCTCATACTCATGGTTTTCCTTCATTTCTGACCAGCCAAGAAGTTTGGTGTTACTGATTTCCTGAATCCAAAGGACTACGACAAGCCTGTTCAGGAGGTGATTGCTGAGATGACGGATGGAGGAGTTGATCGAAGCGTTGAATGCACTGGGAATATTCATGCCATGATATCTGCCTTCGAATGTGTCCATGATGTGAGTCCCGGATTGATTTGGGTCTTTCAGTTTTCCGCTTTCCAGCATATATTTGAATGGCGTCACTAGAATTCATTTCATTTCAGGGATGGGGTGTAGCTGTACTTGTTGGTGTGCCCAGCAAGGATGATGCTTTCAAATCCCACCCAATGAATTTCCTGAATGAGAGGACACTCAAGGGTACCTTCTTTGGAAACTACAAGCCACGAACCGATCTACCTTCAGTCGTTGAAATGTACATGAGGAAGGTAATTAGTAGTTGGCTAGCAGTTGTCAAAATAAATTTGATATAGTTCTATACAGGCTTGTTCACTGACCTCTTCTGGTTTAACTAACATTCAATGTGCAGGAGCTTGAGCTGGAGAAATTCATAACTCACGAGGTCACCCTTTCCAACATCAACAAGGCGTTCGACTACATGCTTAAAGGTGAGAGTCTCCGTTGCATCATCAGGATGGATTAGAGATGAAGTGGAGGGGGGGACTGACTTGGGTTCCAATTCTGCATTTTTAGAAGGCCTTGAAAAAGGATCATGCTTGCGTCATATTTCGTAGTTTTAATGTTTTCTTTCCTCCGTTCTGTGCACCCTTGGATGTATTTTTGATCATTCTCATTCTTGGAATTAAGTCTGTTGAGAGTTTCTTTTCAGATTAGAACCGTGCTTCTGTTTATCTACCGAATGGTCTTAGAACCCAATTCTATAGTGAAATCCCATTTGCAGTCTGAATCCTGTTGGGCCTTTTTTAGCGTCTGAGAAGCACCATGCAACAAAAAGCGAGTGCAAACATCAACAACAGAAAAAAAATCCTTTGAAGAATATTTGTTCTATGTTTACATTAATTCGTTGTATTTTCAAAAAGCTTCTAGTTGTTTTCTAGTATTAGGGTTAAAACCAAAGCCTAGAGTTTTTTTATGACAATTTTTGAATGCCATAGATAAGTGTATCGAGAAATGGTCCACTTTCGGAATCCCATTCAAAACTTCTGGGGAAATGGTCCCATTGATAAACGTCTGGGGAAATGGTCCACCCTTGAATTATTCTTCTCTTGTATACATTTTTATTTCTATTATCTCTATTTTATTTATTAAATAAATTAAAAATACGAATTTCCACCCGGTTGAATCCATTTTTTTTTATTTTCATTTCCTCTCAAATTTATAATGACGGGTACCAAGTTATAATTTTGACAAAGTTGGTTTTGTTAATTGGAAAATTTTTGGAAAAGTTTAATTTTAATTTTGACAAATTTGATGATTCTAAGTGAATTAAAAAGAAAATTAGAGATAAAATGATAAATATTTAAAAGTTTAACCCCTAAATATAATTTTGTAAACTTGTACTCAATTAAGAATAAAAGAAAATATATAGATTAAAAAATAAGATTTGATTTGAAAATTTTATAAAATTTAATTGAAAAAAAGTAAATTTATAATGTAGAATTATTGATAATTTTTTTTAAATGACACTATATATAATTATTGAAAAGATTGAAATTAAAGTAGATGTGATAAATTTATGAGATTTTACGAGTGAAAGAAAAAATTAGGATGTAATAAAGAAAAGTGTTAGTAAATGGAGTGAATAATTTCTTGAAGTGACCAACCAAAATTTATAATTTTCATTAAACAAATGATATAAAAGAGAGTGTCTTAGGTTAGAGAAACTCTTTGTAAGTTATAGGGATTAATACACATGTTACAAAGAAATGACTACAAATGAAGAAAATATTTGGACTAGATAATAGATAAAATTATTGGATGAACTTAATCTAACCTTAAAATTTAGTTATTTAAACTGATAAAGTTTTGAGAAAAAATTCTTAAAAGTAGTATTTTAATTGTAATACTATGTTCGAGATTAATTTAAACTAAATAGGAACCAATATAAAAATATGAATTGTACGGCAAGAGTTGAAAAAATATAAAAAATTATAAATTTTGATAGGAGCGGCTTAATTTAAAATAATGAGTTAAAACCCATATTAAAATATAATAAAACGAAAAAAATTGGTTTTACTCGTACTAAATTAAAAGTAATATATTAGAATATTTATTTTTTGTGATGATCTAAAAAACGATAAGGTGAGTATATATATATATATATATATAATGAATTGAGAAAAATGTACTTGTATGTGCACTTGTTAGTAGAATATCGAAATTTTCTCAAAAACACCTGTATCTCCTTTTTCCAGTGATAGTGTTGTAACTAGAGCACAACTTTATCAACCCATCACCATCAAGAGTGTCTCATATTTAGAATTTTTCTAGCCTCATACAATTAATTTAAAGAAAAAACTAGTTAAATTCAATTGTAACAAAATTTAGTAAAATAGAATTTATAATTTGTTTAAATCTCTGTTTGAGTTAATTTAGGTGGTAACGTACTTCTCTCGAATTCGACTTTCAAACAACATTAATGTCATTAATCGATTCGTTGTCTCAAACTACAACAACTTAGGGAAGTATATATAACTCCATATTTGAGTTTGAGATTTTTGTAATAAAAGTCAAGAACTAAAATATAAATATAGATAAGTTGGAGAACCATTTAAAAATACGTTTTATTAAAGGTATTTTTAAGGATTTGAATAAAATTTTAGTAACATTTGAAAAGATTGATAATGTTTAAACCCTAAATATAATTTTGTAAACTTGTACTCAATTAAAAATAAAAGAAAATATATGGATTCAAAAATAAGATTTAATTTGAAAATTTTGTAAAATTTAATTGAAAAAAAAGTAAATTTATAAAGTAGAATTACTTGATAATTTTTTTTTAAATGACACTATATATAATTATTGAAAATATTGAAATTAAAATAAATGTGATAAATTTGTGAGATTTTACCAGTGGAAGAAAAATTAAGATGTAATAAAGAAAAGTGTTAGTAAATGGAGTGAATAATTTCTTGAAGTGCCCAATCA
Source organism: Trapa incisa (assembly GCA_030064435.1). Lineage (NCBI taxonomy): Eukaryota > Viridiplantae > Streptophyta > Magnoliopsida > Myrtales > Lythraceae > Trapa > Trapa incisa. Next base: position 19,471,684 of record CM057776.1, on the reverse strand, counting down.
AAATTTATAATTTTCATTAAACAAATGATATAAAAGAGTGTCTTAGCTTAGAGAAATTCTTATAGGGATTAATACACATGCTACAAAGAAACGACTGAAGAAAATATTTGGACTATAATAGATAAAATGATTAGGTGAACTTAATATAATCTTAAAATTTAGTTATTTAAACAGATAATAAAGTTTTGAGAAAAAATTTTTAAAAGTAATATTTTAGTTATAATACTATGTTTGTGATTAATTTAAACTAAATAGGAACTAATATAAAAATATGAATTAAACTGTAAGAATTGAAAAAATATAAAAAAAAAATCATAAATTTTGATAGCAGCATGAGTTAAAACCCATACTAAAGTGTAATGAAACGGAAAAAATTAGTTTTATTCGTACTAATTTAAAAGTAATATATTAGAACATTTATTTTTTGTGATTATCTAAAAAATGATAAAATGATAAGGTGAGTTTATATATATATATATATATATAATAAATTTAGAAATATGTACTTGGATGTGTACTTGTTAGTAGAACATCAAAATTCTCTCAAAAACTCTTGTATTTCCTTTTTCCGATTATTGTAACTAGAGCACAACTTTATCAACTCAACTTTAGCTCAGGATCCCGCTCCTCGTCATATTTTCATGTATGAGTAGCATTAATAAATAGGGGCTATTTATATAGGAAACTCGAGTACTTAGCTATTTGATTGGTGCCTTAATATCATTCATTTATTGCCTGAAAACTACTTAGCTAGAGAATTTTCATTGCGCTGCTTGATTTTCCATGAGTGAACAGTGCTGTCATTTGAAGGAAGAAGACGACACTGTTCCGAACCGGTCCGAATCGGGTTCAACGCTTAAACCGACTAGTTCAGGCCCGATTCAACTGAGTTTTTCGAAATTAAAATTTGTAAATTTATCAAAATTTATTCTATATCAAATGATGACCTCAATTCTTAAATTTGAATTTTCTAAGCCACCTAGAAAAATAAATTTAGAACCAGTTCAATAGTAGTTTAAACCGGTTCAATCCGGTTTATGTCTAGTTTACTTGAACCGGTTTGGTTTTCACTTCTAATTCATTCTAAAATCCTTTCTCATGACTTTTGTGACTCTTTAGGTCACTCAGTATTTATAAATTTCCCGGTTTGCCCTTTCTCAAATGGTTGGGGTTCGTGAACCGGTTTGGTTTTCTCACTTGGGTTGACTGGTTCTTTTCCCGGTTTTCCTTGTCTTTAAGGGATGGGGTTTACAGGGTCACCCTTCGCCATCTCGAGACATCCTATTCGGTGTCTGACATTCGGGGTTTACCTTGGTGGCGTTTTCCTCTTCGCACCTAGATGACTTGTACCCCCTAAGGGGGATATTTCCCTCAATTCCTGCCTCTATGCTCTGCTCCATTTGTGGCTTTTTAGGGTCCTACTTTCGACCCTTATTGCCTTCCATGACCCCTCCTTAATCAATCCACATCCCAGGCAATTGATAGGTTGCCTTGCATCGAGGTGTAATGTAAACCCAATCCTTTTATTATATGAAAACTAGGAAAAGAATCGGTCATTTACAAATAGAAAACTGAGTTGATTCATGAACTTTAACTGATAGAAAAAGTACAAAAGAGGAAATTTACAAATCTCAAGTGACCTAAATAGTTATAAAAGTCATATAAAAGGACTTTTGTAAACCCCGCACATTTGAGTTAAGGAAAACTGGGAAAATAACCGGTCAAACCGAATAAGAAAACCAAACCGGTTTACATTTGGGAATAAGCTATATGAAAATTTACAACTTTTGGTTGATCCAAAGGATTTATTAAACAATGGAAAATAAACTTAAGACAAACTAGAAAACAAAAACCAAATTGGTTTAGGTGAACTAGATTCCATAAGAACTTTAAAGTTAAGCGTGCTTACTTAAGAGTAGTGTGAGGATGGGTGACCTCCTAGGAAGTATGATTTTTTTGTAACCCGAAATTTCGGTCAAAAATTTTTATGCGAACGTATGACTTATCATAAATGGCCATCAATCAATATATATTTAATTATTGAAATTAATACCAATAATTTAATACCTAAATTAAATTATTAGAATTATACAATTTAATACTGAAGAGGTCATCCCTATTTCATTCTTCTCACACCTGAACACTTCTCTCTCTGTCTCTACTACTCCATTTCCCGGTAAAGCTCGAACCAAAGCTTTGACTTAAACAAAGGTCGGGCTCTTTAGAACCGGGGAGAAGACAGCTATCTGATAGCAAACTTCAGTCAATCAGAGAATCGTTGGAGAAACACCAACATGATGGAATAGCGAAGCAACTCCGGTGGACCGAAGCTGCCCTATTTCGACCAAGTTGAAATCAGCCATTTCAAGCCCTTCTAGGGCCAAACCAAGCCCTCCCAACAATTCCTCAGCCTTTCCACAGCCGAATTAGGATCGAAAGGTAAGCCAATTCCGCATCAATTTATACAATACTTGATTTTAGGATGAACCTCAGGATGAGACCTATCTGCCCAGATCGAAAGCTCGGACTGTCGTGCCTTCACCGGTGAGTAATCGAAGCTTTCTCTCTCTACAGTCTGTTTTTTGACAAAGCTTTGTTTGAGCTCGTTTCGACATTAAAATCTGCGATTCAAAGTTTCTTAGAATCGTATGAACATACAGGAACTCAATTTCAATAATTAGAAGTGTTTGATCGGTTAATTTGATGAAATCAAATTCGGTAGTGTTGAAGAGTTGAAATTGGGGGAAAATTTGGGGATTTTCGAAATTCAAAGGGGCCAAAATACAATTTTATGAAATTGAGGGTCAATTGGGCATGAAAATAATGTTGGAGGACCAATTGATGAATTTTGGTAATTTTGGGAAAAAAAACTTACCATTTTTGTGAAAGAAGGGCAAAATGGTAATTTTGAAAAAATTGGGGAACCAAATTAGAAATTTGGAAAATTAAACCCCTTTTTGGTGAAATTGAATAAATTGAGGTCCCACGATAAATTTTAAAAGTTACGGGACTCAATTTAAGGAAAAACCGACATTAGGGACTTAAAGTTAAAGAGAAATAACTTTAGGGACCTAATTGCAAATAACTAAAAGTTTGGGGTTTTCTCATTAATGAATGAAGGCTGTTATGCCAAGTAATAATGAACAAGGTTGTTCATATCATGTAGGAACGTTAAATACCGGGAACGCCAGCAAGGACAAGCTCGCGTGAATACAAAGAACCAGTTTAGTGGAATTCACGGCATTAACGGGTGAGTGGGTTTACTAACATCATACCCGGTTGGGATAATGAGCAAAACTTAAAGTTAAAAACCACTTACCGGTTGTGAGTGGGTTTACTAACATCATACCCGGTTGGGATGATGAACACAACTTAAAATTAAAAATCACTTACCGGTTGTGAGTGGATTTAATAACATCATACCCGGTTGGGATGATGAACACAACTTAAAATTAAAAACCACTTACCGGTTGTGAGTGGATTTACTAACATCATACCCGGTTGGGATGATGAGTACAACTTAAAGATAAAAACCACTTACCGGTTGTGATTGGGTTTACTAACATCATACCTGGTTGGGATGGTGAGCACAACTTAAAAATATAAACCACTTACCGGTTGTGAGTGGGTTTACTAACATCATACCCGGTTGGGGATGATAAGTGCCTTAATATAAAAACCTACTGTTTAGTGGTATTTTAATCATCACTACTTAGAGAAAGTGATGTGAAAGTTATGCGGAAAAACTACTTATGGGTTGTAAGTAGATCATACCCGATTGGTATGATGAGACTTCCTCGAAGGAAGTTGAAAACCCGTTCATCGGTTATGAACGGAGATGTCCTTATACCGGTTGGTATGATGGACAGTAAAAACCTATTTTTATCGGAAGTGCTCTCCCCTGACTGTGTGCCAATGCTTAAACAATTTGGGAGACCTTCTCGACGGGAGCTCGAATAGCTCTGATAGGCCAGGGGCCTCGGTTTTGGAACTTTGGGGCTAAATGCCCAATTTTGAAAATCTCGTACAGTGGGCCCAAGGCCAGTTGGCACAAGCAGGAGCTCGTAAATGAACATGATATATGTGCCATAAAACTTAATAAGTGAATTGTTTGGCCATGGTACCAAGATAGGACCGACATGCTCAATCAACTAGCGGTAGTGCGACATGACAGGTCGACGGAATAGTCAAGACAAACAGCTACGGGTTGAGTTGAGAGTCGGGGCCGTTGGACTAGTGGCACCACATATTACATGGAAATATAAGAAAACATTGTTTGTGCATGCACTGTGAGTACGAGATCATCAAGACGCCCATGAGGGGTAGTGATGTGTCCTAAGGGCACTAGACGACCTGGTGGCTATAAGGGTAGTTCGTCGTTCCAGGTGTCTGTGCGAAATCTGGAGTAGCACGAAGCGCATGAGACCGGGGTGGGGACAGGATGAGGTCTCTGTCCTTATACGGACATGAAGAAGTGATTTCGGGATTGTGGGTAGGATGTCACGAACATCCACTCATTCCCAGGGTAGAAGTGGTCGTACTTCTATCCGGGTGGCAGGAAAAGTTGCTCCGAAGCCACTAGCGGGTTCAGTAGTGATACTGACTTGCGAATGTGTGTAAACTTCATGATGAATGATGTGTGTTGGGTGATGACACACCGTGGTAACTAAGAAATAATGGAAAAATCCAAAATTTTAAATGATGGGATTTTTGAAAACAAAGGAGTCTGGCACACTTCATATAAATGTTTTTCTTAAAAGTCAAAAGTTTTTAAAAACCCATTCACTGAGTAGTCGTACTCATCCCCTCCCTTATATCCCTTTCACGAAATCCCGAAAAGCCTCCCCTTAAAGACCGTCAACTAAGATGCCTGTAAGACAGGTATGTAAATTTTTAAATTTCATACAGTTTTGATTATGTTATTCTAGGAAAAAGGTGCAAGTTAAAGGACGCCTTACTCTTTACGGTTTACGATAAGGGGAAACCCTTTAATAAACCGGGAGAGTGGCGGGTTGATCATGGGGATCCGACCAAACTGGGTCGGGGCGTGACAACTTTGGGATGAATTGGAAGAGAAAACCATACCGGTTCAAGTGAACCGAATCCGAACCGGATTGAACCATCATTAAACTAGTTGCTAAATTTATTTTTCTAGGTGATTTAAAATATTTAAATTGGGGAATTGAAGCCACCATTGGATAGAGAATGAATTTAGAAATTTTTAATTTTGAAAAACTCGGTTGAATTGGGCTTGAACCGATTGGTTTAAGCTTTGAACTTGGTTCGGATTGGTTCGGTCTGGTTTGGAACAGTGTCATCTTCTTCCTTCAGATGATGACACTGCTCATTCACTGGAAGAACATATAGCACTATCGAAGATGAATCACCTCCGTTCAAGGCATTTCAGGCCATGAATGGGTGCCGTAAAGGTGCCAGATGGATGGGCAGAGAGTCCCCAAGCTCCCTCTATAAAGAGCTTCTTTAATTCATCCTACTCACACCTGAAATCTCCATTCTTTCTCAATTGCTCCATTTTTCAATGAAGCTCTAGCCAGAGCACTAACTTGGGAAGTTTTCTCTACCTCAGAAGGCGAGGTTAGGTTCTTTATACTATGGGGGAAGTTAGCTATCTGATAGCAACCTCTACTCGATCCGAGAACCACTAGAGAAGCGCCGGTGGAATCAAACAGTGAAGCAGCTTTGGCGGACCAAAGCTGCCCTGTTTCGGCCGAACTAAAATCGGCCAAATTCAGCGCTCCTCAGGCCAAACCAAGCCATCTCAACACTCTCATGGCCTTCACATGACCGTAATAGAGCTGAAAGGTAAGCCAATTCGATCCCCCTCTGTCATTTCCAGTCGGCGTTAGAGAGAGAAACTGTAAAACTTCACTGATAGAATTCTTCCTCAATTCGGGATTCTTGATCCTAGGAGTAACCTCAGGACAAGAGCTACCTGCCCCAATAGAGAGCTCGGACTGCCGCACCTCCGACGGTATGCTTTCGAAGCATTCTCTCTCTATGCTTAGTTTTCCGGCGAATCTCCGTTTGAGCTCGATTCAGACCCAAATGACGTGGTTCAAAGCTCAATTGAATCATATGAAAGTGTAGAAACTGATCCATGCCTTCAATTGGAGCAATTAACCACGATTGAATGGTCAATTTAATGAAATCAAATTTGGCTAGTTTGAAAGGGAGAAATTGAGAGGAAATTTTGGGATTTCATAAAATTGATGGACCATTTTACAATTTCCTAAAATTGAGGCCCAATTGGCCATGAAAAAGATGTTGGAGGACCAAATAGTTGATTTTTGGAACATTTGGGGTCAAATTGCCATTTTTGGAAAGTAAGGCAAAATGGTAATTTTTGAAAAGTTGGGGATCAAATTGGAAATTTGGAAAAATTGAGCCCCTTGAACAATTTTGAGTAAATTGAGGACCCAAAGTGAATTTTTCTTAGTTTTGGGACTTAATTTGGGGAAAATTTAGCATTATGGATCTAATGTCAAAGAAAATGAACTTTAGGGACCTAAGTGCAATTAACTAGAAATGTTGAGACTTGTCATTCATACGTGAGAAACGGGGGATGTTATGCGAAATATTAATAGATAAGGATGTCCAAATCATGTAGGAACATGAGGGACCAGAACGCCAACAAGCACAAGATAGCGTGGAAGTGAAAACCGACTGGAAAAGGATACACTTCAATTATCGGGTGAATGGGTTTATTCACATCATACCCGGTTGGGATGATGAGCACCTTGGAAATGAAAAACCACTTATATGTGGGATTTTAACATCACACATGGTTGGAGTGATGTGAGAACTAAGCCGAAACCTACTTACCGATTGTAAGTAGAGAAAGATCATACCTAGTTGATAAGAAGGACTTCAATGAAGGAAGGAGAAAAGTTGTAATTGAAGGTATTGTCACACCTAATTTGTGTGATGAATTGAAAGTGGTTTTTGTTAGAAGTGTTCTCCCTTAATTGTATGCCAATGCTTAAAATTTTTTAGAGACCTTTTTGACAAGAGCTAGAACAGCTCAGATAGGCCAGAAGTGTAGATTTTGGTACTTGTGGGGCTAAAATGCCCAATTTTGGAAAATCACGTACAGTGGGCCCAAGGTCAGTTGGCACGAGCAAGAGCTCGTAAACAAGCATGATATATTAAAGCCATGAAAATTCTTAATGAATGGATTATGTAATTTTGCCATGGTGCCAAGACAAGATCGACATACTCTATAGACTAACGACAATGTGTGAGGGCTAGGTCGACAGATCGGCCTAGAAAAACAGCTACAGTTTGAGTTGAAGGTCAGGGTTGTTGGACTAGTGACACCAAAGATAAATGGTTTTGTGGAAAAATTATTGTTTGTGCATGCACTTGAGGTTCGGGACCATTAAGATGCCCAAGTGGGGTAATGATTCGTCCTAGGGGCTACTAGACAACATGGTGGAGATAAGGGCAGTTTGTTGTGCCAGTAGTTAGGAAAGCTCGATGTAGCTTCATGCACATGAGGCTGGGGTGGGGTTGGGATGAGGTCTCTGTCCTCATATGGACACAGTTTATTTTAGGTTTGAGGGTTGGATGTCACGAACATCCACTCAGACCTAGGGTAGAAGTGGACGAGCTTCTATTTAGGTGGCCAGTAAATTCGCTCCGACGCCACAAATGGGTGCAGTGGACGGGTTGCCCTATGAATGTGTGATCCCTCCATGATGAAGGGCGTGTGTTGACTGTTAAACATACCTAATATGAAAATGAGGAAAAAATGGTTTTGAAAACTGGAACTTGAGGAAAGAATGTTTTAAAAGGAGATAAGGAGTCTGGCACACTTCGATTAAAGATATCTTATTTTTGGAAACTCTTTCCCCACACCCATTCACTAAGTTGTTGAACTCACCCCCTCCCTTTACCCCTTTTCATGTAACTAAGGGAAAACAAACCTAAAGAACTTACTATAGCCGAACCTGCAAGATATGTATGTAAAGTTTAATGTATTTAGTTTTGATTAATGCTATTCTAGGAAAGATACAGGTGAAAAGGACGCCTTACTCCTCATGGTTTAGAAAAGGGGAAACTCTTAAAAAATCTAAAGAGTGGCGGGTTGCTCACTGGGATCTGACCAAATGGGCTCGGGGCATGACATGTTATCCCTCACATATGATGGGTGGTTCCTTCCTTTTGGCTTTCCTTATTGAATTTGATCTCTATCTATTGTCCATGATACCTCGGGGCCTTCATTGGTTTCGGCTTACCATGCTTCCTATTCCTTAATCATGTTCGTCGCTCCTTTTGGGGTCTGTCCTTTTCCTTTTCTCTTTCTCTCCTGTAGTTCTAGACACTGTACCCGTCTTGGGTCTTAGTGGTATCCCTAACTACTATCTTGAGTGTCCCCTTAGTACTTTGCTCCTCAATTCGTTCATTGTCTTGTCAAGTTCCGGGCCTTCTTTGATCCTCTTAACTCCTTTTAATGAGAGAGTTATTATTCCTATCATAGGCCCAAACTCCCAGCCTTTACATTTGTGAGTTCTTGATCCTCGACTCATTTAGAGGGAAGTCAATCTATTTTCGTCAGATCTTATGGTTTTGACGTCCTATTGTACGAGGTTATTATTTAATTCTTCGGCTATCCATTAATTATTTGACATAAAGAATCTTCTTTATTTATTCAAGCAATTTTTTTGCCAAAATAGGCTTATTACATGTACTCGTCTAATTCTCCTCCTAAATCCACATATCCACCAATCGGGAATACGCCTCCGGGTTGTCCTAGGACCACTTGTTTGATGGTTCCGAGGATGACGAGCATGTGTCCAAGCAATGTCTCTCACATTCCTTGTATGGGTTCAGACAAGGTTCCTTGGAGTGGGGTGGGACTGCATTGTTGGGTGTCCTTTGGACTCTAACTTTATGAGCCACTTCGATCCTATACCTCTCCAACACTACTATCTCATACTCGTAGGCTTGTTGCATCATGTTTATGAGTTTGGGGCTCACTTGGATGGGTGGGAGTTTGTGGAATACCTTCACATAGTTAGCATAAGCCTCCCAATAGTTCTTCCAAGCCTCCTCTTGTGTCGGGGTTCTTTCTAGCTGTTGGGTTGTCAGGGGAGACATTTGGTTCCTCGATCTGCGGTCATTTCCTTGGGTTAAGCTCTTTTGAGCTCGTAGTTTCCCTTGCTACTCCCCTTCGCTTGGGGTAGCAATCCCTATTGATCTTAAGGCTGGGCAGGTTCGTTTGACAAAATTTCTTGGGGCCATTTTTCATACAAAGTGGATATTTTTGTTTATTTTTTAATTATATAGTCTTGATAATGAATTCGAGGGAACTTTGCTCTAATATCATTGAAGTTGTCACGATCTTACTCGGTTTGGTCGAAACCCCGTGAGTAACTCGCCATTGCCGTTGGTCTAGATGAGTCATCATTCACAAGACTGCGAGGACTTAGGTGTAATTCCTGTCATTGTTCACTGGAATAACATTATACAAAACTAATAAAGTAAAAATAAAATGCCTAGGTTTAGAGGCATGGCGTAGGGACTCTTTAGAGTTCGTCTCTTTTCGTGAAAAAGTTTTAAAGGGAAGGGTTAGTTCTATAACATAGTAAGCGGATGTTAGGGTGAGTTTTCATAAAGGTTTGTAACATCTTTCTTGTTAACAGATTTTGTGGATTTTTCTTCTTTTAGAAAAATTTCTCAATATTTCTCCTTGCTCAGGATTGGTTTAGCATACAACCACACATTCCCTTTATCAAAAAGGGTTCACATGTTCGTAGAGCAGTACTCCAATTGCTCCACTTGTGGACCTAAGCGTCTTTAGCGTCCACCCGAATAAAAGTTTGTGAGTTCTATCTTAAGTCTGAGTGCACATCAATTATTTGACCCTTAGACCCGAATATGCTTCATGTTTGCAATGTGGGACGAGACCTCTCCCCCTTCGACATCGGTCTTAGTGCGCAAGAAACTACTCCGAGCTTCGACACACTCTAGACGACCAAACTTCCTTTATGCAACATGTGCCGTCCAGCAACCCTTAGAACCAACACTAGCCCATGTCGGGTGCCTCGATGATTCCATATCTGTGCATGCTCAAACAAAAGTATTTTAAACTTAGACCTTTATCTTTGGTGCCACCAGCCCAATGAATTTGATACCCTGATGACAACTTGGTAACTACCCCCCAACGAGTTCGTCCACTCGACTTCGGCTCGATAACTACTCACCAATCAAGTATTACGATCTGGCTTTGGCTGGGTGGCTGCATCACACTACTTAACCATTTTTGATAAATTTCCATATTACTTAGGAACTCAAGATTTATCTATGGGTTTAAGCTCGTTCCCATTGGCCTTGGGCCCACTTCACGTATTTTTTCCAAAACCGGGGCTTGGGCTATATTATTTTCAAAACCAGGGCCTCAAACCTACAAGAGCAATTTTAGCTCTTATCAGAAATATCTCCCAAAATATTTAAGAAGTTTCACGCAGTCAGGGGAGACCATTCCTAGAAAACAATTTTCAAAATTGAAAACGATGTTTATCATCCTAACCGTCAGTCTCTCATTAGCCGGTGTCATTTGACATGGGTCTACCACGTGTATACCTTTGATTGGTCAGTCATTTCTCCGACGTCCTTGTCAGATGCTAATGTGGTGTCTTTCCCACATGTTAGCTTCTCATTGGTCGCTCTTGCTAACTATGCCTTTCCGACATTGACCATTGACTGGAGACACGTATCGCTCTCCTATTGGTCGATCACAGCTGAGGTGGATTTTCCTCCTTTAACCATTGATCGAGGATACATGTCGCTTTTGATTGGCCAGCGCTTTTCAGGCGCTGACTATGTTGCTTACTAGGTGCACTTCGCCATGTGTTGTGTACTGATTGGTCACTCCTGCTGACTAGGCACTTACATGGCAGCGGTTCATCGACCAGCTGGACCGTTGACCGGTCCGGTCTGACTAGGTTCGGTGACCCGAAATAAAAACTCGGTCGGTTCATGCCCAAATCGACCGGTTTTCCAAAACTTAAAATTTTCTATATGATGGTGGCTTCAATTTTTCAGTTTGATATTTTTAATCCACTTACAAAAATGAATTTTTAAATCAATTTTTCATGGTTCAATTCGGTTCAGATCCGATTCACCCTAAACGGTCTAGTTTTCACATGCAATCCACTTCATGGTTGTTTTTCATGATGTTTAGGTATTTCTTGGCCACTTGGTTTTTTCCAAATTCTTGTTTTAACCCGTATTTACCATATCCAGTTCACTTAAATCCTGAGTTTTCTCTTAAAAATTTTCGATTCCCTTTTTCGGTTCCTTAGTCCGAAAGGACGGGGTTTACACTACATGTTTAAGAGAAGTTCAAATTTTTGTTGAAAAATTGAGGTAGACTTTTTTATTTTGAGCCTTAGTGTCCCTCTGATTTTACTTTGGTGAAGATACCCACCATTGTTATATAAATTTTTTAATATAATATAAAAAATTTATTATTTATTTATTTCCCAATCATTAAGAAATTGTTTATAATTTTTTTTATATTTCCCTTATAAATGCTTTATTTATGATAAATTATTATAATTTGTATTATGAGTATGATCTTTGTATTTAATATTATATAAAAAAACTTGATAAGTCTAGATTACTAAAAGTTAGAGTTTTGATGGGTAGGGGCAAAACGATAATTTTGCTAATCTTTAGTGATCAAAATAAAAACTTTAGAAAAATTGTATCTTAGTGGGAAACATAGAGACATTTGGAATTTTAAAAAATATGACCCAACATGGGTATTAGTTAAGTGAAAAAAATTAATGTACAAAGGTTAGTTTTTTTTTTTTTTGCACAATAGGACAAAGGTTAGTTGAAACGAGTTCTTTGATGCATGGAAATTAAGCAAATCGGGCCCAAAGGCTAAAATTGTAATGTTAAGGAAAATTATGTTGCATTGTACAAATACCGAGTAAAATTTTAAATTGACCCAAACCTTATGATTTGATTTGTGTAGAAGGATTTGATAGAAAATCACATAGGAATCGCGCTTCCTAGGAGATGAGAAAAATATTTGAGACAAACATGTCCGGATTATAATGGTGAGTGAAATTTTCAACTTCACCTCTTATTGTACTGTTGTTGTCAATACTTACCATTTTATAAAAACTTGTTGGTATGTATGCATTAAGAAAAGCTTTTAAGAAGTCTCATACAAAAGTTATATAGAAGTTTTATCAAAAGATGAGAAAGATTCCAGACAATTTGAGAAATGGACCACGAATCGACAACTTTGGAAAAATATAGGTGTAAACTTGATGGTTTAAAAAATGGGTTATACCCGACCCCTTAAAACAATCTACTAACAAAGGGGTTGAGGCCCGATCGTTCAAGTTATGGAAGGGCTAAGGTTTGATATTTATAAAAGTGACAATACTAGTATTGATAAACTAATTTCAACACAATTTTTAGAAATGAGATAAAAACACTTATTTTGAAAGAAAGATAATGACATGATCTTTTACAATCAAATGATACTCGTGGGATGAATTCTCACCTTCATGGTTAAATTGATAATGATACCAATAGTAGGGATAGCCAATTACTAAGCCAACCTCAATACATGATTGCTTATAGAATTGTTAGTTGGTTTAGATGATTGTTCTCATTCAACATTTCAAATTCGACTCCCATTATAAATATGGAAAATTGTGCTAAGGGAATACCTTAGCACAATATGGAGTATACATCAATTGATGTCTCTTTGATGGTTGGTTCGGATGATAGTTCTCGTCCATTGTCCTCAGTTCACATTAGAAATATGGAATATTGTGTTAAGGGAATACCTTAGCACAATATTAAGTGTGCATCAATAGATGTCACTTAGATAGTTGGTTTGGATGATAATTATCATCCAACATCCCAAATTAGTTCTCACTATGAATATGGATGTTGTGCTAAATAACAAACAATATCCTAGCACAATATCGAGTGTATATCGATAGATGTCACTCGATTAATTTGTTTGGATGATAGTTTCGGTCAAATGTTGGGTGCATAATATAGGCGGATAACTTGTCCTAGTTGAAAAACGATAGGTTCGGTAGTGAACCCCCGTAGAAAATGAGAATTTAAAATCATATAAACCTATTTTGAGTTATGGCAACTTTGAGGCCATGAACAACTCGATGAGTGGATTGCGTACTCACTAAACATTGCTCACCCCCTCTCTGGATAGATAATTTGAAACATAAGAGGGTTCATCCTTCTAGATTTTGCCTATCCATCGGTTACATTCCTCTATAGTAAGCAGTGGTACCTTACTTTCCTTTCTTTTCCCAACACGTCTATCCTAACCTAGATGAGACACTCATAGTCATAGGTCACGCCTGTCATTACCGCCAAGTCGGTAGGGCATCTTAGGATTCCCATTCTATCAAGAATTTTCATGGATATCCTGTCTATAAATCTCTAGCATATGTCTATCGGATTGACCAAATAGAGAGCAAACCTTTAGAGCTCATTAAGGTTGCTCTCATACTCTACGATAGTGTCTCGACCCCATGTCGCAGCCTCAAGAATTTCCTATTTCTTCTCATTCATAATGTGGGGAGCATGTAATCCTCATTGAATTTATGTTCCAATTCAATCCAAGAAGGTGTGACTGAAGAGGTGGCTCTAATGTACTCACACCAACGACATGTTTGTTCCCCAAGTAAGTAGTCGACTATTATGATCATTGGGCTCTCTAGCACATTGAGGACAATCATGTGTTTTTTCATTTCCTTGAGCCAATCCATTTTTGTCATGATGTTCTTCTTGCCCTTAATGTTTAGGCAACCCAATTACCTCTAATCTTTTAGATGCTTCTGGGCATTGAAACAATGTTGATCCCTAACTATTATCGATGGTGTTTTCTCTTATATGAGAGCGTCTCTAAAACTCCTTCACGATCATTTTTCAGTGAAAGGTACTTTTCCCTCATTTGATGATGTCATTTTAAACACCTGCATGAAATCCTAGTAGACTTTGAAGTGTTCTATTTTCACCTGAATCGAGGAGATTCCTAAGCATGAAATTCCCTTTTTCCTTAGATCTCCAATCTAAGTTATGTTTGATTATAGAGGATTTCGCTATCCTCGGTTCTCACTTATAAGGTGACCAAATTCCCTTAAGAGGCATGACTCATGCAAATATTTGTGCATGGGGTATTTCCTTGTGGGGCTTAGCAGCATGCCCTTCTATGGTAGGAGTCATAAATTCGACATACACCACTCTCAACTCCCTAGAGAGGCTTCGCCACTTGGTAGGTATGACATGTTTAGTTCCTCTTCTAGGGTCATATCTATCATATTTTTACTCAATTAGTATTTTGCATACCACTTCACTTCTGAAAAAAATACTTTTGGTGTTTTATAGACAATCCAAGCAATACTCTACTCGGGTTATTTCACTTCCCAACGATTTATTTTCAAAAATCTCTTTCTTTTGAAAGTTAGGCTTTGATACCACTAAAGTTGTCATGTCTCAACTTGATTACCTATGTGAAATTCACATAACAACTGCCACGTTCTCTTAATGTTATGGTAGTGAGTAACTCACTACAATAGAACTGACATGGAAAAAGGCTTAGATTAACTACGACATCCCAAAATTCACTAAAAATTAAAACTTTTACAAAATGCCTTTTGAAATTGCACAATGAATCATAAAACAAGTCTCGGGAAATGAGTAGTTGCATTAGTCCACCTATTATTATCCCAAGTACCTTATCTCAGGTTTCTTTCTCCACAAGGGTGCTCTTCACTTGTTCTCCACTCCTTCGTGTATCCCTGAAATGTATTAGGGGGAGAGTGAGCAATGCTTAGTAAGTGTGAAGGCCACTCATCAAGTCATTCATGTCATCGATGTTGGCACAACTCAAAATAGCTTATATAAAGTTTGTCATTTAATTTTCTACGAACTAAACCTACTATTTGTGCATTAGTACGAATTATGAATTTATACTAAGAACAAAATGTTGGACTAGAACTATCATCTAAACTAACTAATCGAGTGACATCCCTCGATATACTCTTAATATTATGATAGGGTATCCTCCACCTCTAGCACAATCTTTCATCCTCATGATGATAATCAATTTACAATAGTTTATGATGTATCTTAATGCATGATACAAATATCAAATCAAACGCTTATTGCACACATATGAGAAATGAAGCCATCGCACAAAGTAGTGTCCCATATGTTTTAGCGTCATTGCACAAAGTAGAGCCTCATCACCGACTATCAAATCAACCAATTCTTCGGGATGGATTTAGCACCCTCGCAAAAGCAATGCCTCATCTCTGACTATCAAATCAATTGATTGTACGGGATGGAGAGTGGGGAATGGAGCACCATCATACAAAGTAGTGTCTCATCATCGAATATCAAATTAACTGACTTTTCACGATAGTGAGTGGGGATTGTAGCACCATCACACATAGTAGTACTCCATATAATGTAGCACCATTACACGTAACAATGCTACATCTAATGTAGTCTTTCAATAGACTAACCCACTCAAGTTTATCTCGATCTCCCACCATAAACTGAAAAATCTAATTATACCCCCTGTATTGCTCTATTTTCCAATTACCCTTCATAGTCGACCTGTCACACCCCGACCCGATTTGGTCGGATCCCCGTGATCAACCCGCCACTCTCCCAATCTGAGCTTTTGATCTAGGCAGATAGCTCTCATCTTGAGGTTCATCCTAGAATCAAGAATCGCATCAATTGATGTTGAATTGAGTTAGAATTTCATTATTAAAATTCTATTGGTTATCTTTGTAGCACCGACCAGAAATTGCAGAGGGGAGCCGAATTGGTTTACCTTTCAGTCGTAATTTGACCGTGGGAGGGCTGAGGAAGTGTTGGGAAGGCTTGGTTTAGCCTGAGTAGGGCTCAAAATGACCAATTTCAACTCAGCCGAAATAGGGTAGCTTCGGTCCACTCGAGTTGTTTCACTGTTCCATCATGTCGACGCTTCTCTAGTGATTCTCGAATTGACTGGAGTTTTCTATCATATAGCTGACTTCTCCCCGTTCTAAATAGCCCGACCTCTCCTTTCAAGGTTAATAAAAATGTTCAAGTCGAAGCTCTGGTTTAAGCTTCACCAGGAAATGGAGCAGTAGAGAGAGAGAAGTGTTGGGGTGTGAGGAGAATGAATGGGATGACCTCTTTATATAGGTGTAAAACTGTATTAAATGGGAGAGATTTATTACTAGTATTAATATTATCATAAATTATTGGTATTAATTCCAATAATTTAATTTTCGTATTAAATTATTTGTATTAATTCCAATAATTCAATTTTGGTATTAAATTATTTGTATTAATTCTCGGGCAAGTACGCTTAACTTTAAAGTTCTTATGAAATCTAGTTTATCTGAACTAATTTAGTTTTTATTTTCTAATTTGTCTTAATTTTCTTTTCCAAGGTTTAATGAACCCTTTGGATCACTCGGAAATTGTAAATTTTCATATTGCTTATTCCCAAATGTAAACCAGCTCGGTTTTCTTATTTGATTTGACTGGGTTTTTTTCCGGTTTTTCTTAACTCAAAAGTGCGGGGTTTACACGACCCAAGCTCGAGAATGCATCTTTCAAACTACCGTTCAAATATGTCCACCATGAGATGCATACATGTCAAACAGTAACTAACCTTTTGGACGAGAACTAATATTCGAACTAACCAAGTAATTATATAAACAATCGTATATTAAGGATGAATTGCTAACTGAACATCCACTATTGGAACAACACATAAATCTTAGTTGCTTGTAAAATATTGAATTATTTTCTTTATTTAAAAAATACATACTTTTAGCTTATTTTTAAAAGTTGTATTTGAACTAGTTTATAAATATTAGATTTTAACCCCTTTTATAAATATCAAGTTTTAGCCTTTTATAAATATTTGTTCTTCACCCCTTTAATAATAAGTCATAGTCTCTTTCATAAACAACGGCTCTTATCCCCTTTAATAAGTAACTAATATTAGCCCATTTAATAAATAATAGGTCTTACCCTTTTCCTAACTTGAAGGTTGAGGTTTATCTCATCATTTTTTAACTTATTTTAAAGGGTCGGGTATCACTCATTTTTAAACACTCATCACTTACACCTCTCATTTTCAAAATCACAGAATAATGTACCATTTTTTAAATAGTATGAGATATCTCATGTACTCCAATAAAAAAAACTTTCGTATAACTTTTTATAGATTTCTCAAAAAAAATTTCAAAGTATACATACCAAAACTTTTTCATAAAACATTAAATATTGACATAAACAACCTAATTAGACTGAAGTTAGAAATCTCATTTTAATTGTAATCGAGACGTATTTATACTAAAGTTTTCTAATTTGTCTCGCTAGACATTTTCTTTCAAATTTATCTATACAAATAAAATTATAAGTTCGAGTTTAGTTTCGAATTTTACTCAATATTTATATACTAACTTATAATTTTTTCCAAAATTATATTTTTATCCATTTTGCCCGATTTGCTCGATTTTTATGCACGAACTCATTTTCACTAACGCAATTCATTAATTCTTTTCAACTATTTAATATTATACCCATATTAATTTATATTTGTAAAATGCTAAAAAAAACCCTAAAAAATATCGTTAAAATTTTCAAAATTTATATTTTAATACTTAAAAATAAATTTTTAAGAGCGTGATATTTAGATATAAATTTTTTAATATAATATAAAAAATTATTATTTACTTATTTCCCAATCATTAAGAAATTGTTTATAATTTTTTATATTTCCCTTGTAAAAGCTTTATGTATAATAAATTATTATAATTTGTATTATGAGCATGATCTTTGTATTTAATACTATAATGTAGTAGAAGCCAAACGTGACAAATTAACATGCATGTTCAACATGAATCTCGAGTTCTCGAGTTGGGTGTAGGAATGTCTACCAAATTAAGAAGAACCGTCAATAAATGGAAAGAAAATGGAAAAGTTGTACAATGAGCTGTATATGAATCGACTAGTAATAAACTTTAGAGAGAAAAGGGCATTTCTATACCTAGAGCAAATTTGAGAAATGTTAAAGGAACCTCAAAGATGTTTAAATTTACCATGAAAATCAATGTTTCTGTCAACTGTCCGGCAAAAAAATAAGTACCAAACATGGCATATGTTTTTGTTGTGTATTATACCTCATGTTCGGCTCCAAATAATGGCTCCAAGGAAGGATCAATCTTGAATAATGCTACGCCACAGCTCTCTTCAGCCTGCCTCGGCCTCTCCTTAATTATAAGAGGCCATTTTTGAGGCAGGCCCCGTTAAATATTCTACAGCAAGAGAAGACAATCTATCATCAATCAAGTGGCCATAGCTGAAGCCAGGGGGATCTCGCTCTCATGCGATTTGAACGACGTGTCCTCGTCCATGGAAATGATCGAAGAAGATGATCTCGACCCGATATTCTTGGGGTCATTACTGTTTTCATCATCAACACTTGCTAATTCATTCTCCACGACTGCCTCCTCGAACGTGACATGTTTCCCTTCCTGATTTCCGGCATCTCTCATACTTCCGGCCATGCTCCCCGCTCTGCTCACTGCTGCCGAACCGCCAGCTCCCGCGCTGCCCTTGTTGATACCTTCATCCCCATCTCCACCTCCTCCACTAGCGCAACAGACGATTCTGAACCCGAGTGAACGGGAAATACACCTGTATACACAGAGAATGAACCAGAAGAACCATGGGAAGCACACGAGTGACATGCCAGCGTAGAGAAGCCATGTGGAGGCCGTGGTGGTGGACTCGGGATGCACCAGGTACACCACCAGGAAGGCACCTCCCGTGGCCAGGGAGAGCAATATGAAGGAGGAGATGAGCCATATCAATAGCCTCCCCGCTCGGGGGTCACCTACGGGCATTTGCTTGCAAGCTCCACCACAGATAATTTAGCAGACCAGAAGGGTTTCCTCTATGCCATCATTTTCCATCTTCCGGGTCTATTGATGTTCAGTTCGTTGATTCACCCGCCCTTTGTGGACAGAAGAAAGGTCACGCTATATCGTAGAATGGTCCACCGGGGACAAGGACGACAATGAGAATGCAGGTTGATTGTTTGGTTTTTTTCTGGCGGCATCAAGAGGATAGATCTTCTATTGCCATGGACATGTTCAATGCTTGTTTACCTGAAAAAGGGTTGCCATGGACGTTTTCAAACCTGTTCACGTGAAAAGTGGAAGGGGAAGAAGAGAGGAGAGAAATCTGTTCCCGTTAGGACACAATTCAATGGATGATTAATAAAAAAAAAACTAATGTTAGTGATCTTACCAAAAAAAGTCAATGGAATTATTAATATTATAATGACCGCAAAAAATTCTTGAGACGGTAAACTCTTCTATTTTGGATCTTGTTTTTTTATTAAAATATATATATATATATATATATATATATAACATTGTAAGAAATAATAGGAATATGTGATTAAGTAGCACAAAAAAAATTATTAAGTAATGTATAAGTAGAGAGTACAATAAACAATGCATGATTTATAAATTTAGTTAATGGTCATACAATGCATTTGAATGTCAATGGACATAACAACTTAAGAAATTGAAATTGAGTTTGTCAACAATGAAATTAATTTGGCGTAGAGAGATGAAGTAGGGTAAATGGCACACTCAGTAAATAAAGTGAGAAAGGTTGGAAAACTCAATGCCTTGTAAAACACCCTGATATGAGTTAGGACTAGACGTTAGTTAGACGAAATAAAGCATTTGAAATCCCTATAAAAGATAGGTTCTGAGATGAGCATGTATTAGAAAAAGATGAAACCACAACATATAGATGAGAAGGCTAGGACTTAAAGTATGGGTGACTAATGGTGAAGTTTCGCCACGTAACACTGTCAATCTAAAATCGGAAAATGAGTAAAACTAAATCGAGGTTAAATTAAGAATCGAGATTAATTAGATTATAAGTTGTTTCAAACCATAATTTAAATTAATAATAAAAGTTATGAAATATTCTTAAAAAATATCTTTTGATAAAAAATTAAGGATTGAAAAAAATTTAAGAAATAATCAGTTGGCCTATTTTATAAAATTTCTGATTTTTAAATCGAGCTAAATAAATTAAAATTAAATAATTTTTTAGCATATTTATTATAAAATTAAATAAATAATTTTTAGAAAATTTTATTGTACCGAGAATAGTCAAATTAAAAGTAAACCAATTAAAAAATAAGTGAATCAACCGAAATATTTATTAAAAATCAGATTACAATGATGTTAAAACAATTAAAGAAGGAGCATATCACTTTCCATCAAAACCTATCGCATACTAATTTATTTATTTAGAAAATTATATGTTATAAAATAATAAGAATTAATGATTATATAATTAATTATTTCTATTTTATAACAATATAAAATTTAGATATTTTCCGCTCTTTTTATCATCAGAATTCTTTGTAAAACTCACTTAAATTTATATTTCCAAATCATCAAAGTACTTGAATTAGCTTTTTAATACCACCTTTCTCCACTACCCAAACTACTTTTACCACTACTAATATGATTAAATACTACACGCACTTCATCAACCATAACTACAGCATCTCTTTCCTGTATGTCAAGTGTATATAAAGTAAATAAAGTAGAGATAAAAGAAACGAATGGGCTGCTAAAATGTCACACCCTAGTATAGTTTATATGACTATACCTACGAATAACCTATAACATCTCTCGATAGATAGTACTACGATAGTGAATAATTTTACAATTCTAGTCTCATCAATAATAAATATAATAATATAATTAAAAATATTTATAAAAAATATAAATTATCATAATATTATGTATAAATAGAAAAGGAATGTACCATCCTTTTGTATTTTAGAATATTTTTTATCATTATTAATTGAAACGAGTTTAATTTAAAAGTGAGTTTATAATTTTGTAAGTTTAACTTTTTTTTAATTATTATTTATGGATATAGTGATTTAGTATTAAAATTTCATATAAATATACCTAAAAAATATCAAAATATGAATTGAAAAATTAACCAAAATTTTACTTTAAACACTAAAAAATTAATACTTGTAAATCTATTTTAATAATATTTTAAAAGAAATTTAGAAAAATTTAAAAACTTTTTCATATGTGATTTAATCATTCAAGATTTCTTCCAAAGCTTCAAACAACATATTGGCATTTGTTTCTATTATAACTAAAATTGTTTAGCTTTTTTGAGTGTGTATTTGCAAGTGCTTCCACATAATTACATCTAATTTAGGTTTCCTCCAAAAATACATTCCCCATTGCATACATATGAATTCCGACCTAGTAAAACACTCTAATTAATCAAAATATATTCCCTGTTTTTAATTGTAATTGTGGGTTTCTTCCTCTCAATATGAGTTGGTCGGCTTCCCACATCTGTACCAAAATCTGAAATTGTTGCATTTTTTCGGTATCATTTTGGAACCTTCTCATTCTTTCCAGGGTCTGGTCCGATCTCATCGATATTGAATGTAATATGAAAGTTCATGGTGCAAAAATCAAATATAACTAATTGTAGGATTCTTACAAGAAATAAGCGCTCTCTCTTCCGAGAAGAAAAGAACAAACGCTTGTCCAATGCGACACGACCGATATTATCTAGCGCTGTTGAGCTCTGAATCCTTAGATTTTCTTTCTCGGAAATTAATCCCATTATAAGCTGAAGCTAGACCCCTAGCACTTTTGAAGGCGACTTTGACTGCATCTAGCAACACATTTTTTTGCCCGAAATATCTCGCAACACTTGGGTAGAGCTCTTGTTACCCTTTTCCTTTTCATGTGAGCTCTGTGAGAGCGGTCGAGGGAGAATTACTCAAGGGCCAGTCCAATTCCTTCGGGTGCAGCACTTGAAGAGCCCTTTTGAGGTGTGGTTTTGTGCCTCCTTTCTCTTCTTCTATTTTTAGCTGGAAACGGATGTCGGGGCTGTGTATACTTCCCGGGGTTAATCGATCTTATGATTGCTCTGTGTAGCGCTTACACTTTTAATTATAGCAAATTTGCTGAATTAGACTCGATTTGGCATTGATTGAAGATCTTCTTTGGTTAATTCGATAACCATTTGCTGCTATTCTGAGTCGAATTGCTGTTATGGTGTCCGAGAGGCGTGATCTGAGCTTAATTCAAGCAATTCCGGATGATATATTTGCTATAGTATCTCGATCCCTCTCTCCTAGGGACGTATGTAATCTTGGCCTGTGTAGTCGGAGCCTTTATACCCTCGTGGAGTCAGAGAAGGTGTGGCTCAGTCAATGTGAAGCGTTAGGAATCTTGATTGCTAAGGACCTCGTTGAATGGAGGAAGGGGGTTTCTTCCTACAAAGTACTCTGCCGCTTTCTCCTCAATGTACAACCTCTTCTTGGAATATGGGTTCACCAGAATCCCGAGCTTGGAAATGTTGTCTACGCGATGCCTGGCTTTATTTCTGTTGTTGGGTGCAGGATAATCCCTCAAGAACTAGGCCCTCTGGGAATAGAAGATGGGCCAATTTTGTGGGCGCCAGTCTTTGAGGTTATTGGTGATTTTGATGGTTCTCCAATTTTTCTCTTGCATGGGAGGGAGAAGGGCACTGAGTACTTTTTCCCAGGTTCTGTGAGGGTTTCTGATAGGAATTGCAATGTGCTCTTGCTGGAGGTTGAACCTAGGCTACTGAGGAATGGGGGGAAATTGGTGTACAGTAAAAGCTTTGCACACTACCCGGAGAAGGAATATCCAATAGAGATTTGTAGGACTGACAGTGTCCTGAGGTCCCAAAGAGTACTAGTACAGAATCAGTCAAGGTTGCCTTTCGGTAGATTGGGTTTTAGTGATAGAAGAAAGTTGCTTGAGGTTATTACTAGTCAGGTACGTCAAAAGCTTCCTGACCATGCTAATGGTCCACTCTTTCCTCGACTGAGGGATGACGAAGAGAGTTTCCAGAAAGATTTAAAGCTCATAGCTGAGAGAAGATCTTTGCTCTTGCAATCATGCAAACTTGGTGGAGGGCATACAGATTGGGATCCTGATCAATCATCTGACCCAACCCAACTGCAGCTGAGTGAAATATGGAAATCCTTTGACAGATCTGCAAGTGCCAGTAAAATTCCTACTGAGGATGATGACTCAGAGGCATGCTTGAAAAAGAAAACACTGGGTGGTTATTTTAGGAGCAGTATCAGGCAAATCCTGAGGAAGTCTAACTCTTTTAATGGTAGCCACTCATCTCAAAAAAGTGGTTCCTCAAGCAGCGAGGTTAAGCATGCCCAACTTCATGAGTTTCTAAAATCGGGTGATACAATTGGACTCAGTTTGAATGCCTCCAACATTAAGTTATCTTCCTATCGAGCGTGGCCTAACATGCATGATAGTCGTTTTGCTCTGTACAAATTGCCTCTCATGGTTCCACGGGCTGACCAAGAGTATGCTGGACTTTGGGGTGGGACTTTTGGGTGGCCTCCGGGGAAGCCTACCGAAGATAAGCCAGGAAAAGCTCTATTCTTTCTCATGCTTTCTTATGAGGAATCCCAAGGTCGACATTTTCTAATTGCCACCAAGATATTGGAGGGCACACACTATGTTTTGCATCCAAATGGTTCTGCAATGTTCATAGTGAACATTGATCAGCCATCAGAGGACATTTTCCCATGGAACACCGATGCTGCAGGCCACCCTGTGATGGTGGAAAATGCTTTTAGTGGGGAAGGTATTGCAAATGGATATGGTTTCAGATACCCTGGTGCAAAGCCTGGTTCACTTTATGTGATACAAAATGGTCTTCTTGCTTTTATTTGGAAAGAGTCAATGGCTGTACTAACACTGCAGAGGCTTAACTTGCAAGATCTTTTGAAGAAAGGTGAAAGAGTGCCTGCCCTATCTGCAACTTCCAACTTCTCATATCTGACGAAGTCGTACTCAAATGTGTTTGCTGGTTTCTCACATTCTTCCACTTGTCTGAGTTCACAAAGGTTTGAGCTTCCCACTTACTTTTTCTTCTGTCAGTTGGTTGTTATCCTTCATTATCTGATGTATAAATGTTTTCTGACCTTACTTTATTGATACTTGTATAACAAATAGTATGTTAATTGCCTTTTCAAGATGTTTTTTCTTTACCTCATTCATATCTTCTTGCTAAAGACGTGTATTTCTATGTGTGAAATCTCCTATGCTATGCATATAAGTGGAGTTTAATGAAGAAGACATAAACAAACTAGTGGATACTGATAAATACCAATAATTTGGAGTTGTTTGTAGTTCTCACTTGGATTTATGTTCATTTAGGTTTTAGTTATAGATGCGCTCTCTGTATTCATGTTTTCCTTGTTTAATTTTGATTCAAGTACTTATGCCTATAGCTTTCTTCTGTCATTATGCACTGTAGGGACTAGTAGCTGGAAGCTTCTTTGAGGATGGTTATGCATGAATCTGAATTGATTAGAGTGTCAATGTCCCTATTCATTATTTCTCATTTTATGACAGGGAAATTGAGAAGCATGAATGCAGGTACCTAGGGATTCTTATAAAATAATGTATGTTTATAATTCAGAGTAACAGAGACATCTGGAAATATCTCTAACAACTGAGCCTTAGAAACTATATATATTTCCTCTCAGATGAGTCATTTCCCTGTTCAGCTAAAAACCATCTAGATTTTGATTTTATTTCGATAAAAAAAACTTTGGTTTTTATGGAAGCATAAGGCTAGAAACTTCAGATATTGATCTCTATTATTCTCCTTTATCTGTTGATGCTATATTTATTTGTCTATTAATGATGTCTGATGCATTTCATATTTCATTCTTAAGGGGAAATCCAATTACATCTCAATCTCACAATCTTCATCTTGACAGGCAAAGACACGTCTAGGGTGGTATTCATGACGAGATTGCTCCAGGTTTTCCGTGATGTTTGCTTCCAAAATAAGGATTGTTTTCCCAAGTACATAAAGCTACCAGCACTTGTGAGATGGATGCCTCCATCTACTACTATTCTCTGTTGTCCTGCGGCCTACTATTTGCTGCAGTAGGCTCCTTGCTGAGAAACCTCTAAAGGGTGAGGTATTTTATTTGCATACAGCATTGAATTCGCCTTCTGTATGATAGAAAAAAATTAGTACTCGCATGGATGGGCAATCAATTTATATATAGAAACAGTGTATTTGCATCTGTCAAAAATACAGTTTCTCCAGGAATTTGTGTGTGTTTTGGCCAAGAAAGTTGTGCTCTATAATCTTTCTTTGATTTACTCCCATTGTTGGAATCAATATGAATTGGATGGAAGTGTGATGATCAAATCCCTAGGACAGTGGCTAGCATTCAGGAGAGAGAAATGTCAACTGATGAATAGTGAAAAGTTGTGATTTTATCATCTTCATTTTCATCTCTACTTCTCCTAGATTTATACGCTTTCCAACTTTTATTTGGTTACAATTTTGACTAATTAAACACCCTCAAAGTTCTATATTTTATTCACTTTAATCTAACTCTAGTTCTAATTAGAAATTTTCATTTATATAACATATGCTTGCAATCAATTTCAAATTCAAAATTGCCCTTCATCAATAAATAATTTTACAATAGGCAAAAAAGTTTTAAAATAGTTTACACAATCATTTTGAGTAAATAATTTTACTACAACTATAACTTTATAAGGTATTGTGTCCCATTTTATTTAAAAGTTATAAATTATAAATAGTTTAACTTTTTCAATCTTATAAAATTTCTCTTTTTTATTAAATATTTAATTTTACTTTTAACATCCATACTCACGTATAACGTGTATATATTTTTCACATACGAGTGGGAAACCATGCCTTGAGTATTTTTTTTCTTCATCCATAATCGAATTTTTTTTTTATCCATAATCGAACATATCACTAGTCGGGTAACACTCCCTCTAATAACACCTCTGAGAAGTAATTGTCTAATAACACCTCTCATATAACATGTAAGAGAATTAATTGTTAAATAATAAAGGGTTGGATACATGTATGATTAAAAACCATAACTTATAAATAGAGAAGTAATTGTTAAATAATAAGAGAAGTAATTGTTAAATAATAAAGGGTTGGATATGTATGATTAAAAACCATAACTTATAATTAGAGAAGTAATTGTTAAATAATAAAGGGTGGGATACATTTATAATTAAAAATCATAACTTTTAATTAGTGTAATTATTTCAATCTTATAAATACATATCATTTTTTTATTTTATAAGAAAATATTTTGTATCGATAATGAGTCGATTTTATATGTACTTAAAAACTATAACTTATAATTAGTGAAACTTTTTCAATATTATAAACCCACAACACTTTTTTATTTTATCCAATATATGATCTTATTTTCAAGATTTGCCTTCATATACAACGTAAATACACTACTTACCACGTGTAATTATCAACACCCGCCCTACTCAACAACGGTTTATTAGTTGGGTATTATCCTTACAGTTTCGAAAATGTGGAAAATGGACTCGAGTTTAGTATTTTTCCTGCTAAATCCACACAAGTCGGGTTTGAAGTATCGGGTCAGGTACGAGTGCGAGTACACTGTTTCTGATACAATGATAAAAAGTACCGTTTAATTGTTTCAATTTTATAAAACCACAAAATTTCTATATTTTATTAAATATTAGATTTTATTCTCAATATTAACATTTACGCACAAAATATGTAATTTTCAACAATTTTATTTATATATTAAATTTTAATTTTATTTTATATATTTATTTACATTCTATGAGTTTCTTAGGATGAGGTAAGGAGGCAACATCCAAGTATATGAATTCTTTCTAACCTATCAATTCCTTCCCCCATTCACCCTACATCACAACCTCAATAAAGCTATTTAATTCCATGTTCGCATCCAAGTTTATAACAAATTCAAGTTATCTATAAGATAACGTCATATACAAATATACTTATTCAAACGATTAGAAGCGAGAAGATAAATCATTCAAATTACTAACATTCTTCATTCCTCTTTCTGTCATTTCATTTTTTATTTATTTTTTATTTTTATTATTTTGATTAAATTTATTAAAAATATAATTTAAAATTAAATAAAATATAGAAATATTTTAGATTATAAATAAATTTTTTGAGTTTATGAGTTTAAAATTATTACTTATAAATTATTATTTTTAAGTACACATTACTTTCTCACGTTACTTTTAAGTATAAATGTGCTCGATTATTGTTTTACAATACCTTATCAAATTTCATTAAAATAAGTGAGCTCGTATATGTATACAACCCGATACTAAAAATCCAATTTATAGTAATATCGAAATAATAATACCCGACTCGTTTACAATTATTAAAAACGAGTTTAAAATTGTATATTACACGTGTATAAACCTTACACGTGAGAGGTGTGCATTAATAATATAATATCAAATTTGATAAAATAGGAAAATTTTACATATTTATAAATTTAAATTTTTTTTATTATTTGCAAGTTATTAATTTTAATTATATATATATATATGCTCAATAAATAATAACTTTTCATAAACTTTATTTGTAAAATCCTAAGTTAACTTTTTAAATAAGTTATTTTTACCTTTTAATAAAGGAAACATATTTTCATAAAATATAACATTTTTAAATATACTTATCAATTTGCTTTTGAAGTCTAATACCTTATAACATTCACTAATGATGCAAATTTATTTTTATTACTTACTAAATTGCATACATAACATATGAACAAAAAGTTATCAAATGGAAATAGGATGGTTTTTATTATATAATCTTTTATATAGAATTTGGTTATTTAATATTAAAGGATGATATCATATTTATAAGATATGTAATACATTGGCTCCAATATATAAATAACACTATATTAAAATACTAAATGAACATTAAACGGAGATATGAATAGTAATTTTTGACATTAATCTAACTCAAAATAATTAAAAAATATCCAAATATTATATTTTTAAAATTTTGGATCAAATATATAAATAAGTAAAATTTTGAAAAAAGAGTTGGGTCAACCTAGTTAAATAATCCGTATAACACCATATTTTTTTAATTAAATTAAATTGAAAATTGGAGTTAAAATAGTATGAACAAAACTCGAAAGGACCATGTTTGGAAAATAAGGGACGGCACATAACCACAAGAAAATCATATCAAAATTGAATTGAGATAAGCTAATCTCGCAAAGAAAATTTTATGAGTATCCTAAAAAGGGAAAAAAAATTTAATTCTAAACTCAAAATAAATAATTACTAAAGTTTTAGAAAAATAAATTAAGTTAGAAAATTATCTAATTGGTAGTACATAAAAAAATGACAGAATTAATTGAGATAACTAATTAATTTGTATGTATATAGTTTGAATATTGTAAAATTGGTATTTTTTTAAGAGAAAATTTAAATTGTATTGAATCAGTGTTTAAAATTAAATTAAAATCAAATTGGATTGAAAATTAAAATTTAAGTTAAAATGAGAATTTTAATTAGTAATTGAGATTCAATTAAATTATAAATTATTTTAATCAAGTAAAAAATCAATTTAAAAAAAAAGGTTTGTCTAGAGAGATTTTGATTTAAATTAAATCAGAGAATTAAGATGGGTAAAAAATTATTTAATTTAAAAAAATTATCAAAGTCAACATGTACATATCCAAGTTTGACTTGCCCGAGTTGAAACAAGAGGGCACCCCTTATGCCACACACAATCGAAACAACCAAATTAGGAACCTATAAATTGACTAATTTTAATAAAAATGCATACCACAAAAATCATGATTGAGAAAAAAACTCTTATATTAATTTTCTTATCATCCAAAGTTGAAAAATTTGTTAACAGGAACACTTTCGATCGTTGAAAGTGGTTGGAAACCACCTTACGAGTTTCGTTTTGTCAAAATCTCTTTTTGAGTCAGAAAAACCTTGGGTTGTCGTTTCTCTTTTGGGGCTAAATTTGACCATCCCTCTGGTTGGCACCGGTGTCAAAATAATTCATGCCTCTCATTTAACTCCCATAAGTCTTTACTAACCATTTGTGCGATGACTTTCGGTCCCACACATCAATTTTTCTATGACGAGTCTATTTAATAACTTACAGATGCAACCGTTCGAGTCCAAAATTCACCTAACTCCAATGACAACTTGACCAATCACCACAGCATAATGGGTCACCTATTCCTAAGCTTTATTTCACCTACTCTCCAGCTACCTGTAATGTCATCTCTGGTGAGAATTTTTTAGTATACTTCTGGTATCTTTATTTCGGCCACTTTTGGAAATCAGACAAATTCAACCAAATTTAGTGGTAAAATCTCCAACTCTTCCAAGAAGCCCTTATAAGATTAATGAAAGTATTTGGGATGAATTTGTGAAATTTGAACTTGGTTGGGGTATTTTTCAAAGTTTTAGAACTAAAATATAAATTTTAAAAAGTTTGGGATTATTTTTTAAAAATGATAAAATTTGTGAAAATAGTCCACAAGTGAAGCATAAGGGGATAAGAGATGATTTTGTGTTAAATAAAGATATTAAATGTGATTTTTAAAATTTAGGAGTAAAAATTGTAATTTTTTTTGTAAAAAAAGGATAAAATTGTATTTTTTACTTATTGTGTAGGTAATATGGTTGTTTTTTTCCCAATTAATGGTAAAATGGTCATTTTTGGATGAATGATAGATAAAATGGTTATTTATGTAAAAAAAATGTGTACAAAATGATATTTTTTTTTACATAAAAGAGGTAAAATAGTAATTTTACAAATTTAATAACTTTATTGTATTTTTTGGAGAATAATTAATTAAGACCATTTTCATAAATTTTGAAAAACTTTATCAATTATATGAGATCAAGTAAATAATTGCGTAAATAGCTTCGTCAATGGGTAGATCGAGCAAATTATGCCTTTAAGGGTAAAATCGTAATTATGATAAATTACAGCGATATAAGATATATTGATATAAACCCACTCTAAATAATAATGTATACATATTGTTTATATATATATATATGCACATGTAATAAGGATCGTGCATGATGAGAATGAAAATTTGGAGTATATTTGAGACGAACAAGTCTCGAATAATATGCGAATGAAATTTTCAACATCACATTCGATTCTATCGGTGAATTCTATAATTACTGATTTATAAAATGTTGGTATTTATGTTTTGGAAAAACTTTTAGAAAATCCATATAAAAGCTATACACAAGTTTTTTTATAAAAAAACAAAAGATATTTTGAGCTATTTGAGAAATAGACCATGACTCTATAGTTTTGGAAAAAAAAATGGGTGCAAACCTACTGTTTTGAAAATGATGGATAACTTGACTCTTTAGAATAAGATAAGAATGAATGGATTAATAGTGAATATGATAGGCCCAAAAACTCAATCTTTATGAAAGGGCGAAAATCCAATCTTTATGAAAGGGCTAATACCTAATTTTATGAAAATGGCTAAAACCCGATATTTATGAAAGATCTAAGATCCGATTTTTATGAAAGGGTTAAGATCCGTTACTTATGAAAGTGCTAAAATCTGATGTTGATGAACTAAGCTAAACACAACTTTTAGAAATAAGATAAATGTTTGTATTTCATATTTAGGATAATGATCTAATATTTTCACAAGCAGATAAGATTAATGTGATTTATTATGCCATTCGAAGTTGAATTGATAATTATATCATTAGAGATCGAATTGTAACACCATATTTTTTAGAAAATAAAATTTAAATTTAATTTGACTAGAAATTTGTAAACCCTGAATCTTAAATAAGAAAATTGGATAACGGAACTGATAAATTTTGAATAAAACAAAGGTTCAAATTAAATTGAAACCAAATGGAGAGATCAAACGAAAATCAAAATGAGCCAAATGAAAATTAAATCATTATAATTTTAAATAAAATTAATCCAATTAAAATTTTGAAGCAAGAACTAGATTGGATAATAGTGAACCGAAATTGAACTAAGCTAAACCGAATCGAGAGTAATCGAATATTCATTTTTTTTGTGTGACCCAAAAAAAATCATAAATTAAGGTTATCATCATGTAGAAAATGAATTTAAATAAATTTAAAAAATTTTAATTTTTAATAAATGGTCGAATTAGGCCTGTACCAACCGATTTTCGATTTTGGATCATCGAACTCATACTAATTGAACCAATTAACGAATCGCCTCCCAAAGTTAGCGCTCCATTACCATGCACGACCAATCAACACACGACGTGTAGCGAGTGCGCTTGATAAGCAAATAAGTTTGCGTTTGGAAATGCTGACCAATTAGAGCGCGACATATGTTTGTCATCAACGGTCAACTATTGAAAATCCATGCCAACTAGACTGACCAATGAGAGAGTGACACGTGTCTATAGTCAACAGTCAACTAATCAAAAGGTGATACATGGCAAGTACGTTAGATCTATAGCCACTAGAACATCGAAGAACTACTGACTAATCAGTGTTGCATGTGACATGTCACATTAGAAACACTCGGCCAATACTAATAAGTCTCGTACCTTACAACATGTTTACTAAGTTATCGAACTCACCCATCCTTTAAAACTTTTTAGAAATTCATGAATAGGAATACTTACGAAGATTTAGGTTAATGATATATTTTATGGTTTGATAATATTCCGATATCTTTTATAAAAAAATATTTACTTGAAATCCATGTCCACTGTCATGTTGGGGTAGGTAAAGGGGCGTAGGGGAGTTGTTTGGGAACAATAGGGAGTTGGGTATAAGTTGAGTGACCTAATTTGTTGGCCTCATTCTTTTTAATTTTATATTTATTCTAAAATTACATTTTTTATTTCTTGTTTCAAATGGAATGACTCTTATCCCCTTTTCCAAAGAGATGTAGCGGGTAAGTTTCTCATATTGAAGGGGTTGGCCGTGAGTAGTAGGGTCTTGATACAAGGCCTTTTTATAGGAGAATAATGAGTTGCTAGCTCTGCAAATTTAGAAAATCATTGAATTCCTTCTAATTTAATGCATGAGATAATTGGATAGCTGAATGATTTTAATTTTGTGGCCAAAAGGAATTGAAGTTTATATCTCCTCAAGGATAGTATCCATGCAATTTCTTTTGTTCTTTCTACTTTCCTTCTACTAGTTGAAAGTATAATTATTTCTTGATATATGACATTGAATTCCCTCATTTCTCCCTTGATGTTTTAGGAAATTATTGACTTTTTTGGTTAATTTTAGAAATTGATTTATGATGATTGAAAATGTAGGGATTTACTAGTTGAAAGATAACTTTACTCTTTGTTTTGTTTCATTCCAATTAAAGTCATGTAGCATTTGATTCTTTTTGGATGTTTAACTCAACATATTATTGTTTATCCTTTTTCTCATAGGAAAATTCTCCAAATTTTACCGTAACAAAGGAATGATCTTTAAGCATTTCAAGATTTCTAGAAAAGAGAAGGTTGAAATATTTCAAGGCCTTGAGATATGATAGTTTAAGCATTTCAAGATTTCCTAGAAGAGAGAAGGTTGGGATGTTTTAAGGCCACTCCCCAACAAATACACTCTCCTCATTTTTTCCTAGTCCGTTTCATGCACAACTCAATCCCTCAAGGTTTAACTCTAGTCCTTCATTCATTTGGGTGTTCTTCCCATTAAGTTTCTAGCAATTGATTAACTTTTATGTGGTTATCTTAATTATTTTAGTTGGGTCATGTTTGATCTATTGACATTGTAGATATGATGGAGACATGTTTGATTTATTTAATTATACACTTGATTATTATATTTGTGGTGAGCTAGAACTTCACAATGATAAATAAAAATATAAAATCTTAAGACAAAAGATCTAAAAGTAAAAAAAAAAAACTTAGAAATAATTGTGATATAATGTTTATGAACAAACATTCAATGTATAGATATTTTGAGGAAGTCATAGCCATGAAGTGTCTTCACGCTAGTAATATCATTTACTAATTTGTGAGCTCACTCCACCCACTCTCTATAACAAAATTTTCATGAAAAAAGAGGTTTGTGAAGCTTACAAAGTCAAACACCACCTATATCATTTACAAGTTTTTAAGGTATATATCTCAAAGTACACGTACAAAGATCTCATTTATATTCCTATCAATTGTTGTATTTCTAGAAACTTTTGTATAATATTTAGGCACACTGCTCGTAAAAGAAAAATTAAATTACTACTATAATTTATGAAGTATTTTATTATGGGCTTTAGTACTATTGATACTATCTAGGTGATTGTATCACCCATTGTAGTATCAAGAGAATGTGGTAGGCAGCTATTGGACCCTAGCCCTAAGATCGGCATAGGGCATGACAATTTGGAGGTCGAAGATTTGGTGGTCAAGGTGCATTGAGGAATGACTTTTCTAATTTGGGAGAGAAATTTGACATGATGGGAAGAAGATAACTCAATTAATCTTATGAAAAAAAAACCGGTATAGGAGTTGTTAGCTAAATCACAAGTTTTGTTGTGTGCAATTTGATAAAAAAAAGTTGAATTTGATGATTTTACAAGCCATGCCCATTGTCGTGTTAAGGTTAGAGAGTGGGCAAAGAGACATGAGAAAGATGGGTATGAGTCGACTAACTTAACTTGTTGAACTCCCTTTTTTGTAATCTCACATTTATCCAAAAATTACATTTTTTCCATATTTTTTCCATCTTGTCAATTTAAGTCATATGGTTTGCCCCGACTAGATTAATTTGTCACTCAAAATATTCTAATTTCTTGTTTGATAAATTGATTTACAAACTGTTTTGATCTCGATTTTATTTTTAGTTTCTCATTTCTAGTTCAAATTTTATTACTTATACAATTAAGTTAAATCTCAATTTTGGAAAATCTTAGTGTTATTGTCATGCTCTGGCCCGATTTGGCTGGGGTTTGATGGATATCCTACCACTCTCTCGAGCCTCGAGGAGGGGCTCCTCGGGGGTCAAGAGAGTTAGGTGTACTACCTTTCATGCTTTCCCTAGACAACATTTAACAAAACAGAAACTTCTAAATTTGTATACCTGGTTTTGGGTCTGAGGGAAAAAACTGGCGCATGTGCATTCCTTCCTGAAAATGTTTAGAGGGAGGGGATGAGTTTGACAACTTAGTGAGTGGGAGAAAATTCTTTCTTGAATGCTTAGATTAACAATTTCAATTATTTGATAATTTAACTTATTTTTTCTTGGGTTTCACAAATCAACAACCGCCCTCCTATCATAGGATGGATCACACATTCACATAACGGTCGTCAACCACGCCACTTGTGGACCGGAGCGCCTTTACCTTCCACCCTAATATAGGGATACTGCCTCTATCCGGAGTTTGTGCGGACATCAATAGTCCAACCCCAAACCTAAATTTTTTCACCATGTCTGCTCAATGGGACGAGATCTTATTCCCCCTATTGCCTCGATCTCCGTGCGGAGGAAGCTCATCAACTTCACGACCTATTGAACGAAGATACTACCCTTATGTTCCCTAGGTCGTCCAACAGTCATTGGGTTCCATCATTACCTCATGCATGGTGTCCTGATGGCCCGAACATCATGGTGCATGCACAATCAACAAGCTTTTTGAGTTATAGCCATTATCTTTGGTCATCTTGCATAACATCTGTCAGTTTGGTTTCGACCCCACCACTCGTACTGGCCCAACTAGTTCGCTGACCTGGCTTTGGCAGAGCTTAACAACTCAACTTGGCTCGATGGGTATCAGGCAAGTTCCCATTATTTAGGTCTTTTAGTCTTATGTATCACATGTCTATTTTGGACGGGTCCATGCTCGTATCCACCGGCCTTGGGCCCACTGGCATTTTAAGCCTAAGCCCAAAATTAGCTCCTAAATGTTTTAAGCAAAGTCACCCAGTTAGGGGATGCTAATTCCGGGAAAACAATTTTCAAAGTTTAAACCGTCATTCCAACCGAAATGGACGTCATAGCGATTCTCACTCACCCGGTGATTCTGGAAGGGTCACGCCAGTGGAGTCTGGCCTCGTGGTCTCTCTTCCGGAAAGAGGCGCTCGAATAGTCGGTCCTTACATGGCATGGATGCCCTCATTAGGGTATTGAACTAAGGAATCGCACTTCTTGGCATATTTATGTATATGCCTTCATATTTGGCCTTAATTCCACTTTAGTCCTCAAGGTTTGTGTGTTTATCTTTACGTCCTCAATTGCCCCATTTTTCCTTAATTCAGCCCCTAGATTTTCTAATTATCCCTTCTAGTCCTTAATTTTATCAATACTACCCTTGGGTTCCTCTTCTCTGAAACTGCCATCTAGCACCAAACTTTGCCAAAATTACAATTTGACCCCAACTTTTCAAATTTTACAAACTGGTCCTCCATTTGATCCAATTTGTCCAATGGACCTTCAATTGGAAGGGAATTGCATAAAAGACCCTCAATTTTGTCAATTTTCCATTTGTCCCCCAAATTTTAAAAAAACCCCAATTTGCCCAGACTTTTCAAAAATTGTATTTTGGTCCCGAATCACAATTTCATTCAATTGACCCTAGAAACTTGGTTAATTGTCCTCATTCTTGGTTTAAATCATCTCCTATTTTTCTCATCATTTCAAGCTTTGAATCATTCGATTTGGCCCGGAAATGAGCTCGAACGAATCTTCTCCGAAAAATGCAGTCTAGAGACAGAAAGCTTTGATATCTTATCGGCGAGGGTCCATTGGTCGGAGCTTGGGTTACCACCATGTTGCTCTCACCGCGGGGATCCTTCCTGGATCAAACCACTCTTTAATTGATGATCTGAGCAGTGTAAATTTTAGTGTTAAAGTTTTTATAGAATTTGGCCATGTATAGTATTTTCCGGTGAAGGTTGGCAGAGGAGCATACCTTCTTAGCTTGGGGGTAGGTCGAGGCACTTCTAGGTGGGGCGTAGGGGGTTTGGCTTTTCCGCAATTGGTTGAGGGAAGGCTCAAAGTGGGCAGAAGGGGGCTGGCTAGTTTCTAGCTGAGAAGTGGCAGCACTATTTGAGCTTCTCGCTCCTCTTCGGTGGCTATCAAGCTAAATGGAAGGTGTGGATGGGTAGAGGACTTCCTCCTGATTCCAAAGACACCCAATGTGGCTTTGGAGGTCGAGAAAAGTCTCGTCGTCGAAGCTCTGGTTCATAGCTTGCCAGAAAACTCCCTCTTCTTCTTCTTCTTCGCTCGATTGTGGTATGCTGAGAATGAATGACAGGGTGCTCTTTATATAGGGAGCTCGACAACTGTTCAGGCTACCCGTCAGCGTACGACTCGGCCTCTGACTCAGCCGCCGGAGACCTGATCGGAGCATTTTTTGAGTTGCTGGTGACTCTAGCTTTTTCGATGACTCTCTCCCTCCCTCTCTCTCTCCCTCTCTTCTCTGTCAACGTCTAAAGGTTGAAGATGATGACCTGGCAGTCATGCCACGTGGCGCACGTGGAACACCAGCACGACCACCGTGTCAACCGTTGACCCGTTGACCGAACAATGGCAGTCTCTCATTGGCTGCTTGTGTCTGCGTGGCATGCTGACGGGTGCTAGCTAGTCGTTGATCGAACGCGTGGCAGCCTCTCATTGGTTGACTATGTCTACATGGCAGTCTCCCATTAGTTGACCATGTCTACGTGGCAGCCTCTCATTGGCTAACCATGTCTATGTGGCAGCTGACGTGGCGTCAGCTGGCCATTGACTGTTGACCGGTCCGGTTTGACTAGCTTTCTCAAATTTAAAATTTTCTAAATTTATCTAAATTTATTTTCTATCTAATGTTGGTCTCAATTTTCTAATTTGACATTTTTAAGCCATCTAGAAAAATAAATTTGTGAACTAGTTCACTATGGTTCACGCTAGTTCGGTCCAGTTCGATCTGGTTTAGGTCAGGTTCACCTCGAATCGGTTCAATTTTCTCTTCAATTCCACTTCCCAATTCTTCCTTGAAGTTTTTGTGAAATTTTGGTCACTTGGGATTTTCCAATTTCCCACATTAGCTATTTTTTGTTCATTAAACGACTCGGTTATTCATGTATAAACCTATACCAACTTTTTTTTTGGTTTCCTTTGGTCCAATTGGTCTTTTACAACTCTCCCCTCCTTTTAGGAGTTTTTTCCTCAAAACTATTACACATCAAATAATTGTGGATATTTGTCCCTTATTGTTAACTCAACCTCCCATGTCTCTTCCACTACTTGGCCATTTTGCCAGGGTATCCTCACCATAGGAATATTCTTATCCTGAAGGTTCTTCTCATGCCAGTCGAGGATTCTGATAGGTTCTACTTGGTAGGTCAGGTCTTCCTCGATTTTTGGTGGCAGCTCATCTAGTATGTGGTTGGGATTGGGTTCGTACTTTCGTAGTAGGGACACATGGTAGACGTCATGGATCCTCTAAGGCAACTCCAATTGGTAGGCTATAGGTCCGACCCTACGAATGATGGTGTATGGGCCAATGTACTTGGGTTTCAACTTTCCTCTTTGTTGAAACCTGAGTATCCCTTTTCAAGGTGACACCTTTAGTAATACTCTATCCCCAACCTCAAATTCCAGGTCCTTTCTTCGGTTCTCGGCATAACTTTTCTGCCTATCCTGGGCTGCCTTGAGTCAACTCTTTATGATTTGGATCTTTTCCGATGCTTCTTCTATCAACTCCACCCTTTCAAGTTTTCTTTCACCTACTTCCTCCCAAAATAAGTGCGTGCGACAAGGTCGTCCATAGAGGGCTTCGTAGGGCGCCATCTAGATGCTAGCCTGGTAGTTGTTGTTATACGCGAATTCCATGAGGCACATATAGTCCTCCCACTTCCGCTTCATAGTCAGAACGCATGCTTGTAGCATGTCTTCCAGAGTTTGGATAGTCCGTTTAGACTACCCATCCACCTGGGGGTGAAAAGTTGGGTAGGAAATGGCCCCACCACGCTCGTACGATCTCCCCCATGTATAGGGCGACGAGCTTTCCTATCAGGTCTGTCACCCGTATGGGTAGGAAATGTCAAGATTTGGTCAGTCGATCCACGATTACCCATATGGCATCCCGACCCCTTCTTGTTGCCGGCAGTTCGATCAGGAAATCCATGGTGATGTGCTCCCATTTCCATTTTGGGATTGGGAGAGGCTGTAGTAGCCCGAAGGGTTTCTGATGTCCGACCTTAATTTGCTAACATGATAGGCATCGGGCCACGTACTCTACGATGTCCCTCTTCATTCCCTTCCACCAATATCCCTATTTTAGGGTGTGATACATTTTTGTACTGCCTGGATGCATAGTGCACATCAAGTCATGGGCTTCTTCCAGTATTCCCCTCTTTAATTCCTGGTTATTTGGTACCCAAACCCTCCCTTTGAAAGTCATTACCCCATCGCTTCTGACTGTGATGTCTGGCACTGAGTTGTTCTCATTTGGCTTCCAATAGGGATGGAGTTCCTTGTCTTCTTTTTGTAAAGCCTGTATTTGGTCCATTAGACCGGTTCGTACTACTAGGCTGGCTACTAGGTTACCTTGGCCCTTGTCCACGTGGAGGTCCACCCTTAAATTTCGCAGCTGACTTAGTAAGGGTAGATAGTTGGCACTGACGGAGGCCACTCTCATGTGGTACTTGCGGTTGAGTGGGTTTGCCACCATGTTGGCCTTACCGGGGTGGTACTCGATGGTCAGATCGTTGTCCTTTACTAGCTCTAGCCACCTTCTCTGTGGTAGATTGAGCTCCTTCTGGGTTAGGAAGTATTTCAGACTCTTATGATCGGTGTAGATACGACACTTTACTCAGTACAAATAGTGGCGCCATATTTTCTGGGCAAACACTATTGCAGTCAGTTTGAGGTCGTGGGTGGGGTAATTCTTCTCATGGGGCTTCAATTGTCATGAGGCATAGGTGATAACCTTTCCTTGTTGCATCAGGACACATCATAATCCTTGTCCGGATGCATCACTATACACCGTATATTTCCCAACATCCGTGTCGGGTAAGGCTAGTACCGGAGTCATCGTGAGTCGAGTTTTGAGCTCTTGGAAGGACTCTTGGCACTTGGCATCCCACTTATTGTCCACTCCTTTTCTCGTGAGGCGGGTTAAGGGAGTTGCTATTCTGGAGAAATCCTCCACAAATTTTTGGTAGTATCCGATGATGCCAAGGAAGCTACAAATTTCTGTTGGGTTACTTGGGGCTTTCCAATTTGATATGGTCTCTATTTTCGCCAGATCCACCTTTACTCCTTCTTTGGGCACTATACGCCCTAGGAAGCCCACTTCTTGAAGCTATAACTCACACTTAGAGAATTTAGCATACAACTGGTTTTCTCGTAGGGTACATAGGGTTATCTCCAGGTGTGTCTGATGCTCCTTTTCAGTCCGGGAGTATATGAAAATATCATCTATGAATATGATCATGAACTAAATATGGCTAGAACACCCAGTTCATCAGGTCCATGAAAGCCATGGGTGCATTAGTTAGTCCGAAGGGCATTACCTGGAACTCGTAATGCCCGTATCGTGATCGGAAGGCAGTTTTCGGTATGTCCTCTTCATGAATCTTTAGTTGGTGATAACCTAACCTTAGGTCAATCTTGGAGAAGTAGGCATCCCCTCTAAGTTGATCAAACAAGTTGTCTATCATGGGAAGAGGGTACTTATTCTTAATTGTCACTTGGTTTATTTTCCGGTAGTCGATACAAAGTAGCATACTTCCGTCTTTCTTCCTGACGAATAGCACGGGTGCACCCCACGAGGACTGGATTGGGTATATGAATCCTTTCTCTAAAAGTTTGTTCAACTGATCTTTCAACTCCTTGAGTTACGCAGGTGCCATAGGGTGCTTGGGATATAGGGTGAGTGCCTGACACCACCTCAATTACAAATTCCAGTTGGCGATCTGGGGGTAAACCAGGTAATTCCTCGGGGAAAACTTCTGGATAATGGTTGACCACTAGAATCTCTGCTAGACCTTTCTCTGGTGTGTCCTTGCAAGTGATCTGTATGAGTAATACGTTACATCATTTCCATAGTAGGTCCTGAGCTTCCATACAGGACACCAGATGTATTTTGGCCCTTCCTCTATCTCCTTAAAACACAACTTCTTCTTTTCCCGAGCCATCGAAGGGTATCCTCTTTTTCCCACATTCTACTTAGGCTTGATGCATGCTTAGCCAGTCCATCCCTAAAATGATTTCTACTTCTTTTAGCAGAAGAGGAATCATGTCGGCTTCTAGGGTTGTTCTTCCTACTTGTACTTCGTATGCTTTAACGTATGTGTGTCTTTCTATGGTTTCTCCTAGCAGGGTGAGGATGTGGAGGGGTGGCCGGAGAGGAGAGGTTTCCTTTGGAAGTTTCGGGACCAGAGTTTCCTTGATGAAAGAGTGTTTCGCCCCTGAATCAAATAGGACGTATCTTACCTTTCCAAATACTTAGACGAAGCCTAAGTGGAAATTAATGAAAAATTTCAGGAAATGCATTTTATTGATTCTAAAAAGGGGCTACAGGACTCTGGCTACAAACTCGACTTATGAGGAGGAGGGTTGGGACGTACCAGTCACCATGTTGGGGTCCTTCCGGGCTTCTTCCTGGGTTAGGTTGTAGACCCTAGCTAGAACTTTTGTGAGCGCTTCTCGTCCCTCGTTGTTTGGGCTCGAGTTCCTGGGTGGTGGTGGTGGGGCGTTTCGTGGGGTGTTTTCCTGAGCCCTCAGGCAACTCCTGATTTAGTGCCCGAGCTGTCCGCATTTGTAGCACGTCGCACATGCTCCTTCATGGTTCCTTTGGCACCGTGGGCAATAGGGGCTTCTTTTCGGAGGGAGTGCGTCTGTTTCCTTGTGGCCACCATGGCCCTCCTCCCCTGGGAGAATCTTGGTGGGTTCCTCCATCGGGGCCGACCCGGTTCCCTCGGGCCTCCATGGTTGCCCTATCCCCTATCCTCCCTACATTCCCCCATTTCCATTCGACAGTGCCTTGCCTGGACTAATCATTCGCATTCATGGGCCATGCCCACCACGGTAGTTAGGTGAGTGGGGCGTCCCAAAACCTCCATTCGGTCTCTTATATCCATATTGAGACCGTCAATAAACTTCTGGCAAAGGTTGGTTGGCCCTGCTAGGTCGGGGGC
Organism: Trapa incisa; assembly: GCA_030064435.1. Lineage (NCBI taxonomy): Eukaryota > Viridiplantae > Streptophyta > Magnoliopsida > Myrtales > Lythraceae > Trapa > Trapa incisa. The sequence goes on along the minus strand of CM057776.1, from coordinate 19,430,580 downwards.
GAAGGGTGGCAGCTTGTTGAACCTGGTCTCATATTCCGAGACCATGCGGGCTCCCTAGTGAAATTGGAAGAATTCCACCTTCTTTTCATTGATGAGGTGGGGAGCCAGGTATTCATCCGAGTATCTCCCTTTAAACTCTTCCCAGGTAGGCGGGGTCAGGAAAAGGATTCTAGCGTTGTCTCACCATTTTTTCGTGCTAGACTCCAAGAAAAATTCGGCCAGCATCACCCTCTCCTTCGAGGGTATCCTGATGATACCCATGAAATTTCTGAGGCTCGCCAACTAGTCCATGACAGCCCCGACCTCCTTTTCCCCATAGAAGGGCTTACATCCCAATTGTCGGAGGGTCTTCAAGTATCTAGAGATGTCGAGGAGCGGTGGAATAGGTGCGGAAGGGGGTTGGGATTGTACCTCCTCCTGATGGGTCTAGGACTCAGAGTCTAGGTGGGGCTTGTCGCTAAGGTGGGGCTGTCCGAACACCTTGGTGAATTCCTCATACATTCGCTGGTGTTCGGAATTGATGCCCTACAGGGCTGAGGTAGTTCCTCAGAATTCTATCTCCTAGACGAGGTTTTCGGTGGAATCAGCCGTTGCGGCCCTTGTTATCTTGACTACTCTTTTGGTGTCATAACTGGTTTAAAGTTTTCTTTAATTAATATTAAGGTTATAAAGTTTTAATAATGTATCAAGGAAAACACAAGCTTTGATACCACCAAATTTATCACGCACCATCCGGTTTGGCCGGGGTTTGATGGACAACCCGCTACTCTCTCGAGCCTCGAGGAGGGGCTCCTCGGGAGTAAAGAGAGTCAGACGTACTACCTGTCATGCTTTCCCTAGATAACATTTAACAAAATTGAAACTTTTAAATTTGTGTACCTGGTTTTGGCTCTTAGGGGAAAAACCGGCACAGTTTCATTCCTTCTTGAAAATGTTTTGAGGGAGGGGTGAGTTTGACAAATCAGTTAGTGGAAGAAAATCTTTCCTAAAGGCTTAACTTAGTAATTTCAATTATTTGATAATTCAACTTATTTATTCTTGGGTTTCACAAATCAATAACTACCCTCCTATCATAAGAAGGATCACACATTTGTAAAACGGTATTCGATTATGCCACTTGTAGACTGTAGCATCTTTACTGTCCACCCTCATAGAGGGATACTGCCTCTACCCGGAGTTTGTGCGAACATCAATAGTCCGACCTCAAACCCAAGTTTCTCCACCTTGTCTGCTCAATGGGACAAGACCTCATTCCCCCTACTACCTCGGTCTTCGTGCGCATGAAGCTCATTGGCATCACGACCTACTGAACAAAGATACTACCCTTATGCTCCCTGGGTCGTCCAGCAGTCCTTGGATTACATCACTACCTCAAGTCAGGTGTCCTGATAGCCCAAACATCACGGTGCATGCATAATCAACAACCTTTTTGAGTTATAGACATTATCTTTAGCCCTCTCGCACAATGGTCTATCAGCTTGGCTTCAGCCCCACCACTCGTATTTGCCCAACAGGTTCAACGACCTGGCTTCAGCACGTCGCACATGCTCCTTCATGGTTCCTTTGGCACCATGGGCAATAGGGGCTTCTTTTCGGAGGGAGTGCGTCTGTTTCCTTGTGGCCACCATGGCCCTCCTCCCCCGGGAGAATCTTGGTGGGTTCCTCCATCGGGGCCGACCCGGTTCCCTCGAGCCTCCACAGCTGCCCTATCCCCTATCCTCCCTACATTCCCCCATTTCCATTCAACAGTGCCTTGCCTGGACTAATCATTCACATTCATGGGCCATGCCCACCATGGTAGCTAGGTGAGTGGGGCGTCCCAAAACCTCCATTCGGTCTCTTATATCCATATTGAGACCGTCAATAAACTTCTGGCAAAGGTTGGTTGGCCCTGCTAGGTCGGGGGCGAAGGGTGGTAGCTCGTTGAACCTGGTCTCATATTCCGAGACCGTGTGGGCTCCCTAGTGAAATTGGAAGAATTCCACCTTCTTTTCATTGATGAGGTGGGGAGCCAGGTATTCATCCGAGTATCTCCCTTCAAACTCTTCCCAGGTAAGCGGGGTCAGGAAGAGGATACTAGCGTTGTCTCAAAATTTTTTCGTGCTGGACTGCAAGAAAAATTCAGCCAGCATCACCCTCTCCTTTGGGGGTATCCTGATGATACCCATGAAATTTCTGAGGCTCGCCAACTAGTCCATGACAGCCCCGACCTCCTTTTCCCCATCAAAGGTCTTACATCCCAATTGTTGGAGGGTCTTCAAGTATCTGGAGATGTCGAGGAGCGGTGGAATAGGTGCGGAAGGGGGTTAGGATTGTACCTCCTCCTGATGGGTCTAGGACTCAGAGTCTAGGTGGGGCTTGTCGCTAAGGTGGGGCTGTCCGAACACCTTGGTGAATTCCTCATACATTCGCTAGTGTTCGGAACTGATGCCCTACGGGGTTGAGGTAGTTCCTCAGAATTCTGTCTCCAGGATGGGGTTTCCGGTGGAATCAGCCATTGCGGCCCTTGTTATCTTGACTACTCTTTTGGTGTCATAGCTGGTTTAAAGTTTTCTTTAATTAATATTAAGGTTATAAAGTTTTAATAATGAATCAAGGAAAACATAGGCTTTGATACCACCAAATTTATCACGCACCATCCGGTTTGGCCGGGGTTTGATGGACAACCCGCTACTCTCTCGAGCCTCGAGGAGGGGCTCCTCGGGAGTCAAGAGAGTCAGACGTACTACCTGTCATGCTTTCCCTAGATAACATTTAACAAAATTGAAACTTTTAAATTTGTGTACCGACACAGTTGCATTCCTTCTTGAAAATGTTTTGAGGGAGGGGTGAGTTTGACAACTCGGTTAGTGGAAGAAAATCTTTCCTAAAGGCTTAACTTAGTAATTTCAATTATTTGATAATTCAACTTATTTATTCTTGGGTTTCACAAATCAATAACTACCCTCCTATCATAAGAAGGATCACACATTTGTAGAACGGTATTCGATTATGCCACTTGTGGACTGTAGCACCTGTACTGTCCACCCTCATAGAGGGATACTACCTCTACCCGGAGTTTGGGCGGACATCAATAGTTTGACCCCAAACCCAAGTTTCTCCACCATGTCTGCTCAATGGGACAAGACCTCATTCCCCCTACTACCTCGGTCTCCATGCGCATGAAGCTCATTGGCATCACGACCTACTGAACAAAAATACTACCCTTATGCTCCCTGGGTCATCCAGTAATCCTTGGATTGCATCACTACCTCAAGTCAGGTGTCCTGATAGCCCAAACATCACAGTGCATGCATAATCAACAACCTTTTTGAGTTATAGACATTATCTTTAGCCCTCTCGCACAATGGTCTATCAGCTTGGCTTCGGCCCCACCACTTATATTCGCCCAACAAGTTCGACGACCTAGCTTCGACAGAGCAGCGGTTCGGCCCAACAAGCTCGACAACTCAACTTGGCTCAATGGGTATCACGCAAGTTTCCATTATTCAGGTCTTTTAGCCTTATGTATCACATGTCTATTTTGAACGGGTCCGTGCTCATATCCACCGGCCTTGGGCCCACTGACATCTTGAGCCTAAGCCCGAAATTAGCTACCAAATATTTTAAGTAGAGTCACCCAGTTAGGGGATGCTAATTTCGAGGAAACAGTTTTCAAAGTTTAAACTGTCATTCCAACCGGAATGGACGTTATAGCGGTTCTCACTCACTTGGTGATTATGGCGGGGTCGCGCTGACGGAGTCTAGCCTCGTGGTCTCTCTTCTAGAAGTAGGCACTCGAATAGTCGGTCCCTACATGGCATGGATGTCCTTGTTAGGGTATTGAAGTAAGGAATCACACTTCTTGGCATATTTATGTATATGCCTTCATATTTGGTGTTAATTGCACTTTAGTCCCCGAGGTTTATGCGTTTATCTTTATGTCCTCAATTGCCCCCTTTTTCCTTAATTTGGCCCTAGATTTTCTAATTATCCCTTTTGGTCCTTAATTGTATCAACATTGCCCTTGGGTTCCTCTATTTTCTGAAACTGCTATCAAGCACCAAACTTTCCCAAAATTGCAATTTGACCCCAACTTTTCAAATTTTATAAATCGGTCCTCCATTTGATCCAATTCGTCCAATGGACCTTCAATTGGAAGGGAATTTCATAAAAAGACCCTCATTTTTGTCAATTTACCATTTGGCCCCTAAATTTAAAAAAATCCCCAATTTTCTCAAACTTTTCAAAAATTGCATTTTGATCCCAAATCACAATTTTGTTCAATTGACCCCCGAATCTTGGTTAATTGTCCTCATTCTTGGTTTAAATCATCTCCTATGTGTTTTTATCATCATTTCAAGCTTTGAATCACTCGATTTGGCTTGGAAATGAGCTCAAACGGAGCTTCTCTGGAAAATGCAGTCTAGATAGAGAAAGCTTCGATATCTTATTGGTGAGGGTCTAGTGGTCGGAGCTTGGGTTACCACAGTGTTTCTCTCGTCACGGGGATCCTTCCTGGATCAAACCATGCTTCAATTGATGACTTGAGCAGTGTGAATTTTAGTGTTAAATTTTTTGTAGAATTCATCGTGCACAGTATTTTTTGGTGAAGGGTGGTGGAGGAGCTTACTTTTTTTATCTCGAGGCACTCCAAGAGGGGTATAGGGGGTCTGGCTCGGCCGCAATTGGCCAAGGGAAGGCTCGAAGTGGGTAGTAGGGGGCTGGCTGGTTTCCGACCGAGGAGTGGCAGCACTGTTCGAGCTTCCTCGCTCCTCCTCAGTGGCTATTAAGCTGAATGGAGGGTGTGGATGGGTAGAGGACTTCCTCCTTATTCCAAAGACACCCAATGTGGTTTCGAAGGTCGAGAAAAGCCCCGTCGTCGAAGCTCTAGTTTGCAGCTTGCCAAAAAACTCACTATTCTTATTCTTCGCTCGATTGTGGGATGTTGAGAATGAATGAGAGGGTGATCTTTATATAGGGAGCTCGACAACTGTTCAAGCTACCCGCCGGCGTAACACTCGGCCGCCAGAGACCTCATTAGAGCATTTTTCGAGTTACTAGTGACTCCAGCTTTTCCGACGACTCTCTCTCTTCTTTGTCAGCGTCTAAATGTTAAATATGATGACCTGGCAGTCGTGCCACATGGCGTGCTGTGATTGGTCAATTTTTCTAACGTGGAACGCTAGCTCGGCCGCCCCGTCAGCCGTTGACCCATTGATCAGACACGTGGCAATCTCTCATTGGTTGCTCGTGTATATGTGGCATGCTAACGGGGCACCAGCTGATCATTGACCAGATATGTGGCAGCCTCCCATTAGCTAACCATGTCCACATGGCAGCTGACGTGGTGCCAATTGGCCATTGATCGTTAACCGGTCCAATCTGAAATTCGAGAATCGGCCTATTCGGACCTGGTTCGACCATTTTTCTCAAATTTAAAATTTTCAAAATTTATCTAAATTAATTTTTTATCTAATAGTGGTCTCAATTTTTCAATTTGATATATTTAAGCTATTTAGAAAAATAAATTTGTTAACCGATTCATTATAATTTATGCCAGTTCGGTTTGGTTCGGATCGAGTTAATCCCAAACCAGTTCAATTTTCTATACAATTACACTTCCTGGTTCTTCATTTAAGTTTTTGTAAAATTTTGGTTAATTGAAAATTTTCAATTTCATATGTTAGCTATTTTTTATTTATTAAATAACTCGATTATTAATGTATAAACTTATATCAATTATTTTTCTAATTTCTTTTGATATAATTGAACGAGTTTTACAATTACTATATAAGAAAAATTGAGTGTCTTAAATCACTTATAATAGGAGAGAAAATCCGCTAGTAGCTCAATTCCCGTTTGGCTTTGGGGGTGGAGGAGGCGAAAGGATCGATACAAGGGAAGGAAAAAAAATGTACTCTCAGGTCATTCGTTTTGTTGTCAACTTCAAATACATTATACTCATTCATTTTCTTATAAAATAGAGCAACTATGTATATACTTTTTCTTAGAAAAAATAGTTGATTATAGGTGGGAGAGTACAATAGAAAAGTATTATAAATATTTGCATGATCAAAATTCAGTTAAATTATCTTATTTTTTTATCTATAAAGTAAAAGATAAATTATATTTTAAATTAACCATTCCACTATTTATAATTAATTCGGGTTGATACTCTATTTATTTTTTAAAAATAGTATTTATTTACATATTTGACTTTAAAAATTAAATATGCTTATTTAGATACTTTTTAAAAAAATAATTAAATCTAAATTCTACTAAAATTAATAGTTTATGTTAAGCTCAATTTTTCTGGTGATATTTTGGTGATAACCTTTTCTCATCTCATGTTTAAGTTTCATACCAACAATTTTTACTTTGGCACCATCATCAAATGGCAAAAGAATTCAAAAATGCTAAAAATGGAGTATTTAGGTTGGAGAGTCACGAGTTTTGGGGAGAATGAAATAAATTTTGGATGAAAAAATTTCTAATTTTTTAAAAATGGAAGGTTTAAGTATATATTTCAAAATGTAGAATGTAGTGGATCAATTATGCATGTCCTTCCAAACTTCTGTACATATATATTGTCCTTTTTATTGGCCAATTCACCTTCGACCTGACCATCACTCTCTAATTGATGCTTATGAATTAAATAGCCAAGTTTGTCAATTTTCTATTCGTGAGTTCTAATAATTGACTACTCAGCGGAGAAAGGGTTCTTCAATACATCATGGCATAAGATAGAAAGACTAGGAACAGTCGAGAGAATGGACACAAGGAAAATGACAATAAAGCTGACTCAAACAGCCGGTGGAATGTTTTGTTCCAGACTCCACCGCACGTGGGATATAAAAGAAGAAGATAACTTCGAATAAAATAGATTTGGACAATACACCAATAATATTATGAAAGAAGCATTAATAAATAAGAAAAAGCTTCTCTCCTCTTAGAGCAATAATTGGGTGAAAAGACACTAACAGGTGAAAACATTTTCTCCTTTATTGACTACAAATAATTAATAAGGCTCTCCTATTCCAAATTCATTCACCTACTTTGTTGTTGGCTTCAAAATCTCAAAACCCTAATGAACTTACCATATGTTAAATGGGTCATTCTAAATATGTAATCACTTTTCAAAATCAAAATTTAACTAAATGGAAATAGAATTTAAACAGTTAATAAAAATTTAAATTAGAATTGTAAATGGAACCGAATTATAAATTTTATAATAATTGATTCAAATTAAATTATAGTATACTATAATTTTTTAAAATTTTTAGAATTTATTATATAAATTTGAAAATAAAGATTATTGAGCTAAACTATTTTTTAAAAAATAATTTATGTCGAATTGGATGTGAATTAATTATAAAATAACTAAAATTGTTAAAAATTTACCGTAATTAATTTGGAATAGTGTTAAACTGGTTGGATGGATGAGGACATTGCGGGCAAGCGACAATGCCATGCACCACACGCGTAACATTTCCTCTACCTTCGAGACGACTCAAAAATCAGATTTAATCCAATTTTTTTCACTACATTTTTAAAGTCTACTGCATATAAATTAATTTTTACATGGATTTATGTGCTATGAAATGATGAAATCATTGACCTTACTTTACAACTTACGAGAATTCTCTCTAAAAATCATATCTTAATTTTATGGTGATTCAAATTATATAATTTATAACTTTATTTTCCAACCAATAAATCTAGTCATTCAAGTGATATTAGAAAGCTATTTAAGTTAACTTTTCAATACTAACTATTTTGTGACATGCAATATGAGCATGATCAAATAGTGATTATGATTCAACAGACAAAAATAGAGCATTAGGTTCTCGGACCATTTTTGGGAGCCTCAATATTCAAACATGGCTACAAAAATATTATAGAAATCTCTTAATCCTAGATTTCAAATCCAATTGCCTTATAAGATTTTGACAAATATTTAAGTAAAATATATTAATAAAAGCCATGACTAGCCTTAAGTCATAACAAAATATAATAAAATAGAAATGGCAGGTTACTCACCCCTCGATTTGAGTTTATTCAAGTGGTCACATACTCATCTTGGAGTCACCTTTCCAACCCCACTAGTACCATCAGTTGACTTGCCATCTTCGATGAGATCCAGACTCTTAATCTTTTTTTTGTGGGCCTTAGATCAGGCCATGATCAGTAATGTTTCACCCAACCCAGTGGAGCAGAAAATATGACAACTTATGGGGAGCTCTTAGGGATATTATATTTAAGTTTGATCATTTTTTAGAATTATTTTTTTAGGGAAGCAAGGTCAGGGATAAAAATATAATTTTACTAAAGTTAAAGGACCCAATCGAGATTAAGTTTTCTTGAGTGTATTTATTAGGGACTGATGAAGATCTAGGGATCATTGAGAAAGAAGAAAAATATTTGAGACTCGTATGATGGGTTTTGAATGCTAATGACTTAAATGGGACAAAAGAAAAAGTTTAGGGATCAAAGTGTAAATACTAGGATTTGGCTGCCCATAAGTGATTTTTTGGAACTTAGGAATCCAAATAAAGGAAATATAAAGAGTTGAATGAGAGACTTGGAACGTATAGGGTCAAAATGAGAGAGTTTTAAATTATAAAGGGAAAAATAATAACTTTGTCAATCATAATTACCAAAATGTAAACTTTGAAAAAGATAAGTATCTAAGTGAGAAAAATAGAGAATTTCGGGCATGTTGAAAATTTCACAAAATACGGATTTAACCTATGATATGTGTAATGAAATTATAGGAGGGGATTAGTCAAAATCAGTTCGTAGACACATGGGTCGAGAGAATCGAGTTCAATGGGCAAAATTGTAATTTTGGGAAAATGGGATAGTATACTAATACAAGTAGAGATCAAAACTAACCCCGGATATATAATTTGATTTATGTAGATTAAATTCCACAATTTTTCTTATGAGGTTTATACGCCCCAAGGTTAAGGAAAATACATTCAGGATGAACAAGTTCTGATAATAATTGTGAGTGTGATTATTGACAGGGAATCCGGTTAGATCGGTCACTGCACTTTACAATTTTCCATAAAATCCATGAATGTACTTAGTTGTTTCAAAAAGTGCTATAAAAAAATGAAGAAAAACTACATGAATGCATGCACACATAGGAAGATGACATATGATGTGTGTCACACCTCAGCCCGAATGACAACCACCACATCTACTTGATGCTACAATGGTGGGTAACTTCACCAAAGTATAGTTGAAATGATGTAAGGCTTAGAACAAAATATACACAATTTTCAATAAAAATTTAAACTTTTATAAAATATGCAATGAGCCCCAAAATCAATTACAAATTACCTTCATAAATAATACAATTGATAAGTAAAAATTAACTATCATGCACAATGTTCGAGTCATGTACCTTTTTAACATGTTTTGGAAGTCGAGACTGGCGTAAACTCATAGGTGCACCTTTGAATGTACCCGAAATATTTTGGAGAGGGGAGTGAACTCCCAGCCTAGTGAGTGTGTTTACCAACGTTGAGCCATGACATGACTTACAACCCGATCTCTACTTAATTTCTTATTAAATCTTATTCACGTTGTTACTTATTCATAAATACTTAGTTTTCCCCATTTTAGACATAGTATGAATTCCAGGTATTTGATTATCTCAAAATTTATCTTTTCTATCCCATTCAATATATCACAACAATTAACAAAGCACTCCCGAAGGTCACACATGTGCGAACCCGAGGAAAGATAGGTAATGTGTAAACCCTGTCCTCTTATAATAAGAAAACTAGAAAAAAAATGGTCATTTGCAAAGAGAAAACTATGTCGATTCATAAACTTTAATTAATAGAAAAAGGGCAATTTAGGAAATTTACAAATCTCGAGTGATTCAAGTAGTTATAAAAGTCATGGAAAAGGACTTTGGAATGAATTAGAAGAGAAAACCAAACCAGTTCAAGTGAACCAGACCTGAATCGGATTGAATTGGTTTGAACCGGTTTAAACCACCATTGAACTGGTTTCTAAATTCATTTTTCTAGGTGGCTTAAAATATTAAAATTGAAGAATTAAAACCACCATTGTAAAGAGAATGAATTTAGAATTTTTTAATTTTGAAAAACTCAATCGAATTAGGCTTCAATCGATTTAAGCATTGAACGTAGTTCGTACTAGTCCGATCCGGTCCGGTTTGAAACAGTGTCGTCTTCTTCCTTCATATGATAGCATTGTTCACTCACCGAAAAAATTAACAGCACCGACGAAGGTGAAAAGTCTCCTGTCAGGGTGTTTCAAGCAATGAATGAGCACCATAAAGGCACCAATCGGATAGCTAGAGAGTCTTCGAGCTCCCTATATAAAGAGCTCCTCTTCATTTCTTCTCCTCACACCTAAAAACTCCTCCCTCTCTCTCTACTGCTCCAATTTCTAGTGAAGCTCGAACCAGAGCCCCGATCTTGGCATTTTTCTAAGCCTTAGAAGGTGAAGTCAGGTTCCCTAGATTCGGGGAGAATTCAGCTACCCTATGGTAGTCTCCATTCGATCCGAGGATCACCGGAGTAACGTTGGCGTAATCAAATAGTGAAGCAGCTCCGGCGGACCAAAACTGCCCTATTTCGATCGAGCTGAAAACGACCAAATTGAGCTCTACTCAAGTCAAACCAACTTCTCTCAACACTCTCACAGCCCTCATACGATTGAATTAGAGCTGAAAGGTAAGCCAATTTTGCTCCTCTTTGTAATTTTTTATCAGCATTAGAGAGAGAAACGCTGAAACTTCACTAGCCAAATTTTCACTCAATTCGACATGAATTGTTGCAATTCTTGATCCTAGGAGTAACCTCAAGATGAGAGCTACCTGACCTGATTGAAAGCTTGGACCGCCGCACCTCCAACGGTAAGCTTTTGAAGCTTTCTCTATCTAAGTTTAGTTTTTCGATGAAGCTCTGTTTGAGCTCAATTCAGACCCAAATAGCATGGTTCAAAGTCAATTGAATTATATGGAAGTGTAGGAATTGATTCATACATTTAATTGGAGCTATTAACCTTGATTGAATGGTTAATTTGATGAAATCAAATTCGGGGACCAAATTGGGGAAAATTGGGCAAATTTTTGGGAAATTTTGGGAATTTCATAAAATTGAGGGACCAAAATGAAATTTCCAAAAATTGAGGGTCAATTGACCATAAGAAGGAGGTTGGAAGACCAATTGGTCATTTTTTGAAATTTATTGGGGTCAAATTGCCATTTTTGTAAACTAGGGGCAAAATGGTAATTTTTGAAAGGTTGGGAACCAAATTGAAAATTTGGAAAACTTGAACCCCTTAAACGATTTTGAGTATATTGAGGATCCAAAGTGAATTTTTGGAGGTCTCAGGACTCAATTTGGGGAAAATTTAGCATTAGAGACCTAAAGTCAAGGAAAAAGAACTTTAGGGACCTAAATGTAATTAATAAAAAAATTTGGGCTTAATCGTTCATACGTGAGGAACAAATGTTGTTATGCCAAATATTAATAAGTCTGGTTTTCCAAATTGTGTAGGAGCACGAAGGACTGGAACGCCAGCAAGAAAAGCTTGCGTCGATTTGGAAAAATCAACTGAGGACGAACACGTCACGGATAACGGGTGAGTGAGTTATTCACATTATACCTGATTGGGATGATGAGCACCTCAGAAATGAAAAACCACTATTATGTGGAATTTTAACATCACACCTGATTGGAGTGATGTGAGAACTATGTGAAAAAACTAACTAACGATTGTAAGTAGATCCTACCCAGTTAGTATGATGGACTTCCTAGAAGAAAGTAGAAAACCCGCTTACTAGTTGTAAGCGGAGATGTTATCACACCTGGTTGGTGTGATGGATGGAAAATTTTATTTTGTTAGAAGTGTTCTCCCCTGACTATGTGCCAATTCTTAAAACTTTTGGGAGAGCTTCTTGACGAGAGCTGGAATAGCTCAGATAGGCTAGAGGCATCAGTTTTGGAACTTGGGGGCTAAAATGCTCGCTTTTGGAAAATCACGTACAGTAGGCCCAAGGTTAGTTGGCACGAGCAAGAGCTTGTAAACAAACATGATGATAAGCCATGAAAATTCTTAATGAATGATTTATATGATTTGGCCATGGTATCAAGACATAAACGACATACTCGATGGACTAGCACTAGTGCGACAGGACCAGGTCGACGGACCAGTTTAAACAAATAGTTGCAAGTCGAGTTGAGGGTCGAGGCTGTTGGACCAGTGGCACCAAAGATAAATTGCTTTGTGGAAAACTTTTGTTTGTGCATGCACTTGAGGTTCGAAACCATCAAGACGCCCAAGAAGGGTAGTGATGCATCCTTGGGACTACTGGATGACAAGGTGGAGATAAATGCAGTTTGTCGTGCCAGCAGTCAGGGAAGCTTGACATAGCTTCATGCGCATGAGACCGGGGTGGGGTTGGGATGAGGTCTCTGTCCTCATACGAACACAGAGTTGATTTCAGATTTGAGGGTCGGATGCCACGAACATCCACTCATATCCAAGGTAGAAGTGGACAAGCTTCTATCTAGGTGGCAAGTAAAGTCGCTCTGATGCCATAAGTAGGTGCAGTGGACGGGCTGCCCTGCGAATGTGTGATTCCCTTCCTGGTGAAGGGTGTGTGTTGATTGTTAAACAAACCTAATTTGAAAATGAGGAAAATGGTTTTGAATAATCGGGAATGAAAGAAAAAGAATATTTTTGAAAGAAATAAGGAGTCTCGCACACTCCAATTAAATATGTTTTGAATACTCTCTCCCAACACCCATTCATTGAGTTGTCGAACTCACCCCCTCCCTTTACCACTTTTCAGGTAACCGAGGGAAAACCTACCTAAAAATCTTCTTATTGCTGAACCTGCAAGACATGTATGTAAGGATAATATATTCAGTTTTGATTAATGTTATTCCAAGAAAGATACTGGTAAAAAGGATGTCTTACTTCTCACGGATTAGAAAAGGGGAAAACCCTTAATAAACCGAGAGAGTGGCGGGTTGTTGACAGGGATTCGACCAAACCAAGTCGGGGTGTGACAACTCAAATACATTATCAAGACTAGAGAACATAGTAACTAATAGGGATAATTTTCAAATTTTCAAATGCCTTCCAAGAGAGTAACCAAGAGAACTAGAGTCACAGTCTCCAACACTACCCAACCACCCCTCCCTGTGGAAACTCCCTGAGGAGCCCAAACAACCCCACTTGGACTAAGCTCAGAACAACAAAGGTTGTACGAGGAGTTCACTTGAGTATTTAGACAACCTAACCTCATCCCTAAGGCAGGCGCCAACTCTCGAGCTGAACTGGAGGAAGTACAATCTCTTCCTCCTCCTGTTAACCATCCTCCTCAAGTTGAGACTCCCAAATATCTAAAGACTCTTCATCAATTGGGTGTAAGCCTTTCCTCAGATAGAAGGATGCTAGAGTCACCATGGATTGGTTGGCTAACATCAAGAAATTGATGAGGATAGTCAGGATATCACCAGAAGACATGGTGATCCTGATAGAATTCTTTTTGGAGGGTAGTGCCAAAAGATGGTGGGACAATGTCTGAAGCCTGCTTACCTCCACACCCATCTGGGAGCAGTTTGAGGAGAGGTACGCAGAGGAGTACCTGGATTCTCATTTGATTAATGAGAAGAAGCAGGATTTCCTTACACTCTAACAATGGCTTAACTCTATATCGGAGAATGAGATCAAATTCAATGAGTTAAGACCCTTTACCCATGATTTGGCTGGACCAGTAGACATATACCAATGATTCCTGGATGGTCTCAATATGGACATACGAGACCATATGGGAGTGCTAGGATGCCCCCATGGATCTGGTGGCAATGATCGGTATGGCTCATGAATGTGAGCGACTGGTGTAGACCTAACGCCACCGAATGGAGCAAACAAGCCGGAAAGAGGACAAGGGCTAAAACTGTTAGGGAGGATGGAAGGAGCATAATGGTCCAAGATGGGGAAATAGAGTGGGATTTCAAAAGAGGAAGGATATGCCACCACCTTCCTAGAGAGTAATCCCTACCCTGCCACAAGGAAACCCTCACTGTCCTAGGTGCCAAAGGTACCACGAGGGAGCGTGCTTGTTCTATTTTGCATGTGGACAAGTAGGGCACTTTGCAAAAGAATGTCTCACTCTTAGGGAGAACAAGCAAAGGAATACGCTTGGACCATCCCAAGGAAACCCCAGGAATTCCAGGCAGGATGCCACACCCAGAGTACCAGCTAGGGTATACAACCCCACTCAAGAAGAGGCTAGGAAAGACCCTAGTACCATAGCAGGTACTTCCCAAAACCTTCTCAATTAGATTAAGAAAAACCTGTAATTGAAATCTTATTCAATAAAGAAAATATTTTCTAAAAAAATATGCGTTTCTCCAATTAGGGTACGTGCATGTGTGGGGACAAAAGGTCTATGCCTTCTTCGAATCAGGAGCAGAGAGATCTTTCATCAAAGCAGACCTAATTCCAAGTTTACCCCTAGAACTCACCCCTCTAGGACAAAGTCTCAACATCCTCACACCCTTAGGAGAAGGGTTAAATAGGAACAAACAGCTGAAGGGATGTGAGATAAAGATTGGAGGAGTCAAACTCGAAGCAGATTTGATTATGTTACCTCTAAGAGAGGTAGAAATAATCATTGGAATGGATTGGTTGAGTACCCATCAAGCTAGGATGAATTGTGGAAGGAAGATAGTAACTTCCACACTCCCGAGACAAATGTACTAAAATTCCAAGGAGACCAAAGAAAGAATGAAGTACAAATGGTGTCCCATATCAAAACTCAAAAGATGATACAGAAAGGTTGTAGGGCTTTTCTGGCAATAATCATCAATGAAAACTTTGAGGAGAAAGGACCCGAAGATATTCCAGTAGTAAAACACTATCCATAGGTATTCCCGGAAGAATTACCTAGATTACCCCCAAGTCGACAATTTGAGTTCACCATAGAGAACAAACCCTATATCCCAAGCCCCTTATCATATGGCTCCAGCAGAACTGAAGGAGCAACTAGACAAGCTGTTGGAGAAGGACTTCATACGCCCTAGTCAGTCTCCATCGGGTGCACCAATCCTATTTGTAAAGAAAAAGGACGGAAGCATGAGATTGTGCATAGACTATAGATTGATGACTTGTTTGATCATCAAGAACAAATATCCACTTCCATAGATCGATGACCTGTTTGATCAACTGAAAGGAGCAGCCTACTTCTCCAAGATAGATCTTCAGCCTAGCTACCATCAACTCAGGATCAAAGAGAAAGACATTCCTAAGACCGCATTTCGGTCCAGAGACGGGCATTACAAATTTAGGGTGATGCCTTTTGGCTTAACTAATGCCATTGCAACCTTCATGGATTTAATGAACCCAATGTTCCAGCCACAATTGGACAGGTTCATGATAGTAATTATATATTACATTCTTATATACTCATGAACTAGGTTGGAGCACAAAGAATATCTGACAATCACCTTGGAGATATTACGAGAAAACTGCTTATATGCAAAATTCTCCAAGTGTGAGTTCTAGTTGTAGAAGGTAGGATTCTTAGGACACATAGTGTCCAAAGATGGAGTCAAAGTAGACTCGACAAAGGTAGAAGCCATATCCGATTGGAAGGCACCCAGGAATCCCTCGAAAATACGAAGTTTCTTAGGCTTGCTGGGATACTACAGACAGTTTGTGCAGGATTTCTCTAAGATAGCTACCCCTTTGACTCGACTCACCAGGAAAGGAGTGGAGTGTAAATAGGATGAAAGCTATGAGAAATCTTTCTTGGAGTTGAAGACTCATTTGACAACGGCACCTATACTCTCCCTTCCTGACCCAAGTGCGGGGGAGCACACCGTCTATAGTGATGCATCCGGACAAGGACTTGTGTGTGTATTAATGCAACAAGGAAAGGTTATAACCTATGCCTCGTGACAACTTAAGGTATATGAGAGGAATTACCCTACTCGTGACTTGGAATTAGCTGTGATAGTATTCACCTTAAAGATTTGGCAACACTACCTCTACGGGGTTAAGTGTAGGATATACACTAATCACAAGAGTCTTAAATACTATCTAACTCAGAAGGAGTTGACCCTCCACTAGAAGGGATGGTTGGAATTGGTTAAGGACTATGACCTTGTGATAGAGTATCACCCTTGGAAGGAAAATGTGGTGGCAGATGCCTTAAGTTACAAATATCAAACTAAGGCGGTGCAAATAAAGACAAGTTATCTACCCTTATTGCAACAGCTGGGAAGAATGGAGGTGGACTTGAAGGTGGACAAGAGGGAGAAATGCTTGCTGGTTGATGTTGTGATGAGACCCAGCCTAACAGAGCAAATTAAACTCCAACAAAAAGCAGATAAGGAGCTGCAATCCTATCTGGGCGACAGAGTGCTAATCTACAAGGGTAGGCTGTGTGCGACTACGACAATGAATTGAAGAGGTTAACTTTGGAAGAGGCACACAATTCTGTGTATGTGATGCATCTAAGCACTACTAAGATGTACCGCACCCTCAAACAAGGATATTGGTGGAAAGGAATGGAGAGGGATATTGCGGAATATGTAGCCCGATGCTTGTTCTATCAGCAGATTAACACTAAGCATCAGAAACCATCAGGACTGCTACAATCCTTGTCAATCCTAGAATGGAAATGGGAGAACATCACTATGGACTTTGTCACGGGATTACCTGTGACAAGGAAGGGACGACATGCAATTTGGGTCATAATAGACAGATTAACCAAGTTCGCCCATTTTCTGCCAATAAGAGTGACAAATTTAGTAGAACAACTGATCGTCTTATACATGAGGGACATAGTAAGACTCCATGGCGTCCCAATGAGCATAGTATCGGATAGACACCCTAGATTTACTTCAAGGTTTTGGCCAAGTTTGCAAAGTGCCTTAAGAACCAAGCTCCACATAAGTACGACATTTCATCCTCAAACCGACGGACAGTTTAAGCGAACGATCCAAACCTTGGAGGACATGATGAGAGCATGCGTACTCACCATGGATAAGGGTTGGTAGGAATAATTGTGCCTAATGAAATTTGCATACAATAATAGTTATCAAGCCAATATTCAAATGGCTCCTTATGAAGCCCTTTATGGACGACCATGTCGTACCCCTTTATTTTGGGAAGAAGTGGGGAAAGGAAGCTGGAAATGGTTGAACCAATCAAAGATGCCACAGAGAAGATCAAGCTAATTAGGAGTTGCCTTAAGGCTGCTCAGGACAAACAAAAGAGTTATGCAGATCATCAGAGAAGAGATCTGGAGTTTGATGTGGGAGACCAAGTGTTCCTAAAAGTATCCCCAAGGTGGGAAATACTTAGGTTTCAACAACGGGGAAAGTTGAAACCAAGGTACATCGGTCCTTATCCCATCGTCCAAAGGATAGGAACAGTGGCCTACAAATTGGAACTACCTCCAAACTTATAGATAATACATGATGTATTCCATATCTCGGTACTTAGGAAGTACCAACTTGAACCTAGCCATGTGATGGACCGACCTCCACCAGAACTGGAAGAGAACTTGACCTATCAAGCAGAACTAGTACGAATCATCAATCAGAGGGATAAGAAATTGAGGAATAAGAGGATTCCTATGGTCAAGGTTCTTTGGAAAAACGGACTCGTGCAAGAAGAGACATGGGAGATCAAGAGTGTGATGAGGGATGGGTACCCTCAATTATTTGATATGTAACTATTTTGGGGACAAAACCCCTAAAAGGATGGGAGAGTTGTAAACTCCGTCCTTTTATAATAAGAAAACTAGGAAAAGAACTGGTCATTTCCAAAGAGAAAACTAAGTCGGTTCATAAACCTTAACCGATAGAAAAAGAGCAATTTGGGAAACTTACAAATCTCGAGTGACTCAAGAAGTCATAAAAGTCATGGAAAAGGACTTTGGAACAGTGTTATCTTCTTCCTTCAGATGACAACACTGTTCACTTGCCAGAAAAATGAATAGTGCTAGCAAAGGTGAAAAGTCTCCAATCAAGGCGTTTCAGGCCATGAATAAGTGCCATAAAGGCGCCAATCGGATGGCCAGAGAATCCCTGAGCTCCTTATATAAAGAGCTCCTCTCTATTTCTTCTCCTCATACCTGAAAACTCCTCTCTCTCTCTACTACTCCAATTTTTGATGAATCTCAAACCAGAGCTCCAACTTGGGCATTTTTCTGAGCCTTAAAAGGTGAGGTCGAGTTCCTTAGATTCGGGGAGAAGTCAGCTACTAGATAGTAGTCTCCATTAGATCTGAGGATCACCGAAGAAGTGTTGGCGTAATCAACCAGTGAAGCAGCTCTGGCGGATTGAATGTCACACCCTGACCTGGTTTGGTCAGATCCCCGTGAACAACCCGCTGCTCTCTTGGTTCAAGAGGGGCTTCCTCCTTCTTTTACTCAAGAGGAGCCAGGCGTAATCTCAACTTTGTTCCCTGGAATAACATATATCAAATAAAATGCAAGGTTAAGAAAAATTAAGCATACCTGATAGAGGGTAAGGCTTGGTGTTATCCCTAGTCAACTTTCTATTTCCTGAAAAAGGATAAAAGAGGTGGATGAGTTTCTACAACTCAGCGAATGGGTATTTTCAAAAAATTGAAGTTTCGATAAAATAGTTTTTTTTTTCAATTGGAGTGTGTCAGACTCCTTAATTTCTTTAAAATATCTCATTCTTGAAATCTCAATTTTTCATAGCCATTTCTCATCACAAGGGTGTGTTTATCAACCAATATACATCCTTCATCATAAAGGGAACACATATTCATTGGCCAGCACGTTAACTGTACCCACTTGTGGCGTCTGAGCGACTTTAACGACCACCTAGATAGAAGCACGTTCACTTCTACATTGAGAATGAGTGGATGTATGTGACATCCGACCCTCAATCCCGTAACAAAACTCCGTGTTCGTATGAGGACAGAGACCTCATCCCATCCGCACCCCAGTGTCATGCACATGAAGCTAAGTCGAGCTTCCAAGACTGCTGAAATGACTAACTGCCCTTATCTCCACCATGTCGTCTAGAACCCTAGGACGCATCACTACACCTCTTGGGCGTCTTGAAGATCTTGAAACACAGTGCATGCACAAATCAATAATTTTCCACATAAGCCATACAATATGTTATGCCACTAGTCCAACGGCCCCAACCCTCAACTCGACTTGCAGCTGTTTGTCTCAACTAGCCATGTCGCACTGTTGCCAGTCCATCGAGTATGTTGGTCCTATATCGGTACTATAGCCAAACAATTCATTCACTTAAGTTTTCATGGCTTAATATCATGTTTGTTTACGAGCTCTTGCTCATGCCAACCGGCCTAGGGTCCACTGTTCAAGATTTTCAAAATCGGACATATTAGCCCACAAGTTCCAAAATCGAGGCCTTCGACCTATCTAAGCTATTCGAACTCCTGTCAAGAAGGTCTCCCAAAGTTTTAAGTAGTGGCACACAGTTAGGGGAGAGCATTTCCAACAAAATAAACTTTTTGTCTGTCTATCATACCAATCGGGTATGAAGATATCTCCGCTTATAACCAATAAGCGGGTTTTCTACTTCCTTCTAGGAAGTTCATCATACCAGCCGAGTATGATCTACTTACAACCAGTAAATAGTTTTTCAGCGTAATTTCAACATCACCCCTCTTAGATGTGATGGTTAAAATACCACTTAATTGTGGGTTTTATTTTTGAGGGGATTATCATCCCAATCAGGTATGAAATAAAATCTCACTCACTCGATTATGCAGTGATCTCTTATTAATCGGTTTTTATCTCCTTGCGAGCTTCGTCTTAGTTGGCGTTCTCGATATCTCATGTTCCTACACTGTATGAGCATCCTTGTTCATTATCATTTGGCTTGATAGCCTTCATTCATTATTAATAACTAAAAATATCTAACTTTTCAAATCTTTGCTATTTGGTCCCTAAAATTCTTTTTCTTTTACTTTAGGCCCCAAATGCCAGTTTTTCCCCAAATTGAGTCCCGAAACTTTTAAAATTCACCTTTGGACCTCAATTTACTCAAATTCACAAAAAAAGGGTTCAAGTTTCCCAAATTCCCAATTTGGTCCTTAATTTTTCCAAAATTACCATTTTGTCCCCCTCATTTACAAAAATGGTAAGTTTTACCCCAAAAATTGCTCAATTGGTCCTTCAACACCCTTATCATGCTCATTTGGCCAACAATTTTATGAAATTGCATTTCAGTCCCTCAAATTTTTAAAATTCCCAAATTTTCCTCCAATTTCAACTTCCCAACATAACCGAATTTGATTTCATCAAATTAACCGATCAAACGAGTTTAATTGTAAATTGAAGTTAAGTTGGAGTTCCTACATCTTCATACGATTCAATTGCACTTTGAATTGCACAATTTGACACTAGAATGAGCTCAAATGGAGCTTCACAGAAAAATTGGACTTAGAGAGAGAAAGCTTCGAATGCTTACCGTCAGGGGCGCGGTGGTCTAAGCTTTCAATTTAGACAAATAGCTCTCGTTCTGAGGTTTCTCCTAGGATCAAGAATTGCATCAATTGATGCTGAATTGAGTGAGAATTTAGTCATGGAAAATCTGACAGTTCTCTCTCTAGCACCGATTGAAATTTACAGAGGGGATCCAAATTGGCTTAGTTTTCGGTTCTAATTCGGTCGTAGAAGAGCTAAGGATGTAAACCCCGCCCTTTGGAGTTAAGGAAAACTAGGAAAACAACCAGTCAAACCAAGTGAGAAATATCGAACCTGTTCACAAACCCGATCATGAGAGAACGGGGCAATTTGGGAAATTTACAACTCGCGAGTGACCCAAAGGTTTTATAAAACTTTGGAAAAAAATCTTATGACAAATTGGAAGAGAAAACCAGTCCAGTTCAAATGAACCGAATCCAACTAGATTGAACAGGTTTATGAACCGAGTCGATTCATGAACCAGAACCGATAGAGAAAGGGAAAATCTGGAAATTTATAAATCCCGAGTGACCTAAAGAGTCACAAAAGTCAAGAAAAAAGACTTTAGGATGAATTGGAGATGAAAACCAAACCGGTTCAGGTGAACCTTATCCAAATCGGATTGAACAATTTGGACCGGTTTGAACCACTATTGGATAGAGAATGAATTTAGATGAATTTAGAAATTTTTAATTTTGAAAAACTCGGTCGAATTGGGCCTGAACCGACCGGTTTAAGCTTTGAACCCTATTAAGAACAGTGTTGTCTTTTTTTTTCAGATAACAGCACTATTCACTTGCCGGATACAGTGCCGGCGAAGTTGAAAAGTCTCTAGCCAAAAAGTTTTATACAATAAATGACCACCAATCGGACGATCAAAAAGTACACGAGCTTCCTATATAAAAAAATCTCTACTTATTCATACTCTACACAACTAAAAATACAATTCTCTCTCAACTACTCTAATTTATAAGAAAGCTTAAACCAAATATTTTATCTTTATTAACTATAATATAAATATTCTCATATATTAATATGGTATTTTTAATTTACTTTATCATTGTTTGCATACTTTTCTAGAAAATCTTCTAGATATCACTAAATTCAAATATTACTCAAAGTTTATCATGCTTAATTTTAAAATTTTAAAATTCACATAATTGAGCTACCAAAAGTGAGATGTTTTTTAATGAGAGTCCAAGAAGAAGTCAAATCAAGCCTCGAAGGAGATGGTCAAATGGAATATGACGTATTATTTTGGGAAGCATTGAAGGGGTATGGAAAAACTCTCCATCAGTGCACCTTATGATGTAATATGGCAGCCATTTTTTTTTGTAATATACTCATTATCGTTTACGCGTGCACAGTAATTCTTTGATATTTGGCCGTATGCAGCATGATATACGTGTATATATTGGTGTATGAGAAAGAAAACCACACGCTTTGTAGGGCACTCATGAGGAGCTGAGTAGGGTCGGCTGTTCACTCACCTAACCATCATTTTGCCTAGACATATCACACAATGGATCCTTCCTACTTTTCCCCACCTCTTGCTAGTCGCTTTTCAATCCTTTCAGCCTTTCTTTTCCACAGACCATGCATGCATTATCATGTCTGCTTCCCTTGTCCACTTTTCATGTCATAAATTTTATTGAATATTAATCATATAATTGACTCCTTACAATCATATCATATCATGTCATATATCTACCTCCCTCTGCCCTTTCTAACTCTATCTCTATCTCCATCCTCCAGCGGTTCACCTTCTATTATCTATTCTCAGGACGTTTTTCTACTCTGCTTCACCTGATCATCCATCCCAAGACCAGATGGGCTCAGCTTCCTTACATAGGAGGCCTCAAACTCTCCGATCAATCTTCCTCCTCATCCCTTTAATTCTCCTCCTCCTCCTCCTGGGACAACATTGCCGAGGATCAAGACCCTATCCAGCAGCAAGAAATGAGTTCAAGATCAGACCGAAGTCTCGGGGAGCCTATGGCGATGCTGGTCACTTCGTTGGGTTCTTGCCCAGAGGCTTTCCCATCCCAGCTTCTGGCCCTTCAAGGAAGCATAATGACATTGGCTTACAGAGCTTGCATGCTTCACCTTGAATCTCTCCCTCCACCAATCTCTTTTTATACCATATACACATGCAAATATGTAGAAATATAAATAAACTTTAACCTAAGGTGACTTGCCCTGATTTTCGTTCTTCCCATCCTGCTTTTGTTTCTGAGGCTGTCTTAGTCAGTCATCTTAGTTTACCTTCATCCAAAGTTACCAATTAATGGGTGTTAGTGGTTGTAGTGTATGTAAATTCATGTAGTGTATGTAAATTCTGGGTCTCTGATTGATGGCAGAATTGCTCTGTGATGATAAGACTCTCTCGCTGTTCTTTTCTCTCATCCATCAAGAAAGTATCACGGGAGTGAGACTGCTGACTCAGTATAACTCCAGAAATCTTCTTTAATCTTATGTTACTTTCTGTGTGATTGCTCAGAATGTTCACAAGTTAAATTTGCTTGTCAGGCGCTTCTGTCTTGTCCACAATATTATGATTCACATTTGCCCCCGAGGATTTGCATATATAAACTTCTCTGGGAGGGGTTGAATTCTTAACCTTAGAAACATTTTTGGCTGCTATTCTAACGAATCTTTCAATAATATTAATGTTGGTTTTAGATAATTTGGAAAAATGAATTATTGGTTTATAAGGGATGAATTGAATTGAATTGATAAGTAATGTTCAAATTTAATAAGAGATATTGTTCATACTAATATAAAAATATAAACATATAATATAATATTATGATGTAATTTTAATGTTATATTAAATATTTTATCTATCTAAAATCGTATTATAATAATATATCATATATATATATATATAAACATCAATCATGCTCATTTTTTATCAAAATGTTTTGATATGGCTTGAAGATCTATTAGGACATGCCATTAGTTATTTGAATAAGCCATTAGTGAGTCAATACATGGAGGGTGTGTATTTGTTCATATAATGGTGTCTCTACAATATTATAATTTTTTTCAATATATTTGGTTCACTAATAAAATAATTAATATTTTACAATATGTATTGTTTATTTATTGTCACAATTTAATCACATTAATCCATTATACAATATATCCAATCCTCTCAGCAAATAATTTATCTAGATTAGTTCAAATGAAATATTTTTCTTTGAATGATGTTATGACAAGAGAAAATAATTATTTGTTTTTTATTTTTCTATAAAATAAGATTCCCACCAAAATAAATATAAAATACAATAGTAGATCTTCCTATTCAACAAGCCTGAGTGAATCATGTTATAATATCATGTGGGTGATCTGAATAAAGTTATTTTTTCGTCGGAAGCCATTAAGATATTTAAGAATCTAAATTGTGGCATTCTAATAAATAGTAAAAGGAGATGAAATAATCTCGCTTACCAAATTCACTAGATAAGAAATAACATGTTAGTAATTTTTAAATAGTTCAATTTGTCAATTAGTATTCGATATTTCTCAAGATAATGTAATAATTCTCCATATTTTAGCATAAGTTTAATCTCATAGGTGAATGGATGGTTATTTCTCAAGATAATGCAATAATTTTCCATATTTTAACATAAGTTTAATCTCATGAGTGAATGGACAATTTACAATTTGCAACAAACCAGCTTTTTTTAGCATATTAAGTATATATTTTATTTGACATATTATAATTTTATCATAAAATCTTAATATTTTACTAAAATATTATTTAAGATTTCTAAAATCCCTAATGTTTCACCAAAAAATTTATCTTGTAACTAATATAAAGAGTTTTCTCTTACAAATGACGAAAAAATATTGACTGATCATTAGTGCTTTAATATCAAATTAATTGAGAGAATTTGATAGATAACTAAATTATTCACGAGAGGATGGCTTAAAAAATACATATTTTGATTACCTTTTCCTAAATGGAAAATTCAAGTGATTGTGTCACTCATTTTCAAGTATGCCACAGGAAATACATTATTGCCATCTAGTTGTTGTATTAACCAATGTTTAATGGCAGCAAAAAATAATACAAATATGAACATAATGGCAGCAAAAGTAATATAGATGAACATATTTAGGTGTATTATCACTATAAAAAATATTAATAGTAGTTTTAAATTGAGTTTATATAATAGAATAAAAAATATATAATTTTTGAAATACCTCTTCTAAATTTAATAAGAAAAATCTTAATAGTATAAGAAAATTTATCAATAAAATAATAAAATAACCAAATTTAAATATGAATTCAACAAAAAATGAACCTCATACATCATAATGTACTAATGCGAAAAGAGTATCAAAAGATTACCTCTTCTAGATTACCTACTCTAAGACGATTACAAATTTGAACGAAGCTTGATCCATTAACCTGAAATACCTTGAACTTCCATTATTATTGTAAATATATCTTTTTTTTTTCATTTTTCGTCTGCTTTTATGTTGTGGCATCTTAAAATCGGTGGTGAGGTTGACGTAGAATCTTTGTAATTAGCATGCAAATGAAGGTGTGTCCCAAAAAATACATTAAATTATAATTTTGTATAATATATTAAAATTAAAATAGGAGCTACATGACTATGAGATCGTGACGGTCTAAATAATAATTACATAAGAAATACAAGTATTTATATATTCACAATAAAATTAAATTGAAAATAAATAATTTTTTAATGTAATAATATAATATTTATTTAAATGTTTTAACTATTTAAAATAACATCACCGAACCTCCTTTCACGTACTTTTTTTTTTAATGGTGGATTGTTGGTTGATAAGACCACTTTTAAAATTTAATATTGGACAAGATTAATAAATAAATAATTATATAATAGTATATTAATAAATTAAAATTATATAAAATATTTTAACCATTTTAAATAATATTAAGATATCAAAGTAGGAATTTTTCCAATAATATAGAGTAAACTTTTTTTTCACATCGTTTTTAAAAAGTTTTGCTTCTTTTCTTTTTTGTTTTTACTCATTCGTCTCTTCCTGTAGTAGTGTCCAGTGGATTTTCACTGTCATTTATTAAATTACCTCAATAGATTGTGCTCTAGGTATAGATTCTAAGTGAATTAGTAATACTACTACCATTACCTATTTAATATCTATAAACCATTATATAACTCAAATATTTTATATATATGGTATGAAATTATCTTCAGTTATTACTCTTAAATATAACTTAATACCTAATATTATTTATTTATACTTTGTTTATATCACAAACAATAAATAATATAACAATACAATTATTATAAAGATTAACTTACTATCTATACAACACAACAAATATATATTGGAATAAAGATTATTATGTTATCTGTTCAATTCCTATAATTTAAATTATAATCAAGTGATTAGGTAACAAAATATATCTTAAAAATCATAATAAAATAATGGACGAAGTTCCTTTCCAACTTCAATCTCATAAATTCCTTTAAAAAAATATGGGATAAAATCCTTAATTTAGAAAACATGGATCATAATCACTTTTTTAAAAAATGCAATTAAAATATTTTTCACTTTTAAATAACATGATTTATAATCCTATTTTTCAAGAATATGAGTAATATCTATTTTAAAAAAATATGATTTATAGACTTATTTTCTAAATAGAAGCTGAAATATATGTTTTATAAAAATATAAGTCATTATACAAGTTTCTAAATTAAGAATTAAAACACATATTTTATCAAAATATGGATTACCATCCAAGTATTTAGGTACAGGTTTTAAAATATGGATTAAAGTTAAAGATTCATAAAAATAAATTCAAAAATAAGTATCAAGAATAATGTTGGTTCAATCAAACTATCAACATAATTAAAATAATTCTCACCTCAACCAGAAACATTTTTTTCTAGGGAAATTTTCATGTATTAGTGTCCCTTTAATAGTATATGGTTCGTCTCTTACATATTATACATTAACATATTTTTACTTTTTGATTTACTAATATCTTATTTAATACTTTTTACCCTAATATTTTCAAATTTATATTTTACACCCTTATACTATATTCTCAAAATTAAGTCAATTTCAAAGATTAGCAATTCTAAAATTCTTATTTTCTAAGTACAAATTCAATACTTGGAAAATTAGGAGTACGGTTATTATTTTTCTCAATCAACCTTAAAATTTTCATTTTCCCAAATATGATTTAAAGAGCATTTTCGTTATTTTTCCCTTGTGTTGTCTTAACTACGTGGCTTTTTCCATCTCTAAAAAAAATGTGGCCTTGATGATACGCATTTTTCCAACATCCAAACGTACCCTAAACCCTCTTTTCATTTCATCCAAACATGACCTCATGGGAATTTTATAATTGTTCGCATGATGGTCACTTTATATATTTGTACCTCCTCCGGCTCAATTATCTACTGCTTCAAAAAGCTTTACAGTTTCCTTCAGTTGATGCTTGCCCAAGAAGCTCCCAGCATCCTCAGTTCTTCGAAAATCACCCCAAAGATCCTCCTTCAACCCTTATTGAAGCTATTTTGGTTTCTTGGTGACCGATTACATGAGAGCCTTTATTCCTTGGGTCTTTCGGACTTAGGTAACCATCCCTCCTCCATTCCTTTCATCCCGTGGCTCAGTTCTCCGATCCCCCAGTTCGTCGTCCTCATGTGGGTTCCACCATGTTTGCTCTCCAATGAGTCGTCTAAGGATTTTCGTCGTCTGATTCCGGTGACACAACTGGAGTTTTCATCTGCTCAGAAGCTTTCGTGGACACAGTCATCTTCTAGGGTGTGATTGGTAGTGATTAGAATGCATGCATGAGGTGATGCAATCCTCACTCACCCTATGACCCACTTGTGACTACGTATAGTTTACTCTCCGCTGTAGATATACTCTCCCTCCTTCTGGAGGAATTTCATCTTTTAGATGGCCAAGTATGCTCATAGGTGGCGTTATGCAAGCACATCTCCAGAATCGCGTGTGACAAACAACCCAGCTTCACTAAGAAAGGAGGGTAAGGTCCAATTAATTGAAGGTCCAGCCCAATAGGCATGGAGATCTCATGTCTTTGGGAGTCTGAACCCTGCGAGTGCAAAAAGGCTGGGAGAGTCTTCACCCTCTTCATTTGCAGAGCTCAAAGCTTCTCGCTCAATCCCTCTCTGTCTGTCTATCTACATATGACGAAGTTCAGGAAGCTCGGCAGGCCCACCGGCCACAGGATGTCCATGCTCAGGTACGGACGGCACTATTCTTTTCAGCAATTCATTTTTATTTCTTCTCGATCTGTTCACTTTGATTAATTGTCTCAGGATCGGATATTCTTCCAGAATGTGTCGACTTTGAATATTTGTTCTGATGGTATTATCGTTGAACAGGACCATGGTTTCGCAGTTGGTGAAGCACGAGAGAATTGAGACGACCGTTGCAAAGGTGGCTTGTTTTTCCTCTGTTCTCCAGTAGTTTTTTTTTCAAGCATTCATTTGTGTGAGGGTAATTTGATCAGTGTTATAAGTTTATTAACGAATCTATTTGATTGAATGAAATATGTTGCATATCTCAGCATTTGTCTCTATGGTTGCCCTGGACGAACCTTTTACCTAAATATATTACGTAAAGTAGAATATCTTCTAATCAAACTATATCAGTATGCAGGCTAAAGAGGTCAGGCGACTTGCGGATAATATGGTGCAGCTCGGAAAAGAGGTGTGTGTATCTTCCTTTCATTGTTCCTTGTATTGAATTTTCTGCCGGACTGGCAAAGACTAGATAGCAGTATCTACTTCAGTATGTTATAGAACAGTTGAACTGTGTGTTAGAGATGGCAATGCACATTCAAGGATGATTGGGGTGATAGAATTTTAGAGGCTCCAGGGTGTCCTATTGGTAAAACGAGCCCCCTTATTAAATGGGATAGTATTGAATAAAATAGCTGCTATGGGAGGTTGATAATTGGCTTGACTGAGGGCATGGAGGGGTCTTAACTGTTTTAGTCGTTTCTCTGCCTTTGCTGTGATTATACCCTGCTACGGGTACCTCACATTCTCAGAGATTTTGGAGTGCTGTTTGCATTATACCACTATCTTCTACTGCAGGGCACCCTTTCAGCAGCAAGACAAGCTGCTGCTTTTGTCCGTGGGGATGATATTCTTCACAAGTTATTTACTGAATTGGCTTTTAGATACAAGTGAGTGTAAACCCATAAGAATTCTTGTCTCTCTGTTTAACAAGGTGAAATCCTCTGAGCCCCTGTTGTCACTTTCAGAGATAGAGCTGGGGGATACACGAGACTTCTTCGCACTCGGATACGGGTTGGCGATGCGGCTCCCATGGCTTATATCGAGTAAGTTGTCACGCCAGTTTTCCTAATATTTTGTTGAGTGGATAAGCTGCATATGCCAATTACTGGGTTGAAAGGACATTACAGTTCAAACATGGTCTTGATAATATTCAAAATTTTGAGCATCCGTTCTGATAGCTATTTGAATTATGTAGAAGGTAAATGGCACGTCTTGCTTTTCAGCACATGTCAGTTTAAGAAATAAAAGGCAGGATATAATTGCTTCACTAGTACCACTTTCACATTTGTCATTTGGGCATTTCTGGTATCAGGGAGAAAATGAAAGAGAATCCGAACTATGGATTTGCAGCAATTCTTACAATTTTAATGGCATTATGTTCCCTGATAATATTTAGATGTTTGAACAGGTTTATCGACAGGGAAAATGAGCTTAGACAGTCAAAACCGCCAGCACCACAACCTTTGCAGAGGCCATCATTGGATCCATGGACAAGATCTAGGCTGTGCAGGCAGTTTGCACCACCCAAAGAGGAGAAAAACTCCTAGCCTGAATCATGATCAATTAGGTTTGATTTGTAACTTTTGAGTCATGTTTCATCTAAATACATTTCAGACAAAGGAAGAAAAATTCCCCCCAGTACCTTTCGCTTTGAGAGAGTAAAATGAATCATTAGTCAATTTATATTGTTGGTAGGATCATTATATGATAGTGTTTGTCATGCTAAATAAAAAAATATCAGCATTTGATATTTGATTGATACGGTATACCTTGAAGGACCTGTAAATTGGTCTCTCTTGTTAGTCATGTTGGTTTTATTGATTCTACTTTGGGGATCCTGGGATGTGGGAGGGAGAATGGAGAGCAATGCTAAGCTCTTTTAGACAATAATTTGGTATGCAAATATTTATCTGGACAATGTTAAGCTCAACATCATTAGAACTAACATTAGAGAGAATCCTCCAACTTGAGTCGGCATGGGCCATCCATAGTAGGATGAATAATACAACCCAAGTATTGCAATTTGCAACACATTTCCTGATGGTCATCATACTTGTTTTCCACCATGACATCATTTTAGCCTTGTGGAAAATTAATACTGTAGTTTATGAAGGCCAGCACTGCAAGTTTGTTATGTTAGCTCAAGTTCTTAGCAAGATAAGTGGGCAAATAGTTTTAACAAATCCAGTGACTTTGGATTTCTTGGCTTAACTACAATACCAATAAACCATGTTGATAACTCTTATCTCTTTCACACCAAGAGTGAAAGACAAATGAAATTATATCAGGTATTTTGCTCGTTCTTGCATATGACTAACTATCATCAATATTAATCTATTATGACATCGATCTTGTCGGAGGCCGTGTTGTCGAAATGACGAGTATGTCCGAGCTTCAATATAAAAACACAAATTAGCTTAATGTTTCTCAGAGGTTCACCTTCCAAACCATCACTACTGAAGAAGAGAATTCTCACATAAGTTACAGTTAAATCTTGAGAAAAAGATCTCGGAAATCTCAGCATATTACTGCAGAGAGCAATGAATATATATAATATATTCAGAACAAGAATGAAAAAGAGCAAAAATCCCACAGAAGACTGATCAACGCTTGACCCACTGGAAGCTTTTCCTTGCTTTTGCTTTTCCAGGCTTCTTCCTTTCCACTACTCTCGAGTCCCTCGTCAAAAAGCCAGCTGCCATTAAAAGACATAAGAAGTCAGAATGCAATCAGCATACGCCCATAATAACCAAAGACTACCTAAAATGTACCCTCAAATGATGATGATACAGTTGGTAATCATGAGCAGATCCACTTCCATTCATTATTCTTTTCTTGAAATGAAATTTGACTCCAGGAATACCACCAAGGAAAATACACAATGGTTACAAGATTGGAGGAACATTTACCAGCTCTAAGGGCAGGGCGCAAGTCTGGTTCCCAGCATTGCAAAGCTCTGCTAATCCCAAGACGAATGGCTCCAACTTGACCTGCCCCCATAAGAAATTTACTTTTATTCTCATATGTAGGTATGACAGGTCTAGTGGTACCAATGGATGAATTCAAATTTAACAAGGCACTGTCACACTTGGAACAATCAACTCAATCTTTTCACGCTCACTATTTACTTGGGTAATAAGAGCTCTCTCATTTCAGATTTAACAAAAAACTACATTTGTGCCAGCATGTGATAGAGAGAAACCAAAAAGCAAGAGAACCATTATCAGCCACATGCCTTCTCTAGATTCTCAATAGCTTCTTTGGATCACCAACTATGCAAGAGAATATAGGAAAGCTTTAATCTAAACAGATGAAACAGAGCTTACCTGTAGTAC
This sequence comes from Trapa incisa, assembly GCA_030064435.1. NCBI lineage: Eukaryota > Viridiplantae > Streptophyta > Magnoliopsida > Myrtales > Lythraceae > Trapa > Trapa incisa. The sequence goes on along the minus strand of CM057776.1, from coordinate 19,399,459 downwards.
CACCTCCTTTTACAGTACAACTGACATCCCATAGACCCAATGTTTTTGTCTCTGAGAAAGGCCGGAGAAGAGCTGCACGGTGATCAAGCATTGGAAAATACACATCAAATTCTTTATCATTCACTGAGAATTTCCCGCTACCAGGCTGGATCCAAACCCGAGCTATGCTGCATTTCCTCCTTCCAGTCCCATAAGCCCTTCCCTTATCATCCACTTTCCTCACTCTTGACTTGGCAATTTCCTCCTGTTTTTGGCGCTCAATCTCAGCTCTTGTAGATTTTTTCGTGTTCTTCTCATACCTTATATCCTCAATCACACTAAGAGGTAGCAGTCCTTCGATGCCTTCAAAGTCCTTGAGCGCAATCAAACTATCCAGCATATCATCTGTTATTCCTGAGATAGCAATGAGGTCTCCAAAAGCCCGATTTGGACCTGCAACAGTTATCAACAGTATGGATCCCTGTAGAATATGAAATGCTGATATAGTGCAGATCAAGGTCCAAAACACTTGATTCTTCATAATCAGAAATTTGAATATATTAATGAGACTTAACACCGCTGATTGTCAAAGTTTGAAATTTTCAATTTCACCTTTTACTATGTCAGTCAACTCTTTCTCTTCATTCTCAAGCGCCCTCAACTGTTCCTCGTTCATTTCTGCCTTCAGCCCTCCCACACCCCCGTCCCCAGCCTTTACATCAACAATGCCACCAGCACCCTCACTGAAATCGAACAAGTCATCCTTCACCTCGTCCTCCCCCAGCTTCCACGGCTCAAAACCATCTGCAGTAAGCCAGTCATCTTCTGCCTCGCCCTCCTCCTCTGCTCTATCACTTATACCAGCAATGTCCCCACTGGATTCTTCGTTGAATAAACGGTCAAAATTCCCATCATTCTCCTTAGGCAGATTCCAAGGGTCGGACATCTTGGGGGTTTTGCCACCGTTGCCATGATTTGATGAGAAGTGCCTCAGGAAGGAAGCAATAGCAGGTTCCTGCCTAGGGTGGTGTTGAGCAAGGGGCGGAGGATAGGATTGGATTTTGGAAGTGATAGACGATAGTAGACGCAAATTGGAAGATCGGGGAAGAAAGCGGGAGAGCATTTTGGATGGTGATAGGATATAGGGGAGAGGACAAGTGATCTTCAACCCTGAAGAGGTGAAGAGTGGGACGGATTAATGTTTTAGAGGGGAGGAGAGATGGTCAATGACATAGATTTAGTCAACCTACAAAATTGGATCAAAACCCATTTAAAAATAGCAATGGGAAGTGACAAAAAAAAACCTTAATATGTCAATTTAAATCCCTATCGTCTGGCTGTCAAAACAAAATTCCACTATCTGATCATTTTGACCTGCGAGAGTCTAACGGAGGCCGTCGCAGAGACGAACTTCTAGTTTTTTCTCGTCCGTCCAAGCTGTAGCGCTGAGCTCCTCTAACTCAGTCCGTCGACTGTCCAGCTTCTGCACTTTGCAGCACCGACCGATTCCTGTCAGATAATTCGACCATAAGATGATTAGGAATCGAAGGAAATCGATCAGATCAGGAGAATGGCCGCCGACAGGCCTCGGGCCTTGACTATGCTGTAGAAGCTGACAGTGAAAGGGGAAGTTGGGGCGAAGCCGAGGCGTTGCAGCGGAGACACGGAGAGCAGGAATGCCACTAAACACCCGGAAGCAGGCTTGCGGTTGCTCCGTACACCGCCCACATAATGTAAAGGATAATAATGAAAATTTAGAGAGCAACGAGGGAGAGTTGATAGCGAAAACGACGATTAGGGTTTTGAGATGAAATTTATTTTTCATTTTTTATTATTTATTGCTGTTTTTGAATTAAATAATTTGAAATAATTTAGAGTATAGAGTTTTGTAGTGGTGGAATAATTAATTATTTTATAATAAAAAATAAATTTATTTGAATGGGCGAAGTATTTGGGTTATTTTTTGATTAAATTAATTTAATACACTTATTTATTATTTATTTTTATTGTTATATATTTTATATTAATTTATATAATATAAATATTTTATATAAAAAATTATTGTAAATATACATTTAATATAATTTAATTATATATAATATGAAATAAATTATTTAATTTAATTAAAATATAAATTTGTATTTCTATTTTTTATTAATAATAATTTATTAAAAATTTAATATATTCAAATTTATTAATTTATTTCCACTCTAAATATATAGGAACATCATATATTAACTATTACTAATAAAAGATAAATTAATAATAATTTGTAGAGATTTATAATGTTATCAAATAAATAAATTTTTAGTGAGTCTCTAATAACAATACAAATTATATCCCAATCATGACTTCTATATAATATTTTAATAATAAATAATATGATTAAACCTAGTTGAACTTAACTATAGTAGTCTAGAAAATAAGATTTGAATTACTTATTCACCCTACAACATAAGTATTATAAGTATTATGATGCATATATTCAACTCCATAATTAAACATTAATTATTTACATTTAAGATCAAAAGTTTCACTTTTCTATATAATTTAACATTTAAACTATATATTTTTATTATGGTATGCAAACCTTATATTTGCACATTATAATACTTGAATTTTATATTTTTATAATACTTCGTGTATATATATATATATATATATGAAGGTAGGAAATAAAATTTTTAAAGATTTTAAAAAGCACAAAATATTTCTGATATATTTGTATAAAAGTAATAAAGAATTATTGATGGTAATAGATAAAATAAAGTAAGTAATGAATCAAAAGGGTTGCGAGACCACTCAATTTTTTACCCTGTTATTTACATTTCTAGAAATATATTTTGGTAATAGAATTAAACTATTATAAATTAAATGAATTAATGTGCTTTAAATAAATATATATTAATCCATTTTAAAATAATGAAAATCGATTAAATTAGAGTTCATGAATAAAGCTGTTATTAAAAAAAATAAGCTGATTGAATACCATAGAAGGGTATTAATATAGTAATAAATATTATTACGCTAAATTATAACAAATGATTTGTTAAAAGGCGAATAAATAATAAGTGATAAATTATCTAAGGTTATTAGATGTAAATAAAAGATAAGGTAACAAATGTGAATCTCTAGCTAACATTACTAAGAAAATCGAATGATTCTTGGGGCATCACGATAATTAATTTGTAAAGATTTAAGGAAATTTTTTATAAAGTAAAAAAAAATGCATGGATAAATAATGTGATATGGAGAATGGGTTCTTATTAAAAACTCAATAATTAAGATTCAAAATTAATGATTAAAAAATGATGAGTAATTATAGACATGAAACATGTATAATAGCAAACTGAGATATGCTAAAACAAGTGTCTATATTGTAAGGTTACAAAGAAAATATCACAATAAGAACTCGAACGATGTATGGATGTAATATACAAGTACATGAGATATGATTAACCAAAAGTAAATGTGAGATATTAAGGTTATTGTGATATGGTGACTACAAATGTTGTTTGTTGGGCCAAGTGCCAGAGAATTATTGAAGCATTCCATGTTATTATGGAATAAAAATATAAAAGTGGACTTAGGATCTCAAGGATTATCATTGGAAAGGAAGTGACACTTATGTACCATAGGTGTATTATTAAGGAAATCCATGTGTTTTGTGAAAAGATAGGGAATGATTTCTTAATCTTCAAAAGGGTAAAAAATGTATTGATTTATAAGTATGCAACAATTTAAGGTACAATAGTCATATAATGAGAAAATGAGACGGAACCCTACATGGATACATGAAGTATAATAAGGAAGAAGATCCTAGCCATAGACCTCTAATTTTAAATGGTATTTATAAAAATGAGACATCAACAAGTGATAGGTTAATTGAAAAGCTCCCTCTAAGGATGAGTAGATAAGGATACAAGTGAGACGACATATGAGTGAAACCTTATGACGCTTAAGACTTGAGAATTAAAGAAAATAAAAAGAGAATTTACACATCATTCCATCCTAGTTCTCCCAATCTTAATATTGTGCTCCTTGTTAGTACATGACAAGTGACATTTATACACGTGTGTCCCTTAGGGTATACCTTATCATACGACTCGATCGTTTATGATATTCGGTGTTGTTACGTCCTTCAGTATTCCAGGACTTGTTTCCCTAATCTTCGAGGTCCTACTTTTCTATTCCTTGAAATCTCTTGCTATATCCACTTAATTTGTTGTACTTTCGTTGTGTCTTAGGGTCCTCACTAACTATTTTGGTTGCATTAGTTTATACTCACTTGTTATAAATTCCCTTCCTTGTAATATCTCAAAATATGACAATTATTTTTTAAGCTTTTATAACATAGCTCCCTTAAAAACATATTTCATTTCAACCCCTTACAAAACCTAAATTTCCAAAGGGATTTTAGGGTATTTCCACAATTTCTATTGATTCCTTCATGTATCCTTAGATATCTTGTTGGATTCTTCTTCTTGGGCCCTTAGTGATGGTTTTCCTCTAGTTATTGCCCCTTAGAACCATTGCTCATTACAATGACCTTTCATTTACAGGGGTCTCAGTATTTTAGGGAGTGAGAGATAGGTATCATCATAGTTTTTTACTGGAAGTTGTCCCGTGGGATTATTCAAGAGATGTGCTCTAGTTGGCCACACTCATGGAATCTACCACATGATACGTGTTTGACTCTTGGTGCTATTATTAAGGGTGAGTCTCTTCTTCCCGATCGTTTGTCTACGAGAGTGATGGTTGTTGTTCCAAGCGATAGAGGTTCAAGTCGGTACTCTTGATGTGAGCCTCCTTTAAAAATTCCTATTATTTAGCCTAAGTTCCACTTGATCCTCTAACTTGACTTCTCATTCTTTCTTTTTTTTTTCAAAGTGGCTTTATCTTGTATGATTTATGGGTTCGCATTCATACACCTTCTTATCACTAGTGTCAAATTAGTGGGGTATCTCAAACTTCCTAGTATGGTCCTCATGTCTAGGTTAAGACCATGAACAAATATTTAGCATATATCCCTTGACCTGATGAAGTATGGAGCAACGAGTAATAGTTTGAAAAACTTTTTCTCGTACTCATTCTCCATTCCAACCTTTTCTCATCAACCATGTGTGAGCTATATACTTTTCACTCAACCTATAAGGCTAAAAATCTTCTCATATATATTGTGTAAGAGTATTAGGTAGTCTCCTAGGCATTGGTGCCGACCAAAATAGTGGATTGATATGCCAAAATTTTTCATAAAATCAAGTAATTTGGTGGGCCAGTGGGAGAGAATTTTAAGGTTATCATTCGATTGTATTTTTTTGGAGTGATTTTTCTAATTTTGAGAGATAAATTTGATATATTATATATAAGATAACTCACGAAAAACTAATATAAAACTTATTTGCTCAATCATAATTTTTTATATCAAATTTGACAAAATATTAAGTTGATTTGGTATTTCCATAGTCAATGAATATGCATGGCAAAGAAGAATAGTAGTGGAGGGAGGGGTTAAAAAAGGGGTCAAAGTCAGACTAGGAAGACGTGGTTTAATATGTTCAAGCGAATATTTTGTTATTTTTTAATTTTAAATTAGTATAAAAATTATATTATTATCATTTTTTAAGTTATCTTATTAATTTAAATCATATTTTCTCGAATTCGAATTTTCAACTTTACAAAATTTTGATTTTTTTTGCTTGATTAATTGATTTGTAATCCTATTTAATTTTATCTCTTATTTCTAATTTTTATTCATGATTTAATATTTATTTATGTTATAATTTAATTTAATTTTATTTATAAAAATTTCCATGGTAAGGTAGAGTAAAATCGAAAAAGGTTTTACTTTCCTTACTTTCAAGGATAAAAGAAATATAACTTTGCTGCTGCTCTCTCGTATTTATTTCTCCCATTTAGTGTTAATATCAAAATGTAGAAGTTTCTTAAATAAATGCTACAATTATTATTTCTCAGTAGAGTTACTCTTAGAAGTAGAATAACCATAGTTGATTATATCAATAATTACAAGAATAAAGAAGATGTATACTTGTTTGATTTTACTAATAAGGTGGAATTTTCCTCCAAAATTGATAAAAATATCTCGTGGTTGACTGTTAAATTGATCTGAATAACTAGGTGGTAAGTTTTTCTTAAAAATATTTGTAGGCAAAGTGGAGTTAAAAATTGTTGAAATGGTTTTATGTTCAATTTCATTATAATACTATATATTTTAAGCTATAAATTGATGAGATCTCATCCATTTATAAATTTATGATATTTTTATAATTATTATTAATTTAAATATTTAAAAAAAACTCATTTTAATGTATTATATATATATATATATAGATATACTAACTAGATGGGTGGGTGGGTGTTGATATTAATAAGCATATATATCAATAATGGTCCATTCGAACTCTAAATTATTAGATGTTTGGATTCAAATGTACCCAACTCAAATTTTATAATCTATTTGAATTAGATACAATCACTCCAATTTGTTCACAAACCCCGTTTTTCTGAGTTGGGTTGTGGCCAGTACCCAATTAGTTATTTTGCTAGATTTAATTATAGGTTTCTATATTATAAAATCTCCCCAGCACTATTAATAAAATAACGTTGATTCACTCCTCATTTTGAATAAAAAAATAAACTAAATGTTCAAAATAAATTAATAAAAATCCTACAAAGTAACCGAAAAAAGCGGCAAATTTTTCAAAAAATGGCGCTAACATTAAGAAGGGTTCAAATGCGCACGCTCCTTCTAACTACCTAATTAACCTGCTACCAAAAAAAAAAAAAAGAGCTACCAACCAAGGAAAAAGCATTACCCATAGTAACATCGTATACATAGCAAAAAATAACATAAATGTGAAAAATTATATATACCTCCTTAACCAGTAGCTATAGATATCAATATTGATTGTATAACCGTATAACCTTTTAAACAATTTAATTTCTTCATAAGTAATTAATTTATACCAAAAAATAATTAAATAAAAATAGCATCAGTCCTTTTTTTTTTGCACTACATCCAATATTCACTCCTTATCAGCCCTAAGGTGGGCCCTACCCGAACCATAATCCCGGAACCAAGCTTCTCTTTCTCTGTCGCTTCATCTTGATTTTGCCGCCAAACTTTTAATACCAGCTGAGGGAAACCCTAGAAAGTAAGAGGGCCTGTCATCCAATTTTTTTGAATTTTCGAAATCATTTAAACTTCTGGAGGAAGCTACACTACACGATAGGATCTTCCATTATCTCCCCTTATATAAACATCCTTATTTTCTCTGCCTTGAACAGCATCAGGTCGAGGGGAAATGTATGTGATTAAGAGGGACGGACGTCAAGAGGCGGTTCACTTCGACAAGATCACGGCCAGGTTGAAGAAACTCAGTTATGGGCTTAACATCGAGCACTGTGATCCTGTGTTGGTCTCTCAGAAGGTTTGTGCTGGGGTTTATAAGGGCGTCACCACGAGTCAGTTGGATGAGTTGGCAGCTGAGACGGCTGCTGCTATGACTGCTAGTCATCCCGATTATGCTTGTGTTAGTAGTTCTTGGGCTCTTTCTTAACCTTTTTTGTTGCTTACACGAGGAATTGGTCAATTGTTTTCTTGAATTATGTCTAATGTTACCATGTTTGTGTCCTGTCTAACATGTGGACGGGTGGGCTATTTAAGTGTTGTCACTTGTTACTCTTTCTGGGGAAGAACTCTATTGAAACTGATAAGTGCATTTTAAAGATAATTGTGTTAATTTATCAATTGGTATCAAATTGATAATTTTGTTATTCTTTCTCTACTCATTTTAAGGTACTATTGATCTCTATTTTTGAAGGATTATGTTAGATGACAGTTTCTTACAGTTCTGAGTTTGTATTAAAATTAGGATCGGATGCACAGTTTTGAAAATTGTATTCGTGTTTTAGAAGATTTGGCTTTGATGCTTAATTATCTCATTATCTACTGCAGTTGGCTGCACGAATTGCTGTATCAAATCTTCACAAAAACACAAAGAAGTCATTTTCTGAGACGTAGGTTTCATCATATTAATATGTAATTCTTTTATTTATAACTTTATCTTATTATTTTTTAAGGGGGTGATTTTAATTTTTCATGCAGGATCAAGGATATGTATAACCATTTCAATGAAAGATCGGGTAAAAAGGCTCCACTGATTGCGGATGATGTTTATGAAATGATTATGAAGGTCTGGCTGTTTTCTCGGGATGTCAATTATGTTGTGTGAACTTGCAATTAGTCCATTATGATCTTTGATTTTATCATGATATTGAATTTACATGTTTTGAGCTTTTACAATGCTATTATTAATTGAAGTTATTTTACCTTGTCTCAGAATGCCACTCGTCTGGATAGTGAGATCATCTATGACCGTGATTTTGACTATGATTACTTTGGTTTTAAAACCCTTGAAAGGTCTTACCTTTTAAAGATCCAAGGGAAGGTTGTTGAAAGACCCCAACACATGTTAATGAGGGTTGCTGTTGGAATTCACAAATCTGACATCGACTCTGTCATTAGAACCTATCATATGATGTCTCAGAGATGGTTCACCCATGCCTCTCCTACTCTCTTCAATGCAGGGACACCAAGGCCTCAAGTATGCTATGCTCACTATGAAGAAAACTGAAGAGTCTGAGCTATTCTATCCATTGTATTTTACACTCATTGATTAATTGCTTCTTTGCTGCAGTTGAGCAGCTGCTTCCTTGTCTGCATGAAAGATGACAGCATTGAAGGAATATATGACACTTTGAAGGAGTGTGCTGTCATTAGTAAGTCTGCTGGAGGGATTGGTGTATCAGTTCATAATATTAGGGCAACTGGCAGTTATATTCGAGGGACAAATGGCACATCAAATGGCATTGTTCCAATGCTACGGGTCTTCAATGACACTGCTCGTTATGTGGACCAAGGAGGGGGCAAGAGAAAAGGTATATGTCACTGCCATACTTCTTTTTTTTTCAAGCTTAATATTTTTCTATTATTTCTGATTTTTCCATGATTAGGTGCTTTTGCTGTGTACTTGGAACCATGGCATGCTGATATTTTTGAATTTCTTGACATGAGGAAGAACCATGGAAAGGTATAAATGACTTGTAGAAGCTGTACTTTATTAATGAACCCATTTTATGGTGATTAATTTATTTATTTATTGGTTCAATCGTAAATGGATATGTATTGTATAATGTTTATACATAGTTTGTTATGTATCCTGACTGAAGGTGTGCAACATGTTCTGATTATTGATTATCATGGTGCAGGAGGAGCATCGAGCTCGTGATTTATTCTATGCTCTATGGGTACCTGACCTCTTTATGGAGAGGGTCCAAAATAACGGAGTGTGGTCATTGTTTTGCCCAAATGAATCCCCTGGATTGGCTGATTGCTGGGGTGAAAATTTTGTGAAGTTGTACACTCAATATGAAAGAGAGGTAAACATTGTTATTTTTCATAATTTTGACATCTTATTTCTCAGAACTTTTCTGGAGGTAAATAACAAACTTTGTTGTCTTTTGTCTCAGGGAAAAGCCAAGAAGGTTGTTCAAGCACAGAATCTATGGTTTGAAATATTGAAGTCCCAAATAGAAACTGGAACGCCATACATGCTCTTTAAGGTACAAATGACTTGGACATTTGCTCCTTCTGACCCTTTAATAAGGCAATCATAATGGATTTATTCTTTTGGCTTTGTTTAAATATTTTCTTTGCTTCTTGACTTGTAGGATACTTGCAATAGGAAAAGCAATCAGCAGAACTTGGGAACAATCAAATCTTCAAATCTGTGCACTGAGATTATTGAGTACACGAGTCCAACTGAAACGGCTGTTTGCAATCTTGCATCAATTGCACTGCCACGTTTTGTTAGAGAAAAGGTAGGACTTCTACAAATCAAGTGTCATGGCTCTGTTTATAATTCAATTTGACATTTAAGTTTTTTTATTACAGAATGTCCCCATGGAGTCCCATCCATCTAAACTTGTTGGGAGTAAGGGCTCAAAGAATCGATATTTCGATTTTGACAAGTTGGGAGAGGTTTGTAATTGCTTATTTTTTGCATGTGTTGGAGCTCTCTCTCTCAATAGGTTTTCAATAATTTTTATAAGTTGTTTTTACCTTGTTTTCTACATGCAGATTACCTCTACAGTTGCAATAAATCTAAACAAGATCATTGATGTCAACTACTACCCTGTTGAAACTGCAAAAAATTCAAATTTACGGCATAGGCCCATTGGAATTGGAGTTCAAGGTCTTGCTGACACTTTCATCTTGCTGGGAATGGCGTTTGATTCAGAAGAGGTAAAACTACAATTTAAGTATTTGCTAATATCTTAAAAGGGTATAAAGTTTAAGCAAAATTTCCAATTAAGGATATTTTTTTCAACCCAATTCAATGACTTTGATAAAAAAAAAATCAATGACTTAAATCTAGGACTATTAATTTATTGACACATTGCCAATGTCTCATTTTGACTTGTAATTCATTATTGCTCGAGTTTGGCCTATATTTTACCCTTAGTGAGATTTTCCTCAAGATTTGGACCCTTAGCTTTTAGCCTTTATTGTATTCTGCATATGACTCTTGGATTCTTTAGTGTTGATCATTGACTCATTTATTCAGGCTCAAAAACTGAACAAAGATATATTTGAAACAATATACTATCATGCTCTGCAAGCTTCTTGTGAAATGGCTGCAAAAGAAGGGCCTTATGAGACATACTATGGAAGTCCCATCAGCAAGGTAGATTTTGATTTTGATCAAAATAGTTGGAAATGGATGACCTGGATGCATTCTGTTGTAGATTTTGATCGGATTTTTCCGGTATTTGTCATTATCTTACCAATGCTTAGACTATTGAAATTTTTAATTCAACAATTTAGTCTAAATATTTTGATTTTATCAATTAATTTAGTTTTTTGGTTTAATTTTTAATGGAAACATGATGCGTAAAATGTGACAATTATATGTGTTGATAAATTATTATGCTGCATCAATTTTGTTTGTTGAAAATTGAACTAGAGAATTAAACTGTTGGATTTTAAAATTTGAGGACTTGGAAGTATTGATGGGTGGCAAATTTAAGAAATATGGTGTTAAGTCTACTTTATTCTAAGGAGTGACATTTAGTGTATTATTGATACTAAATTTAATTTGTATTTTATAGGGCATTCTTCAGCCAGATATGTGGGGTGTGACCCCATCACACCGTTGGGATTGGGATGGTCTTAGGGAAATGATAGCCAATAATGGAGTTAGGAATTCACTTCTTATTGCTCCAATGCCTACTGCTTCAACAAGTCAGATTCTTGGCAACAATGAGTGTTTTGAACCTTACACATCTAATATCTATAGTCGCAGAGTTCTGAGGTTTTTATTTCTAACATTTTTTTCTACTTTTTTGACCCAATTCATGTACTGCATTTCTGTTAAACTTTATCATTACTTTTGCAGTGGTGAGTTTGTTGTGGTGAACAAGCATTTGCTCCATGACTTGACTGAGATGGGTCTCTGGTCCCCTACATTGAAGAACAAGATCATATATGAGGATGGTTCAGTTCAGAAGATTTCAGAAATTCCTGAGGAATTGAAACTTATATACAAGTACGAAATTCATTGTTTCCTTCATGTCTTTGTGAATCAGGACCAGTTGGATATATTAAAGATTGTTTTGTTTTATTCATTCAGGACCGTTTGGGAGATCAAGCAGAAGATCTTAGTTGATATGGCTGTTGATCGAGGATGCTACATAGATCAGAGCCAGAGCCTCAATATTCATATGGACCAACCTAATTTCGGGAAGCTCACTTCTTTACATTTCTATGCATGGTCCAAGGTAAGCACTTAGCTCCTTGAGGGTAAAACTTTTTGCAGAATATATTGATTTGAAGGGCTTACATTATCTTTTTACTACTAACTAGTAATTAGCATAGCATTAGTTCATGTAGATATACTCAGCTTATCTCATAATTTTATGGTTCTTTGCTGCTTGTAGGGACTGAAGACAGGGATGTATTACTTGCGATCTCGGGCAGCAGCTGATGCCATTAAGTTCACAGTTGATACCATCGCTCTGAAAGTAATAATTGCTCATTGCCTTGAAAACAAAACTTGCCACAATCTATTGGAAATATCACTTATTATCTAATGATGATTGATTGCAGGAGTCAAAGGCGGAGGAAGATAATGGCACTAAGCGGGCGCAAATGGTGTGCTCCTTGACAAATCGGGAGGAATGCATGGCCTGCGGGAGTTAGAAATAGATTTTCAATTCAGCATGTGATCTAGTGCTGGATTGTCTTTCCATGTAGTGCATTCGGAAGTTTTATATTTGATCAGTTTAAATACTTTAGTTTCTCATGTAAAAATACGATATATTTCCAAAGAAACTATTGATAGACCATTTCATGGTGATTTCCCCCTTCAAATTAATTGATTTGATAGAAAATTAAGAATAATTTCAATTAAACTTAAATATCCATGCACACTACGATTTAGTTTACCAAAAAGATGAATATGCAACTAAAATTTAATTTTATACCATTAAATTTAAGAAAATCTTCTACAATTTAGGTCGTGGAAAAATTTAAAAAAATCTTAGGATAAGTTAAAAGTTGCAATTGCTCCTGTATTATTTACTAGAAGAAGATGAATATTCAATCAAATTTAAAGAATTTTTAATTTTAATTTTTAAATCATATAATAAGTATAAAATTCAAGTTAAACTTCTCCCATTTGATTGTAGCAAAAAAAAAAAACTCTTAGTGTAAATTAAAATATTAACCACACGTTCTAAAATCTGACTATATATGAGTTTAGTGAGAGTGAGCTTAATAAGCTCAATATTTGTTGGTAGTGAGGTGCACTGGTTTAGCCCAATGTTAATGTATATTTATTATTGAGGCCTTTCATACCAATAGCTCAATATCCGTGCTAGCTTTAGTGGTTTAAGCACTAATAATACTATCTCTCTCTAGCTCTCCATAAATTCCTCCTTTTTTCCTGAAGGTATCTTTCGCTTGAACCCCTACCATCCCTCAACGGAGTCCGGTGAAATCCTGTTCCCATCAACTACATTGCTTGGAATTGGAGGTTCCATCGTCTATTTCCGAGTCTAAAGGCCCACGGGGCTCGTTCACATGACCGCCATTTGTCTGGAGGAGACACCAGTCTCATCCCCTGGTTCGCGGTGCTTCTGGGAGCTCGAATTGCACTCATTTTCCTCATCTCAGAAGGTCCGCGCTCCATGAGACTTCATCCGATCCCATTCGTTCCTCAAGTGTCACTTCTCACACTGGCATTCGGGAGCCAACCCTCACGGCCTCATAGTAGTTGATGCTCGGTTGTTGTTTAATGGCAGTGAAGGGACTGTAAGTTTGGACGATATTCCACTGTTCGTCTATTTTCAGCATGACCGCTAACCGGCGATTTATTAACTGTTTACTCCGATTGAATTATTTAAATTAATCATATTTTCCTTTTCGTGTACTATGCGGTGTGATTCTCTAATTTACGTATTTAAATAATCAAATATTTCTCTGAACGCACTTGCAGTTATCACGTACGTCGCTGATTGGTTGAGGTTATTAATGTAGCTCTGCAACGTTTCTACCTTGAATTGATCAGTATTTGTGTTTTTCTTTCTCTGATATCATATTCTGTTGCTGATGCGGTATCACTACCGTACTTATTGGCTAGTCTGTATGACTAAGTAGATGTATTACTCAATTGTTAAAATATAATTTTTACAATTGATTCAATACATTTGTTACTCTCTAATTACTCATCACTTATAAACCGACTAGATTGATTCTCTAAAAATTAAAAAATTTTAAATTTATTTTTAATCTAATAATCACTTCAATTTCTAACCTCTTTAAACCACTTATAAAAATATATATTTAAATCGATTATTTACATTTCAATCCATCTCACTCCATTTTACCTTGAATTACTCCAATTTTCTCACTACATTACCACTTTAAATGAGTTTTGGATCTTGATTTACTACTAGCAATTTTCAAATTTTCTTATTTTTGTTCTTATTTATTAATTCTAGTTCAATTCCCAATTTAATTTAAAATTTTTCGTTTTTTATTTTTGGTTCATTACTACAAGAGTTCAAGATTTACCTAATTAGATAAAAAAAAACAACTAAAATTAGTTAAACCAATCAATTTATTCATGGTGCATGGCTCCCTCACCATTGTATATCTACACTTGACTAGATGACTTGGATACGACCAAAGACCAATCTAAAACCCGATTTCAATCGAAAGTTTGTGTGATTTTTTACTTTTGACACATGAGGGAAATTAAATGCAAAGAAATCATATGATGGTCCAATCCGACTACATAATTAGCTATTGACCTCCACGAGCTCCCCATAACCGGACAATATTTTCGCGAGCTAAACACTGAAAATTCTCTTTAAAAGCTAGCATACAACATTTTTCAGACTGAATTTCAGAAACCATAACTTTCAATTCAAACTAACAAAATTAGTGATTATGGTGGAATTGGAACCACAGTAAAGTAAACTTTCTATTTTACAAACACGACTCAAATTAATTTAGATACTCCTCATAGTCCCTTATAGCAAACCCCATTGACCCTAAGTTGAAAGTGAATCTCATGGCCATGAAAATTTTGGGAAGTTCCAATTTAAACACCATTCTTTTATAATAAGAAAATCGAAAAAAATCGATCGTTTATAAAGAGAAAACTGAATCGGTTCATTAATCTTAACCGATAGATAAAGAGCAAAAAAAAGAAATTTACAAATCTCGAGTGACCTAAATAGTCATAAAAATTATTAAAAAGGACTTTGGGACAAATTGGAAAAGAAAACCAGACCGGTTCAGGTGAATTAGACCTGAACCGGATTGAATAAGTTTGAACCGGCTTCTAAATTTATTTTTCTAGCTGGCTTAAAATATTCAAATTAGGGAATTGAAACCATCATTGGATAGATAATGAATTTAGAAATTTTTAATTTTAAAAAAATTCAGTTGAATCAGGCCTAAACTGACCAGTTTAAGCATTGAACTTAGTTTGGACCGGTCCAATCTAGTTCGGAACAGTGTTGTCTTCTTCATTTAGATGATGACACTTTTCATTCGCCGGAAGAATGGATAGTGCTAGCGAAGATGAATCGCCTCCGTTTAAGGTGTTTCAGGCCATAAAGAGGCCAAACAATCGGGCAGAGAGTCCCTGAGCTCCCAATAAAAAGAGCTACTCTCCATTCATCCTCTTTACACCTAAAAACTTCATTATCTCTCAATTGCTCCATTCTCCGATGAAGCTCGAACCAGAGCTTCGACTTGGACAGTTTTCTCAACCTCAAAAGGGGAGGTCGGGTTCTTTAGACTCCGAGGGAAGTCATCTATCTGATAGCAACCTCCACTTGATTCGAGAACTATCGGCGAAGTGCCGACATAATCGAACACTGAAGCAGCTCTGACAGATCGAAGCTGCCCTGTTTCGGCTAAGCTGAATTCGGCCAAATTCAGCCCTCCTTCGGCCAAACCAAGCTCTCTCAACATCCCCACAGCCCTCATACAACATCAACTGAGCTAAAAGATAAGCCAATTCACCCCTTCTCAATCGTTGCAAGTCGAAGTTAGAGAGAGAAACTACAGAATTTCACTGACGAAATTCTCACTTGATTCGAGGTTAATTATAGGAATTCTTGATCCTAGAAGATACCTAGTAAGAGAGCTACCTTCCCCGATACAGAGCTCGGACCACCGTACCTCTGATAGTAAGCTTTTGAAGCTTTCTCTCTATACGTACAGTTTTCCGGCGAAACTCCGTTTGAGCTCAATTCGGACCCAAATGACGCGGTTCAAAACTCAATTGAATCGTATGGAAGTGTAGAAACTGATCCATACCTTCAATTAGAGCAATTAACCCTGATTGGATGGTCAATTTGTTGAAATCAAATTCAGCCAATTTGAAAGGGGGAAATTAGGAGAAAATTTTGGGGAAATGTGGGGGTTTCGTAAAATTGAGGGACCAAATTGTAATTTCCCAAAATTGAGGGCCAATTGGCCATCAAAAGGATATTGTAGGACCACTTGGTTATTTTTTTTTAAATAATTGGGGTCAAATTACCATTTTTGTAAAGTAGGGACAAAATAGTAATTTTTGAAAGTTGGGGACCAAATTGGAAATTTGGAAAACTTGAACTCCTTAAATAATTTTGAGTAAATTAAGCACCCAAAGTAAATTTTTGGAAGTTTTGGGACTCAATTTGGGGAAAACTTAGCATTAGGGACCTGAGGTTAAGAAAAATGAACTTTATGAACCTAAGTGTAATTAACTGAAAATTTTGAGCCTATTCATTTATACGTGAAAAACGAAGGTTGTTATGCCAAATATTAATAGATAAGGATATCTAAATCGTGTAGGAACATGAATGACCGAAACACCAGCAAGGACAAGCTAGTGTGGAAGTGAAAACCGACTGAAGAAGGATACACTTCAGTTATCGGGTGAGTGGACTTACTAACATAATACCCGGTTGGGATGATGAGTACATTTTAAAGTTAAAGACCACTTACCGGTTGTGAGTGGATTTATTCACTTCATAATCAGTTGGGATGATAAGTACCCCAGAAATAAAAAATCACTTATATGTGGGATTTTAATATCACATCCGGTTGGAGTGATATGAGAACTAAGTGAAAAAAATTATTTACCGGTTATAAGTAAAAAGATCATACCCGATTAATACGATGGACTTCCTAAAAGGAAGGAGAAAACCCACTTGCCGGTTGTAAGCGGGGATGTCATCACACCCGGTTGGTGTGATAAATTGAAATATTATTTTTGTCAGAAATATTCACACTTTATTGTGTGCCAATGCTTAAAATTTTGGGAAACGTTTACGAGAGCTGCAACAGCTTATATAGGCTAAAGACCTTGATTTTGAAATTTATAGGGCTAAAATGCCCGATTTTGAAAAATCACATACAGTGTGCCCAAGGTCAATTGTCATGAGAAATAGTTCGTAAATAAACATGATATGTTAAAACAATGAAAATTCTTAATTAATGCATTATTTGAATTTTTCATGGTATCAATATAGTACCGACATACTCGATGGATTGTCGGCAGTGCGTTAGGCTCAGGTTGATGGACCAGCTTAGACAAACAGCTGCAGATCGAGTTGAAGGTCGGGGCCGGTGGACCAGTAGCATCAAAGATAAATGATTTTGTGGAAAATTATTATTTGTGCATTTATTTGAGGTTTAGGCATCGAGATGCCCAAGAGGAGTGTGATGTGTAATAGGGACTAACGAACGAAATGGTGGAGTTAAGTGCAGTTTGTCGTGTTAATAATTAAGGAATCTCAACGTAGTTACATGCGTATAAGGCTCGGGTGGAGTAAAGATAAGATCTTTGTTAGGTATGTCAATGGGACCCGGGACCCGGGACCCAGGACCCGAGTGGACCCGAGGAATCTCAGGTCCACCCTCGGGTTTGGATCCATGGATTGGACTCAGACCCAAGCCTCGGTCCCGCTGGCTGGACCCGAGGTTAGGTTCCCGCGGGCTCGGGTCCAAAAAGTGGACCCACCCTTATAATTTTTTTATAAATATAATTTAGTATATTTATAGTACTAAAATCAACGTAGCTGTTGAGCAAAAAAAATTAACGCAGAAAGACAACTTCATCTTCACTTGCTCGCCTCTGTCGTTCGTTCTACGTGACATTGTCGTGATGTTATTCCTCTTCGGGTGACAGAAAGAAGCTGGATGGTTGGACTCGACAATGTCGCGCCATAATCTTGATCGGAAGCCTTGGACTCTTTAAAATTAATAAATGGTTGTTGTTATGATATTTTAACTACTAACTGAAAAAAGTTCTCACCTAAGTAACAAGATGGAACGAGAACGGTCTTTCTCCATGAGAAAGCATGATTAGTGATAGATGTACACTTTTATTTTTTATTTTATTTTTCCTCTTTAATAGAATTGGGAGAAAAAAAATAGTATTAGTGTATATAATAATCATAGAATATAAGAAATATTGAGGTAATACAAATTTTTTAAATATTAAATTATACTAATTTGATTAAATATTTAAAATAATAGATATTAACAAAAAAAAAATTGAATGGACGCGAGGAGCGTATTCAGGTACAGCTCGGATCTCGACGAATTTCGAGTCCAATAGATTCGAAATTGAGTTACTGATTAATTATATTTAAGAAAAAAATATAGGTGAATACACATCCCATTTTATCCGATGATATTTATTTTCGGGTTAATAACCAAACGCAACCAAATTGATATTAGAAAAAGTATATTTATTAAAACATAAATTTAGTAAAATTAAAGAACATATCAATAATGAAAATTTTTGGGAATATTTATTAGAGTTTGAGGAAGGTGCCAATAGAAAATAATGAAAAAAAAATTAATTTTCCAATAATAAGTTTTAAATATTTAAGAATTTAAATGGTAATTTAAAAAAATTTAAAATATGAATAATGAAATTTGGAGAACAAAAATATTTATTGAAATTTTAGAAAATTCAAATAAAACTAATGCAAGGATAATGATATAAATTAAATAATTAAAAAGTTTAATATACCAAACTGAAGAGTTTTGAGCCGTAATACCAAAATGATAATTTTATCAATTTAAGTATCAAATTATTGTTGTGCATAAAAAAAGCACCAAGTTATAAATAATAAAATTTGGAGACGCATAATTAAGCCTAAATAAGATCTCAAACTTATAAATGTTAAATAGAAGTATTTTTATCATTAATAACTTATTTAATCAACTGTTTTGTTCCGATTAACTCTTTTTTAATGTTTACTATATATATTCATGCAACTAAGAACATGTAGATGAAACAAAATACAAAATAAAAATGGAGTAAGAGATATGTTTCCTAATGATAGAAACATTAGATAATTCCCTTTACTAAGGGAATAATCCCACCCCATATAGTAACTCAATGAACTACCATTTGTAAATATTCAAGTTTCACTTCGTTCCAAATACAATAAATAAAAGGAAGTGAGTATGATTGCTTCATTAGGTTCACATTTCTAGTCTAACAAGGGAGAGTCCAATAGATATAAGTACCATAGTCCAAATGAGAGTAGTTTCCGGAAATTTGATAAAATAGAGGATCTTATGATTCCATCAAAGCATGAATGAGGCATTCAAATACATGTACAATCATTACTTGCAAGAGGGTTCTTGAAAGTAAGCCAACAAACGAAGCTAAACTGAGGTATATGTGCTGAAGACAGAATATGGGAAGCACAACTTACTGATCTTGAATCTCTGAACCCGAAACAGCCAAGTATAACATTAACTGCATAGTAGGCAGGCAATTATAGAATCGGATCTCCTGGAAAGGGTTAGGCGGTCAGAGGATCAAGAGAAATATGAGGAATAATGTAATTAACCATATTGGCTTGAAAAGACTAGTCATCCCTCATGTGTCCACCAGTAAGCATATTGAAAAATGGATCTTCCTTTCTTCCCTCCTCTCTTCTTGTTTTCTTGGGACGATGATCCAAAAAAGCTGGTTTTGATGATGAAGGTCTCTTGATAGACACATATGCCACCACTCGTGCCAACTCCTTTTTTGGTTCCGATGTCGCGACTGATGTGGAAGGAATAATCGAGCCACCATTCACAGATAACCTATTATCGGGAATCTGTGTAACAGCCATCTTATCTTCCATCTCTTGATCTTCAGCAGGATTAACATCAGTGGCATTCGTCAAAGATTTGGTTGTATCCTTCTCAATCAGAACTGGGCATCCATCACCAGCTTGGTTTATCTCTGTCACTTTCGGGATTAAATCATGCTCCTCATCTGCATTAGAATTGTTTACACTCTTTTCATATACTATAGCATTTTAAGATGTAGAATTACAATAAAACAAACATTCCCCATGTAAAACATGAGATTTGCAACGTAATAAAGAGCAACATTAAAAGCAATAGATAGATGGCCTACCTTCAAGTTCAAGGAAGGCCTCAATGCTCTCATAGAGCACTTGTACCTCGGCTAAGGAACCATTCTTGTCAAGGTTTTGGACTTGACTTTCAATCTCAATCTTCTGAGCTGTCTCCATCAACACAAATTTGTCTGCTTTCCAGATACATTCTAAGATAACATAATCTTGATATATAGGGTAGTACTCACTAAAGATCTGTCAAACAGATTACACAGGAGAGGGAAGCACTTCTATCAGAATTAATACTTTCCTTAAATTTATGAAAAATATATAGACATCTTGCTTGCTAACCTCAGTCCCTTCTTGAGTTAGTTTTATAGACTGTCTCTTTTGAGAAATCGAGGTTACCATGTTAAATACTGAAACTACATCCAGCAATATCTGCAGATTTCCAAAGTTCAAATAAATAGAGCTGGGCACTATGAAAGAAACAAAATACTAGGCTCATAGGAAGAGAGGCTCACTTGTTGGGCCAGGACTCTCATGCGGGCGAGCAGAGATAAGGCTGTGAGAGAAAATCCCATGAAAAATGATTGAGAGAGCACAACTGATATCTGTCTATCTCTGAGTTAAAGCACCCGTAGAATGAAAATAAACACTTTCACTATGAAACGAAAATAAAGCACATGCTTAAGTTTAAAAAATAAAAATAAAGCACATGGTCACTCAGCATCAGAATTAGACAACATAAATATGAAGATGCTACATCCTGCTAAATGAAGAATATTCAGGAATTGTTAGAAGAAATAAAGGATACTCAGCAGCCTTCAAGATTGGCTCAATAGCCTGAACAGAAAGAGAATATATTGGTTAATATGAAAAAAACCTAAGCACCTCTCAGGAATATAGTGCAAGATACAAGCCACAAGCAAAATAGCATATTCAATCCTAAAAATATGGATTAAATTAAGCTGCTTAACCATATTTAACACTGAATTTGCAAGTCCACAGCTCTTGCTTCAATTACACGAGCTTCAAATGCAGAAACTACTTATGTTAATAGTGACAGACATAGATACTGATAAAGAATGACAAACATTGATTAAGAAATAAACTTATAGAAAGAGAGCACCCAGAAGCCCCTTGTCAATAGAGATCAGATCTCAAGTAAACACCTGTGACAATAATCGAGCAACACCATGAAGTCGTTCCAAAAAATTAGGCCTTCTGCCATCACATTTTCTCCGCTTCAGACTGCCATAAACAAGAGGTACAGGATATCAGGATCATTTTGAAACTGTGAACACACACAATTTTCTCCTAATGATCTAGAAGTAAAAGCTAGGTTATAAATGAAAAGTGAGGCCACCTTTCTAAAAGGCTGATTTTTTGTTTAGGGTTATTTTCGCTGATTGCATGAAAGCAAGAATTCATCAATTCCTCCAGCTTAGCAGATTGTAGAAGTCTGAAATCCCTCCTCACCTAAGAATTCAAGATATAAAAAAAGAAGAATAAACTTAAGAACTGTTCTGCTGGTTCCTCCAACTCTAAATGTTCATATTGTCCATGAATAGGATGTCATCTATACAAACTGAGAGACAATAAAAAGAATAAGACCCAACAAGAGGCAGAAACCTTCAAAAGATACTGGAAGTATTTGCAACGCCGATGCTGGTTCTTATTTTTGTGCACGATCCTCTCAAATATGGAAAACTCAGAGTGGAGCTGACCCATAATTGTCTTCAATCTCTGCTCAAGTATTTCCACCTCCGAACCCATGATGATCTTCAAACAAAATTAAGAGGTAAAAAATCATCTTTATCGTACCAGTAGAATCGCATCTGGGGAACAAAATAAGGTTAAACATTGTATATGGGATTCCTTTGTGTCAGAAGAGGAGAGGAAATGTTACAGTACAGTAGCATTGAACCACCAAAAGAGAAAAAAATAACAATTAGTTTCCTTGCATATCTTACCAAAAGAAGATGGCAGGAGATTAGCCTGACTCCCCTATTCTTCAACTCAATCGCCTTCGCCTGCTGACGCCCGTGGCTACCTTGTTCGAGACTCGACCACGGCTGGTCTGGCCGAGTCTCCCCTGTCCGGTGACTCGATTAGCGCTGCTGCTTTCCGAGAGTCCCCTGTTCACTGACTCAGCACAGCTGAGGCTGCCCGTGCATCCACAGCTCGGAAACTCGACCCCTTTCCCTCCGCGTTCAACAACCCATACCCACAACCAGTTGAGGAACGAAAGAAAGACACCAATAGGTTAGCCGAGTTAGCAAAAAAGAAAGGAGTTGGCTGAAAGATGCTCCCTTGATTCGATGATTTCAAGCGCCGAATATAATCTCTCTGATTGGATCTGTGCGCGCCTGCCGGCAAGATAAAACTGGAGCGTGAGTGACCTAATATTAAACTTGTAGGGTAAATGACTATATTAAGAAACACTTTAATACAATTAATAAATTGTAATATTTTAGTACATAATATTTTAAAAAATATAATAAAATGATAAAAATAGTCTAATCCTTACTCAATATGAAATATTGAAGTAATATTGAGATCATAATAATAATAAAATTTTAAAAAATAATAATTAAAGAAAGATGATCGGAAGGGCCCTATCATACTGTCCCTCCGTTTGGTGTTCCATGGAAAGTTGATGAAAGGGTAAGCGACGGCCATGGGACGCTTTGGGTTTTCGGGTTGGTGAGAATGGGCTTGGAGGGTACATTTAGGGGTTGGTAATGGACGATGTGAATCGAATCCAATCCTATTTGACTATCAGCCACCCTGATTTGGTAGGTTATTATAGAACTTTAAATCTAAAATATATTTTATTTTCCCTGGTATTTGAATTTATAATTAAAAATATTAATATTTATTTTTTATTAGGTGAGTTATTATTTATTTAAAATATAAATATTTATTTAAACAAAAATTTTAAAAATACTATTCTCAAAATTTTTAATCTAAAATTCATATTTTAAAATTTTCTTCCAAACAAATTTTATAATATAATATTTATATTTTAAATATATAATAAAAGTAATCTTATTTTATTTAATAAAATAGTTTTATTATTATATTTACAAGGATTTGAATTATACTAATTTCAAAATATAATTTAATTTCATTTATTACAAAAATATGGAGGTTGGGTTAATCGCATATATACCATTGAAATTGAGTTATTAGATCTAATAACTTTTAACTTAAAAATTATATCTCTCACTATTTTTTGCAATTTAATAGTACAAGTTAAACTTCCAAATTATTTCAATAATACCGTATGTTTTTCAATATTACTTATTTTATTTAATATTAACATACACATTTACTTTGTATATAGGAGCATATCCATTTTTTTCCATCTATCAGAGTTTACTTTGATATCTTCATAGGTTATATACTATTGATGATACCCTTTGCTAAATATACGGGTTGTTTAGTTGTGTCACTTTGTGTTGTTGCCCTGGGTGTTTTCTCGACACCCGCAAGGGGCTTGGTATATTTGTGATCCTGCATGTATGCTCATTACAACCTTAGGATGGGTGTTGTTTATGCGTACTTACATTTAACATGTTCATGTTACCTTTCTTGGTACTAGGCAATTTTCTATCAATAGTGAATACACATTCTATTGGTACCAAGATTTAATCTATCATATTTGTTCAATTATAAAGTTTATAACTTATGGTTCATGGCATTTTCCACCTATAACTATGATTCATTCACGTCATTTGTCCATTGGTAATAGAAATTTACCATTCCCAATGTAAACCCCGCCCTTTTAAATTAAGGAAAACCGGAAAAAAAAACTAGTCAAACTGAATGAGAAATACCGAACTATTTCACAAACCCGATTATAGGGAAATGAGCAAATTAAAAAATTTACAACTCTCGTGTAATCCAAAAAGAGTTCATAATCCTTGAAAAAGAACGATAGGACAAATTGGGAGAAAAAACCAGACCAGTTCGGGAGAACCGAATCCGAACTGGATTGAACCGATTTATGAACCGGAACTGATAAAGAAATGACAAACCGGGAAATTTATGAATCCCGAGTGACCTAAAGAGTCACAAAAGTCAAGAAAAAGAACTTTAGGATGAATTAGAGATGAAAACCAAATCGGTTCAGGTGAATCGAATCAGAACTGGATTGAACCGGTTTGAACTACTATTGAACCGGGTGCTAAATTCATTTTTCTAGTTAGCTTAAAAAATTCAAATTTGAGATTTGAGACCACCATTGTACAAAAAATAAATTTAGAAATTTTTAGATTTAAAAATTTCGGTCGAATTGGGGTGAACCAGCTAATTTAAGCTTTGAACCCGATTCGGACCAGTCCGGTCCCGTTCGGAACAGTGTTGTCTTCTTCCTTCAGATGACAGCACTGTTTACTCGCTGGAAAATCGCGCAGTGCCAACGAAGCTGAAAAGTCTCTGGCCAGGGAGTTCCAGGCAATGAATGACCACCATTAATGCATCAATCAGACGATCAAGAAGTCCCCGAGCTTCCTATATAAAGAGCCCCTCCTCATTCATCTTCTCCACACCTAAAAACTCCATTCTCTCTCAACTGCTCCATTTTTCGGTGAAGCTCGAACCAGAGCTCCGACTTGAGTACTTTTCTAAGCCAAACAAGGCGAGGTCGGGTACTTTAGAACCGGCGAAAAGTCAACTACACGCCTGTAGTCTCCATTTGCTCTGAGGGTCACTAGAGGAACGCCGACATGATTGAACAGTGAAGTAGCTCCGACGGACCGAAGCTGCTCTATTTCGACCGAGCTGAAATCGGCCAATTCAAGCTCTTATCACACCAAACCAAGCCTTCCCAACACCTCTATAACCCTCCTACAGCTGAATTAGAGCTGAAAGGTAAGCCAATTTGGCTCCCCTCTGTAATTTCCGACCGGTGCTAGAGAGAGAACTGACAAAACTTTGATGATGAAATTCTCACTGAATTCGGCATCAATTGATTCAATTCTTGATCCTAGAAGGAACCTTAGGACATAAGCTATCTACCCAGATTAAAGGCTCGACCCGTCGTGCCCTCGACGATAAGCTTTCGAAGCTTTCTCTCTCTAAGTCCAATTTTCCGGTGAAGCTCCATTTGAGCTCATTTTGGCACAAAATCGTGCGATTCAAAGTGCAATTGAATCGTGTGAAGGTGTAGGAACTCCAATTTAACTTCAATTTCAACAATTAAACTCATTTGATCAATTAATTTGATAAAATTCAATTCGGCTAAGTTAGAAGGTTGAAATTGAGGAAAAATTGGGGATTTTGAAAATTAGAGGGACTAAAGTCTAATTTCATAAAATTGAGGACCAATTGGGCATGATAAAGATGTTGGAGGACCAATTGGGCAATTTTTGGAATTTTGGGGCAAAACTTACCATTTTTGTAAAGTA
Organism: Trapa incisa; assembly: GCA_030064435.1. Taxonomy (NCBI): domain Eukaryota; kingdom Viridiplantae; phylum Streptophyta; class Magnoliopsida; order Myrtales; family Lythraceae; genus Trapa; species Trapa incisa. The sequence continues at coordinate 19,374,101 of CM057776.1, read as the reverse complement.
GGGGCAAAATGGTAATTTTGAAAAAGTTGGGAGACCAAATTAGAAATTTGGCAAATTAAACCCATTTTTTTGTGAATTTGAATAAATTGAGGCCCTAAGATAAATTTTAAAAGTTTCGGGACTCAATTTGAGGAAAATCGGCATTATGGACTTACAGTTAAAGAAAAATAAATTTAGGGACTTGATTGAAATAAAAGGGAAAATTTGGTTTTCTTATTCAATTGGGATGAATGAGGGCTATGAGGCAAAAAAAAATAATGAACAAGAATGTTCATATAGTGTAGGAATATGAAGTACCGAGAATGCCAACTAGGACTAGTTCGAGTAAGGACAACAGACCGACTAAGAGAAATTTCACTGCACTATCAGGTTTGTGTGATTTTTATATCATACCCGGTTGGGATGATAAGCACCTCAAAAATGAAAACTCATTGCTAAGTGGTATTTTAAATATCATACTTGAGAGGAGTGATGTGAAAATCACGCGGAAAAACTACTTACTGGTGGTAAGTAGATCATACCCGGTTGGTATGATGAAATTTCCTTGAAGGAAGTAGAAAACCCGTTCATCGATTATGAGCGGAGATGTCCTCATACTCGGTTGGTATGATTGACAGTTAAAATTATATTTTTGTCGGAAGTTCTCTCCCCTGACTATGTGTCACTACTTAAACAATTTGGGAGACCTTTTTTATGGGAGCTCGAATAGCTCTGTTAGGTTGGAAGCCTCGGTTTTGGAACTTAGGGGCTATTATGCCCAATTTTGAAAATCTCGAACAGTGGGCCCTAGACTAGCTAGCACAAATAGAAGCTCGTAAACAAACATGAATTTATATGCCATGAAAACTTGAGTGATTGAATTGTTTGTCCATAGTACCAAGATAGGACTGACATACTCAGTCAACTAGTGGTAGTGCGACATGACAAGTCTCCAGACTAGTCAAGACAAACAACTGCAGGTTGAGTTGAGGGTCAGGGTTGTTGGACCAATGACACTATAGATTATATGGCATGATGTGAAAATACTGATTGTGCATGTATTGTGTTTACGGGACCTTCAAGACGTCCAAGAGGGTAGTGATGTGTCCTAGGGCCCTAGATGGCCTAGTGAATATAAGGACAGTTAGTCGTACCAGGTGACCTTGCAAAGCTCGACGTAGCTTCAAGCGCACGAGATTGGGGTGAGGTCGGGATTAGGTCTCTGTCCTCATACGGACATAGAGAATTTTTACGGGATTGAGGGTCGGATGTTGCGAACATCCACTCATTCTTAGGGCAGAAGTGGACGTGCTTCTATCTAGGTGGCCGGTAAAGTCGTTCCGACACCACAAGTGGGTTCAGTGGACATACTGGCCTGCGATTATGTATTTGACTTTCATAATGAATGATGTGTGTTGAGTGATAACATACGTGATTAATAAGAAATGGTGATAAAAATTAAAATTTGAAATAAAAAGTTTTTAAAAGAAAATAAGGAGTTTGACACACTCCAAATCAAACATTTTTCCTAAAAAAATTAAATTTTGAAAACTCATTCACTGAGTTGTTGTACTCACCACCTCCCTTATATCTCTTTCAGGAAATCCCGGAAAGCCTACCCCAAGGACCGTCAACTAATACGCCTATGAGACAGATATGATTAGTTTAAAATCTTATGCAGTTTTGATTTATGTTATTTTAGAAAAAGTACAAGTTTAAAGGACGCCTTACTCTTTATAGTTTATAAACAAGGGGAAACCCTTAATAAACTAGGAGAGTGGCGGGTTGATCACAGGGATCCGACCAAATCGGGTCGGGGCATGACACCCAACTTATAGTTACTTGTGAGGTGATAAGACCCTAACCTTAAGGTATTCAATCTTACTAACAGTACTAAGTCGTACTAGTGCCATGTGATGTATCTACTCTAATTGGCTATTTGGTCCAACCATCACTTATCGTCCACCTCTTTGTATTAAGGGGTTAGTTGGACTCATCACTACTCATGACCCTATTGTTCAAGGTAGCTTTAGATGCACTATTACTCAAACCATTATCATGAATATTATTCTAACTCTCTTAATCATTGATGCTCTTAAGGTGCTTCTGTTGCGACTGTATTCTCTTATTCTTTGAAGGATTCATAACCTAAACCTAACTAGAGACTTCATATACTTAAGTATATTGAAGTAATGTCTATTCTAAACATATATCTAAGTGTTTCTAGAGGCGGTGTGTACTCTTAACACCTCCTATACAATAGCTTCAACTATACCAACATATTATTTCTCTAACACTAGTGTCTATTTAATGTACAAATCTCGAAATACATACAATTAATTAGGACAAATTGATCATGATTAAGGTGAGTTATATTAGTGATGATGAGTACAATTTGGTTGACTTTTATAAAATCAATATATGCACGCTTGTAAATGGTTATAAAAAACTAATATGAAAACCAAATATGAAGAAAATTTATAAAATACTGTACACACCCCCAATAAATTTTGAAAAATGGATCAATACCTAACATACCTATCAAAAAATTGAGATAATTCCTAAATGTATATAAAAGATGGTCTAAGCATTTATTATTTAGGAAACATATGTCTAATTTTAATCATTTATAAAATACGAGTCAAGTTCATATTATTTATAAAATGAAAAAGATCAAATTTGAATCATTTATAAATTACAAGTGAAGTTTGTAACTATCTATTTGTAAAAATAAGGGAAGTGTACACATCATTTATGAAAAAATAACTAGGTCGAACAATTTATAAAATACTTTAAACTATTTATTAAAAAATAGTTAAGTCTCATTCATTTATCAAATACAAGTATAGTTACAACCTTTATAAAAAATGGGTTATATTTAAACTATTTTTGAAATGCATGTTAAGTATGAACTACGAGTTAAACCATCCGTGAAAGGGAGCAAATTCTAACTATTATTATAACCTAATGGTGTTGTGTATGCATTTACTTAAATGATTGTATTGATAACAAATTATTATTTATTTGTGTTTATTTGTATTATTTAATTGTGCATAATGATAAGAAAAAAAAACCACACCACCTCCTAATGAGAGAATTGGATGGTTTAGTGATATAATAGCTAGAAACTTACATAACTAAATGAATTATTATTTTCCTAGACTATGGAGCATACCAGCTATATATAGTATAAATTGAGATTATCTTTTAATGTGATTCAATACCTAATTTGATGATAAATTCTAATAAATTCATTTTAATTATTATTTTTCTAGACTAGGGGAGCATACCCGCTATATATATAGTATAAATTGAGATTATCTTTTAATGTGATTCAATACGTAATTTGATGATAAATTTTAGTAAATTCATTTTATTTTTAAAACGTGTATTACACTTTTAAAAATAAAATGTAAATTTAGATAATTTTGAACTATTTAACTATAATATATCAAATAGAGTGACATTTTTTTTAAATATACGGTATTTGTAAATAAAACTTAAATTAAAACAATCCCGATTAATAATTTAGTAAATTTTGATAAAATATAGTCGAATATAATTATATTTTTAAAAATATGATATTTGAATTATCTCAAATTAAAGTAATGTAAAATGTATCTAATTTATAAATATTAGTTTGTAAGTATATATATCCAATAAATAATATTTATGGAAAGAGTTACATATTTATAAAAGATTAGAATATATTTATATATTTTATATTTTTTTTTGTAGAGACTAAATTGAACACCTGATCTGATCTATATTAATTTTTATACTGTTCATTTCTCCCTAATCCAATTTTAGAAGAGAGTACTATGATCTTGGTAGGAAGGAATAACTAACCTATCTTTTGATCATGGTATAGACATCAAAAATTTTTTTACTAAATTTGATTATTTATTTTTTTAGGGTTTTTAATATTTTTTATTTATATTATAATTTTATAAAAATTAATTTTTTTACCAAAATTCTGATGTTATAATATTTTGAGTAATATATTTTAATAATAATATATTTTTGGGACATGCATCATTATACTATAGAAAAATATAATTATTTGTTATATTAGTACAATTTTAGAATAAAATTAAGTATATATTTAAAGCAACAAATGATTGTACTGATTTAATTATACGGAAGACGTTCATGAATTCCTAGATCATTTACCCATTACACTCAAAACATTATTAATATATTATTAATTTCTAATGAAGTTATTCATTTTGAAAAAAAAAACTAATTTTGGATTCAGCATGACGATACACGCGCACCACCGCATTTCAAAGGCACCTAATAGCAGATTCTGTTTCAGGCACGTGTGAATGATGCCAAACTATTTTAAAATATGAATAAAGGAAGAAAGATTTTAATTATCAACTCTCTCTCTCCTTTTTCTGGTTTCCCCATTTCCTTCTCCCTTATCACTCCTGAGTTTTTTTTTTATCCAGAGCTTCTGCGTCTATTGATGGATAGATTCAGGTAGGCGAGGGAGCAGACTTTGTATTTGATCCAATCTTTGGAGCTTTTCTATAGCTATTCTTGGGACCGGTGCGCCAATCTTCTTTTTGTTATGGTCGATTCATTGTGAAACCTTTTGGAATCTTGCAAAGTTGGTCCGTCTAGTTCTCTTGAAAGGTTAATACCACCGGAATATTCTGGAACCTAGCCATGAAACCGATTCAGCGGCCATCCGGTAAATCTGGAACCTCCCCGAGCAGCCGTCCAAGGCGGCGCCAGGACCTCACCCTCCCTCTTCCCCAGCGAGATCCTACTAATCTTGCAGTCCCCCTCCCCCTCCCCCTCCCTCTCCCTCCCCCTCCCTCTTCCAACAACTCACTTCCCTCTATGAGTCACCACAACGGCGGGGGCTGCCTGTCCCACGGTGTTAGCTTCTCCCACCTTGAGCGGGTCAACCGCATTGGCAGTGGCGCCGGCGGAACAGTATACAAGGTGATTCACCGGCCCTCCGGCCACCTCTATGCCCTCAAAGTAATGTACGGCCACCATGAGGAGTCTGCCCGCGATCAAATCCTGCGTGAGATCAGGATCCTCCGGGACGTGGACGATCCCAATGTTGTCAAGTGCTACGACATATACAACCACGGTGGTGAAATCCAAGTCCTGCTGGAGCTCATGGATGGTGGATCGCTGGAAGGACTTCACGTACAGAATGAGCACCAGCTCTCAAACATAACCAATCAAATCCTCAGCGGCATCGCATATTTACACCGGAGGAAGATTGTGCACCGTGATATAAAGCCCTCCAATTTGTTGGTGAATTCGATGAATAAGGTCAAGATTGCCGATTTTGGGGTCAGTAGGGTTTTAGCTCAGACGATGGATCCATGTAACTCCTCAGTCGGTACAATCGCCTACATGAGTCCTGAGAGGATCAATACCGATATCAACCACGGGAGATATGACGGTTATGCAGGGGATATATGGAGCTTCGGGGTCAGTATATTGGAATTCTATCTTGGGAAGTTCCCGTTTGCTGTTGGGAGGCAGGGGGACTGGGCCAGCCTGATGTGCGCAATATGTATGTCAGAACCGCCAGAGGCGCCACCTTCCGCTTCAAACGAATTCCGGGATTTCATTGCTTGCTGCTTGCAGAGGGAGCCTGCCAGAAGATGGACCGCTTCTCAGCTGCTGAGGCACCCATTCATACTGCAGTATAATCAGGTTCCTGATCAAAGCCTCCATCAACTTCTATCTCCACCACGTCGTCTCCCATCATAGTGCCTTGTCATTGCTTGAGCTTTGATTTCTCTCCTGTCAAAACAGGACTTCATTTTTCGCGGAAAATTTTAGGGGAAATGGGTAGGTGTTAACATTGCATCAGTTAGTACTCTTAAATGTTTTTTCCACGATCAAACAAAATATGCCAAAGTATGAGCGATCTCAAGCTCGCCTTTTTTTTCTTATTTGAATCTTGAAAGGATTATGAGCCGACTTACAGGTTATTATCCAATTTTACGCATGAACCGACGCACGTGAATACACTTACCGGATATTATTCTTAGTAACTCGTAATATAGTTAACAATAATATGTATTTTTTTATCTACAATTCGAATTTTCAATATCGAGTTAAAGTACGTTTTTTTGTACACTAATTTTAATAATGTATAAAAATATATTATGTAACGACGTATTGAGTTCACTATTCTTTTATGATTTCACGTGATTGACATGAGATTTATTTGTTTCTCTATTTTGTAGGAGGGGACAGATTGGTTTGGCAATCTGAACATCATGGGAGGAACAAACATCTATTATTACCCAACGGAGAGATAGGAAATACAATCATGTATTTTTGTAAGAACTCCGGTTGTAAATCCAAATTCCATAAATGGAAATTGAAGTTGAATTTAAATCTTAGAAAATAACTTGAATCTAATTTGAAAGTACACTTTTTTATAAATGGGAATCGAAATTCAGTTGATTAAAAATTTGAACAAATATGATAGAGAATATCCAAATTTATTTATAGGATAGTATTTAAAAATTACAAAAATATAATTTTTGTATAAAAATTTAAATAAATAAATTTAGAAAATTATAAAACAAATAAAGAAATTTAGAAATTTATTGGGACATCACTTGGTTCAGGAATGACCTAAAGAAGGTCATCTACCTCCTCACTTCCTCACCTTTGTCAACGGGCTGAGCGTGTTTCCAACCACTTTTTTCTTGATATTCCAACGAAGCTAAAAATGAGTTAAAAATGGAGCAAATTGATCAATCAAAGGCTCAAATCAATGGTTGGAATATGAGAAAGTCGTTTAGGAGCATATGATAAATTTCAAAGCTCAAAACCAAGCTAAGAAGAAATCAAAAGATTAGTGACCAAAATTTAAAATTGGGAAATTTAGTGATCAAAATGTATCTTCTAAAAAGTAGGAGAATAAAAATGAGATAAAGGAAAATGTAAAGATCTAAAGGTAAATTGTTAAAAGATAGGGGTTCAAATGTAAAGAGTAGATGTTTAGAGACTTAAATTCAAATATTGAAAATTTAGGGAAACAAGTGTAAATAAGGAAGAGTTTTGGGTAACTTTATAATTCAAGAAAGTTAATGATCGAATAGTAAAATCAAATTTAGCGAGGATCGAATCGAGTAAAACGAGTTGTAAAAGGGAAAACTATAAATATAACATTATATTCTCAAAATGACACTTAGACCATGAACTAAAAATAAAACTCAGATCGAAAATTGAATGGAATCAATTTGAAATAAGAACTTAGAACTAATCGAACTAAGTTAAAAAAAACTTGAAAGAGACCCCTTGATAGGGAATTCACTATTGGAGATTATTCGATTTGAAATAGGATCGAGAAAATAGATCGAACTAAACCTTATTAGATCAAAAATTAATTTTCTGAGTAGACCTAAAAAGGGAAAATAGTAATTTTGGGTTCAAAGTATAAATAAATAATTTTTAAAAATTTTAAAAAATAAATAAATTAGAAAATTAGTTGAATCAACCCTAAATTGGTCAAATTTCAATCGAAGTAGTCAATTGAATCATACTGATTAGTGCTCAATACTAGATGAAGCACACACATGAATAGTGACCCCGCAAGTGAAGATCACGTGGGAAGAACAAGATCATCTTCTTCGCATTCATTGTAAACCCCGTCCCTTAAAGACAAGGAAACCGGGAAAGAATCGGTCAACCCGAGTAATAAAACTGAATTAGTTCACAAATTCAACTGTTAGAGAAAGGGCAAAACAAAAAATTTACAAATTGCGAGTGACCTAAAAAATCATAAAAGTCATGGAAAATGACTTTATGACAATTTGGGGAAAAAAAATCAAACCGGTTCAGGTGAACTGGATTGAACCGGTTTGTATGGGTTTGAACCATTATTGAACCTGATGCTAAATTTATTTTTCTATGTGGCTTATATAATTCAAATTGGAGAATTAAGACCACAATTGTATAGATAATAAATTTAGATAAATTTAGAAATTTTTAATTTTGAAAAACCCAGTCGAATGGGGCCTGAACCAGTCTGTCACGCCCCGACCCGGTTTGGTCGGATCCCCGTGATCAACCTGCCACTCTCCCGGTTTATTAAAGGGTTTCCCCTTATTATAAACCGTAAAGAGTAAGGCGTCCTTTAACTTGCACCTTTTTCCTGTAATAGCATAATTAAAACTGTATGAAATTTAAAACTTTACATACCTGTCTTACAAGCATCTTAGTTGACGGTCTTTAAGGGGAGGCTTTCCAGGATTTCTTGAATGGGATATAAGGGAGGGGGTGAGTACGACTACTTAGTGAATGGGTTTTTAAAAGCTTTTGACTTTTAAGAAAAACATTTATATAGAGTGTGCCAGACTCCTTTGTTTTCAAAAATCCCATCATTTAAAAATTTAGATTTTTCCATTATTTCTTAGTTACCACGGTGTGTCATCACCCAACACACATCCTTCATCATGAAGGTTACACACATTCGCAAGTCAGTATCACTACTGAACCCGCTAGTGGCTTCGGAGCGACTTTTCCTGCCACCCGGATAAAAGTACAACCACTTCTACCCTGTGAATGAGTGGATGTACGTGACATCCTACCCACAATCCCGAAATCACTTCTTCATTTCCGTATGAGGACAGAGACCTCATCCTATCCCCACCCCGGTCTCATGCGCTTCGTGCTACTCTAGATTTCGCACAGACACCTGGAACGACGAACTACCCTTATAGCCACCAGGTCGTCCAGTGCCCTCAGGACGCATCACTACCCCTCATGGGCGTCTTGATGATCCCGTACTCACAGTGCATGCACAAACAATGTTTTCTTATATTGCCATGTAATCTGTGGTGCCATTAGTCCAACGGCCCCGACTCTCAACTCAACTTGCAGCTGTTTTTCTTGACTAGTCCGTCGACCTGTCATGTCGCAGTGTCGCTAGTTGACTGAGCATGTCGGTCCTATCTTGGTACCATGGCCAAACAATTCACTTATTAAGTTTTATGGCACATATATCATTTTCATTTATGAGCTTCTGCTCGTGCCAACTGGCCTTGGGCCCACTGTATGAGATTTTCAAAAAAAATTGGGCATTCTAGCCCTCAAGTTCCAAAATCGAGGTCCCCGGCCTATAAGAGCTATTCGAGCTCCCGTCGAGAAGGTCTCCCAAATTGTTTAAGCATTGGCACATAGTTAGGGGAGAGCACTTCCGACAAAAATAGGTTTTTACTGTCCATCATACCGACCAGTATAAGGACATCTCCGTTCATAACCGATGAACGGGTTTTCAACTTCCTTCGAGGAAGTCTCATCATACCAACCGGGTATGATCTACTTACAACCCATAAGTAGTTTTTTTCGCATAACTTTCACATCACTTTCTCTAAGTAGTGATGATTAAAATACCACTAAACAGTGGGTTTTTATATCGATGCACTTATCATCCCTAACCGGGTATGATGTTAGTAAACCCACTCACAACCGGTAAGTGATTTTTAAATTATTAGGTGTGCTCATCATCCCAACTGGGTATGATGTTAGTAAACCCACTCACACGTTAATGCTGTGAATTCCACTTGACCGGTTCTTGGTATTCATGCAAGCTTGTCCTTGCTGGCGTTCCCGGTACTTCGTGTTCCTACACGATATGAACATCTTAGTTCATTATCCTTTGGCCTAATCGCCTTCATTCATTCGAAATGAATGAGAAAGTCAAACTTTCATTTATTTGTAATTAGGTCCCTAAAGTTATTTCTTTTTAACTTTAAGTCCCAAATGTCGGTTTTTCCTCAAATTGAGTCTCGAAACTTCTAAAATTTATCATAGTACCTCAATTTATTCCATTTCACAAAAAGGGGCTTAATTTCCCAAATTTCCAATTAGGTCCCCCAATTTTTCTAAAATTACCATTTTACCCTTCCTTTACAAAAATGGTAAATTTTGCCCCAAAATTTTCAAAATTCTTCAATTGGTCCTCCAACATTATTTTCATGCCCAATTGACCCTCAATTTCATTTTCATCCTTTGAATTTCGAAAATCCCCAATTTTCCGCCAATTCCAACTTCTTAACATAGCCGAATTTGATTTTATCAAATTGACCCATCAAACGTTTCCAATTGTTGAAATTGAAGTTGAATTTGAGTTTCTACATGTTCATACGGTTCTTTAGAAATGTGAATCGTAAGTTTTAACGCCGGTACGAGCTCAAACGGAGCTTCGCCGAAAAATGAACTATAGAGAGAGAAAGCTTCGATTACTCACCAGTGAAGGCATGACGGTCCGAGCTTTCGATCTGGGCAGATAGCTCTCATCTTGAGGTTTATCCTAGAATTAAGAATCACATCAATTGATACAGAATTGAATTAGAATTTCATCATTGAAATTTGGTCGACCCTCTCTCTAGCACCGATCAAAAATTGCAAAGGGGAGCCGAATTGGCTTACCTTTCGGTCCTAATTCGGCCGTGGAAAGGCTGAGGAAGTGTTGGGAGGGCTTGGTTTGGCCTGAGGAGGGCTTGAAATGGCCGATTTCAGCTTGGCCGAAATAGGTCAGCTTCGGTCCGTCAGAGCTGCTTCACTATTCTATCATGCTGGCGCTTCTCCAACGATTCTCGGATTGACTAGAGTTTGCTATCAGATAGTTGTCTTCTTCCCGGTTCTAAAGAGCCTGACCTTTGTTCAAGTCGAAGCTCTGGTTCAAGCTTTACCAGGAAATGGAGTAGTAGAGAGAGAGAGAAGTGTTCAGGTGTGAGGAGAATGAAATGGGGATGACCTCTTTATATAGTCGTAAAACCCGTGTATTAAATGGGCGAGATTTATTACTAGTATTAATATTGCCATAAATTATTGGTATTAATTCCAATAATTTAATTTCGGTATTAATTTCAATAATTTAATTTAGGTATTAAATTATTGGTATTAATTTTAATAATTAAATATATATTAATTGATGGCTATTTATGATAAGCCGTACGTTCTTATGGAATCTAGTTCACCTAAACCAATTTGGTTTTTGTTTTCTAGTTTGTCTTAAGTTTCTTTTCCAATGTTTAATAAATCTTTTGGATCAACTGAAAGTTGTAAATTTTCATATTGCTTATTCCCAAATGTAAACCGGTTTGATTTTCTTATTTGGTTTGACCGGTTCTTTTCTCGGTTTTCCTTAACTCAAATGTGCGGGGTTTACACAGTCAGTTTAATCATTGAACCCAGTTCGGTTCAAAATAGTGTCGTCTTCTTCCTTCATATGACATCACTGTTCACTCACCGGAAAATCGAGCAACGCCAAGAAGATAAAAAGTCTTCGTCCAAGGAGTTTCAGGCAATAAATGACTGCTATAAAGGCATCAATCGGACGGCCAAGAAGTCCCTGAGCTTTCTATATAAATAGCTATTCCTCATTCATCCTTCTCACACTTGAAAACTCCTCTCTCTCCCTCTATTTTTTTGGTGAAACTCAAACTAGAGTTCCGACATTTGAGTTTTTCTGAGCCATAGAAGACGAGGTCGGGTTCCTTAGATTCAGGAAGAAGTCAACTACTCGACGCTAGTGTTCATTTACACTGAGGATAATCGGAGAAGCTCCTACGTAATTGAACAGTGAAGCAGCTCCGACGAACCAAAGCTACCCTATTTTAACTGAGCTAAAAACGGCCAATTTGAGCCCTTCTCAGGCCAAATCAAGCTCTCTCAACACTTCCACAACCATCATACAACTGAATTAGAGCTGAAAGGTAAGTCAATTTGGCTACCCTCTATAATTTTTTTTATCAGTGTTAGAGAGAGTAGCGACAAAACTTCATTGACCAAATTCTCCCTCAATTTGGCATGAATTGATGCAATTCTTGATCCTATGAAGAACCTCAAGACGAGAGTTATCTACCTAGATCGAAAGCTCAGACCGCCGCACCCTCGATGGTAAGCTTTTGAAGCTTTCTCTCTTTAAGTCCAATTTTCCGACAAAACTCTGTTTGAGCTCAATTCGGATCCAAATGATGCGATTCAAAATTTCATTGAATCATATGGAAGTGTATGAACTCAATTTTACCATCAATTTCAACAATTAACCTTGATTGATAGGTCAATTTGATGAAATCAAATTTAGACAAGTTGAAAGGGGAAAATTAGAGGAAATTTTTAGGGGAAATTGGGGATTTCAAGAAATTGATTGACCAAAGTGCAATTTCCTAAAATTGAGGGCCAATTGGCCATGAAAAAGATGTTAGAGGACCAATTGGTTGATTTTTTTGGAATTTTTTGGGTAAAATTTCCATTTTTGTAAATTGTGGGTAAATTTGTAATTTTTGAAAACTTGGGGACCAAATTAAAAATTTGGGAAACTTAAACCCCTTGAGTAATTTTGGATAAATTGAGGACCCAAAGTGAATTCTTAAAAGTTTTGGGATTCAATTTGGGGAAAATTTTACATTTTGAATATAAAGTTAAGGAAAAAGAACTTTAGGTACCTAAATATAAATAATTAGAAAATTTGGGCATTTGCTCATACATGAGGAATTAGGGCTATTATGCCAAATATTGATAAAAATGATGTCCAAATCGTGTAGGAGCACGAAGAACCGAGAACGCCAGCAAGGATAAACTCGCATAAAGGCAAAAGTCGATCAAGAGGAATACACTACACTATTGGGTGAGTGGAAATTTTCACATAATATCCGGTTGGGATGTTGAGTACCTCAGAAATGAAAACACACTATTATGTGGATTTTAACATCACACCTGGTTGGGGTGATGTGAGAAAGCACGCGAAAAAAACTATTTACTATTAGTAAGTAGATAATACCCAGTTGATATGATGAACTTTCTGGAATGAAGTAGAAAATCCGCTTATCGATTATAAGTAGAGATGTCCTCACACCCGATTGGTGTGAATGACAGGTGAAAAGTTATTTTTGTTAGAAGTGTTATCCTTTGACTGTGTGCCACTTCTTAAATATTTTGGGAAACCTTCTTGACGGGTGCTCAAATAGCTAAGATAGGCCGAATGCCTCAATTTTGGAACTTGGAGGCTAAAATACCCGATTTTGAAAATCTTGTATAGTGGGCCCAAAGTCAGTTGGCACGAACAGGAGCTCGTAAACAAACCTGATATTAAGCCATAAAAATTTTAAATGAATGATGTGATCTGGCCATGGTACCAAGACATGACCGGCATACTCTATGGACTGGCAGCATTGCGACAAGATAGGTTGACGGACTAGTCTAGACAAACAGCTGCAAGTCGAGTTGAGGGTCGAGGCTGTTGGACCAGTGGCACCAACGATTAAATGGCTTATATGGAAAATTATTGTTTTGTGCATGCACTAAGGTTTGGGACCATTAAGATGCCCAAGAGAGGTAGTGATGCGTCCTAGGGGCTACTAGATGACATGGTGGAGATAAGGGCAGTTTGTCGTACCAGCAATCAGGGAATCTCGACGTAGCTTCATACGCATGAGACTGAAGTGGGGTCGAGATGAGGTCTTCATTCTCATATGGTCACAAAATATATTGAGTTTGAGGATAAGATGTCGGAGATGTTCACTCAGACTTTGGGTAGAAGTTAGAGACTTCTATCAGGGTGGATAGTAAAGACGCTCCGATCCACAAGTGGGTGCAGTCGGCGTAACTACATCTCGTGAATATGTGTGTAGCTTTCTTGATGAAGGGCGTGTATTGTATGTGAAACACATCTAATATGAAAATAGAAAAAAAATCATTAAAACCTTGGAAACTATTTGAGAATCCTTGAAAAAGAATTGGCAAACCTTGAAAAAAGGTTTATAAAACCAGAACTTGAAAAAAATAATATTTTTAAAAGGAAATATGGAGTTTGTCACACTCCAATTAAAGTTATTTTTATGAAAACTCTCACCCAACACTCATTCACTAAGTTGTCGAACTCACCCCCTCCATTTATCCCTTTTCAGGTAACCGAGGAAAGAACCTACCTAAGGATATTTAGCTAGCTAAACCTACAAGACATGTATGTAACTTTAAATTTTATATAGTTTTGATTAATTTTATTCCATGAAAGGTACAGATCTAAAAGATGCATTACTATTCGCGGTTTAAAGAAAGGGAAAATCCTACTGAAAGAGTGGTGAGTTGCTCACGGGGATCCAACCAAATTGGATCAGTGCGTTACATATAGACTCACCTAACGATCTCGTAAGCAAAGCACAAAGGTTTGGAATACATTTGTGACAAATAAATCTTAAATAATGGGTGAGTGAGATTTTTTACTTTATATTCGATTGGACGTAGTCAATAAATATAGATTTGTAAAATGCTGATGTGCATTCTTTGGATCCATTTTTTAAAAAATTTTAAAAAAGTTAATACGAGAATTTTTATCAAAGGATGGGAGATGTTCCAAAGTTTTTAAAAAAGCAAGTAATGACTTGATAGATTAAAATAAACAGGTATAAACTTTATGGTTTAAAAAGGGTGAGAATCTAACCTTTTAAAATAGTTATGAAAGAAAATGACATGACTATTATTTATGAAAAAAATATTAAAACTCATGTTTATAAAATAACTTAGTTCAATATTTATGAAATGCTCATGTAATCCATTCTAATATTTATTAAAAAGTTATATGACCAATGGTATGAAGGGTAAGGATCAAAGTATATAAAAAGGGGTAAGATCCAATATATAAAAAACGAGTGAAAATTTGAATATTATAGGAAAAAATGATTGTGGTTCTTTAATACTATATTTTTTTAAACTTGAAAATTTTGAGCAAAAATTAAATATAAAGAATTATTTAATTAAAGTCTATAAATACATATAAATATATGTATATATTATCTAACGTAAATATAAATTCCTATCAAATACAATAAATGGAAATAAAAGAAAAGAACCTAAATCTATATATAAAATTCAAATATAAAAGAAAAGTGGACGATATGTACCCTCATACATGCCCATAAACAAATGAAAATTTGGAGCGGAATATTTTTACAAAAGTGGGTCACACAAAAAGAAAAGTATTAAAAGATACGATCACAATTAAAACCCAAACTATTAAAGAAACAAATGGGGTTTAACAAACATACAATCCCGAGGGTGCGATCCAAAGTGGAACCCATCCACAAAATTGAGAGGCGACTTGATGGACACTTATCCAAATCAGACTTAGGCACGGGCTATGTGGGGAGCCCCATCTCATATGGAAGCTGGATTAGCCAAACTAAAGGCTACCTCTGTCACATTACAATTTTTATTATGTTTAATTTTAATTTAATTCTATTAAGAGTAAATTAATGGAATGTAATATTGGGAATGCTAGTTAGAGGACAACATTGAAGTACAATCTCGGGTTTCTACCGTATATAAAGATACATGTAAAGCATTTAATCAATCCTAACACTAAAAGCCAACAATTTAAGTTCTCTCAATCTCATCAAAATGTATTTGCTCTCTCCTCTTCTCCAAACTTTACTGGAAGGTAATTAGGGAGAAGAAATATTCTCCAATAATAAAAATTCATGAGCATTAAGTCATAGGAAGTTAGAAATTCATGAGTGTTGATTCATAATATTTAGAGTAAATAAAGATGATCATCATATAATAATTTAAAATAGAAAAAAAATAAAATTTCAAGGAATATTAAACCATACCAATAAATCACATAAACTTTAAAATTGGAAATTGATTTGAAATGAAAATTTACAATTCGATAAAAATTGCTTGGATTAAATTCTAAGTACTCACTTGATTAAAAATCAAGTATTATGATTAATTAATTAAAAATTGTATTGCCGTTGATATTAAATCAGACATATTATAAAAATAATTTTAAGGGGTTTTATTAAGTGAAATTTTTTTTATCAAAAGCACAAGTAATTAAATTCAAGAATTTTTAGAAAAATAAATAAGATTAAAATCGATCAAATTAGCATTGAATCAACTAATTAAAAACTAAAATCAATTCAATGAATAGAAAAAATTTAAAAAAAATATTGATTTAAATAATATAAACTTATGAACAATCATGTGTCGTGCAAACTATCATATTTCTACTAATGCATACACACAACTACCCATAACAGAAAATTTAGCCTTTAACCCCCAAGGAACTATTAATGAAATTCAAGCCTATATCTACCTAAACAAGGCTGACAAAGTCTATGGACAAGTAATCCTTTGTCAGTTAGACCTCCCTATATAAAAGGAGAGGTGCTCCCATTCAACCATCTCTTGAAATTCTCTCTATAATTTAATTCACTTAATTTTCCAGCAACCCACTTATCCGGGATTTGATTATAATATTTTTAACCACCAAACTTCACATTATTAGTGTCGCTAGAACTAACATGAAATTCTCTGTACTCGACATTAATAATTATACTAGATAAAATAGTATAATTTCTCAAAATTCTAAAATTTAAAATTTTTTTTAGATTGCATCTCCCACAATAAAAAATAATTGTGAAAACTGAAATAAACTCTTCACAACTTCTTCTAATCATCATGAGTTAAAGGTAAGCCTTACGAATTTAAAGTGTTGTGCAAGTTTTATTTTTTATTTATTTTTTACTAAGCTCAGTCAACTTCAATTTCGTAATCCTTCTACCACTATTTGAGTCGTTACGTAGACTAGGAAAATACTATGGAAATCATCTAACATCCTCTACTCGCAGATCCTCTACTCGCGTTGGCTAACTTGTTATTTTTAGTGAGTTTTTAATATTTTCCAAAATTGTGTAATTTTTTTTGTAACCTCCGGAATAATGCTAAAATAATACTATTCTAATCAAGTATGGTTGTAAAATGAGGTAAGGGGAAGTTATTTAGAAGAATGATAGGATTTATTCAAGTTCTTAAATATGAGTTTTAGTGGAGTGAAAATATTTATTACTAAAATATAATTTTTGGTAAACTTGGTGATGAAATCATAAATAATAAATTTTTGGGAATATAAATGGAATTAAGAAAAAGTTTAGTTACCTAGATAGAATAATTTGAAAGTTTATAGGTATAAGTAAAATAATTGAGAAGTTTAAGGATATAAGTGTAACTTTTAAAAAATTAAAGACCAAATTATAAAAATTTAAAACTTAAGGTCATAAATTAAGAACTCATAGTAAATATAGCAAGTGTTGGGAAAACTTTGTAATCTTTAATAGTTAAGAAACGAGTGATGTGATAGAAAATACACTTGCAAAGATTGGCACATGTGAAATATAAACGAGATATATATATTGGTGTATATTCACAATTTAAGCCATTCATGCGAAAAGATGTGAAGATTTGGACAACTCATTGGAACAAACTGATCTCGAATAAACCGTGTGATTAATGATGTGCGATTGGATGGGTTAATTATTTTTTACATTTTTAAAAATATTATATATTGTATGATTTATAAAATATTTTTAAAAAATACATATAAATTATATATATATATATTTATGAAATGTTCGAGATATATCCGAAAATTTAAAAAAATGACGAAAGTCTGATATTTTGAAAAAAATATTAAAACCCTAACGTTCATAAATATGGGTCAAGCTAATATTTTTGAAGAGTATGGAGTAATATTTCATCTTTTATGAAAGATTAGTACAATATGATATTTATATTTACTTTAGTGAGTTTTACGCGTAATATAAAAAGAGCACGTTTATTCATTAATAGGCCATAAGACACCACATGTACAATTATTTTTTATTGGGTTTAAGTCAACATTTAAAGAATGCATTTATATAATTTTTGTTCATGTATAACCGCATACATAAGTGAGAAGTCACCTAGGAAGAAATTGAGTAATATTTCAATGGATAATAAAATTGGTAGGCATAAGGCGAGATTATCCCTTCAGCGAGTCATTAATCCATTTATAAATAAGAAGTTAGTGGGTTAATAGTGAATAAGGTATATTTTATTTACTTAATTAATATTGGTAACAAAGTTCGAACCAACAAAATAATTTTGTATAAAAAATTAAATTTTCTCCATGTTTTGCTCCTTTAAAGCTTTTTATGATGCTACAACTTGAAATATATTTTTTGACATATAAGAATTTTTTAGATTGAATGATGTAGGTATATTTGAAAGTAAGATGAATTATGAAAATAATTTGTATTATATTTTAATAAGAATTAAGGTCGAACGTATAATATTTGATCAAATTTTGAAACTCAATGAATTATAACCTCTAAGAAGAATTTTTTTTGAATAATATCGAGACCAACTCTAGTTGTATATTTAATGTATAAGTCTCACAACAAATTTCACGAATGCATATACTTATTAGTTTGTTTTTAAAAATGATGTTATAAATTTAAATTTATTATTTTGAGTTTTATATGTTGTGAATAATATAATTATAAAGATATCACTAATAAAATATTAAAAAAGTTTAAATATTTATAAAAATATCTGTAAAAATAATTATTTTGAGTTTTATCTTATTTCGGTAATACGAGGATAATAAATTCAGTGTTAGGAGTGATATATCAAATTATTTACGGTCTAACCCATAAATAAGTTGGAATGACACCTAAAATAGAGCTAACTAGAAGGCCTACATGCGACTGTGACTGTAAGAATAAGAGCAAGCGTAAGGGGTGTGCCCACACATGGCCGACACCATCCCCTTGCCCAACTCACCTCATTTTATGCGTAAGGATAGCGTACCTTCCAAATGAGGATTCATTAATAGGCCATAAGATACCACATGCACAATTGTTTTTATTGGCTTTAAGTCAACAGTTAAACAATACATTTATATGATTTTTGTTCGTGTATAACAGAATACACGAGTCTGAAGTCACTAACCGAGAAATTGAGTAGCATTTTAATAACTAATAAAACCGATAGGAATAAGGGGAAATTATCATTAAATTGTTGTATTGATTTATAAAAAAAAAGTTGGTGGGTTAATTCCAAATAAGATATATTTCATTCAGTTAATTAATATTGGTAACAAAATTCCAACTAATAAAATAATTTTGTATAAAAAATTAAGAAAAATTGAGTTTCTAACATTTAACTCCATTAAAACCTTTTGTGATACTACCACTAACTACTTAGAATCACTGGTTAGCATATAGATAAATAAAATATATTCCTACTGTGTGGTTTACTAGCCCTGACATGTGGGTCTAATCAATTCCAGGCGATACTCATCTTGCCATCTTTCTGGTTTCAAAGATAGAAATTCCGGAAACAACAGAAAGCTCAGAGGGCGAAAGCTCAGATCAAAATGCTGAATCCGAGAGTTGAACAGTTCAGATACATTGTGATGCAGTATCCCCGTGCATGATTTTTGTTGAGATGTATCGATTTCCTCCTATTTTAATATATCTCAAGGACAGTAGCAAACTACATCGGCAAACTTGATAATGCTATATTGCACTTTTCCCCTGAAAAGATCATCCACAACCGTGCAGGATGTGGCATAAATTTAATTTCGGATTAAAATCATGCAGAAGAAGAGGATGTTACTGTCTTCACATCCATGTCCACAGCCACAGAAAGGAGCTCCTCCATGACATTTTGCCACCAAGGCATTTGCCACAGCTTCTCCTAAACACTATTCGACTGCACTAAATCACGACAATGATAACACCAAAAATGAAATTTTGAAAGTAATAATTATTCAAATACACCTTCATATATGTAATCATAATTTTGAAAAAATATGATCCAATCGAATTGAATGGGAAAATGAAATTGAACTATTAATACCGAAAGATTAAATTGAATTTTATATTAATTTAAAAAGTAGATTTGAATATTTGATGAAGTGGTGTAAATTTTATTCGAAAAGAGAAATATTGGATTAAAAGTAAAAGATTGATAAATAGACTATTGAAAACTGGTTCAAATTAATATCGAACTCCATTAGGCCAAAAACTATACAAATTTTATAAGTAGTTACATAAATTAGAAATGAAAATTTTTTTATTCAAAATAGTATGAAATTTAATAAGTAATTTTTACAAAAAAAGTTTGGACAAAAACTAGTCCAATAAACGGTTAAAATTAGTCAAAATGATCAATGAATAAATTGGAAACCAGTTTGGAACAATGCCGAACTAGTAGATGGATCAGGACACGTATCACACTTGCGGTGTAAACCCTATTTACTCATAATAAAAAATCCATAAATGAGAATCGAAAATTTTATGAGAAAACTGTGCTTAAAAGTGAACTGAAATTGGTTAAAGGAAACTAAAATGAGAATTTGAACGATCTCAAGTGATCAATGAATATTAAAAAATAATTGAAATGAATAATGAAGTAAATAGGATATGAGAACCAAACTAGTTCAAGGTGAACTCAAAAAAAATGGTTCAATGATTTATTTTTATAAGTGATTTAATAATATCAATTTCAGAAATTTAAGTCACCAATGTGTAGAAAATGAATTTAAACAAATTTATAAAATTTTAATTTTGAAAAAACCAGTTGAATTGGGCTTGAACGGGCAAATTTTCTATTTCGGGTCACCAAATCTAATCCGACGGAACCGATCAAGGTCGATCCGATCAATGGATCATTTGTCAGGTCAGCGAGCAATGCGTGGTGAAGCGTGTCCAATGAATCGCTCGGTGAGCTTCTGAAAGCACTGGCCAATTAGAGTGTGACACGTGTCCCTGGTCAACTGTTAGACGAAGAAAAAACTAAGTCATTAGAAATTGACCAATGGGAGTGTGACACATGTCCTCAATCAACGGTCAATTAAGGAGAATCCTCGTGGGCTAAGCTAACCAATGGGAGGCTGACATATGGCAATGGTGCCAAGTTGGTGGCTGAATAGGATATCGAAGAACGGTCGACCAATCAGAAGTCAACACATGGCAAAAACACATCACATGTCCACAGCCAATCAGAGGTTGACATGTGGCAATGACACAGTGCGATAAGTGGAAAGATTGACGAATTTAAATTAGCCAATCAGAGTACGCTACATGTCATGCCCCAACCCGGTTTGGTTGGAACCCTATAATTAACCCGACACCCCTTCCTGTACTAAAATGACATTTCTACCAAGATAGACTAGGAAAGGTAAAGTGTTACAAACATGTATCTTTTGTATAACAAACTAAACAAAACGATTTAATAAAAGTACCTATTCATGGTAATCCTAACTTGCTTCACAGGCTTTTACACTCCTTGATGTAAGAGCTACCCTAAAAGAGAATAAGGGAGTGGGGTGAGTTATACAACTCAGTAAGCAAGTAGTAAAAGGAATAAGGGTAAGAGATTGTTCAATTTGTTTTCACATTTAAGCCTTCACATTTCCTTTTATCATTAAAAGAGATAATTTTTACATTTCTACTTCATGTATTTGGTTTAACAATCAAATCGTTCGCAGAACGGTACACGACTATTCCACTTGTAGACCAGATGAGCATCATTGTCCAATCCCCAAACTTATCAATACTCCGTAGCCCCAATTGTAGGGGTGAGAGTTCACTCTTCTATCCCTTCGGTCTCAATACGCATAAAACTCCTAGAGTTTCAAGACATACTAGAACAATATTTCTACCATTGTAACACCCTTGTTGTCCAGTAGCCCCTAAAACCAACACTACCACATATGGGTGTCTCTTGGTTCCGTATCTCAGCATGCACAAACAATAGTCTTTTTAATTTAGACCTTTATCTTTGGTGTTACCAGCCCAACAAGTTCGTCGACCCGACTTCGGTTGGTAACTACCAGCCTAACGAGTTCGATGACCCAGATTCGACTCGTTAGCTACCAACCTAACGAATTCGACAACCCACTTCGACTCGACAGCTATATCACACCAGGTAACCATTTATGAAAAATTTTCATAAGGCTTGTAATCATAATTTTGTCTACGTGTTTAAGCCTGTTCTCATTGTACTTGGGCCCACTTCACAAGTTTTTTTAAAACTCGACCTTGGGCCATATTAGTTTCAAAATTGAGGCATTGAGCCCACTAGAGCAGTTCTAGCTTTAAGCAACCCATGCTTAATTTCTCTAATAAGAAATATCTCCCAAAACTTTTGAGCAGGTTCACGGGCATACCATTTCTAGAAAATAGTTTTCTAACTTTGAAAGTACGTTAATCACTCCAAACAGCATGATGCCGAAAATCTCACTCACCCGTATTCCGAGATGTGGTCGTCCATGGGAGGTTTCCAACTTGGCATGCCTTTCCATTGCACAATCTTATAGGAAATTCGTTCCTAGGACAAATTGGGCAATTTAGTCCCAATTAATAAGGTAATTATACTTAAAACCTGTAACTTTTTGTAATTATGTTTTAGTCCTTAAGTTATACATTAATCCAAATTAGGTCCCTAAGATTTTTAAATCTTCCATTTGGGTACCTAATTTTCTCAAATTTCTAATTGGGTACATAAATTCTCATTAATTGCAAAAAATACTCAATTTTCTGAAAATTGCAATTAAGTCCCCAACTTTTCAAAAATTACAATTTAGTCCTCAAACTTGAATTTCATCAATCCTATGTTATTTCTTCCCAATCGAGTCCTAACATGTAATCATCTTTTCTATGTCTCCTTATTCATTTCAAGCTTTAAAACACTAGATTTGGCTTAGAAATGAGCTCAAACGGAGATTTGTCGGAAAATCATCCTGTAGAGAGAAACCTTCAATTATTCACCAGTGAGAATCGAGCTATCAAAGATTTTGCTTCCACTAAATTGCACTCTTCCTATGAATCCTTGCTAGATCAAACTGTGCCTCAATTGGTGGCCTAAGTAGCGCAAATTGCTTACTTTAGTTTTCGGGCAAAATACACTATGAACAGTAAATTCCAACGAAGGGCGGCAGGAGGGACTTACCACTATGGTTTAGGGAAGGTCTAGACTTCTCTAGGGAAGGTCTGGAAGGCTGGGTTTTACCGTGGTTGATCCAATGGTGGCTCAAATTGAGCTCAGCCAACTCTAGTTGCTAACTACCGAGGAAGCGAGGTTACTATATGAGCTGGTCGGTGCTTCTCTGGTGATCCTCAAGCTGAACATAATATGCACTCATGTAACTAACTTTCTTAGGATTCCAAGAACCTGAAATTCACCTGGATATTGGATTTCCATTAGATATATAATATTTATTAACATTGGTCTATTAATTATTTTATAACTTTTATACTTATAACTTTTAATCTACTTGTCCGAGGTGTACTTATATATAATTTGAGCCTAAATTATTATTATTATTATTTAAAATAATAACTAATATGTATAATAGTGAGCTCAATTCATTTTATTATTAAGTTTAATATATAAGTTTAAGAATCACTTATTATTTATTTATATTTATTTAGAAATTAAAATAGGATATACATTTTTTATAATTAATATGCCTCCATACACTAAAATATTTATATTATTTAATTTATCATTCACAACTTTATATACATATATTAAATAAATATTTATATTTATTTTCACCTAATTACTCGGATTTAATCCAATTACTATCTGTTATTTAAACTGGTTGAATTAGTTATAATTAATTAAATAAATTAAGTGCGTTTAAATTGAATTCAAAATGAATTAGATAAAAATTTTAAAATAATTTATGATTGATTTATTTTCTCAAAAAAAAATATCGGTATTACAACTTTCTTTTTTAAGAAAGTTTTATGTTATAAATGAAAGTTTTATCAATGTTATTCATATTTTTATCCGTTCATCCTAAAAACTTATGTTTTGAAATCATGGACTCTAATACCACTAAAAGTTTTCATGCATAAACTTGCTTCACAATTGGTTGTCCCGTACAATCTGTCACATCCACTCAATTTTACAATGGCGGATACATTTATAAAGGTAATATCGAAGTGACTAAGGGTAATAATAAAAATGGATACCTTGAATTTTAGTAGAAACATAATTTTTTTTCAAAAACAGTGAACCCAAATTTTTATATAATAACCCAAGAATATAACAATTAATAAGTATATAAATTAAAAATTTTGTACACGAGCATCAAGATCTACCTCAAGTCGCACTTGTTCTATAGGTGATGTCTCGTCTTGCGCCTTACCAAGCCTCAACTTTCACATGTAATTATTTTAGTGATGGGGATGAGATCGCAACTTAGTGAATGAGTTACTAACGCTAGACCACTACATGACTTACAATTTCATACATCACATAAATTCTACTCATGGAGATAATAATTCATGATTTAACATATTTAGTCACTTTCATAATTTTTCTTGACCGTTAGGACTCACCTTAGGCATCATGCATTTGTATCTATAAATACATTGGATAAAGCTCTCACTCCCCAAATCACATTATCAACAAATCATAAGTATTCGCATAACACAAACAACATGGTCACGTCATGACCCGAAAGCTACTCACTTGTAGTCGTGTATATGAGTGTGTGTGATTCACATGCCCACGCTCACCCATTACTATAAAAGTTTATACACTCATATGGATTTCAAGATTGTGACCTCAATCATCTGCATACTAGCATTCTCTGTCATTTTCAGCCATCCACGCCACAAGTGTAATTATACATTGTATTTCCTGGCATTCATGCAATAGGTATCTACATACTTTGACATTCCTCACCATCCATGCAAAGACATATGCATACTTTGGCGATCTTCACCACAAATATACGCGTATCGACATTTCTCACCATCCATGCACCTAGTTACACTTGGACCCCATTCGGGTATGCCAAATCACAATCAATGTATATGTACCAATTTACAAAATCATTTAAAGTATAATAGACTCTGATTTTCTCGAGGTCTAACGCTCTACTAGTCTACCCTAATATTCACGATACATGAGGCTACATGCCCCTAGATCAAATCCACTTTGAATTTGCATCTAATTTAATTTTCATGGTTATAAGCCTTCCTACTTAACTCATGGCATCATTCCATAAACTTTTAAAGGTATATTCTCATATTAAGACCCACAATTAAACATCAAGCATGAGCATATTCATAATATCATGGAGTTTGATCCTCACTCCGACCAAACCCATCTATCAAAAAGCATGCATATTAATCAGCAAGCAACAAACATGTTCAATCTTAAATCACGAGAAGCTTGGTCCTTAATTCGACCCAATTCATATCAAATAATCAATCTCAACCACAATGTCCTTACTCACATAGTCCTAGTATGCGGCTATGGTTTTCTCACGATCTATCGACCTTATCTCGTATAGTTATTTCAGAAAAAAATGATATTTCTTAGTAAACATGAATTCATGTAGTTTTATATGGTTTCTCAAAGGATTTCCATAACATACCTCATATATTTCAAAGTATTCTAGAAAAGTAATAAATTGCATCGATCGGTCCAATCGGACTCATCATTAGTACTGCCACTCACCGTTATAATCAAAATTTGTTCATCCCAATTGTAATTTCCCTTAATTCGAATTGTGTGATCCACGTATGATTAGCTACAGTATTCACTCTACATAAATCAAATTATATATATGGGGTCAATTTAGATCTTAACTCAGTACATACATGATATCCTATAAGTTTCCAAAAATTATGATTTTGCCACTCGAGGTTGGTTCTCTCGACCATGTGTCGACGAACCAGTTTTGATTAAACCACTCCTATGATTTCATTCCATATATGATAATTTAGAACCACATTTGGTCATATTTTTGAAAATGTCTCCATTTGTCTCAAAATCACTTACTAGCCCCTTAGGCTACCCTTTAGGTTTTTTTCACAAATTTTCTCATTTTTGCAAATTGGCCCTCAAACTTTACAAGTTTGTACTTTAGTCCCTAAGCTTTGAAACTCAACCAAATCAAATTCTAATTTTACAAATCACTCTCATATACTATCATTATACTCCTAATGGCTCATGGGAGAGTGGGGGGGTATCTTACTCTAGTCAAACACAACCGAATTTGGTCATTTTCCAAGACTAGTCGAAATAGGGTTATTATAGGAGTTGTCAGAAATTCTCATTGAAGGTGGATAGAGATGTGGCCAGAGTTGAGAAGTTTTGAAGCCAAGGTCTAGGCGAGTCGTTATGTGGTGGGGTCGACCAAATGGTCACGGGAGTTGGGAGATTTTGTCTCTTGACTCGTCGTGATTGGGCGGAGCCCAACAACTTCAACAGTGGAAAATCATCTCATGGTGGCCGATTTTCCCTTTGTTGGAGGTTAACCCTTGCTATGGAGATGTAGAGGGGAGGCATCAGTGGTCACTGGAGTGGTAGTCAGAGGTGGCCAAATTTGGCCCTACAAGGTCAATGGCGATAGATAGATTTTCTATCCTCGATATGGATTCACCAAAACGTTCATCGTGCATCTTGTTTTAGTCACTAACAAGTTGATACTCGAGCACAAAACTCAAGAGAAGTCTATAAGTGGCATTTTGATAACAAGATCAGTCCATTTAGTGATCAGACAAATGAGAATTGCTCATTCGATAGTCAGGTGGTCAGGAATATTTTCGGTATCAGGACTTTGAATATGAAATTCGATATGTCTAGGGAGAGTTAATGCAAATAACTTTGTAGAGGGACTGGTAGCTCAGTTTTCAACTAATCTATGCATTTTTTGGCATACACTTTGGTCCAAAATTGAATTAATTCGAGTTATTTGTCTGATGTTGTGCCACTAAAATCTGTCAGGCAAGAAGGGGGTGCACGTGAGGTATTCGGGTGAGCCGAATCAACCCAACTTAGATCCGAGTAATGTGACTTCCTTTCTTCTTCTTTTTTTTTTTGTTTTTACAAATGAAATTACCCTTTTCCATTTTTGAGTCCACTCGGTAATTTAATCTAAAATCTTGATTTCGTTCAGTCGAAAACTGATTTTTTTTCTAAAAACCTCACCTTTTCTCCTTGGGAAATTAATACCTAATTTGATCGGATCTCTATTCCTGGCTCGAGTTTTCATTCCCGCTTCCAACCTTGGTTTATGTTCCAATTCGATTTTCAATCTCGGTTCAAGGTTTCATTCCCCAATTAGGTTTTCATTCTTAGTTCGAGATTCAATTCTCGATTTTCAGTCCAATTGACTTAACTTCAATTGTAGAAGTTCTAATGTTACAATTTTAGTAGAAAGGACCTCTTTACCTACATTTTTCCCTCATTAGAAAAATTCGTGAAAGACTTGTTCTTTCTCTCTCTTCCACTTGCATCTACAATGGTGTTTTGTAACCTTGAAGATGACACTATATGCAATTGTCGCCTTGTTGGCATGTCGTGATTGGTTGAGCACATATGATGGTTTTTAGTTGCTACTAATTGAAAAATCTTGCTATGTGTTTTACATGTAGTGCATGGGATTGGTCGCCCAACATCACTTGTTGGCCCTAAACCATTGATCAACACTACTTAAACATATTTATAATAAAATTTTCAACTAATTCAACTAATTTTAACCTTATTTTAACTGATTCACTACCAATTTGTACTGGCCTAATTTATTTTTATTAAATTTATCAACTTATTTTCTTAATTTTAAGATCAATAATTATTTTTTTACCATTTTCAAAATATCTCAAAAACTTCATCTTGTTTATAGTCTTGTTCAATTAAATCAAATTACAATTTTATTTTCAATCGGAGGCTTTTTTAACCTTGATTTACCATCCATATAATCCCTTTAAATTAATTTTAAACTAATATTATTGATTTTCTATAGTTGTGATTTAAACTCATTTTCAACCTCACTTAATTTCTTCATTCATTCGGTCATATTTATTAATTTAACTCTGCTCTATTATCCAATTGATTAATTAAGTCAAAACGTGACAAATAATACCATTGTATTATCAAATAAATGTATCAGATAGGTATGAGAATAGTTCTCTAAACTCGTGATTCCCTTATAATCTATATTCATCATAAATATAAATGAAAAATAAAAAATATATATTTTTTAAGCTCTCTTTTAAAATTTTATTTTAATCATTTTATAGTTACATTTATTTCTTAACTTTTATTAATGGTATATTTTTTTTATTTATTTCTATATTTTATTTAATTTAAAAGGGGATTATAATAATAAATAGTAAATTATAAAAAAAATATGACGAGTGTTTCAAATGATATATATATATATGATATGTTAATTAATATAACAATAATTAATAATATATGTGAAAGTATAAATAAAAGTTTCTTAAATTTAATATAAAAATGAATGATCAATATTGTATTTTTTTAAATTTAGTTAGATTATATAACTTAAATAAAATACATATAAATATTTTTAAAAACTTTGTATATCATATAGCTTTTTTTCTATTGAGCAAAAAAATATAGCTTTTTTTTCTACCTATATTATAATTGTTATTTTATTAGTTATTTTTATAATTTATTGATATTTTTAATATATTAAAACAAAAGGACTAAATATTACTATTATTATAAGATTGAAGTCCACATATGTTCCAAAAAAAAAGTTTAGGATTTAATTGAAAACTAATAAATGTTGACCAAATGCACAAAAGCCAATAGCATTCCACCGCCAGGTGGCGGCCGGGCGGGAGTCCTGCATGCAATCGAACTCCTTTCTTCTCCGTCTCCTTCTTCTCCTACCCGCCTTTCCCTCCTGAATGGCGACCCGACTTCTCTCCATTTCCCATGGCCTTCTCTCTCATCTTCCATTTCTTTCTTTATCGTATGTCACAAGAAAGCCTCGTCGTTCATTAATGCCTCTCTACTTTTCACACCACCTTGCCATTGACAACCTCTGTGCGTGATCTTTTGCTGCTCATCGTCAATAATCACGATAGGTTCACCTCTTCTATTACACCACACCGATGAAGTCCAAGAACGGCCCCGAGGCCGAATCCGAGAAGCGCAAGTACCCCATCGGACCCGAGCACTACACTCTTTACGAAGAGATTGGTCAGGGCGTCAGCGCCTCTGTGCACCGCGCTCTTTGCATCCCCTTCAATGAGGTTGTTGCCATCAAGATCCTCGATTTCGAGCGCGACAACTGCGATCTGGTAATCCATTCCTTTGTCAGCTCTGTTGTTCTTTTATTTCCCGTACCTTTTGCAATTTTACTCTTTGATAGCTTCATTTTTTCACTAGGTATTGTAATCATTGATTTTTTTCTAGGTAATTTTCGACACCTTCCATTTTTCATTATGTATTGTAATCATTGATTTTCTCTCGGTAATATTTTAACTCGTGAAAAATGTAAAGATCACTTCACAAAAATTAAATGTGGAAGTAATACAGTTGTCACGAATCATGAGCAATTAATTATTCGGCTATTGTGAAATTGAGGTAAAAAGCTTGTAGGGGAAAACCATTGTTCCGAATTTAGAGGAAGATCCATAGATTTTAATGGGAAATTAAAAAAATATATAATGTCGGAATACTTTTGAACAGGTAGGAGTTCGCTCTTCAATCTATAACACTTTTTTTTAGTGAAATTCTATTATTTATCTCACACTGAATGTCAGCAATGTCTTCCCAAATTATAGTTTTATCCCTGTCCAAGGATAATAAAATCCATGCGTCATCTTCACGTCAACTTTTTTGAGCGAAAATGTTCTCAATGTGCTGCAGCACGTACAAAAATTGCCATGCCGTCTTAGTCACAGTTTAAACTTAAAGATTAAGCAACTAATAGATTGCGCTTCTAACCACGAATATCTGTACTAACAAAGAAAGATTGCCCTCTGCAGAATCGCATATGCCGTGAAGCACAGACAATGATCTTGGTTGACCATCCTAATGTACTTAGAGCTCACTGCTCATTTGTCAGTGACCACAATTTGTGGGTTGTGATGCCTTTCATGGCTGGTGGCTCATGTCTTCACATTCTGAAAGCTGCATATCCTGACGGTTTTGAGGAAGTTGTTATTGCAACTGTATTGAAGGAATCATTGAAGGGTTTGGAGTATCTTCATCAGCATGGCCACATACATCGAGATGTGAAGGTATATATTTGATTCTTCTCATTTTAAATTTTATAGTTCTATTCTTTTTCTGAGGCTTTGAATAATCAGTGTAGGATAGTGCACACTGCACAGAATGTACGTACAAACATTCTATTTTCTCTGTAAATGCCCACATCACAGGATCATCAGTGATCTATGAGACAGGAGATTAGGTGTGAAATATTTCAA
This sequence comes from Trapa incisa, assembly GCA_030064435.1. NCBI lineage: Eukaryota > Viridiplantae > Streptophyta > Magnoliopsida > Myrtales > Lythraceae > Trapa > Trapa incisa. The sequence goes on along the minus strand of CM057776.1, from coordinate 19,344,075 downwards.
TTCTATCATTAGATATGATAGTTGATCACCCTTGGAAATAAGTATTTTTACTTTTCATTCTACATGATCATTGAAGTGATATAAACAAGCTACATACTGCTTAGGTGACAGTTTCTCAGTAAAAATCAAAGTAGAAACATCCAGGATGTCATCTAGAACATATGGGTTTGTTAGAAGGAAATTTAGCGTTTATTAAGCCTCAGGTATATTAATTTATGCATTTCTATTTGATGGATATTATCTCTAGGCTGGAAATATACTTATTGATTCTCGTGGAGCAATAAAACTTGGGGATTTTGGAGTTTCTGCCTGTCTTTTTGATTCTGGAGATAGGCAGCGCACAAGAAATACTTTCGTTGGAACACCTTGTTGGTAAGAAATTTGTTGCTACACAATTTACATGATACAGTTAGTATTGGTAACTGTAACTCTTATCTAAGGGAATCCAAGTCCCAGCTTCCAATGGAAAATTAAAGAAGTCTACTGTGAAGACTAGATGATGGCCATGGACTTGTGTCTTATTTTTCTATCTTCATAATATATGAAATTGAAAACTGTCTTCTTTGTCTACATTTTAGGATGGCACCAGAAGTTATGGAGCAATTACATGGCTATGATTTCAAGTTAGCAATTCGTTTTTTAGTCAGTTTTTCTTGTGGGCATCTATATATTATACACTTTGTCATTTCTATTATATTCATAACTTTCACAACAGAGCGGATATCTGGTCTTTTGGTATAACTGCACTGGAGCTTGCTCATGGACATGCCCCTTTCTCAAAATACCCTCCTATGAAGGTTTATTTCATTGATAAATTTTGTTTTATCATCTGGCTGAGATGGTGTCTTGTTTAATCATTAGCTCAAGCTATTCACTTCAGGTACTCCTGATGACCCTGCAAAGTGCACCCCCTGGCCTCGACTATGAAAGAGACAAGAAGTTCTCAAAGGTTCACTTTAACAAAGTGGAACTTAGAAGTAACGGTGAATCATCTGTTTGGTGGTGGCTAACACCTTTGCATAATCTCCCTCTGTATTTCTGCAGTTATTCAAGCAGATGATTGCCAGCTGCTTGGTCAAAGACCCATCAAAAAGGCCTACATCCAAGAAACTTCTAAAACACTCATTTTTCAAGCAAGCCAGGTCAAGTGATTATATAGCAAGGACACTTTTGGACGGTTTGCCTGCTCTTGGTGATCGCATCCAGGCACTAAAGGTTGCTTTGTTGTGAATGTGAACCTAAATTTTTTTGTCTCTTATCTTGAATGTTTTAAATTTTAATTTCTTCAAATTCATAGAGGAAAGAGGAAGATATGGTTGCACAAAAGAAAATGCCGGATGGGGAGAAGGAGGAAATATCACAGGTATCATTCCTTTATATCTGATTTGGCAGTCAATTTTTTACGTGGTGAAAAGATAAATTGTGGCCATGCTTCTTCATCACTATTCTAGTTGAATAGCTAGACATTTTCTGCTCTTGGATATTCTTGTTTACAGTGATGTCTAATAGTTATCAATGGGCATTCATCCCCAAATAAAAGTGACCAACGAGTTCATATAAGTATGGGATATTAAAAATATCTATGCGTTCATGAAAGCAGTAGCAACTAATAATATCTCCCCAAATAAAATTTACCAACCAGTTCATATAAGTAGGGGATATTGAAAATATCTATTTGGGCATATCTGGGTAGAGTGGGTTGATATTTTACATCTATGCAAGGAAAAGTTTACTAGAAGCAGTTAATAGCATGACAAAGAATTAAGCCAGCCTGCTCTTGGATGGAGAGGATGTCAATTCATTACTTACTATTTTGTTTTCTTTTACTGTGTATCATCCAAATTTATGCAGCATTTTCTTTCCAGACTGATTGTTCCTGCCTCTTACTTCTATTACTTACATAGAGATTATTTTCTGTATGCTTGATCTGGGTATTGCGTAATACTGGACCTGGTGGATTTGCCTTCATTTTTGGTAGAATGAATATAAACGAGGAATCAGTGGTTGGAACTTTAATCTTGATGACATGAAAGCTCAGGCATCCCTGGTATGTCTATGGTTTAATATGATCAGGTTATTGAGATTTTGCACAATTTCTAATTCATAATTTGAACTTGTTCATTGTAACAGATTCAGGATATCGATGAAGCAATTCTTCCTGATAGTATCTGCGAAGGAAGTAGTAGTTCTTTATGTGCAGGTGATGAGATTGCTAGTCTGCCCCCATCTCAGGTCTCTTGCAAGGGCAATTCAGAAAACCCCAATATGGTATTTAGTTATGATTAACTCCCATCTTTGAACAGTGCACTTTTTTCTAGAGAAAGATTGTGTATGCAATTCTTATTGTCCTTTTATTCATAGGAGGATGGTGCATTGCAGAATCAATCAGCTTTACTTCCATTAGTTGATTCTACTGCAAGTGCTATCCTGTAAGGTCCCATACATTTGTACTCTTTTTTGCATATCAAAGAACTATTTCTACATGCAAGTCACATCTGTCGGACATGATCTAGAGTTGATATATCTTTTTCATATATTCACAAGGAATAAATTACTTGATATGTTTAAATGCCTAAGCTGTAACTTGTATGTAAGCTATTTTTTCTCATCAACCCCATGCAGAGCTGAAAAATCTGAAGATGCCTTGACCACTGCTAGGTCAAGTAAGGGCTTCCATGAGGAACAGAATGATAACAAATTTCAGGAAAAGCGTGATTGTGGCGATGGAAGGAGCTCAGATGGTGTTTCTACCAGCTTTAATACCAATCACAAAAGAAATGGCTCCTCTGGTAGCATCAATTTAGTGGAGTATCCCAGTCGACTTATTAGAATTGAAAGGTTTGCAATGCCCTTAGGAGCTGATCTTTTAGCGTGCCTTTTGCTTCAATATGTTGGTAAAGCACTGAATTACAGGTTGTCTTACCTCCTTTACATAAATTTGTTTTATATTGTTATTTTTAGTGGGAAAATGCTAAATCAGCCACAAATGCATTCAAATGGGAATATGGTGACAAATTCCTCAACAGAAGATATATCATGCGATCTTCCTCCTAAAGTTGGTAAATCTCCAGGTATGCTGTGAGATGTTCCTTTATAGATTGTTTTGGCCCTTCTGTTTTCTAATTATAAACTCATTTTAGTTCCTGATTTGAGATTGTTTTCCATCTTCTGATTTAGTCTATGAAATTGAAGCAGGTGATGACCCTGAAGAGAAAGCAAAGGTGCCAGTAGTACAGCAAAAAGGACGTTTCAAAGTCACTTCAGAGAATGTAGACTTGGAAAAGGTTGTAATGCTTCTTTTTGGGCTGCCGTAACTCATCTGAAAGAATCTGTATCTAATAACTGCCACTGTCCATTCAGGTGGTTCCATCTCCCATATTGCAAAAGAGCCAAAGCATGCAGGTTTATATTTTTTACATTGAAGAGAAAGTGTCTGGGCAAAAAAAAAAGCTACAAAGTGCAGCATTAACTCTTGGTTGCTATTTCAGAGAATAGAAATTGTGTTCTTTTATGTATTTTTTCACATGATTATACTTCATTGATGTTAATAACTTTTACGTTAAAATCCCAAATCTCATGCACTTTGACTGATAGCTCTATTTAGGTCATCAACTTTCATTTGGCTCAATTTAAGTTATGATCTTCCATTTGGCTCATATTCTGTTAAATGTCAGATTGAGTTCATGAACTAAATTGAACCAAGTAAATGTCATGACCGAAATTCAAATATTGGTCAAAATTCATGTCCTTATTTCATATTTTAGCCACATTTTCATGTATTCTAGACCTAATGTCAGAAATATTTTTGTTATGTTTCCTATCTATGCAGATTATTAGTCAGAATCCTGTAGTGTCAGCATTACCTGTGCCTTCTCCATTGCTACTGGATCCTGTAAAATCTGTTCTTACTGGTGGCAATTCTCTTATCTCATCATTATATTCTGTTCTTCAGGCAAATATTCAGCAAAGAGTATGTATTATTATTTATAATCCCACCCTTTTGTAATATATTGCAATGAAGTCTCTTTGTTGCTTATACCGTTCTGAAACAGGAATGCATCTTAACATTGTTGAAGCAAGCAGCTGCTGGTGAGCTTGCAGGTTTGAACTTACAACCAACTAGAACTCTCATTGGATTTTCTTACTACATATTGTACTATATTTATTTTCAATTAGTCATCTTTTGATTTTTCTTCCAGTTCAGCATCTCACTGATGGGGGAGGCGTGCAAACACAAAATACTGTTAATGAGAAATCACTGGTATGGGTTGGGCTTACTAGAGTTGTTTCCATTTTCTCCAATGTGAATTTAGGTGGCTGCTGGTTTTCACATTAGGCTTTTTGTATTCCCCTTAGCTATTTTAAATAATATAAGCTTTGCAATAGAACAGGTTCGGTGTACTTCAAATGACAAGCTTATCAATGCATATATATATAGCATTAAAAAAATGTCTACTCTAGAATACTAGATGCTCTTTCTTAATCAATTATAGGAGTTAGTCTAGCTGATCAGCCATGTCACTGACTCTTTTCTCATTAATAACTTGTAACTCTCTCATGGAAGAAAAAGGAGTTACATCTGGGACCATGAGATTTGTAGTCACCTGATTAGTCTTAAACTGGTGATGTTCAGCTTGAAGCTGCTCATGACAGAGAAAGGGAGTTGCTTCATGAGGTAACAGAGTTGCAGTGGAGGTAAAACCCCAAACTATCTCTTGAAAACAGATTGAAACTAAATATCCAATTCATTATTAAATTTTTAATGGAAAATCTAAGAGCTAGTTAATGCTCTGTGCAATGACCACTGGTGTAGACTCATTTGTGCCCAAGACGAGCTCAAAAAGGTCAAGCCGGACAAATTCTTGTCAGGTTTGCTGCTGATCCCCTTTCTCCAACTTATATGCAACTCAGTTTTTTAATGAACAAGGCTCATGCTTCTCCAGAATGAAAGGATAATTGTGCAAGAGCTTCTCAGGAGGGCAAAGGGCAAGATTAAAACTGAACCCCTGGTGAAGGTGTGATATGAAGGCTCGACCTTAAGATGTCTTCTTCCATTTGTTCAACAGCTAGACATGTGTGGTGCACGTCTAGCTGTCCTTGTCATAATTGATTTGGTGCTGTGTCGTACTTCATCTTGCTAGTTTAGCCTTATATGTGGGAGCAGTTTGGCTTTAGGACGATGACCTTAACCAATTTAACCAATTTAGACGAGAAATAAAATACTGATATTATTTGGAACGTGAATTTATTATTATATTTGTTGTAGAAAATATTCATTTACTTGGCAATACAGACCATTAGATCACAAAACACAACACAGGTCAAACCAGGGAGATGGTATTGGTGCTCCATCATGAACCATTGCAGGATTTAATCCACTAGATTGCTCTTGATTATATGAAATTGATACATTACTAATAATATTGCATCCTAATTTTAGAATGTTGAATCAGAAGCTCTGACAAGTGATGAAAAGGTACTACAGGGGGAGAGACTTTTGTTTATGCTCCATGTAAAGGTTTATATTGCTTTCCGTATAATATAATATAGAGGAGGCTATTTGTGTGTGATCTTGGTAAGCCACAAGTGGTCACTTCACCCAAAGTAAGGAAAACAAAAGGAGAATGGGAAGTAGGTTTCCAGAAAGATAAACCTTTTTAGGATTTATTTGAATATCCTAAAAGTATCACGCTTGTCTGCAAATTGCAATGGTCGAGATAGGTTGATGGATCCTCGGTTGTGGGTGATGGAGGTAGAACTCTTCGTCTTACTCCAATTGGTTTGATTTAGCTTGGTTGGGGACTTCAGTGGACCATAGTAGAATGATGTGGACCATAGTAGAATGATGGAAACAAGGGAATGACGCCTCTATTTATAGATGATGCCTAGGAGCGTTGGTGTCCAAAGGGGCAAGGAATATAGGCTAAGGAATATAGGCTATTCCCCTTTGGTAGTCGACCAATCCCACCCACAACCTTGGGTTTCCATTGGCAATCAATCTAGGTGGTCATCTCCATCTCCTCATTTGGAAGGTACGCTATCCTTAGGCATAAGATTGGTTGCCGGCACCGCATAAAATGAGGTGAGTTGGCCAAGGGCATGGTGTCCGCCATGTGTGGGCACACTTATCTCTATGTGATACGCTTGTTGTGCACACCTTGCCCTGGACAGACTTATTCTTCTAGTAAAATGTAGCGCCTTATAGTTAGATCTATGTTTATGGGTTAGACAACAGATAATACTCTGTATTACTCGTAATACTTAAATACTAAGTTTATTATCCATATATTATTGGTATTATACAAAATTTAAAATAATCATTTTTACGGTCATTTTTTTAAAAATTTAAACTTTTATAATATTTTAATAGTGAGAAATTTATAATTATACTATTTTTATAAAAAATTGAGGAATTTAAATGTGAACGTAAATGTTTACAAATCTTATAAAACCCTAACAATAACTAATAATTATATATGTATTTTTAGAGTTTTTTTTGTATACTTGTAAATTGAATATACAACTAGAGTTGGTATTTGGATATTACTTAAGATTTTTTCTTGTAAGAGAATATTAAAGCTTATAATTCAATGAGTGCAAAAATTGAAATCAATGTCATATTTTCCACCTTAATTCTTATTACAAAAGTATGGATGTATTACTAGAGAAATGTATGTATTACCATAAATGCGGATGGGAATATGTTTTGAAATGACACAATTTTGATCCTAATATTAAGATTGTTCCATTTGGGGATGTGTGATTATAATATTCCTAATTTGACAAATTTTGGACAGTTAGTTATCCAAGATCAGAGATATACAAAATCCAGTAACTTAACCCTTTCCCAACTAGGTTTGGGTATTCGTTTCTTCACCCAATTCCCAAGTCAATGAAAGAGGACCCGACCTCGACCATGGTACGGGTTCAAAATTATGGACTTGAACTCCGACCCGATCGGGTCGGGATATAAGATCCGAATCTTACTAACATTAAGTTCAAATAAATATTACTCTTGTCGGATTTAGTCAGATTCATGCTAATACCTTTTATAAGAATTTTTCTCTAAATTGAGTAATTTGAGATGCTAGTTTAGAATTTATATATATATATACATATATATATATATATATTTGAATATAAAGTTTATTATTAGATATATGAAATAAAAATCCAAGATATTGGTTTGTTTGGTTGCTTGCAAATGGTATTTAATAGAAAATTCGAAATTTCACAATGAGGCCTTTATAACTTTTCTAAAAAAAAAAAGACGAAGAAGTGAAAATTTTAAAGTTTCTATTTGTAGTTAAGTTGACGGAGTACTCTTGAATCTTTTCTTTACCCACTTATTTTTATTTAATTTATTTTTTTTATATTTGCTTTTACTAGTGCTTTCTTTATTATTGATAGTAGTTCTATTCTTAAAATCCTATGAATTGATTGAAACCTATCTATTAGATCAGGATGATTTATAAAACTCCAATCAAACTAGGTAAAATTATTATTTGTAAAAATTAATAGATCATCCTTTATAAAATGAATATAAATAGGCACAATGACTCAAAATCTAAAGAAAATTTTATCGGGAGTTCGTGCTGAAACTCGGACACTCTCCTAATCTGGAATTGGGTCTTCTTTTTTGGATTCCAGCTCGATACTCTAGTCAAAGGAGATGGATCCAAACAATACCATGTTGGGTCCCATTAATGATAAAATTGGATCCAGAAAGACGGATCGATTGGCTAAGGAAACCAACTGCTTAGTTGTATGTGAAACTCTAAGTATAGGCAGGAGAACAGCCCAAACAATTGCTAAAATTGTTTTATTTGTGTTCTTACACTCTATAGGATGATATATTCCATCTACAGTAAAATTTCTACCCCCAGAAAAGAATCAGAATCAAAATCAAACCTATAACAATCTAGTTTTCAATTTTCAGTATGATCGCCTTTCTTCTTGTTCAATTCAGATGATTTTTCCCAAGAACCCATCGCAGGAGAGATTCAAGACTCCTCACCAAGGGAACATATAATGCATGGAGGATTACTGGCCTCGCCTGACGGAGTGACCCGTTGCAAACAGATGCTATGAAATGCATGGCCACAAGGCAGAACTGCAGCAACGGGTAGCATTTGAGGATTATGGATGATGAGGTCGTCTTCTGGTTGCAAGGAGAGATCCCTGTTGCAGAAGTAACAGGTGTGGCCAATGAGCTGATGTTCCTCTTCTGCAAAATAAATTTACTTGAGAATAATGCTTCTAAAACTATATCATGCAATCTGTACATCTTTCTGGTCTTGACCCGTGTGCCCATTTTCAGGGAAACTAGTAAAATCTTCTATAGCAAATGTAGTTTAAAAGGGATGGCAGTTGCACAGAAGGGATTTCATACCTTCCCACCGTATATGAACTTCTCTGTCTACCGTCCCTTGAATGTTCTCAGTACTTGAACGAACATGCTGCACTGGTTGAGCTGGAGCAGCCTGTCTAAGATGGGATGGAGATTGGCCGATCTGAAGAGGGGTTAACTGTGGTCTAGCCACACTTTGAGAGGATGGAGAAAAGGGAAGGAATGGTCGAGAGCGAGTTCTCCTTTGATCCTCAGCCCTATTGATAGGAAGATAACCTTGGGCAGGCCTCTTTCTTGATGAACCGGGAACATGAGAACCAGAGAAAGGGCGGAGACTGCTAGAACCTGATTCCGGTTGATCTGCACATTATGCATATTGTATGAATACCACCTATATGGGCTAAGCATGCAAAATGACATATCATAGAAAAACTAGACATCAAAAAGGAAAACAAGAATGCTCCAGGCAAAATACTGCCATATAAATTTGGATGGTGTTAAATTTGCTGACTCCCTGTTGGTTGGCCTATATTCATTGCATGGAGAAAGAAAAGTTAAAATAAGCTATAATGCCAACCAACCTTTGTGTCAACCATCTCATACAACTTCAGGTTATTCCTAAAAGAACCCCCATATAATTGCAGAGATGTATCGTATTTCTACCTTTAGTTTTTGTGAAAACATAGAAAAAGAAACGTAAAACATGAATATCAAGCAATGGACAATAACTTGAGAAGTTCCTTTGGTGAAAGAACGAAGAAAATAGCCGGGGCTGATATTGACAAAATGGAACATGGACAGGAAGATTATGCTCTTTGTATCTATTTTGCCACATAGTAATCATTGGCATGTCTAATGGAGATTAACAGAAAAATAAACATATAATAAACTTCCATAGTGAGAGGTTGCAAGGCAAAAGGATTCTAGTAGACAAATAATATAGGGAAACAGAGCATGTTGAGAAATCTGACCATAATTAATACTTTCTAATTTCAAATGAAAATAAAATTTACATCAAGTGAGAAAGTACCAAAATTACAAGGTTGATTTCGTCTTGGAACTGCTGCCATTCTAGAGAATCCAGGAGGGGAAGTTGTTATTGTGGTCGAAGGAAAAAGATGTAAGCCAGCTTGTGGATTGTATCTTGGCATTCCATGAGAGGGAGTTTGCACAGTTCCACGGAGATTCATAGAGAATGGAGATGGCATTCCAGGTCTTGCATATTGACTGAAACCATACATCATACCATGACTGTTAAAGAATGCCTCTGGTGGTGATACTAGATGACTTTGAAATGGAACAGAAAGCATTGTGGAGGAAACTGCCTGTCCTCTGGTAGATAAGACTCCATAGTTTCCCCTTATATATTGTTGGCTATAATTGACATTCTGAGGTTGCAATCCTCTGAATGCAGTTGCAGCGGCAGTAGCATCATATATCATTGGGTTATACTGGCTTTGTGAGATATTTGCAGTGACTTCTCCACCACTGGATGGAATGAAATTGGCATGGTGAGGTAAACCACCAACTCTATAAGTGTCACTACTGCTGGAGCTCCACTCTGGAATACCTCTGACATTAATTAGCCTCCTGTCCGAAGCTGAATATGAATGTGCAGCAACATATCTACCTTGGTCATATATGCTTTGAGATACACCACCTCTCCCTGTAAGAGAATAAAAGCCTGTATTAGCATCGTCTGTAAGAGCTCCACAATAATTTTTTTCATTTTGTCCAAGATTCTTAGCGAATTCTTGACCATGCAAAATGATAGCCGCAGGGGAAGAATACCTGGACTAATTCTTTGAGGTTCGTCCATGCTAGAGGCAGTGGGAGTGCTGTTAAGCCATGAACCATATCCACTAGTAGGAGGAGCAAAGGATGTCCCAAAAGGTTCCCGAGGAGGATGAGCAGTATGAAAGAAATCAATCTCTGAACCACTCCCCGTGGCAACACTGGGGGCATTTCCAGTTGAAAGGGAAGGAACTGTGCTTGCCCCGATAGAAGCATCACCCTCAGGTTGATTAGGCAAAGTGGGTTCTTCTCCAGCTCTTAGGTCAGAACACGAGGTTGATGGAAAAGGCACTCTGTTTATACTATCTTTACTCATTATGACTTTTGATTCTGACCAAACAAGTGATGTTAATCGAAAGCTCTCTCCGTAAAACCTCCCTGAAATAAGAACATCAATCAGCATTGCAAATTATGATGACAAAATCAAACAAACTAGAGCCACAGAAGAAACATTAGCATGTTTGCTTCTAAAGAGGATCCTAGCTTTCTCCATTTTCTTAACGTCTCAACTGAAAATTCGATCTTCACACAAGAATAGCGACAACAGAAATTGAGCACCGACCCCAATTACTAGGGTAACGATCAGAAGCTCATGTGAAAAAAAGCAAGTAACGAGTGAGAAATATAGAAATTTATTCTGACAATCTACTTGGTTGGGCGCAAAATAAACCGAAAATAACCAACGACAAAGGTTCTGGAGAAGGTTCACTATCGGAGAAATAAGATGATCAAAATCCAAAACGTTAATCCCAGAAAAGGTTAACATCGGAAGTTAAGAACCCAAGGATAAATCATACAGAAGCGAAAACGACCAAGCAAATAATGATGGAGAGAGGGTACGTACTCGGGCATCACAAATCCAACCTAGTGGATTGAATCCTACGATTTAAGAAGGAAAATGGCGATGAAGGACCGAATACAATAGTAAAAGTAAAGTAGAAAATGAAACTGACGAGAAGCTCACGACATATAGGAGCATACTGAGCGAGCCAGCGAGCGAGCAAGCAAAGAAGCCGGCAATCTTGAGAAAAGGCAAATGACAAGCTTCTGAGGAGGTTGGTTTTCGCGCTTACTGCAAGACTATCGAGACTTTTAAAGAGTTCGGTGAGGGGCCCGTCTCACCGAGCCAGGTGGATGCTTTCTATTGGCTAAGGTTGCCCAGTGACTCTACCATTACCTATACAATGTCGGCCACAGGAACATCGAGACTCCGACCATGGCAAAAGGCGCCCGGGCGGATCTACACCTTGATCCCAACCCTTCAAACAGTATATATGCATAATCACAAATTCATGCTCCAAACACAAACTAACCTAAAATTTTAGCCGACCAGTAACATACTTTGACGACTGTGGTCTATTAAAATTAATACTTTAAGGCTAATTCTTCAACTTCGTAATCATTAAAATCAAATTTCTGACTTCTACGCCAACCGTGGGTGTTGGGAGTACTATATGTTCGGAAGCTGTCATGCTCTGCTCTGCTCAGACATGGCCTGAACTCATGCTTGTGCGAGGTGTGTCCATATATTCATTCAGTTCTCATGGTAGAGTAGTAGCTATACCCACCACTCAATGAATTTATTAGTTGATTTTGGCAAAAGCCCTATAAAAATAAAAATCAGCTTCTTCAACATAGATTGCAATCACCTTGAAACCTAGCTGAGAGTTGGAAGGGATGAAAGAGGGTTCAGCTAAACAGTGTGACAAGAAACATAATTTTCATTTTCATTAATTGGATCATTAACAAATCTATGCATTTATTATAGCCTACTTTCAATAGGCTATAAATTTGGCTCCTTACCTTAAATAGATAAATTGAATATAATTTCTAAAACTTTTAAAAATGTTGCAAATGGATCCAACCGTATTAACTACTTCAATACTCCCATCAAATAAGTTTCTTCAATAGTAGAATGAGTTATATATCTTCCCAACATTCATATTTTATAACATTATATTTAATTGTTGAGGATATTACAACTAGTATGCAAGTTGTGAAAGTGTCTACAACAACTTATACTTTACATTCACATTAATATTTTCTTGGTGAATGTAGATTTAGGGTTTTTTAGGGTTTTTTAGAAATGGATAAGTAATTAAGAAATAATTATTGAAGTAATACTAATGTTCATGTAATGATTTACAAGTAAGTTAGAAATGGATGTTAATGATAATTAAGTAATGCTAAAGATGGATGAAAATTTCATAACTTCACTAATTAGAAGTTTGATGATGGATGGGAAAATATTTTTGAAACAAGTCATGCTAAAACACCCTATTGTGTTAATGATATGTAAGTCTAATGACTAAAATGATATGACTCATGAAAAATATAATCGTTTATCAAATAGTGAAAATGTCAAATAAATTCTAAACCTTTATTAAGGATCATGTCATTATGACAACAATATAAGCTAATGGGATGCTACTTATATGAAATTAAGTATACGCAGATTACACCCATATGAAAACACAAGTCAAGTCGGGAGGTATGACCCTGAAACGACCGGAAGACAAGGAAGGTATGGGATCTCACGTACTTCAAAATCTTAAAGTAAATTTCTAAGGAAAAAAGGAATAGAGAAAAATCCCTAAGGAAATGATTTAAAATGACAAAGGTATACTGACATGGTGATTATAATGGAGGGAGAAACGAGTAAACACGAATGGAGTGAAAGAAAAAATTATTCCCCATTTAATTGACGCATAACGAGTTTTGAGGATAAAACTCCTAAAATGTATGGAGAAGTTGTAAACCCCGTTCCTAATAATAAGCAAGTTGAAAATGAGAATCGAAAATTTTTGAGAGAAAACCAAGATTTAAAGTAAACCGAAATAGGTATCAAGAAACCAAAACGCAATTTTGGAAAATTTCAAGTGCATAATAAATACCAAAAAATCATGGAAAATAATTATAAATGGAATTGGATGAGAAAACCGGACATGTTCAGAGTGAACCAGACCTGAACCGGATTGAACCGTGAATAACAAGTTCAAATATTCATTTTTCTAGGTGAATTAAAAGCATTGGTTTGGAAAATTGAAGTCAAAATTGGATAGAAAATGAATTTATACAAATTTAGAAAATTTTAAATTTTAGAAAATCGATCGAATCGGGCCTAAACCGATCACTTTTCAATTTCGGGTAACCAAACCTGGTCCGATCGAATCGGTTAACGAACCGCTTGCCAGGTCAGCGCGCACGACCAATCAGTGCGCGATGCGTGGTGAATCGCACCCAGTCAGCCACTCGCTCAGCATCTAGAAGCGATGGCCAATTAGACTGTGACACTTGTCATCAGTCAATGGTGATGTCCTCAATCAATGGTCAATTGAAGAGAAACCTCGTTAGCAGGGCTGGCCAATGAGGAGCTAACATATGGAGCGACACATATCCTCAATCAATGGTCAATTGAAGAGAAACCTCGTTAGCAGGGCTGGCCAATGAGGAGCTAACATATGGCAAAGGTGTCACGTTAGCGCCCGACTAGGATGTCGGAGAACGATTGACCAATCAAAGGTCGACATGTGGCAGAGCCATGTCAGATTATCTCAGCTAATTAGAGGCTGACACGTGGTATTGGCATAATGTATCATGTGTGAAAATGCAAAATTTAAATCAGCCAATTAGAGGATGCCATGTGTAATGGTCAACGGAGGGTCAAATGTGATCAGCGGCCATGTTGTAACAAGCGACCAATAGGATGTCGCCATGTGGCCGATCAACGAATCAATGGACAACTTGGACGTTGAGTGGGAATCCGTATCAGCAAAGCCAGCCAATCATAGTGTGTCACGTGGCAGTTCACACGTGCACACACAATATCATCTTCAACCTCTGAACTAGGCAGATAAGGATGACATAATGGCTGCCATCACGTCAATGATCGATAAATCCTCTCGACATGGTTGTAAATGGGAGAAATTGTGTTCGATTGATTGATAAATGGATAGACCTGTCAATCATCGAGCTCCCTATATAAAGAGCTACTCTCCATTTATTATACTCATCCCTCAAATGCTTGAAAAAGAAGAGCGCTCCTTTTCCCGACGAAACACGAACCAGAGCTTTGACTTGTGCACTTTTCTCCACCTCCAAAGGTGAATTCAGGTTCCTCAAAATCCTAAGAGAGTCCTCTACCTTCCTGCACACTTCATTCAGCTTGAAGGTCGTCGGAGAAGCATCGGCGAGCTCGCATAGTACATTCGCTCCTTCGACAGTCTACAACCAGAGTTGATCGAGCTCAATTCGAGCCACCCTCAAGCTAACCACGGCCAAACCAAGCCCTCCAGACCTTCCCTAAAATAGTCCACACTTTCCTTAAACCATTGTGGTAAGCCCCCTCCACCACCCTTCGCCGGAATTTACTATTCACGGTGTGCTTTGCTAAAAAAATAAGTTAAGTAATTTGCGCTACTCATGCCACCAATTGAGGTGTGGTTTGATCTAGAAAGGATCCCTAGGAAAAGAGCAAGTGAAAGCAACAGCTCTAATCAGCAGACCTTCACCGGTAAGTAATTGAAGCTCTCCCTAGGATAATTTTCTAGCGAAGGTCCGTTTAAGCTCATTTCTAAGCTAAATTTAGTGTTTTAAAGTTTGAAATGATTCATGGGACATGAGGAAGATGAAGAATCATGTTAGAACTCAATTGGAAAGATTAAGGTTGAATTTATGATATTTAAAGGTGGAGAACTAAATTAGGGTTTTTTAGGAACCCTAAAAAACCCTATATTATAATTTTTGAAAGTTTAGGAACTTAATTGTAATTTTTGAGAAATTGGGGATTTTTTGTAATTAGCAAGAAATATTGTACCCAATTGAAAATTTGAGGAAATTAGGGACCCAAGTGGAAGATTTGACAATCCTAGTGACCTAATTGGAAATAAGATATAACTTAAGGGCTAAATCATAATTATTAGAAAGTTACGGGTATTAAGTGTAATTAACTTATTGCTTGGGACTTAATTGCCCAATTTATTGTAGGAATGAATCACCTACAAGTTTGTGCAAATAAAAGACATGTCAAGTTCTGAAATCCCCAAGATGAACAAGTCTCGGAATAAGTGAGATTTCCGACATCATGCCCGTTTGGGGTGATTAACATACTTTATGTTACCAAAAGCTAAAAAACGTTTTTCATAAATAGTCTACTATGACTGTGTGAAACTATTTAAAACTTTTTGCATAGAGTTATAATTGCTCTAGTGGGCCCAAGGTTGCGGTTTTGAAACAGAAGTGGGCCCAAGGCCGATGGAAATGGGTCCAATCCCATTGATAAATTCTTATTATTAAGCCTTATAAAAATTATCATAATTGAATAATTTGTGTGTTGAAGCTACCGAGCCGAAATCGGGTCGTCGAACTCGTTGGGTTGGTGTCACCAAAGATAAAATATCTTAATTAAAAAGACTATTAATTGTGCATGCTAAGATACACAACCATCGAGACACCCAGTGTGGAGTAGTGTGGGTTCTAAGGGTTGTTGGACGACTTAGGGAGCATAAGAGAAACTTTGTTATGCTAGTATGTCAAGAAGCTCTGGAAGTTTCATGCACATTGAGACCGAAAAAAAAGGGAGAGAGGTCTCGTCCCACAATAATAGACACGAAGATTCGATTTAAGTATGGAGGTTGGGCAATGGTGCTCACGCAGACTTTTGGTAGATGTTGTAACCTTCTACTAGGGTTGATGGTAAAGTCACTTTGGTCCACAAGTGTAGTAGTTGGGGAATGTTCTACGAAAGTATAGTCCATTTTATGATAAAGGATGTGTGGTTGTGTAAATGATTGTTAAATCAAACTCGCAAAGGAGAATAGTAAAATATCTCTTTCATGATAAAAGGCATGAGATTAAACCAATACAACCCTTAAATGAGAATGGTGATATACATTGATGAATGAAAAACCCTTTAAATCCTTGAGAAGTCATCTTATTACCCACTCACTCAATTGTAGAACTCATACACTCCCTTAAATACTTTCAGGAAAAATATGAAGAAGAATGCAGGTGAAGATTTAAATCTTTCGTAAGCCTTATGTAATAATCATATTACAGTATGTTTTATGAAAACATATTTTCCTTAAAATTATTTAGAAATATTTTCAGGTTACACCTAACTCCTATCAGTACCACAATGGTGGTTACCCTTTTTAAATACCGGAAGAAGTGGCGAGTTGTTCACAGTGTTCCGACCAAATCTGGTCCGAGTGTGACAGTAATCATATAAATTCTTGGGTTAAGAAAACTCCAACATTAGAAATGTATTCCAATTGTATGAGAAGCATATGAAATACCACCAAGAGACATGAAATAACATGTCGGTGTAGTCAAAGAAATTGAATAGGAGCTACTAAGGGTGCACACTACCTCTAGCATTGCCTTGGTATGAGACCAGGATCGACACTAATCCAATCTACCAAAGTATGTGGAGTCTCTGGTTCGATTTAGGTTTTCAAAGAATAGAAAGATGTTGACACAGATAGATGACTCAAGGAGGTGAAAAGATGCATAATCATCTTAAGAGTACTATTAGCCTAGTCGGTCATCATGGTCTCATCCTTATAAAATCTAGAATCAATAATTAGGGCAATGGGTTGAATAGTAGTGTATCTAAAGTAACTCGTACCATTAGATAGGGTATCGGGGAGGAAAGTAACACAACCCGACTTAGTGAGAAGTCAGTGTGACCTAGATAACCAACTAGTACAACTCATGACCTTAACTAAAGTTAGAGTTTCTCCTAATTAAGTAAACAATGGATGGACACCGACATACATAAGAAAACAAAATCAGGGGCTAAGCCATTGGAACCAATGAAATTAGAAGTACCGTTGATGGAAGGTGGCTTAGTCATAAGAAAGGTGGCATGGGCTATTACATCTAAAGTATGCAGTAATGAAATAAGCTTATAGCTGCAATAATGAGACATGAGAGAACATGATAATATGATCTCCCATAGATGTGGAGAATGCCTCGACAATGACTGAGTAGTGACACGACTAGGAAAAAACCCTATAGTTAGTGAATGGTGCCAATAGTGAAAAGTAACAATTGACAGAGACCATAACTATGATTACAAGTAAATCAGGTGAACTTCTACCAAGGTGGTGAATGGTTCCTAAGAAAGGAAGATGGTGATAGTATCTAGAAAGGGGTACATCATGACATCGTATAAACTAATACAATAAGGACACTCTTGTAGTAAGTGTGTGAACAAAGTTTGCCAAGTACTAGTATAAACTCTTAAGGAAACAAGTTTCCCAAATAGAAAACTAGTAATAAGTTATTTGGAGTGAGGAGTGTGAAGCTTACATTGGGAGTATGGGATAGTAGGAGTATGAATGAACTCATACTAGAAAGGGGGAGAACCCTACGGATAAAGGAGCGTTCGAAGGACCATGAATATGAGAAGAAACTCAACACACTTGTAATAGAACAAATGAGGTTTTAATAAGGATAAATGAATAGAATATGCCACCCTATTGACTAGAAGGGTGGGGAAAGAATGCCACATGAAAGGTGAAAGCAAGGCCGATGGGAAAAGGGCCAAGCGACACAATGGAAGTACGACGAGCTAAGTGAATGGAGCAAGGAAAGGAAATTTGAGCATTGGAGGCTTAGGACCTCGAAGATTAAGAAAATAAGTCCAAGTATAAACTAGGATGTAAATAACACCGAGTATCATAGATGATCAAGGCATATGATAAGACATACACCAAGTGGGGTACGTGTATAAGTGTCATGTGTCTATGGACCAAAAGGGGTATGTTATTAAGATTATGGAAACTAGGATGGACTTTAATTAGAATTTTGGAAAAGGGAGGAAAGTATCATCTCTTAAATCGCTATACCAACTAAGGAAATTATGCCCATTTTTGTGGAAGCAAGTGGGTATAATCCTATATTACCAATGGAGTAAGGTACAAGTACCCCTAAGAAAAAAGAAATAAGACAAAACCTATAAGTGAATATATGGGTCTGTCAAGAAGAGAAGTATTAGTAATAGATCTTAAATTTTAACTATCTTTATAAAAAGTGGATACCACTTAAGTGAGGTGTACAAAAAAGCACTACACAAAGTCGAACTAAAACATGTGGTAGTCTGAGAATTAATGCATAAGAAATTAAGAAAATAAAAAAAGGATTATTACGTTGGTAATAAGTAACGACCACCACTAGGATGTATTAGAAGATGATCCATCCTAGTTTTGGTGTGATAACTCATACCATTCTAGACCTTGGTAAGGGAAATAGTACCCTTGGCACCAGATCTCTATCAAACCCTTTCCAAACAAACAATGTGAGTAGTGATGAGGAGTGCATGAGGTGTACCCTTTCCAAATAAGGGTTGTGAATAGGGATGAGAGAATGAAGTGTCATTAGTTGAAGTAAGATAGAAACAGGGAGAAAACTGTAAGGACAAGGTGGTATGCCACCGAAAACATTTATAAAAACTAAGATGATATGTACGTGCTAATATTAGGGATGAATAAGAGTTGAAGTAACTTTCTAAAATCTACTCCCATAGAAGAATCATAAGAAATATTGTTATATACCGAGGGATATATTGGATAAAGTATTTCTCTAGCCTAGATTATATGTTTTGAAATTTATCCGTAATGGAAAATTTTTATTACTAAAAATTTTTTTAAATGAAAAGAAATATATAAATTTACAGTAACATTTCTTAGTAGAAATTTAATTGAATACATGATAACTCCCTATTTTGCATGAAAAAAAAAAGAGAAATAAGGAAAGGGAAAACGAACTTGAAGGTCAAATAGTAATTTCAGACTAAAGTCGAGATTAAATATAAATCCTTTAAGAAAATATACTAACATTTTTTATTTAGTATTATGTACTTTTACCAAAATTTTAATTATTTTATATATATTTACATTATATTTATAAAAAGTTTAATTATATTTTATATATTACTTAATTTTGATTATAAAATAGCGTAGTGTGTATTATTATAATATTAATAGGATATGATAATTATTATATTGGTACAAGACGACATTATTAGAGTATTAATAAATGTTATTTTCTTCTAATTTTTCACTTAGAGTTTAAGGATTTTGTTGATGTGTACGATGATACCACATTCTAGACAATTGATAACTATTTTTTAATTTTTTCTTTTGCCTTCATTTATTTCATTAAAAATAAATAAATTATATGAAGTTGTTCGATCGATTAAAGGTGAGCATCGAATTATTACTACTACCATGGTAATAAAGTTGAGTATCGAATTATGGCTCTGCCTACTACCATAGTGATATAGTTATATTAAATATTAATGGTTATCGGTTTTGGTTTGATTCCTAGTTCTTTTATTATGTTGCAATACATATTAGTAACAACTCTATGATAATCATGAATGCGTTAATTTTTAGTATCATTTTATAAATAAAAAGATAAAGGCATGTATGATCAAATTATTACATGTGTGCACGATCATGGGATAGTATGTAAAGTTTAGGGGTGTATTTGAAAATTAGTAGTTTGATGAAGTTAAAAACGTATGTAAAGTTTGGGGTTGTATTTATAATTTTCTTTCCTTTCTATTGAATTTGGTTAAAATGTACTGGTTTAAAAGTTATGGGGAGTAGTATAAATATTGAGGTAGTCGAGGATGAAGATATTAATGAAAAATGGCAAGTCTCCACAGTTGATTTCTTCTTCCATTTCCTCTCTTTAGCACTAAATTTCTATGGTTTCTGTGTTCTTCCATGGTCGAATTCATCGCCCAATCCGCTCCAATTCAAGCGGCTTTTGCCAGATCTTTGGATAACCCCAGAACCATATAGAGTGGTCCCATCTACAGATGATATTAGACAGTCCTATGGGTTTAAGCTACGTGCTCTGTGCTTCACCGTAAGTCTCGTCTCGAGAACTTGGACGGACCCGACTTGTGAGGCCCTGTCATGTTCATCTCCCATCCACAGTGAGAGTCAATTGCCTTTGCAACTTGATGATTTAGTAGCCTAGACAGACGGCAATGTTCTGGGATGGCTCGCACATGCACAGCCGCGAAAGTGAACATGACGCTACTAGCCTATGTCCTATTCCATGTGCAGGACTAATGATCATAAACCTACGATAACCCGGGGAAAGTAAAGCAGAACAAAATCTCCTTGTTACATTGACGTATCAGTGGTATGATCTGTCCAGATGGGCCCAGAGGAGAGGAGAGGACGGTTTTCGTTAGGAGTTTCAGATGGTTTTGGAAAGTAGGTATAATTGAATGCGAAGGATTGGATGTTGGGAGGAAGGAGGTGGAATGGAAGTGGAGCTCGGTACAAAAAGTAGAGTAACAAGTTGAAGAAGAGGATATAGGGTTGAGGAGGAATGGGAAGTAGGCGGCTTCTGATTGGACGGCCACAACCTTCTCTCTCCAGACTTCTTCTTAACCCTCTCTCTCTATGTGAGCAGTGTGACCTTTTCCACATTAAGAGAAACAGAAAGGTTCCAAGGAACTTAAAGGGACAGACTCAGAGAAACTAATCTCCCCACTTTCATGGGGGAGACTTCACAGCAGAACCACCGCCATGAGAAGATCAACCCATCGCCACCATCCGCGGCCGGTCACGGCGGCACCGGCGAAGGAAGCGAGGTCGTGCCGTCCTCGTCGGCGGCGGTGGCCAAAGTGAAGCGGACGAGGAAAAGCGTTCCCAGGGAATCCCCTCTTAAGCGGAGCTCCATCTACCGCGGCGTCACCAGGTAATCCATTCATCCAACCATCAATCTCTTTTCTTTTCAAGGTATAATAGCGAAAGAAATCTCCTTATTGTTCGTTATTGCGATTTTCGATGTCTTCTGGAAGAACAGCTCGAGTTCTTCCGGAGTTGGATGATCTTTCCGAACATTGGCCGTTTGATGGAACATTGTCGTTTGTTTAGGCATCGATGGACGGGACGATTCGAAGCGCATCTGTGGGACAAGAACTGCTGGAACGAGTCCCAGACCAAGAAAGGCAGACAAGGTTTTTTTTTATTGGTTAATTAAATCTTTCTGATTCCCATCTAATTTATGCCAGCATGAACTGACAAAACCTTTTATGTCGTGTTCTTTTTTTTTCCTTCTGGGGAAAAATTACTATGACTTGACGACATGATGACGACATGGGACACCTCACTGAACTAGTATATCTAGGTGAGTTAGTTAAGGATCCATATTGGATTACTAAGTCTTTCTTTTTTTTCTTTATTCCATTTTAATTAATTTAATTTTCATGCTTCAAAGAAAGAATTTGACTTTATCATAAATGAAATTGTTTCCAATTAATCTAAATCCAAATTTATATTTTAGGGGCATATGAAGACGAAGAAGCTGCAGCACATGCCTATGACTTGGCTGCATTGAAGTACTGGGGACATGAAACCATCCTTAATTTCCCAGTACGTGTATAAATATA
Source organism: Trapa incisa (assembly GCA_030064435.1). Lineage (NCBI taxonomy): Eukaryota > Viridiplantae > Streptophyta > Magnoliopsida > Myrtales > Lythraceae > Trapa > Trapa incisa. The sequence goes on along the minus strand of CM057776.1, from coordinate 19,322,509 downwards.
AATATACTATTACCCCACTTCCATCTTTTCTGCCATAAATCCTTACCAACTTATGGCTCTCTTCTCATTAGTTGTCGACTTACAAAGCAGAAGTCAAGGAAATGGAAGGCCAGTCAAGAGAAGAGTATATCGGGTCCTTGAGGAGGTACCCAACAAAGTCCCCAATTGTTTTGATCTTTCCTAAAGCAACCCATCCATTATCTTCTCATGCTTTATTACACGTATTGTTTTTAGGAAGAGCAGCGGGTTTTCCCGTGGCGTCTCCAAGTACAGAGGAGTGGCCAGGTATGATCATACCCTAACCTTTCCTTTATGCATATTTTTTTAGTCTAACCCTTACAATAATTGCATAACACAGGCACCATCACAATGGTAGATGGGAGGCTCGAATTGGTCGTGTATTTGGGAATAAATACCTATACCTGGGGACATACGGTAATTTATTATATTACACAATTTAATTATACTATTATGAGAAAGATAATACAATAAATTTGTGAATTCACCATTTAGGTTTTGTTGGCATAATAAATTTCAGGTAGCTTCCAACTAAATCTGCATGCAAATTGAATTCCCTTAATTTATTACTCTCCTTAACTTCCAATCCGCAACTGACTGACAATAATATAGCCAAAACATTTGCTGGTCGTTTTTTTGTTTATGACCTCTCTGCCACTTGTCGGTTCCAGCCACCCAGGAGGAAGCAGCCGTGGCCTATGACATGGCAGCGATCGAGCATCGGGGGCTTAATGCCGTCACGAACTTCGATCTCAGCCGTTACATGAAGTGGATTAGACCTAATGGCCAGACTACTGTATCAGACCCTGACCAGACAAGCCCCGACGGAGGCTCCGGTGAGCTTCCGAACCGTCCCCCCGAGCTAGGGTTCAGCCTCCTGACGGTCGCCCATCAGCCAAGCGGCGAAACTGCCGTGTCCGTCCCGCAACCAGGCGTTTCTGGCGGCTCGAAGTCGTCGGCCCTTGGGTTCCTTCTGCAGTCGTCCCAGTTCAATGAAATGTTCGAGAGGACTTCGCCTGAGGAATTTCCTTCGACCCCCTCCGTGTCCGATATGCCTCTCCGGAGCTTCCCGGACGATATCCAGATGTACTTGGACTGCATTGAAACGAATGAGTTCGGCGAGTGGGACGACGGTATCTTCAGTGACTTGAGCTCGTTGACTTCCCCATTATTCCACTGCGAACTCGAGTCTTAGCTGTGTTGGGTCCCAAGAAAAATCATCGAATGGTAGAAACATAATGGTAGCTAGTTGGTATTTCTCAATGTGGTTGAACTCTTAAAAGCTTGTCATTTTTAATTGAGTATAATGAGAGAAGTAAGTCTAGACAGGTAAGGTAAGGGGACCCAAGAACCATACATATATTCATGCTTAGTAGTTCATTTATTGTATTTTTATTCCTGCTATCCTCTTCCCTTAGCTTGTATAGAGAACATTACAAACATGCTTGTATTCTCTTCCTCTGTTTTTATGATATCAGACCAGACTTGATCTTCCTCACAATGTGTTGCTTCTCCTTTTCCTATTATATATTATGCACATCCACAAAGTCCAAGAGTGGAGACTCATCTTATTCCAACTCAAATGGGTAAAATAGTTGCTAAAATATCAATATATATCTTTTCATATAAGTACACTTCATCCTTCTCTACCTCCCTCCCTCCCTTCCCACACCCTCACACCCACTAATCTTCCACAATCACATCAATCATGGATCCTATCCCTTTCACACACTCTTTATCGTTGTAGTTTCTGAGATACTTGCGTGTCATTCCTGGCATATGCCTAATAAGTTTTGTAAACTCAAATTTTCCCATATATATATATATAATCAAAAAAGTAGAATTGAAAATTTTTAAAGAAAAGGGAGCTTTAGATTGAAACGAAAACATAAATAAAAATAAAAAACGAGACTTGAATTAATCAAATAGTGATTAAAATTTCAAAGGAAATTAATAAAATTAGATATAGGAAGTAAGAAAGAATTGGATAGGATCAATTTCAACCAAACTTGAACTAAATCAAACTAGCCCAAAATGGGAACAATCAATTTGAAAATTTATTTTTCGATGTTATTCAAAAATAAAAAATTAGTAAATTGAGATAATAATTATGTAAAAAATAAATTAAAAAAATCCTTTAAATCGAACCTAAACGGACTAAATTTTGAATTCGGGGCATCGAACCCAGTTCAATTGAAGTTGTTAACGATTTAGCCGAGTTAACAAACCAATTAGTAACTCGTCAGCACACGCGAACAGAGTACGACCAACAGGTGTTTGTTGTAAATGGTCAACATACAAAATCCACATCGGTTGGACTGATCAATTAGATAGCGACATGTGTCAATCATCAACGGTAAACTGATAGAATTTCACATCAGTGAAATTGACCAATCAGATAATGACATGTGACAAGTATGCCACGTGAGTAGGCAACTCAAACGTCAGAGAAATATTGATCAATTAGCGAACGACACACGACGAGGTCACGTTAGAAACTAATAGATAATCTTGATAGGACACATGTCAATAGTGCAATATATAAGATGAGAAATCTGACTTATTTAAATCAACCAATTACAGTATGCCATGTGACAAAATCTTAACAGTCGTCTAATGTTTAGATTTGGTCAACTGCCACGTTTGATTAAACAACTAGTGAGAGTTTACCGTGTGTCAGGTCAGTTGATCAAAGAGTGACATGGGTGTGGAGTTAGATGTCACGTCAATAACTACAACCAATCATAGTGCGCAACATAACAGCACACACATTCGAAACTCGCACGCGCAGACACAATGTCGTCTTCTACCTTTAGATACCTGAATGAAAGAGTAGAGAGAAAGCCACTATAACTCCGAAAAACATTAAATTGCTTCGACGATTACTTAAATTAGAGAGTTAATGACTAACAGATGGTGTAATGGATAGGATCAAGAGTCCCCCAACTTCATATATAAAGAGCTACTCTAATCTCATTTTATACACACCTCAAAAACTCAGAAACATTCAATTGCTCCATTTTCCGATCAACCACAAACTAGGGCTCCAACTTAGCTATTTTTCTCCATCTCTGAAAGCGCATTTGGGTTCCCTAGAATCGTGAAGAGATTCTCTATCACATAGTGTATTTAATAAATCGATATTTCGATCGAAATGTTTTTTGCAATTATATTATAAGTTTGAAATTTAATTAATATAATTGGAATAAATTTGATTTAAAATAAAATGAAAAGTGTTATTTTTACCGAAATAAATAACTCGATGGAATGGATAGGTTAAATATATAGTAAATTCCTTTAGGTAAAAAAAATAAGATAATTATTTGAATTTGGTTTAGTACGAAACAATATTAGTCATACGCCTCTACCATAAATACCCATAAATTAATACTTACATTCAATTATTAGAATTAATACAAATAAATACCCATAAATTAATACCTTTATTTAATTATTGAAATTAATACCCATAAATACCTATAAATTAATACCTTCGTTCAATTATTGGAATTAATATCCATAAATGCCCACAATTTCTCAATTTAATGATAATAACTGACTTAATACCCGATAATGTAGTAATAAATTTTTCCCACTTAACAAACAATTTTATACCTATATAAAGAGCTCTTTCCCATTCATCCTTCTTGACAACTGAAAACTTCTCTCTCTCTACTACTCCATTTTTCGATGAAGCTTAAACCAAAGCTTCGACTTTGGCATTTTTCTCAATCTTATAAGGCAAGGTTGGGCTCTTTAGACTTTGGGGGAAGTCAGCTATCTGATAGCAACCTCCATTCGATTCGAGGATTACCAAAGAAGTGCCGACGTAATCAAATAATGAAGCAGCTCCGGCAAACCAAAGCTGCCCTGTTTCGATCGAGCTGAAATCGGCCGAATTCAGGCCTCCTCCGGCCAAACCAAGCTCTCCCAACATCCCCACAACCCTCATACGACCTCAAAAAAGCTGAAAGGTCAATTGTAGGAATTCTTGATCTTAGAAGGTACTTTATGAATAGAGTTACTGTGTTTGGACTCCACGAAGCTACTGTGTTTGGGGCTTACTGAAGCTTCTGTGTTTGAGATTTATGTGCATGAGACCAGGATAAGGTCTACGTACTCATATGGACACAAAGTATTTTGGGTCTGAGGGTAGGACGTCAGAGACGTTTACTCAGACTTTGGGTAGAAGCCAGACACTTCTATTAGGGTGGATATTAAAGATGCTTTGATCCACAAGTGGGTGTAGTCAACGACATCTCGTGAATGTGTGTGTACCCATCCTAATGAAGAGTGTGTGTTGTTTTCTAAACATAGCTAATAGGGAAATGAGAAAAAGATTAAAAAATCCTTGGAAAAAGAAATGGTAAAACCTTGGAATAACGTTTGGAAAAGAAATTAAAATCCTTGTGATAAGAAATGACACCCTTGGCAGGATAAAGGTTTTGAAAACTAAAGTTTAAGGAAAAACCTTGTTTTTAAAGAAATGATAACTTTGGTGCTACTATTTTTAAAACTCACTCCCAACACCCGCTCATTGAGTTGTAGAACTCACCCCTCCCTTTTACCCCTTTTAGGTAACCAAGAGAAAAACCAAACTTAAAGACCTTCCTATATGGGAACTATAAAGATAGGTATGTCTATTTTTCAGTTTTGTATAATGTAATTCCAGGAAATACTGGAAAAAGAACGCCTTACTCCTCGCGGTTTAGAAAAGAACGAAACCCTTCTTGAACCAAATGGAGTGTCAGGTTGCTCACGGGGATCCGACCAAACCAGGTCGGAGGGTGGGGGGGGGGGGGGGGGGGGGTGACAACTTGAGTGGTATTAGAGATTGTTTCTTCGAATACATTATTAAGACTATATAATATAGTAACTAAGAAAAAGTTTTAAAATTTTCAGATGGCTCCCAAGAGAGTAACCAAGAAAACTAGGACTAATGTTGTTAACATTACCCAACAATCTATTTTCAGGTGTAGTAGAAAGTTATTGAAAATGAAATCACATAAGTGCATAAAAAAGGTAAAAAGAAGAGACTAATGTTGAATGAGTTTTGGGGACAAAACTCCTAAAAAGGTGGGGAGTAGTTGTCACACTGTATTTTTAGTAACCCAAAATTTCTGTCAAATTTTTTTATGCAATTGTATTATAAGTTTAAGATTTAATTAATATAATTGGAATAAATTTGATTTAAAATAAAATGAAAAGTTTTGTTTTGATCGAAATAAATAACTTGATGGAATGAATAGGTTAAATACCCATAAATTTCCCAATTTAATGAGAATAACTAGCAATATTAATATCGATAATGTAGTAATAAATCTTCCCCATTGAATAAACAATTTTACACCTATATAAAGAGCTCCTTCCCATTCATCGTTCTCACACCTGAAAACCTCCCTCTCTCTATTGCTTAATTTTTTGGTGAAACTCGAACCAAAGCTCCGACTTGGGCATTTTTCTTAACCTTAGAAGGCAAGGTCGGGCTCTTTAGATTTTGGGGAAAGTCAGCTATCTTATAGCAACCTCCATTCGATCCGAGGATCAACGAAGAAGCGCTGATGTAATCAAATAATGAAGCAGCTCCGACAGACTAAAGCTTCCCTATTTCGGCCGAGTTGAAATTGGGCGAATTCAGCCCTCTTCCAGCCAAGCCAAGCTCTCCCAACATCCTCACAACCCTCATACGACCTCAACGAAGCTTAAAGGTCAATTGTAGGAATTCTTGATCATAGAAGGTACTTCATGAAGAGAGCTACCTTTCTCGATAGAAAGCTCGGACCGTCGCACCTTTGACAGGACAAGTGTGATCGGAACACCAACAAGATAAAGATCACGTCAACTTGGAAAACCAACCAACGATGAACACGTCACGGTTAACGGGTGAATGGGCTAATTTTCACTTCATACCCGATTGGGATGATGAGCACCTTTTCTAAATTGGAAGCCACCATGAGTGGGCTTATTCACATCGTACCTAGTTGGGATGATGAACACCTCGGAAATGAAAAACCACTACTATGTAGAATTTTAACATCACACCTGGTTGGATTGATGTGAGAATTATGCGAAAAAACTACTTACCGGTTGTAAGTAGATCATACATGGTTGGTATGATGGACTTCTTGGAAGGAAATAAAAAATCCGCTTACCGGTTGTAAGCAGAGATGTCATCACACCCGGTTGGTGTGATGGATGGAAAGTTTATTTTTGTTAGAAGTGTTCTCCCTGACTGTGTGCCAATGCTTAAAACTTTTGGGAGACCTTCTTGATGAGAGCTGAAATAGCTCAGATGGGTTAGAGGCCTCGATTTTGGAACTTGGTGGCTAAAATGCACGGTTTTAGAAAATCACGTATAGTGGGCCCAAGGCCAGTGGGCATGAGTAGAAGCTCGTAAACAAACATGAATAGGAAGAGCCATGAAAACTCTTATTAAAAGTGGAATTAACTATGTGATTCACCACAGTACCAAGTTAGGACTGACAAGGCTCGATGGGCTAGCGATAGTGCGTCAGGGCTAGGTCGATGGACCAGTCAGACAAATAGCTACAGGCCGGGTTGAGTGTCGGGGCTATTGGACCGTCAACACCAAAGAGAATGGCTAAGAAAATAAAAACTATTGTTTGTGCATACACTTGAGTAACAAGACCATCAAGATGCCCAAGAGGGGTAGTGATGCGTCCTAAGGGTTGTTGAACGATATGGTGGCGATAAGGGAAAGATAAGCTACTGTGTTTGAGTTTCTCGTCATACCAGTTAATCATGGAGTTACTGTGTTTGGACTCCACAGAGTTATTATGTTTTTACTTCATGAAGCTACTGTGTTTGGGGCTTCCTGAAGCTTCTGTGTTTGAGCTTCATGCGCACGAGACCAGGATAAGGTCTTCGTCCTCATATGAACACGATGTATTTTGGGTTCGAGGGTAAGACGTCAGAGACGTTCACTCAGACTTCAGGTAAAAATTAGAGACTTCTATCAGGGTAGATGGTAAAGACGCTATGATCCACAATGGGTGCAGTTGGCGTAACTGCATCTCGTGAATGTGTGTGTACCCTTCCTGATGAAGGGCGTGTGTTGTTTACTAAATATATCTAATGGGGAAATTAGAAAAAGGTTAAGAAAATTTTGGAAAGAATTTGAGAATCCTTGGAAAAAGAAATGATGAAACCTTGGAATAACATTTGGAAAAAGAAATTAAAATCCTTTTAAAAGGAAATGACACCCTTGGCAGGGTAAAGGTTTTGAAAACTAAACTTTGAGGAAAAACCTTCTTCTTAAAGAAATGATAACTTTGGTGTGGCTATTTTTAAAACTCTCTTCCAACACCTGCTCACTGAGTTGTAGAACTCACCCCTCCCTTTTACCCTTCTGAGGTAACCAAGAGAAAAACTAAAATTAAATACCTCCCTATATGGGAACTATAAAGACAGGTATGCATGTTTTTCAGTTTTGTATAATATAATTCCAAGAAATATAGGTAAAAGAACACCTTACTCCTCGCGGTTTAGAAAAGGGCGAAACCCTTCATGAACCAAAGGGAGTGGCGGATTGCTCACGGGGATCCGACCAAACTGGGTCGAGGCGTGACGTTCTCTATCTAACAACATACTCCATTCAACTCAAGTATCACTAGAGAAGTGTTGGTGAGCTCGCACAATACCATTGCTCAAATGCTTGAACACTCCCAAAATAACTCGAGCTACCTCCAGGCCACCCACAACCGAGCCAATCTTGCATGGCCATCCCCAATCGAGCCACATACTCCCTACATCCTAATGGTAAGTCCCTACCATCGCCTTTCGCTGGAATATTTGAATTATAGAGCGATTTTACTGAAAATATACTAAACCAAATTCTAATCACCCATACCACCAATTGAGGCATTATTTGATCCTAGAATGATCAATTTGGAGAGAGTTAACTCACCACACCAAGAACTCTAGCCGTTGCACCCTCATCGATAAGAAAATTAAGATTTATCTCTTTTTAATAATTTTTCCGATGAAACTCCGTTTATTATCATTTCTTGGCCAAATTGAGTGAAACAAAACTTAAAATGACCGTAGGGACATATGAAAAATGATTAGTAGCATGTTAGGATAAAATTAGTAAAGTTTGATATATTTTCTTGAATCTCAAAGTTTTGGGGACTAAAATTCAATTTTAGAATATGAGTGACTAAGTTGCAAATTTTGAAAAGATGGGGTTTTAGCTGTAAATAGCAATATATTAAGGATCTAAATGGAAATACAGGATGATTAGAGACCTAAAGAGAAGATTTGAGAATGTTAGAGACCTAATTGAAAGTAAATTAAAATTAGGGACCTACATGTAAATAATGAAAATATAGGAAATTAAGTATAATTTTATACCTATTAGTACTTAATTGTTTAAAATAATATAGGAATTTATTACCTACGTATGCATGTGAAGAAAGTCACTAGAAATTTGAAATCAATCGGGGATGAACAAATCACGAGTGAGTGGAATTTTTAAAATCGAGTATGGTAGGACCGATAACACAACATCACTTACACAAACTAATAGTATAACATGCTTAGAATTATTTGTTGGGATATATATTCTAATGATACTATGGTCTATGTTTAAATCCTTAATAGAATAAAATCCAGATAGGAGCATTAATCATATTTAGAGAATTTCTTTGATGCTATATATAACATTCTTTTAAAAAGCATAATATAGATCCATATATTGATGAAGGAAATGGATCGAATCCATGGTTGATGAGAATGGTTAAATTCATATTTTATTCAAGTGGACTCAAGGCCAACGTTTTGAAAAAAGTGAACCAATGCCATGTTTTAAAAATTCGTGAAATGATAGGGATAAGTATTATTCCGTAAACAATTTGATTATGATGTATGAATTAAAAATTCAATTGATTGTGTGAATTAATTACTATCAAGCCGAAAACACATTTTGTCATTTGGGGCTAATGGTACAAAGACAACGATCTTAAGATAAAACACCAGTATGTGTTTATTTATAAAAGTTAACGTAAAACTCCCAATACAAGACAGTGATGGTCTTAAGGATTGTTGGTCTACAAGGTTGGAACAATGGAAACTATTGCTAGACCACTACATCAAGGGCTCTAAGAGTTCTATGCGCATTAGACCTGATGAAGGTGAAAAGGTCTAATCACTCAATAGCGTACGACTAAATCAATAAGTCTATGGGTACGGGTAATGTGCCCACACAAATGATTTGATCTTATCAGACAAATGGCTAAGTTATAGCCTTATACCATTGTGGTTGGTAAAGTCACTCTAAACCACAAGTGAAATAGATGAGACTTTTGTTTTACGGAGTATTCCTTCCATGATGGAACGAGTGCATGTATTGTGTGAAATGTTTTCCCAATTATAAAACCCAACTAGTAAAATTAAAATTCCAATTATGATAAATTGTGTAACATCATTTCTAATCATATAAGACATTATATAAAAAATGTTAAGACCTAAGGTTAGAAAATTCCTACTCACTGAGTTGCCGAACTCGTCCCCTCCCTTACCCTTTTCAGGCATCCAGAAAATGATTAAAAGAGACATTTACACAAATATTCATACGTATTTAATAATTGTATATTTTTGTATAAAATATAACCATATATTGATCCGACATGTTTTTCTTTAAAATAAAATTTTTAAAGTAAACTAATATGTTATAGAATTATTCTGAGACTTACTCTTCCCGAGACTATAATAGTGATAGTAATCACTATTCTAGTACCATGAGGTATGGCGGTTTGTTCACAGGTTCCGACCGGACAAACTAGGTTGGGGGATAATAACTTAAGTGGTATTAAAGCCCAAGTTTTTGATACCTAGAATTTTGAAAATAAATATTAGAAATATATGTTGCATAAAATATGACTTTTTAAGAAAATCACCAAAAAGATGAGGATTCCCCCAAAATTTGTTGAAGATGAGACACTACTGCCAAGACCAAGGGTTTCACCTGAAAGGGAGGTTGGAAGCCCAAACCTAACACTTAGCCAAAAGGAGGCTGAAAATAACTTCTAAGAAGCCTATGCTAACTATGTAATGACTTTCAAAAAGTTACCACCAGTATAGGTGAATCTAGAATCTGGAACAACAAACCTTATGCGACAAACATATGAATGTGAGTCTATAGTATTGGAGAAGTACGGAGTGTCTATAACCCGAACAACCAAAAATTGAAGTTCTTGGAGAGAAATATATTCTTTAGAATATGATGAGTTGGACATGGATAACTACACTAAATGCGGTAAATATAATTATGAACTAATTGACATAACTCTTAGTCAGTTAACAAGACTGGCTAAATGTGACGGAATAGTGAGAAATTGATGTATTTCCCTTTATCTATAATAAAGCAAGATTTATGGCTAAGAAATTAAAAAATAAATCTTTTACAAAGTTTGTGATTCAATAACTTATCCAAATCTAAGAAACTTAAAATAAGGAAGAAGATCTCCTATGGAAGAACTATTAAACCAATCATAAGAAAAAAGAGGATGAAAGAAAATCCTTAGAAAATTGAACCAAAGATGACCGCAAGAAGTTATAATCACACAATGATGGAATGTAAATATCCTAGAATAGTAGTGGTCTCGAAAGGTAGAACCACTACCAATTTAAGAATACATATGAAACGAAATCCAAAATATGAAAGGGGTAAATTAAACTCATTTTGCCAAAAAAATAAGAAGCTCTACTCTAGGTAACACAAATAGAAGTCAAGTAAGGGAAGTACTAAGGTAAAGCCCAAGAATATAAAAGCCCTTCACATAAGGAATAACATGTAAGTTAAGTGAAAATTCATGAAAAGGTTAAGAACAACCACACTAAGAGTAAGTACTTGGGAGAATGGAGACCCTTAAATGAAGTATTTAAAGAAAAGATAAATCGAATACCTTCTATAAACCTCATCCTTTTGAGTTAAGAAAAATCGGGAAAATAACCGATCAAAATGAGTGAGAAACAATGAACCGGTTCACAAACTCGATCATCAGAGAACAGGCAATTTGAGAAATTTCAACTTCCGAGTGACCCAAAGGGTTCATAAAGTCTTGGGAAAGAATTTTAGGGCAAATTGGAAGAGAAAAACTAGACCGGTTCAGATAAACCAGATCTAACTATATTGAACCGGTTTATGAACTGAGTCAGTTTATGAACCAGAACCGATAGAGAAAGAGCAAATTGGGAAATTTATGGATCCCGAGTGACCTAAAGAGTCAGAAAAGTCAAGAAAAAGGACTTTAGGATGAACTGGAGATGGAAACCAAACCGGTTCAGGTGAATCAAATCGAAACTGGATTGAACCGGTTTGGACCGGTTTGAACCACTATTGAAATTGATGCTAAATTCATTTTTCTAGGTGGCGTAGAAAATTTAAATTTGATATTTGAGGCCACCATTAGATAGAAAATGGATTTAGAAATTTTTAGATTTGAAAATTTTGGTCGAATCGGGGGTGAATTGGTCGGTTTAAGCTTTGACCCCGGTTTGGACCGGTACGGTCTAGTTCGGAACAATGTCATCTTCTTCCTTCATATGACAGCACTGTTCACTCGCCGAAAAATTGCGTAGCGCCAACGAAGCTGAAAAGTCTCTGGCCAGGAAGTTTCAGGCAATGAATGACCGCCATTAAGGTGCCAATCGGACAGCCAGGAAGTCCCCGAGCTTCCTATATAAAGAGCGCCTCCTCATTCATCCTCTTCACACCTAAAAACTCCATTCTCTCTCAACTGCTCCAATTTCCGGCGAAGCTTGAACTAGAGCTCCGACTAGGGCATTTTTCTGGGCCAAACAAGTCGAGGTCAGGTTCTTTATGACCGGGGAGAAGTCAGCTACACGCCTGTAGTCTTCATTTACTCCGAGAGTCATCGGAGAAACGTCCATGTGATAGAACAATGAAGCAGCTCCAACGGACCGAAGCTACCCTATTTCAGCCGAGCTGAAATCGACCAATTCGAGCCTTCTCAGGCCAAACCAAGCCCTCTCAACACCTCCACAGCCCTCCTACAACTGAATTAGAGCTGAAAAGTAAGCCAATTCTACTGCCCTCTGTAATTTTCGACTGGTGCTAGAGAGAGAACCGACAGAATTTCGATGATGAAATTCTCACTCAATTCGGCATCAATTGATACAATTCTTGATCCTAGGAGGAACCTTAGGACACAAGCTATCTGCCCAGATCGAAAGCTCGGACCGCCGCACCCCTGATAGTAAGCTTTCGAACCTTTCTCTCTCTAAGTCCAATTTTCCAGCGAAGCTTCATTTGAGCTCAATCCGACACCAAATCATGCGATTCAAAGTGCAATTGAATCGTATGAAGGTGTAGAAACTTCAATTTCAACAATTAAACTCATTTGATAGGTTAATTTGATGAAATCAAATTCGATGGAGTTGGAAGATTAAAATTGGGGAAAATTTGGGGGAAATTTAGGAATTTCAAAAATTAGAGGGACTAAATTACAATTTCATAAAATTGAGTACCAATTGGACATGATAAAGATGTTGGAGGACTAATTGGGCAAATTTTGGAATTTTTGGGGTAAACTTACCATTTTTGTAAAGTAGGGGCAAAATGGTAATTTTTGAAAAAAAAGGGGGACCAAATTGGAAATTTGGAAATTAAACCCATTTTTTGTGAATTTGAATAAATTGAGGTCTTAAAATAAATTTTAAAAGTTTCAAGACTCAATTTGAGGAAAAACCATTAGGGACTTAAAGAAAAATAACTTTATAGACCTAATTGCAAATAAAGGAAAAGTTAATTTTCTCATTCACTTGGGATGGATGAGTACTATTAGGCCAAAAAATAATGAACAAGAATGTACATATCATGTTGGAACACGAACTATCGATAACGCCAGCTAAGATGAGTTTGAGTAAGGACAACAAGCCGGCTAAGAGGAATTTCACTGCACTATCAGGTGATTGAGATTTTTATATCATACCAAGTTGAGATGATAAGTATCTCGAAAATGAAAACTCACTACTAAGTGGTATTTTAAACATCACACTTGAGAGGAGTGATGTAAAAATGACGCAGAAAAACTATTTATTGGTTGTAAGTAGATAATACCCAATTGTTATAATGAAACTTTCTCGGAGAAAGTGGAAAACTCATTCATCGGTTATGAGGGGAGATGTTCTCATACTCGATTGGCATGATATATAGTTGAAAATATATTTTGTCAGAAGTTTTCTCCCCTGATTGTGTATCGTTGCTTAAACAATTTGGGAGACCTTTTTGACGGGAGCTCAAATAGTTCTGTTAGGCTGGAAGCCTCAGTTCTTGAACTTAGGGGCTAATATGCCCAATTTTAAAAATCTCGAACAGTGGACCCTAGACTAGTTGGCACCAGCATGAGCTCGTAAACAAACAAGAACTATATGCCATGAAAACTTAAGTAATTGAATTGTTTGGCCATGGTACCAAGACAGGACTGACATACTCAATCAACTAGCGGCAGTGCAACATGATAGGTCTTCGAACTAGTTAAGACAAATAGCTATAGGTTGAGTTGATGGTCGGGGCCGTTGGACCAGTGGCACCACAAATTATATGGCATCATGTGAAGAATGTTGATTGTGCATACACTGTGTTTACAGGACCTTCAAGACACCCAAGAGGGGTAGTAATGCGTCCTAGGGACATGGACGACCTGTTGAATATAAGGGCAGTTAGTCATTCCAGAAGCCTTGTGAAGCTTGACGTAGCTTCAAGTGCATGAGACTAGAGTCGGGTCAGGATGAGGTATCTGTCCTCATACGGATATGAAGAATTGTTTCGGGATTGAGGGTCAGATGTCGCGTACATCTACTCATTCTTAGGGTAGAAGTGAGCGTACTTCTATTTAGGTGGCCGGTAAAGTTGCTCCGACGCCATAAGTGGGTTCAGTGGACGAGTTGGCTTACGAAAGTGTGTTTGACATTTATGATGAAGGATGTGTGTTGGGTGATGACACATAGTGGTAATAAGATATGGTGATAAAAACTGAAATTGAAAATGAAAGGTTTTTAAAAGAAATAAGGAGTTTGCACACTCCGAATCAAATATTTTCTAAAAGTTAAACTTTAAAAACTCATTCACTGAGTCGTCCTACTCACCCCTCCCTTATATCCCTTTCAGGTAACCCCGAAAAACCTACCCCAAAGACCACGAGCTAATACGCATGTAAGACAGATATGATCAATTTAAAATTATATGCAGTTTTGATTTATGTTATTACAAGAAAGGTGCAAGTTTAAAGGATGCCTTACTCTTCACGGTTTATAAACAAGGGGCAACCCTTAGTAAATAGGAAGAGTGGCGGGTTGATCATGGGGATCCAACCAAACTAGGTTGGGGCGTGACACCTTCATTCGAAAAAGAAGAATTTCAAATGGAGACTGAAGGAGAATGAACCTCCGCGATCATGGGAGTAATAACCTCCAAATATGAAAGGACCACATGAAGTCTATATGGATAAAAGAAAAGGATACAAACTAGACACACGCGACCAAAAATGTTTTGGCTACGATTGTTAAAATATAGGAAAGACATTTTGTATACGCGTGACACATTTATTAGTTAAATATGGAAAATCCGAAAGGTAAAGCAATAAGGACCTTGGAGCTCACCATAAAGTATTGTGGAAGAAGAATGGAGAGATCTTCATTACCATTAATAATTTAAGAAGGAACAACCACAAAGTGAAAGTGAGATGTTTGTTTGGATCAAACTGTGGCCGATCATTGGGAAAGACCTCAGAACCACTAAGAAACTTGAAATTAAAGGATGGTTGGTAAATACCCAACACATTTAAGGAATTGGACACATGATCATAATATAGTGTAATTATGATGATTACTAAACAAGATGATTGGCTGAAGAACCACGGAAAGAGTTTAGTGCATACCTAGAAGCGGATATAAAGAACAAGGAGGCTTTGAATGATAATCTAACATAAGGATAATTCGAAGGAGTTGTGGAAGGATGTGATAGATAAGAAGTGATCATAAAGTGGATCATTAATGAGATAGAGTACATCCATAAAAGACACCTAAACTTGTGTGTAATGTTGGATTTAAAAAGGGAAAATTTTAATGGAAATTTCAATCCATAAAGGACATATGGCTGTGATGCATAGATCCTCTTTTGAGTGAGTAGCATAAGAAAAATGACTTGAAATGTCATGGGAGAAAAGACACCCTCGATAAAAAGACAAACTTTCTCAAGTTCAACTACTATAAGATAAGGTAGAAGGTATCCCTCCATTAATGCACCGATGAAACAAGAAATGAAATATCCAAACAAATAAGGGTTTGGAGAAGAAAAAAATAATGGGATCAGTGAAGTAAACTCAAAACACTACATTGAATTCAATCTTCCATAAGTGATTTGAGGATGAATTATGATGCAAATCACGTCGATTGAGGTACCTACCTAAACAAGGATCATCAAAATGAAAGGTAAAATAAAGGAAAGGTACCGACCTCACATAAGGTGGAGTAAATTAGTACAAAAAGGAGTCTAAGGGGGAAGCTTAAAAAAATCTCAAAGGAATACCATATATGGATAAAACGGTGAAGATTCGGTACTAAGGAATACTGAGGATATTAAAAGGGGAATGAAAGGTAAGTCAACAATGACTAAATATGGAAGAAGTACTCATTCAAAATTTGGATAATGTTCAAGATAACTAAGGAATTTTGCCTTACATTAAGAATGGACGAGATCTGGTGATTCTGAGGAGGTCTTGAATTGGTCAATTTCAGCTCGGTCGAAACAAGGCAACTTCGGTCCGCCGGAGCTGCTTCATTGTTCGATCATTCCAATGCTTCTCCAACAACCCTCGAAGTAAATGGAGACTACAGGCGTGTAGCTGACTTCTCCCTGAATCTAAAGAATGCGACTACGCCTTCTTTGGCTTATAAAATACCCCATATCAAAGCTTTGGTTCGAGTTTTTCTAGAAATTGGAGCAATTGAGAGAGAATGGAGTTTTTAGTTGTGGAGAGAATGAATGAGGAGGGGCTCTTTCTATATGAAGCTTGGAGACTTCTTGGTCGTCTGATTGGTGTCTTAATAGCAGTCATTCATTGCCTAAAACTTCCTGGTTAGAAACTTTTCAGCTTCATTGGCACTGCTTGATTTTTCGGTGAGTGAACAGTATTGTCATCTAAAGGAAGAAGATGACACACTTCCGAACCAGACCGGTTGGTCCGAACCGAGTTCAAAGCTGATTCGAACGAATTTTTCAAAATTAAAAATTTCTAAATTCATTTTCTATCTAATGGTGGCCTCAAATATCAAATTTTAAATTTTAAGCCAACTAGAAAAATGAATTTGGCATTTGGTTCAATAGTGGTTCAAACCGGTCCAAACTAGTTCAATCTGGTTCAGATCTGGTCCACCTGAACCGGTTTGGTTTCCATCTCCAATTCATCATAAAGTCCTTTGTATTGACTTTTGTGACTCTTTAGGTCACTCATAATTAAAAAATTTCCCAATTTGCCCTTTCTCTATCTGTTTCAATTCATGAACCAACTTTGTTCATAAACTGGTTCAATCCAGTTAGATTCGGTTCATCTGAATCGGTCTAATTTTTCTCTTCCAATTTGTCCTAAGATTCTTTTCCAAGGTTTTATAAACCCTTTGGGTCACTCGAAAGTTGTAAATTTTCCAAATTGCTTGTTCTTTGATGATCGGGTTTGTGAACCGGTTCAGTGTTTCTCACTCAGTTTGACTAGTTCTTTTCCCAGTTTTCCTTAACTCCAAAGGGCGGGGTTTACAGTCGCGCCTCTCATGGAAAACTTTCGAAGCTTTCTCTCTCTACGCTCAGTTTTCTACCGAAACTCCGTTTAAGCTTATTTTAGCGTCAAATCGTGCAATTCAATGTACACTTGAATCGTATGAAGGTGTAGGAATTCCAATCTAACTTCAATTTAACAATTAAACTCATTTGATCGATCAATTTGATAAAATCAAATTCGGTTGAGTTGGAAGGTTGATATTGGGGGAAATTTTGAGGATTTCCAAAATTTGAGGGAGAAAGTGCAATTTCATAAAATTGAGGGCCAATTGAGCATGATAAAGATGTTGGAGTACTAATTGGGCAATTTTTGGAAAATTTGGGGCAAAACTTACCATTTTAATAAAGTATGGGCAAAATGGTAATTTTGGAAAAATTAGGAAACAAATTGGAAATTTGGGAAACTTGAACGCCTTTATGTGATTTTGAATAAATTGAGGTTCCAAGGTGAATTTTAGAAGTTTTAGTACTCAATTTTGGAAAAAATCGGCATTTGGTACCTAAAGTAACAGAAAAAAAAGACTTTAGGGACCAAATTACAAATATTTGAAAAGTTGAATATTTTTATTTATTCATAATGAATGAAGGTTATCATGTCAAAGGATAATAAACAAGGATGTTTATACCGTGTAGGAACACGAAGTATCGGGAATGCCAGCTAAGACAAAGTTCGCAAGGAAACAAAAACCGATTAAGAGGAAATCACTACGTTATCGGGTGAGTGAGTTTTTTATATCATACCTAGTTGGGATGATAAACACGTCAAAAATGAAAACACACTACTAAGTGGAATTTTAACCATTACACCTGAATGGAGTGATGTGAAAATTACATAGAAAAACTATTTATCGATTGTAATTAGATCATACCCGATTGGTATGATGAACTTCATGGAAGGAAGTAGAAAACCCGCTTATCGGTTATAAGTGGAGATGTCCTCACACCCGATTGGTGTGATGGACAGATGAAAAGATCATTTTGTCAAAAGTGCTCTCCCCTGACTATGTGCCACTGCTTAAACCTTTTGGGAGACCTTCTTGACGGGAGCTCGGTTTTGGAACTTGGGGCTAATATGCCTGATTTTGAAAATCTCGTATAGTGGGCCCAAGGCCAGTTGGCAAGAGTAGGAGCTCACAAACAAACATGAGTTTAAGTCATGAAAACTTTAAATAAATGATATGTTTGGTCATGGTACCAAGACAGGACCGACATACTCGATGGAATGGCAGTAGTGCGACATGACAGGTCGACGAACTAGTTGAGACAAACAGTTGCAGGTCAAGTTGAGGGTCGGGGCCGTTGGACCAGTGGCACCATAGATTAAATGGCTATGTGAAAAATTGTTGTTTTGTGTATGCACTGAGGTACGAGACCTTCAAGATGCCCAAGAGGGGTAGTGATGCACCCTAGGGGCTATTGGATGACCTGGTGGAGATAAGGGCAAATTGTTGTGCCAATAGTTAGGGAAGTTCGACGTAGCTTCAAGCGCATGAGACCAGGGTGGGGTCAAGATGAGGTCTCTATCCTCATACGGACACAGAGTTTTCTTTACAGGATTGGGGGTTGGGTGTCGTGTACATCCATTTATTCTCAGGGTAGAAGTGGACGTGCTTCTATCTAGGTGGTTGGTAAAGTTGCTCCGATGCCACAAGTGGGTGCAGTGGAAGTGCTGCCCTACAAATGTGTGATCCCTTCATGATGAAGGGTGTGTGTTGCTTGCTAAACACACTATTTGTGGTTGATGATGAAGAAATGACTTTGAAAACCAAGAAAATAAAGAAGAAAGAAATTTAAAGAAAATAAGGATTCTAGCAAACTTCAATTTAAAAACTATTTTTATTGAAAGTTTATTTTTTATTTTTTAAATACCAATTCACTGAGTTGTAGAAACTCACCCACCATTTTATCCCTTTTCAAGAATTAGAGAAATGACTAGGGATAACACCACGCCTTACCTTTTATCAGGTATGCTTAATTTTTCTTAAGCTTGCATTTTATCTGATATATGTTATTATAGGGAACAAGGTTGAGATTACGTTTGGCTACTCTTGAATTAAAGAAGGGGGAAACCCCTCTTGAACCAAGAGAGTAATTGATTTTTCACGGGGATCCGACTAAACCAGGTCGGGGCGTGACAACTTGAGTGGTATCAGACTAAGTTCCCTTGAAATATTATCAATAATATGCCCTGACATTAATCAAACTTTAACTATCATGTAGGAAGGAGAATCCCTAGAAAGTTCACTGTGAAATCCAACCCCCCACCCATAACTCTAAAAAAGACACCCAACCCAAGGGAAGAGGCCATTCAAATATTCTTAAAATATGAGAAAAGAGTACCTAAGGACATGGTGGAAGACTACCGGAAACTAGTAGGAGCCCTATTGGAACCAAAAGGCATCACCTACCCTCCTCCAAGACAAGAGGAACATGTACCTCCTCCTAGGAGCCCAACTCCTCCTCTAGCCCCACAACAACTGGAGAGGAACCCAACCAAGAAGGAGGCTTGGGACAACTATTAGGATGTGTATGCCACCTTCATGAAAGTCCACCAAGTACCCCCACCTACTCAGCCCAACTTCAATCCCTCTCAATGGATGAAGTGGATGTATGAGTGTGAGGTCGAGGTACTAAGGTGGTACGAATTGGAGGTCATACATGAAATTCATCCCATCAAGGAATATGAATGGACCCCAACTAGTTCCTCAGAGCCTTCTGATCAAGAGTCTCACAACCGTTCTAAGGCTAACTGTCGGCCTATGACCCCAAGGGATTAGGGGGTAGAAAATTCCTATAATAAGCCAAGTATGGAAAGAAAATATTTCTTAAATGAATGAAAGTGAATTTTTTTTATAAAGCTTATGAGTTCCTTGATAAATTCAAAGCAAAAAGAGTGTGATAATAAAGATTAAAGTAAAAGGGTAGGAAATCACCTAAGGAAGGAAAAAAATGGGTTATTTATAGTTAACCTCAACCTTTAAGACTTTCCCTTAGAAGTACAATAAGTTTGGCAAGGAAGAGTTCATCCAATCGAGATCTTAACTAAGGAAAGGAAGGAGAAGTTGGAACAAAGGGAAGTAAGCATCAAATAATATGGAATTATGGAGAGTTCAAAGAATTAGGGAAAGGCTCAAAAGTAAGGAAACACAAGAAGGAGTAGATTATTCCAAAGGGAACCAAAGGAATGGAAGCTGATCATGAAGAAAGGAAGTAAGTGTTGGGGAAACACCAAGGATGTAAGACCATTAGAGCGAGATAAGAAGAAAATTTGATAACAAGAAAGCTCAGGTATTACACATACTTATAAAGAACTGGGACGCAATTTCTTAAAAACTCCACAAACTAAGGAGGCTTATGGGAAGCAGATATATGGAACCAAAAAGGGAGAAAAGCCAAAGTAAATAAACCATACAAGATCCTTGAGTATAAGAGAAGAATAAAAGAAGAACTTCTAAGGAACAGTATGAAGGTCGAACATAAGGATTCCAGAATGGGAGACAATACAAGAATGATGAGAATAGGAAGTTAGATTGTGGAAGGAGAAGGCTCCAAGTTAAGAAAATCAACTGAGGAAATGTCGCAAAACCAGAACCGAAATAAGGAACTCAGTAAGAAGTACAAGTGGCTAAGTGAGTATGTAGGGAGGTTAAGTATGATCTACTTACAAAATAGCATGGAAACCTAAATAGGGATTTTAGACGGACCCAATTGAGGGAAATAACTCGTAACAACCAGATCATATAGGAAATAGATTACACTCCAAGAAGGATTGGAAAATAATAAGGATCATACCGAAAAATAGGGCAAAGGAATGGATACCAAAGATCAGAAGATTCGAGAGACAATTCTCACAAAATAAATAACTAAGGGGATAAGACGAGCGAGACAATTAACGAGTTGACCATTATAAAGGTCATAATCCTAGTGAAGAAGGAAAAGATGGTAAGATAAAAACCTTTGAGACATAAGGGTAGAGGAAAGCTTTAGAGAGATCAATGAATAAGACAGGAGTAACTACCTGAAAACTATGAAAAGGCTAAATAAGATTTATGTAGGATGATCAAGAGATTAGGAAACTAAGGGAAGGTGAACTCCACCTTGGATAAATAAATTAAGTACTGGAAAGGGGTAAGGATGAAGGTGATGTAAACAAGAAGTACCCGTAAGGTTGGTGCAAGGGTAAAGGTGATCATGAGAGAATGACATCAAGAAATGTCATTTAGGGTTAGACATCCACAATGATAAAACTAGAAGAAAATTTCGGGAGAAAATGAGTATAAACTTACCAAGGAAAGGGAACCTTAGGAAGACATGTATCCCAATTTGGAGGAAATGGGACTAACAGAATTGGAAAGGTCATAAGTTCCACAGAGATGGGCTGTTGATGATGAAAAGATCAAGTGCAAAAGAAGAGCAATTATAAGGGTCCAATGGGGTAAGTTAAACCCAAGTAACGAGTAAGTAAGACGACGTCATCAAAAGATGTCGAATGGGTAAGAAAGGAACTAACTCGGAATAGAGAATCACGAAATGACCCCAAGGGAGTAAGAGTAGAGTAAGAAAAATGAAAAGTTCTTGCAGAAAGAACGCACGGGGGGAAATACAAAATGAGGTAAGGAAGGAAGGGTCTCATTATGTCAGTGGATATCAGGAAACTCAAAGACTTGAAATTTGAAAGACCCAATAAAGAAGTTGGGAAAGGGCGAGTAAGTAAGGAAGTAAATATGGTTATAAAAAGTAATAGCCAAAGAAAGAGGGAAGGAGTAATGTAGGATGAAAAGGTGATAATACCAACACCTATGAAAGTATGTACGTGATGCTGGAGCGAATACTAAGCTAAGAAGGTTAGCAATAAAAAAAATAACCGGATGCAAGAAGCATTGGGTACTTTGGAACTCTCAATCCTAAAATTTTTAAATAAAGGATGTTGGAATGAAGAAATAGTGCTTTGGGAAAACGAAGGATGTAAATTTGAGGATATGACCTAAAGCTTTCCAGTGTGATATGCTTAGCCAAAGTAAGCTCCATGGAATGAGAAAGGGATGTGAATGAAAAGAAAATCTTAAGTATGTGATATAAGGAATAAACGAAAAAAAATAGAGAAGGTTGTAAGTCGATAAACTACAAATTGACATTAATGGAAGTTCCTTCCAATGCGAAAAATGTTGAATAAGTTTTGGGGACAAAATTCATAAAAAGAGGGGAGAATTGTAAACCCTACTCTTTGGAGTTAAGGAAAATCGGGAAAAGAACCAGTCAAACCGAGTGGGAAAATTGAACCGGTTCACAAACCCAATCATCATAGAACGGGCAATTTCAGAAATTTACAACTCTCGAATGACCCAAAGGGGGTCATAAAAACCTTGGAAGAGGGCCTTATGACAATTTGGGAGAGAAAACCAGACCAGTTTAGGGGAACCGGATCTGAGCCTTATTGAACTAGTCATTTCTAGAGAGAAAACTAAGTCGATTAATGAACTGAAACCTATAGAGAAAGGGTAAATCAAGAAATTTATGGATTCTGAGCGAACTAAAAAGTCACAAAAGTCATAAAAAAGAGCTTTAGGATGAATTGGAGATGAAAACCAAACTGGTTTAGGTGAACCGGATTGAACTAGTTTGAACCACTATTGAACCGGTTTCTAAATTCATTTTTCTAGGTGGCGTAGAAAATTTAAATTAGAGAATTGAGGCCACTATTTGATAGATAATTAATTTAGATGAATTTAAAATTTTTTAATTTTGAAAAACTCGGTCGAATTGGGCATGAACCGGCCGATTTAAGCTTCGAACTCGGTTCGGAACAATGTCGACTTATTCCTTTAGATGACAGCACTATTCACTATCCAGAAAATCGAACCAACGCCGACGAAGAGGAAACGTTTCCGTTTAGTACGTTTAATGCCATCAATGACTGTTATAAAGGTGTCAAACAAACGATCGACGAGTCCTCGAGCTCCCAATATAAAGAGCCCCTCTACATTCATTCTCTCCATACCTGAAAATCTCACTCTCTCTCACCTACTTAGTTTTCTGGCGAAGCTCGAACCAAAGCTTTGATATAGGGTCTTTTCTGAGCCAAAGAAGGCGTGGTCGGGTTTCTTAGACTCAGGGAGAAGTCAGCTACACGGTGGTAGTCTCCAATTGCTCCGAGAGTCACCAGAGAAATAGCGGCGTGATCGAATAGTGAAGTAACTTCAGCGGACCGAAGCTTACTTGTTTCTGTCGAGTTGAAATCAGCCAATTTGAGCCCTACTCGGGCCAAACCAAGCTCTCCCAACACCTCCTCAGCCCTCCTACGGCTGAATTAGTGTAGAAAGGTAAGCCAATTTGGCTCTTCTTTATGAATTTCGATTAGTGTTAGAGAGAGAACCGATAGATTTTCACTGACTAAATTCTCATTCGACATGAATTGAGGTAATTCTTGATTCTAGAAAGGACCTTGGGACGAGAGCCATCTGCGTAGATCGAAAGCTCAGACCGTCGTGCCGCCGACGGTAAGCTTTCGAAACTTTCTCTCTTTACGTTCAGTTTTTCGGCGATGCTCCATTTGAGCTCGTTACGGCGTCAAATCGTGCGATTAAAAGTGCAATTGAATTGTATGAAGGTGTAGGAACTCCAATCTAACTTTAATTTCAACAATTAAACTCATTCAATCAGTCAATTTGATAAAATTAAATTTGGCTGAGTTGGAAGGTTGAAATTGGGGGAAATTTTGGGGATTTCAAAAATTCGAGGGATTAAAGTGAAATTTCATAAAATTGAGGGCCAATTGGGTATGATAAAGATGTTAGAGGACCAATTGGATAATTTTTGGAAATTTGGGGACAAAACTTACCATTTTTGTAAAGTAGGGGCAAAATGGTAATTTTAAAAAATTAGGAACCAAATTGAAAATTTGGAAAACTTGAACCATTTTATGTGATTTTAAATAAATTGAGGTCCCAAGGTGAATTTTAGAAGTTTTGGAACTCAATTTAGGGAAAATTTGACATTTGGGACCTAAAGTAAAAGAAAAAAGATTTTGGGGACCAAATTGTAAATATTTGAAAAGTTGGATATTTTTATTTATTAATAATGAATGAAGGCTATCAAGCCAAACGATAATGAACAAAGATATTTATACCGTATAAAAACACGAGATATTTGGAACGGTAGATAAGACAAAGCTCACAAGGAGACGAAAACCGATTAAGAGAAAATAACTACGTTATTAGGTGAGTGAAATTTTTATATTATTCCCAGTTGAGATGATAAATAGCTCGGAAATGAAAACCACCACTAAGTGGAATTTTAACCATCACACCTAAATGAAGTGATATAAAAATTATGAGGAAAAACTAATTATCGATTGTAAGTAGATCATACTCGATTGGTATAATAAACTTACTGGAAGGAAGTATAAAATATGCTTATCGATTATAAGCGGAGATATCCTCTCACCCGGTTAGTGTGATAGACAAATGAAAAGATCATTTTGTTAGAAGTGCTTAGCACTTTCAGGTTATTCATGACCCACGTCTTGACTCAACAATTTAGGCCTTAACAAAATCATGGACATCTTATGACCATAAACATAAAATCACACGCTCGAAATAGGTCGCTACTCTTGTGATCCATGATCGAGAGCTAGAGTGTGGGAGACTCAATGACTATTTTCACACAACCGACACTTCAGTAGTTGTACTATCTCATTCAATGCCTCGTCACTTTAAGATCTTTACCGCCTTGCAGCCACTCACCTACATAATATGGCTCTCAAGCCCATATATATGATAGTCGAGTCCCATAGATATCACCCTGAATATGCTGTCTCTCTTGTATGATACCATATAAGGAAAGTTGAGTGCATATGTGAATGGTAAAACTCATCCTTTGGGATTAAAAAATATTTTTAATAATTAAAAAATTATAAATTTACGTATAATTGATTTTATCTATAATAATATCAATTTATATATAAAAATAATTTACTATAATTAAAATTTTTTAATTTTATATACATTGTGATATAGTAGAATTAACTTATATAAATTAAATAATTTAGTATAATTATGTATAATTTATCAATTTAACTAAGGAAAAATTATAATTTTATATTATTACTTTTTATATTTTATTTTAGGTAGAGAACTCATTTTATTGTAACAGTAATACTGTCTGTTTTGTTGTTAAAATTATGGTATATGGTGCAGCAACTACCCTATCGAATTATTTGGTATCACTCCGTATCAATGCATTCAGTGATGCTTCCGGCAAGTATATAGAGGAGTTGGGGTTCCGCTAGCAAAACAAATCAATTATATACCCTACATATTTTATATAATTAAAAACTTCTAATTTTATATATATTATTTTATTTACAACAATATAAATTTATGTAATGTAAATAATTTACTATAATTAATTTTTTAAAATTTTATGTATAATAACCATTTTATATGTGGTAAAATTAATTAATTAATTTAGTATAATTATTTACAATATATTAATTTATAATACAATAAATATTTTATATAAGTTATAATTTACTATAACTAAAATTTTTAAATTTTATAGATATTATAATTTACTAAAAATATTAATTTTTAACTTTTTTTCACTAAATGGCAAAAAAACATTTTGGCACTCTATTTAGAAGGCTAAAAATTTTAAAAATTGAAACTCTAAAAAATTATAATAAATATTAAGAAATATATATATTAAAATGATAAATAATTTTAAACTGCTCTAAAAATTCTTTAAAATATAAAATTCTTTAAAACATAATAATAAATTTAAAAGGAAATAATAATAATAATAATAACTGCCGTCACGTTTTCAGTTCAGAAGTTTTTTTTATTGTCTTGCTCTTCTTTTCTCTCCTACTAAATGTACGCCTATTCACGCTGCTGAGATCTGGGATTGCCAGATATGGGTGAAGATTCTTGTTCCAGAGCTTCTCCACTTTCAGGTCAGGCTTTATCTTTCTCAACTTTCCGTATTTTTTTGCGTGCCATGGGCTCATTAGGGACGTATTCCGTTCTCATTCATTATCCGATGCCTGGGTCTCTGGAATTCCGTTATTCTTTCATCTATTTCATTTTACCACTGTTTTCTGGATTTGGTTTGGTTGGTGCAGCCCCCGTGAAAGACAACAACAGCCGGAGCTGGGTAGTGTCGTCGTCCGATGTTTTCTATCATTTCGGGACGAGCGGAGCATCTGTTGCTGTTGCCACGGGGATAACTCATCCTCTAGGTGCTTTCCTTGTTTGATTTCTGAGTATAATAATTTTCCGGCAATTGGAATTTATTCATTTATCTGGATCCCGAATTCTTACCTGACTATAATTGCTTCTTATATGTGGTCAATATACTTTTCTAGACTTTTCCTGCTTGGTTGTTGCCGTGAAATGCTACAACGAAAATTAAATTGTGAAGTTTCTATGTTTTGTGAGCTTTCATCGTAACAATAAATGATATATCACAATTCAACCATTTCGAGCAGTGGGTTTTTGGTAGTTTTATTATATGTAAAACGCACATGACAAGAGGCTACACCAAAATTATTGAAACTTAGATCCCTTCTTGTTTACAGCATAAAAATGTTTTACTTGTTTGAGTTGGGGTTCTGCATAACCTGAGAATATAGTACAATCTTGTTTTTAGTGAAGTAGCAGCTTTTACATAATAAAAGGGATTTTGCTCAAAATCGTGCATTCCGGTGATTCTGTATGTTGGATCTTGAAACAAATTATGTATGCTGTAGTTCCCAACTTGTGGAAGAAGGAATTGTCTCAAATACTATTTGTCTTGTCCGAAAAATTGTTTGCCCAAAGGATGCTGGTCCAAAAAGATTAATGTAAAGCCTCTCAGGAAAGAAACCACTAAATCCTAGAGCCTATCACATTTAAAATAAAATTTGTCGAAACAGAATGTGGGCTTGCACACACATATATATATGCACATGGTGAAACTAAGCCTTGGGTTCACTTTAGCTAACCGGTGACTACGGAATTGGTGAGTAAATATGAAGATGGAACTATCCTTTTCTTCTTAGAGCAATCTTTATTTTTTTTCTCATAAAAGGAAGGGTGGGGGAGGGGAAGACTATTCTTCTCTTGGTATTTACTTATTTGTGCTTTTATCTGCAGATGTTCTCAAAGTTAGGCTGCAAATGCAACTTGTTGGCCAGAGAGGTCCATTAACTGGAATGGTATGGTATGGACTATGAGCCTTAACTATCTTGAGAATACTCTAGTGTGATATAGAAGCTGGCCATTGATTTGATGTGAGGTACACTGTATTCAGGGACGGCTGCTTCTTCAAATAGTAAATAATGAAGGGCTGAGGGCATTGTACATGGGACTAATGCCTGCATTGATCAGATCAATTCTTTATGGTGGTCTCCGTCTAGGTCTATATGAACCATCTAAGTATGTATGTGATTGGGCTTTTGGATCTACCGGTCTTCTTCTTAAGGCTGCATCTGGAGCATTTGCAGGTGCTTTTGCCACTGCAGTTACCAATCCTGTTGAAGTGATAAAGGTTGTCCTACACTATCTGAGTTTGAAGTAGCTATTAGCCTTTGATTTTTTCTTGTAACATGATTTATTATTCTTAAATTTTAATTGTACTTCTGCACAGGTGCGATTGCAGATGAATTCAGGTTATAGAGAGGCTGGACTAATTGGTGAGATGCGTAAAATAGCATACGATGGAGGAATAAAATCTCTATGGAAAGGAGTTGGCCCTGCCATGGCTCGTGCAGCTACTTTGACCGCATCACAGCTGGCAACATATGATGAATCCAAGCGGGTCAGTTAACCATGATGATTATCTTTTTCACTATCCAGATACGTAACTGCAGATTTTGATGCAAAAAATGTGCATTTAACTGAGGTCTTGGGGGAAATACTTATTTTGTTTGGTTCTGTTCTAACATATTCTTTTATGGCTAATAATGCAGACGCTAATGAGATGGGGACTTATGGAGGATGGGTTTCATCTGCATCTGATGTAGTGTGCTGGTGGTTGCTTGCATGATGTCATTTAATTAGTTAAGGAAAACTGACAACAAATTGTTTTCTATGTAGCTCGAGCAGCCTGGCAGGCACCGTGAGCACTCTTATAACTGCACCTATGGACATGGTTAAAACCCGTCTCATGCTTCAGCAGGATTCAAAAGGAGTAGGGAAGTACAAAAATGGATTCCTCTGTGCTTACCAGGTTGATATATTATATAAATGTTCTTTGCTTTATAAATTAGATGACCTGAAAATTCTACATATTAATTTCATGTAAATTTTTTTGTGAGCAAAAAATTGTTAGGGCTGTAGACATGTTATGGGGGTACAAATTGTAGGATTTGAGGGATATATTTTATTTATAATATTCTGAAAACCATAAGAATAGAGATAATAACCTTTCAAAACCAGAGAATATAAAAGTGCATTAATATAATCATTAAAGTAGACTCTAGAAAAACTAATGATCATGTGAATCCTGATTATATTGCCATCATGAGATATTTGTCAGACAGTTTGTATCTAAATTCAAGGGAACAAAAGTGTCAATCAATTAGTAAGATCTTGAAGCAAATACCTTGAATATGTGCAGTCAATGAGAAAATCTTGGAAGATTCATATATATCGCCAACATATCCTTGAAAATTTTATCATTATATCATTTTTATGATCCATCCATTGGTATAAGTCCAAAAGGGAATGTCTCTGCATGTATGGAGGTTGAACAGTTATAGACCAATGACATTAATGAGAAAATACAAAATTTAGTACTAGACATTTATTATAAGGTCAAAGATGTAAATCACATACTTGTTTATCTCAGGGACTGGCAGACAATCACTTGGTGTCTATTACATAATTTGAGTTCAAAAGAATGGGTACATGTTTTGTTGTGTTTAAGATGAGTCACACTTAGAATATATTTATACAGGTAGAGAATTTCTTGCCACAATTTCATATCCAGAAGGCAGAATTTTAACTCAGTAGGAAATGGTCATTCATTTAGTATTATATGATTTTATCCAATCATCTTGTTTCTGTTATACCCAAACTTTGTTTCTATGTAGATGTTCCTGAATATTCAAATATTTTCCTTATGAATTGCTTTTTTTTCCTTTGCATGGACATTTCTGGCCATAACTTCAGGTTGCACGTACAGAAGGGACAAGGGCTCTGTACAAAGGGTAAGAATTATCTTAGTCTAAGCACTCACTTAAATGACATGTCTTTCACTTCACCAGCATTAGCTGTGTTGTTTTAAATGAGATATCTCATCAGGGCATTGACATTAAAACTGTAATTAGGGGATTCACAATTTTTGCAAGATTGGGACCGCAGACCATGATCACTTTCATCATGTGTGAGAAACTACGTGAGCTAGCTGGTTTGAAGTCCATTTAGCCTCTCAGAGTATGTATCATCAACAAGGGAGGTCAGATAACAATGTCGACAAGTAGAGTGGAGGGTAGACTTCATCACTTATAGGTCTCCTCTGGTGGGAAAATTCATTGAGGTATATTTCCTCCCGATATTTTGGTGACTCATTCTTTATTATACATTGTTCCCATCTAAAATTAAGTTTTCGTAGATTCCCATCTAAAAATTATATTGTTAACTAAGTTCAGCTCCATTCAGTGAGTCATCACATCCATGCTTTCTATGCAACTTCTATTATTCTTCTATGCTCTGAGGGAATATAAGTTAGTTCCTGAATTACATATTTTTTCATTCATTTGTCATAATTATGAGAAATAAAAGGGTTTCTGATTTACCTTTTTTATATCATTTATTCATTATATTGCCTCAACTCACCTGTGCTTTCGTGAGTTGAGGCAAATTGTTAGTTATTCAATATTTGGGGCTTGTTACTGTTCGACTAGAGCAAATTTGTTAGATATATTAAATCAGTTTATTCATGGCCATCTTTTCAAGTTGTTGGAAGCGTCTACTCACATTGGTCTGATTGGAAATAACCTAACATATTTGCTCACGGGCATCTTTTCAAGCAGGCAAATAACATGTCATATTTGATTTCTGGGGCTGCTTTTGTTTCGGCTCTCTGCTCTTATGCTGTAACCTCCCGCAATTCATAATGTCTTGTATGGCCCTTGGAAATTTTTTGATCCAGCAGCTATCGTGAGCTCAAATTGAGCTTCAAGAATTATCAATGGAGTGCTCTGTTCTTCACTCTTCATCTTCAATCGTTCGACTTCAACAGCAGGCTATCTTGAGGTCTTCATTTTTGTTTTGTTGAATGTGATCTTCCTTGTTTGATCTCTAAAATAACAACCCTCATGCATGGACAAATCTGGTACTATAACTAGTTGAACTTCAAGTAATTTTTTGTAGTGTATTCTTGAACTTAGTTCCCATGCCATTTATAGTGTGTATTATACTAATTTATTATCAGTGATGCAAACTCTATCATTATACACTGTTGACATTCATACTAAATATGTAAAAAACCTTAAACACATACTAAATCTGCAAAAAAATACCCTGAAAATCTTTCAAGAGGAAAGTAAAAATATTTAAATGTAGTCATGTTTGGTAATAAATAAATAACAAATTTAGGTACTGTTCATACTTAAATCTTTTTTTTAATTCTTAAAAAATATTGGTTATAAATATAATTATTTAAATGCCACAAGTAAAAATATGATAACTTTAAAAGGTTTTATCAAAATAGAAAAATCATTATCACTTATATATATTTCTTAATGTGTGTTTACAATACTCCATAATGAGTTTTTTTATAGGGGCCATTGATGGTTAGTATGATTGCTAGTAATACTAAAAAAAATAAAATAATATATTTTGGTTTACTATTTAACTAATTATATATTTTAAATAATATTTAAAATTTGTATATATGGTCTTATTTGTATAATTTTATTTTTAAAATATTTTAAAATTTTTATTAAGATAATAATTTATTTTCTTAAATTGAAATTTGGTCCTCTCTCCTTATACTCTTATATTAAGTTTTCACTTAAATGTTTTACAAATTTTTAATCAAGGAGTACAATAATTTTTTTTTTTTGAATATTTTGACATTTAACCTTAACCATTTTACAAGCTCAAAATCATTCAACTCATATTATAATAAAAAAATATTTTTTTAATAGTTCTTACAATTTTGTAGTTTTGTGAAATCGATTTGGAGTAGCAATTAATCACCTCCTATTTTCTCACTATATATAATACCCTCCCTCAAAATTAAGAAGATATTACAAATAATGTTAGTTAATAGTATTTTATAAAATGCAACTACTTTATTATTTTTTAAAAGTTTTGTCACCAAAATTTTTATTTATAAGTGATCAATATTTTACAAAAAAGTATATATCTAAAACAAATAAGGTATTTCTATCTCATTATCATATTAGCTTCCTAAGTCTTTTTTTCTATTTATTCACTACGCCATAATATCTTTATCATTAAACTTCTCTTATTCTAAAAATATTTATCCTAGCCATATATACAATACCTATAACTTCACCGCAATCTACGAGGTATCTCCTAGGTTGATGTAACATGTGTATTGTATGAAGTTGTACTTTCTTATTACCAACACTTGAAAAACATTATAAATATTCTCCACCTTAGGTGAAAGCTGCAATTTATAATCTAGTGATCGTAGGAACTAATATATATGGGTTAAATTTAATTTATGTTGAAATCATAATATACCCTACCACAGATACAGTTTTAGGAAAACTTTTACTCCAACCTCGAAGTTTAGTTTCCTGGATAACTTTTTGTTTGTCCTATGTTTCATTTAGTCAGTCTCATATAATTTTGATCTTTTCTGTGGCGTCCAAGATAAGCTCGACCCTTTTAAGCTTCCTTTCACCTACACCCTCCCAATATAGTGATGCCTTACATCTTCTCTCATATGAGGCCTCAAATAAAGTCATTTGGATAATTGCATGATAACTATTGTTGTAGTCGAACTCCATTAAGCATATATAGTCCTCTCATGACTTGTGAAAGTTTAACATGCATTCCTAAAGCATGTTCTCAAAAGTTTATATCGTCAATCCGGATTGTCCGTTTGTCTTAAGGATGGAAGGCGGTACTCATATGCAAACTCGTTCCTAGAGAGTCCTGTAGGTTAGGCTAAAATCGAGATGCAAATAGCATATCTCAATCAGATACTATCGATACAGTTATCCCATGTAATCATACGATTTCTACTATTTATATTTTGGACAACTTCTCCACTAAGTTTGCTGATGGATAAAAAATGGGCTGACTTGGTGAGTCGATCAACAATCATCCAAATTATATCATGTTCCTTGGATGACGAGGGTAACCCATTCATGAAATCCATTGTAATCCTCCACATAATGTGGAGGGGTTGCAGTAGCCCTCCAGGTTTCTAGTGTTCAGTCTTAATTTGTTGTCAATATAAATACCTACCACATATTAAGTGATTTTTCGCTTCATCCCAGATCACTCGCACCCTTCATTCAGGATTTTTGTAAATCTTAATACTAGGATGCATTGCATATACAAAATTATAGGCCTCTTCTAGGGCACTCTTCAAATAAATATCATCCGGTATCACCACTTGTCCCTTAAAATCAAGAGTTTATTTTCTATTATTGTAAAGTTAGAGGTATTTGCTTCCATGATTAATGTACTGTTATCCAATATACAGAGTCTTCTCAATTATTTCAACATAAGTAAATAAGTTGGCCTTACATGATCAATACTCAAATTATACTTTTGTCTTATCGCGTCAACCGCCATATTAGCCTTGATTGGGTGGTAATGGATTATTAGATCATAATCCTTAATTAACTCCAACCACCTCATATGCTTTAAATTTAACTTTTTTAGTCATAATATAATTAAGGCCCTTCTCATATGTGAAAATTTTACAGGTGACTCCATAAAGATTGTATGATCAAATCTTAATGGCAAACACTATCACTCTTAATTACAAATCATGAGTAGGTAATTGAGTTCATATCTTTAATTGCCTTGAGGCTTAGGAAATCACCTTACCCTTCTAAATCAACACGCATCCCATCCAATGCCCAAATATATTACTGTACACGATATATTCTCTATCATCTAGATCTAGGAGTTCAAGGATTGATGCATAAGTGAGTCATTTCTTTAACTCTTCAAAACTTGCACTATATTTCTCATTACACACATAATTGACATATTTTCACCTTAGCGTGTCATTAGACTGCCAATATAGATAAATTCACCATGGATTTTCGATAATACCCTTCCATCCCTAGAAAGCTCTATACTTTTGCAGGAATCGTGGGTGGTTTCTAATTTGAAATCACATCAATCTTTGAGTGGTCAACCTGTATACCTACTTATGAGACCACATAACCCAAGAATCCCACCCAGTAGCCAAAATTCACATTTTGAGAATGTGGATTTCATGTTCCATCTTAGATCGAAAGTATATGAGAATGTTGTCTATAAACATAATGACAAACTTTTTCAAATATTGTTGAAAGACCCTATTCATCAAGTTCATAATGTAGGGCATTCATTAAAACGAATGATATCACCTAAAACTCCTAATATACATACCAAGTTTGAAAAGTTATATTTTGTTGGTTTTGGACCTAGTAACCAGGTTCAACTGATTTTGCTGGACCCGATCCAATCAGATTCAGTCAAGTCTAGCCATGTGTGAGTGTGTGATCGAACTAAATAACTAAAATATATTTTATTAACAAAGAGTATTCAAGTATACAATCAAATTATAAATAACATATAAATTTCTTAATTAATTTGTGTATTAAATTTCATAACTAAATTTTAAATTAAAATTTTTTTTGTATAATCAAATTTTATAATATAATATTTATATTTTAATATATTCTGACCTATTTTACTAAACCCAAATATCAGGTCAATTGGAATATATTCTATTAGAACTGAACTCGCAATCCTTAATCTAAGGATCAATCATGTTCGAGCAAAATAATTTTTCATCTAACCAAATGAAGATTTCATTATAAAGTAATTTGTTGAACTTAATTTTTTTTCTTATTGATTACTAACCCAATCATAACAAATAATGTATTAATTCAACTCAATAATGTAAAGTTTAAAAAGTATGAATGCCTTCCTATGATAAAACCAATTTTGTCACTATTTCCATTATGGAAGTGAATGGTGCTTCTCTAATATGGAAAAAATATTTTTAATGATTTATAAAATATAACATCTATATATACTATAATACATTTTAAACAATAAAAATAATATAAGCCTAGTGTATAAAGGTTCAAAATTAATTAAATAATAAGACATTATGTGGATATGGATACTTTTATTTTTTAAATTTAAATAACACTCCAAACATTTATAAAAAAAAATCTTAGCATATAACTCAAATAATACTTTAATCATTACATATAACTAAAATAAAATTTTAACATATAAATAATAATTAAAATAAGATCATCATCCAAATATTAAAATTATATATATATATATATGCACACTAAAGAGAAGTGACACATCCCATTAATCTATTTAAGAAAATTCAAAAAAATTTGAATGTTATCTTAGTTATACCTAGTTAAAAATATTAAGACTTTATTTACGTAAAAAAACTTAGAACCTTATTTATGATATTATGCAAATATTAGAGAAAAAATGTTAAGACCTTATTATATAAATTTTAAGTGTTGTGAATCTAATTGAAATAGTTGCCAAAATTCTCTTTAAATCTATTTTGTACTCTATCACAATATGTTATAAGTTATTTTTTATTTTTGTAGTGCTTATATAATAAAGTTAACAATATAATTAGTTAGTTAAAATCTATTTTGTACTCTATCACAATATGTTATAAGTTATTTTTTATTTTTGTAGTGCTTATATAATAAAGTTAATAGTTAGGATATGAGAAGGGAAGTATGAAGTTTAAGGAGATGAAACCTTCTCATAAAAATCCAATGGCCTCTCTTATTAAACTCGAACTCAATTTTAATTAAATTATTAAAAGAGAATTTTCGAAATAGTAAATTTATTTCCGTTGTTACAGATATAAAATCATAGTTGTTATAGAGAATCATATTTGAAAAATAGTCTTATTTAATGAGGTTTTTAGCTCATTAAATTAATAATATATTCCCACATTTAAAGTGGAATCACTACTTCATAGAAAAAAGAAATATTATTTTATTATTTTTAGATATTATTATTTGTAATATGTATTTATCAAAAATTCATTTTATAGTTCGATAAACATATACATTCGATTTAATATATTTTTTAGATTTATGTCATTTTTCTATTTCAATAGAAGTGCTGAACTTACTAAATTTTTTAACAATCAAACTTATTAACAATATTTTGTAAAAAATTTTCTTAAAAAAATTAGTACAATATTTTTCAAGTCTTTTTCTTAAGGAACAAAATACATTACACCTCTTTTACTTAGGGTTTTACATGGTGGTGAAAGTTCTAAAATATTTTATATATTTAGTATAGGTAGTCATTAGTATATGGGAGATAGGGAATTAAAAGTTGTATTATAAAATTGAAAAATAAATACTACTATAAATTATAATACTATGTTTGGCTCTTGGAATTTATAATATTTTTAAATCTAATGCATTTAAAATATGACACATAAAATTTATAATTGAAGCCCGTTGCATTATTCATAATATCAAATAATTAAGAAATATTTAACTATTATTATATATCTATAATGTTAAAATCTGTTTTCAAATAGTTTGAAATAATATGGATCTATTTCTCAAGAATTGGAGCGTAATAAACATTAAAATTCTAATAAATATATAGCAGAGAAAAATGTTGGAATGAATTGAGAAAAAAAAAATCCAATCCTAACATATAAATTATAAGCCAATACAATATTGTTATTATAATATATACCATAATACATTTTAAACAATAAAATTACTATAAGCCTAATGTACGAAGGTTCAAAATTAATTAAATAATAAGATATGTTAGGTGGATACCGATACTTTTGTTTTTGAAATCTCAAATAACACCCCAACATTTATAAAAAAATGTTTGGCATATAACTCAAATAAGACTTCAATCATTATATATAACTAAAATAAAATTTTAACATTTGAATAATAATTGGAATAAAATCATCTGTCATATATTAAATTATATATATATATATTAATAGAAAAGTCTATATATTAAGAACCTAAAACACCTTAAAAAATTAAGACTTTATTTTAGTAAAAAATATACAATTTTATTTAAGATGTTATACAAATGTTACATTAAGTCAAAAAAATTGTTAGAACCTTATTTTAGAATTTAGGTGATGTGAATTTCATTAAAAAAAATTTATAAATTCGCAAAATTTTTCCCAGTTATATTGACCTACTCATTTCTTAGAGATAAAGAAAAAAAATTAACATTAATGTGACACTCCTCCAGTTTTGTTAAATTATTGTAGACAAATCTATTGAAAATTAATTGACTTCCTAGAATTCAGAATTTTCTATAGTGTGCTTGTTGGGATAGTATAGCAATAATGGATAATATGTTTAGGTGTAAGTGAAGTGGGTAATGCACCCTTTCTACAATCATATAGAATCCATATAGCATATATTATTTATTAGGATGTCAATGGATACTTATGGTAATTTTGGTTGTTTGTTGGAAAAATATTTTAGGTTGTCTTTAGTGACCGACTGGATAGTAAAGAACTGCAGAATAATTTGGAAAAAAAAGGAATAAAGTTATTTTCCATAATAAATTGTCAAATGCTTGGCATGCTACTAACTTGAAGGATATGCTAATATTTGGGTTAACTAACTTGAAGGATATTGCTAATATTTGGGTTACCCTTCTCGCGGTGTTGGGGGGCATTGAAGACATCATTTCTAGTGTTGTGTTGGGTGCATTAAAGATATCATTTAGGGTCAAAAGACTCAAAAACTGTGGTAAGTCAAAAATATTTTATTTTTTAAAATGCAGAAAAAAGTAATAGTCGTTTTGCCATATTTTATATATATAAAAGATATTCTAAATGGAAGAACTAATAGGTGTAGTTCATGTATAAATGTAATCATATAACACTGCTCATCTTGAATTCAGTTTGCTAACAATCAAGCAGAAGCTGTATCTTGAATTCAATCATCACTTCAATTAACAAAGTTAATCACTATAGCAATGCCCATCTACATTTTGAAATATTATGTGTAATAACTTATCCTTCTTCTACCACTTGGCTGCAGTAGATTTGCTGATGCATGAAGAGCAATTAGGAGTAATCCTATCTCAACAATCATCCTCAATTCTGCTGTAGGTACTACCCATAGGCATGGTCTCACCTTTAAGGCTATTTGTCAATGATTCCTTCGACTCCTTCAGTACCCTTTCACCATCAAAATCCTTGCAATTCTCATATGTTGAAGACTGATGGGTCTTCTGAGGACACCTTTCCTGAAATGTAGAGTGTAGGGGCAAGTAAAGAAGCTTCTTGTTGCTCTTAATCTTAAATTGTACAACTGGTCTCAGCTTTATAAGATCATTCATTTGTGTTTGATTGTGTTTTTTGAAAATGTCACTTGGAGCTGGCTTGTCCTCTGTATTATTCCTCACAACCACATTCATAAATTGAACATTGCTCTTGGAAGGCAGGGTCACTGAAGGTACTTCTGACAGAAGTGGACTAGTCCAGGGATTATTTTCCTTCTTCACATCCTTGGACAGCCAAGACACATTGCAAGGGAAATCATTGAGCAAATTTGACAAAGACTTCTCAATGGTCAATTCTTCTTGCTGATCGAGAGATAGACAATCAGGAAACTTAGGCAACCAAGCAGGAATATGTTCATAGGGAGGTTCATCTCCACTCTGCATGAAGCTCTGACTTGGCTTCAGGCGTTTTGAGATTGGAAATGAATGAAGAGGATGTGCCAGTGGAATCTCCTCAGAATTATATACATAATTCAGAGTCTCCTTCACCACTCCTGAATTCAAGGGGCATTGATCAATATTAAATGCACCAGGCAAGCCAACTCCTAAGTGTAAATCTTCAATCCCATGAATGATATCAAAAGCATTAGGCGCAGTTCTACCAGCAGAATTTGCAGAAGAAAAAGCCGCCTTTCCTATATTGAGCATATACCTAATCACTATATCAGACAAAGTTTCTAGAGCAGATTGCTGGAATGCCTGGAACCCTTCATTGTGACATATCTGACCAACCGCAACTCTAACAATGGCTTGGGAGAACAAATCACTTTCAGGATTCCTATGAAGGTTATAACTCTCATGCCGTTTTCTTTTCTCCCTGCCTCCATCCCTCATATTAAGTTGCCTCACATCACTAGACACCAAATTCGCGATATTAATGAAGAAATACCCACTTCGTGATCTCAACTTTACCACCCCAGTTGTTCTTTGTCACTGTAAACATTGAAAAAAAAATGAATATACAATGATTAAAGGTGCCCATTCTTTCTCGAGTTTCACACCTTTTTTAATCATTTATCAAGTTCTCAATTCAAACTATCCACACTAATGATATAAAACATAAGGTCAACTTTATAATTTCACATTAATACAAATTGAATTTCATTGAATCAAACTACAATTCAACATGTTCATATTAACACGCCCTGAAGATTGGGAGTTCTCTAATAAATCAATCACTCAAAGTAAAGTCACAGATTACCAAGTCCTACTGCTCAAAAAGAAAAAAAAAACGCAAGCGAGCTTTCTGGATTCGTTCGATATCAACAAAAATAGAGTCAAATTTTATCAGTAGGACTAGACAAAGTAAACCAACTGCAAAAATAGAGGATCAGAGAACAAGATGTGGGCGATAAATGCACTTAGGCTTTGACAAGCCAATAGGTAACAAGCGAGTGTCAACAAGTGTGATAAAACCAATAATAAGATGAATATAACGCTTAAGTAGACATGGGAGAACATACAGAGGTTGAGTATCCTGCGAATTTTGGAGAGTGCAATGCTGCTGCGGCTTCCACCCTGTGAAGAATTTCCCTTCTACTAGGTCGTGTGAGTTTTCCTGATTCTAGAAGATGCACTAAGCAAAGGCTGTAGCCGAAAGGAAGCCCCAAAATAATACCTGAAGGCACTATATGCGAATTTCGAGTTGGAATAGTTTGATATACTACCGTACAAGCCCAAGTTAGGCCCATTAAAAATAACATTTTAATTGAAAAAAATAAAATTAGAATAAAAATAATAATATATAGATTTAGTTTATGAATTAAAAAGAAAATATGTAAAAATATAATATATATATATATATATAATGTATTTTCAAGTAAAAATATATATAATATCACACTATGACATGGGATGCCAGTACTACATGCTTCTCCATTGTAAGCTTATTGTGATGCTTCCATTTTAGTTCTCCATTTGTTGGCCTTTTATGATTAGTGTTAAAAGTTTGTTTAAATTTAATTTAATTTATAATATAATATAATTATTCAACTCATTTATTTAGTGTCTTCAATATCTCCATTGTGAATAATATTTTATATCAAGATATAAATGATATTTTGACAGTTGAGTCCAATATTTAAGATTTTGACTATTTTATATATGTTTTATTTTAATTGATAGAAAATTAGGTTACTATAATGAGTATTTTTTTTCTATTTGTATATTTTTTTAAAAAATATTAAAAAATTATATTTAAACTTTGTATATTATTTTATTTGGTATAAAATTTTTTATTTACTAAATTAATGTGGATGAATATATTTACAAATTATTTATTTTAGAAAGGGAGAGATGATTCCGAAACTGTTGTGGATGATTTAGCTGAAGATATTGATAATTATAGATTATGCATATATTAACCTAAAAAGCAAAATATTCGGACGTGCATCTACCAGCAGCACTTTAGACCCCTGGCCCTTTCACTGCCTCGGTATTCTCATCTAGGCTTGTAGATCA
Organism: Trapa incisa; assembly: GCA_030064435.1. NCBI lineage: Eukaryota > Viridiplantae > Streptophyta > Magnoliopsida > Myrtales > Lythraceae > Trapa > Trapa incisa. Next base: position 19,282,738 of record CM057776.1, on the reverse strand, counting down.
TAAAGCAAAAAAGGTGCCGTCGAGAACTTGAAAACTAGAGGAGAAGATGCCGCCGCCTGCAGCAGGAGGAGGCGGAGGTGGTGGTGGCGGGGCCCAGCAGCAGAGAGAGCAGACCGGCTTTGGTCTCTCCGGCATCATCCGGATGGTGGTCTTTTGGTACTTCGTTTCCAAATTCTTCTCCCCGAAGAAGCCCACTGACCCTAGTGTCCTCATGTCCAATCTCTTCCAGAAGGGCGAATCCATGGTTAGCTCACTCTTATTTCTATATTAATGTTTCTGTACTCTTCTTATCTCGTACCTGCTCAGAATCCCTAATTTGATTTTTCCTGAAGTGTATATACTTGTAAAGCTAAATGGCGTAGTACTTTATGTCATCTTTGTTTACCTACTATTCTTCGATTATTCCATTTACTTTACCGATTTATTCGTTGATGTTAGGTTACGCTGCTCAGGTTGATGGATCTTAACTCAGTAAATTCCCCCTCGCAAATACCGTTACTTTAGCACCGGTTATTCTATTTTAGCATCTTCGGTTCGAGTTTAGTCACTGTAAATGTGTTAATTTGCTACCCAGGCTACACTGGGCTCACCGAGCAGGTCAAGTGCAGAAGTAGCATATTTCATATCCCACGAGATGAAGCTATCTGATGGCTCCTTTCACGCTAATTATATCTATGCTGATTTATAGTCCAACTATTGTGAATTACTGTTTCCATAACGGTTTCTCTCTTCTAATTTCCAGGATATGTGGGTCTACCTCTCTGAACATGAAAGGTTCTATGATTTTGGCAATGATGGTATGCTTGTTTGGCATGAAACAGACATCCCTTATGCTGTCTGGGGACCACAGAGTACTCGGACACTGTCTTTGAAGTATCAACCTTCAGAGGTAAACATGCATAGTTGATTAACAATTTAAGTGCACTTAGCATTTTGAAGTATGAGATCCATGTGGAGTTACTTGGTTTCTTCTCAATATTATATATCTTTCAATATATTTGACTAAGGATAAAATCCTTCTCAGTCCTTGAAGCAAAATGGAAGTCTTTATGCCCATGTTTTCTTTGCACGTTCTGGATACCCTCTGGATCCTAAAGACCCTGAATACCAGCCTCTTGCTGCTTTTGGGAGGACACACTGTATGCAGTTATTTCACTTGTTTTGTTCCTTTTTTAGCAGCATCAAGGTTTTTTTAGTACTTCAAGCACAATCGATTTGTTTCTTGCAGCTGTTGTAGCATACTTTCCCAAGTCAAAAGCAGATAAGCGGAGACATCTTCTGGGAACCAGTGAAGGCTTAGGCGAGGGTCAAAATATATCCGAGGTTAGTTCTCCTGTATGATTCTGCAGATCTGTTATTTGGAATATGCATCTTATTTATTTCGCTTTAGTTTTCCAAGACTAATGATTTATATATGGGCCTTTACTTCATATGGGAAAGATTTGTTAATTCCACGTGAGATAAGTTAACTACTACTATAACACCAATCAAGGTTAAATATACTCTGAGTTCAATTAAAGCTCCTACTGGTTTTCCAGTTCGAGAATCACAGTGCTAATACATGCATGTGACTGGATGACTGTAGCTTTAGCAGTTGAGTCCCAAGTTCAAGGAAGCATGAGATATCCCATGCACAAGTATAAAATGTCATGGTTAAAATCTTATATTTCAATTTAAATAAAGGACATGTTGATCATTTTCAATGTCTACTTAAATTATCATCTTCTCTTACTTTCTTCAGGCTACCGAAATTGATAATAATGATGGTCCTGTCGAATGGCTTCCTTATTGGAAGCCAAATGTTACAATTAATCTGGTTGATGATTTCACACGGTAATTTATTCTTTCCTGATAAGAACTTTGATTTTAATATTAGTCAGACTTTTTGACTACCATTGAAGATAGAAGTACTTCATGCTGACCGGGAAATCTATTAAAAAATAATCCTACAGGATATCAGATCCACTGCTTAGTAATTAATCTTGTATATCATATATAGGTGAAGGCCCTTTTTTGCTTTATTTGTTCCAGGTTCTATATATGTGAAATGCTTTCTTTTGATCAATAATGATGTTTTGAGATGTCCATTGAAATGCAAAGAATTTTAATGAAATTGCGTTTTTTTCTATGAGAACAAAGAGATATCTTTGTGCATATCTCAAGCATGTAACCTATTAAATAGGAATATAACTTGTTCCAAAAAATCTTGATGCTCTCTGTACAGGGTCCAAGAGTAAAAAATTATCATTGGGATGATATGTAACAACTTTATTGTTTGGAGGACACATAAAGGATAGATTGCCATGCCAAAATATTTCTCGAGTAGAATGTAGTTTTCCTTAGGTGAATATAGTAATTCTAGCTGACATTTGGAAATCGAATTTTCCTGTATTGATGATTATGGAATATTGATTTCTTTGTTATGTAATTGATCAATGCAATTTATATTGTTTTGACAGGTACCCCCGTAATTCTGTGCCACCAAATATAGTTCCTTGTATCCTTTCTTATTTTTCCTTTTGTTTGTAGAATTCTATAATGTTTGTAATTTTGGAAGCTTACGAGGTTGTATGCCTAGGCATGTGTATCTTAGAAATTTCATTCTTCAAAATCAATTTATTGGGCAAATGTTCATAAAATTATTTTGGCTTTACAGCTGTCAGATAATACCGAGAGAAAAAATGTTAAAAGAATTGTTTTTATTATTCATCATCTAAAAGTAAAGTGGAAAATTCCTGCCTATGATAATTCTTGCTTCTACTTCATGCACTTGCTAGTCAATCATAAATATACTGTTGAACTTAACTATTGACATGCAGATTTGAATGTTGAACCACATTCAGGGAACTATTATCCAACTATATTCTTCAATGAATTTTGGCTTCTCAGAGATAAGCTGGTAGCAATCAATGAAACCGTGGTGGAATTGTCACTTCATTTGGAGGTAGGTCTCATTAGCATGACAAAGTGGCAACTATTCCTTCAAATTGATAACTCATTTCAGATACAACGTGGTTATGGAAGTATGCTTGAAGGTGAGGCAGATGAATTAAAGGTAATATGTTTGCACTTCACAGCCTCTTTAGCCTTCACTTCTGGAGCTTTTTATGTGGATTCATATATAGATATGATAGTGGTATCTAACTCTTTAATGGAAGTTCATCTAAATAAGTTAATTTCTTCTACTTTGTGAATATTTAATTACCGAACATACAAAAACACAAGTAATTAATGTCTTTCACCATAAAGGGCTTAGATTTTCTAGGCATTCCAAAACAGTATTTTGTTTTCATAGATAGCGGATAAGAGTGTTAGTGCACAAGCTTTCTTCCTTTATTTAGAGTATGTTTTGTGGGACTGACCTTTTCAGATCATACAAATTGTGAAGTTCGTAGTTGTTTTCTGGCCTAAAAGAAGGTTCACTGTTTATCATCTTTTTTCTTGGCATTCTCATATGAAATTTTCTTTTAGCTTTATATGTTAAAAGAAAAAAACCATCATTATGGTGAAAGAGAACATGCAACCCAACCATTTCTGTTCATTCTTGATTAATAAACCCATATTGATTTCTTTGTATAATAATCTTTTTGTATACTGATCTGTTATCGGACTGATACCCAGAGAGTCTTCTTGGAAGGAAATCCTTACCTGCTAGTTATTACAACTGTGGTTTCATTGTTGCATTCAGTGTTCGATGCCTTGGCCTTCAAGAATGGTAATTGATAATTTTGGTCTAAATACAATTTTTTTGTGGCTGTTTTGCTTTCATGAATCACTGGTAAATCCAATTCTATATAATACTTCAGATATCCAATTTTGGAACAAAAACAAATCTATGGAAGGACTCTCAGCGAAATCTGTTGTCGTGAGCTTCATATCACAGCTCATTGTCTTCCTCTATCTGCTGGACAATGATACCTCATGGATGATACTTGCTAGTTCTGGGGTTGGCTGCTGTATTGAGTTCTGGAAAATAGGGAGAGCCATGATCATAGAGGTTTATTGGAGTGGCAGCATACCTATGCTGAGGTTCCGTGATCGGGAATCATATGCGGGTAATAAGACAAAGGAGTATGATGATCTCGCCATGAAGTATCTGTCCTATGTCCTTTTCTTCCTGGCAGCTTGTTCATCAGTCTACTCACTCATGTATGAGCGTCACAAGAGCTGGTATTCTTGGATACTATCTTCACTGACAAGCTGTGTCTACATGTTCGGTGCGTACTTGATTATCTATCTTCAAATACAATACCTAAGATTGATTTTTGCATTTATTGAAGAATTCTGAGTTTTATTTAAACCTCTTGAATAGCATTTGTTAGATGAAACTGTTTGGATCATTGTGATTGCAGGATTCATCATGATGTGCCCTCAACTGTTTATAAATTATAAGCTGAAGTCAGTGGCTCATCTTCCTTGGAGGCAGATGACATACAAGTTCCTGAACACCATTATTGATGATCTCTTTGCCTTTGTCATAAAAATGCCAACACTACATAGGCTGTCTGTCTTCCGCGATGGTAAGTTGCTGATATCTTGTTCTGAATTACAGCTATAGATGGTCTATTCAACTTTACACTATATGTTTGAATTGAGGGATTTGGAGAGCAAGGATTTGGTAATCTTTTAATAAATTTCTTATCACAGTTTATACATAGATAGCTTAACTAGGCCACTCTCTAAAACCCCATTTTTACCCTCAAATCTCTCTATACATGTGGAGATATGAGGGTAAAAATGAGTACTTTGAGAGTGGAACCCTTGGTTTAAATGGATAGGTTTGTAATGGAGGATAGAAGGGTTTAATCCTTTTTTAATCTTATCCCTTATAACTGCTATCTCATCTATTGTTGACTCTCCTCACATAATGCATACTATCTCAAGGGTTATGATGGAGCCTTATTGTATTATCTACGTACCCTTCACTCAGCCCCTCCTATCCCCTCCTAGTTAAAAGGATTGTGTTTCAAAATTTGAACTTCTATATGGGTTAATACCATTTTCTAAGAGTGCTTTTTTTCTTGTTTACTTTTGTGAATCAATGGGAATATTGAGCGATGTTGAAGCAACTTCTGTCCATCATATCCTATGCTCCATGAATTTCATCTTTCACTGGGATCACTCGTAAATCTAACATTGTTTTGATTTGCCTATCAAAAATATGTTGCGTAGTTTAACTTTGAGAATTTTAGGATAAGCGACATGTTGACAACATATTCATTGTCTGCTGCTTGTTCCCTATTAGAAGTGGTTTCTATTTGCAAATGTTTGTTATCTGATGGGGCCTTTGATTTGATGACAGATGTCATATTCCTAATATATCTGTATCAATGGTGGATATACCCAGTTGATAAGTCACGTGTCAATGAGTTTGGATTTGGCGGTGAAGATAATCGAGTAGGAGATTCTCGTGGTGAGGTTGCTACTTCTGCTATAGAAGACGTTAAGAAGAAGAACTGATTTTTATTTTCTTTTCCACTGTTTTGCCGATAGAATATTAACACTACGTGATGTGGGTCTGTTTATCTTATTAATGCTCTTTGTATCTCCATATTCTGCTACTCGTTAGAATTGTTTAAGTTTTGTAGAATTTTCAAATGGGTGACAATTGTCCTAATGTAAACCACAAGTAAAATATGGTTTGATAAGAAATTATATACAGGTAGATGTAGATTTCAAACTTAATTTCTTAAAGAATTTCATGATAAATTGAATTTCTTTATGTAGAAAACTTAATATCATGTATTTTTCAATCAAAAGTGTTATTATAATAATATAGTGAGTTTTTTACAAGTATATATTTTTTTATTTATTGCAATAATATATAGTAAATTTTTTCAAGTACATATGCTCATGAAGCATCTCTCCATGATGTCGTTTGACAATTAAGGCTTTAAGTGATCTAGTCACTTGTTAAGCACCTCAAATTCTAATTTAATCATCCATACTATGTATTGTGTATGTGTGAATTTTCAAATAAAAGAACTCACCACTCTCTTACAATAATATAAACTAAATATTTGTGTTTCACACTTTAAATTACTTTTTTTTGTTCATAATAGTATCATCTTTTTTTTTTCTCTACATTTTTTAAAATTTAATTAACTCAAAACTAATATTGGAAGAACGGGATACTCACTACTGTATAAGAAAAATGGTGCATGGAAAGAATTGTGATTAGCTGTCAACACTACCAATTTGTTCCCCGGAGTTTATGTTCTCATTACAAAAGTAAAGCTGCAAAAATAGGGCCTATCTATGGCATTTCTTTCTGCATTACGACTCTAAGAAGAAACTGAAGAAGCTTCTTCCCTTCAATATTGCCCTTTTTTCTGCACCGAGGAAATAAGAAAAGGGGATGTATACAAACAGTAAACGGTACAGGGTCCATTCTCCAGGATATAACTCAGGATACTATGCCATATTGAGCATAATAAAACATGGAGGTGTAAGTTGAAATAATCACCAAGATGAGACATCCCAACCGTCCTAAAAAACCGTCCCCATATATACGTTCCTGATGAAGCAGCTGACTTGAGTAACTTGGAGAGCATTAAATGCGTAGCTATGGTCAAGAATGCCAGTTCTTCCTCGAGGAGCTAATCAGTCCCTTAGGAGAGGCAAGCAAAACAATTGCCTGTGTCACAGGTTGACAGGTATGCAGAGAATTAAAGACATTAAGGTGACCTCCCCTCTTTTCTTTTTTTCTTGTCAATGGAAGGAGGGTATTCTTCCAAATAATGCTGAATTCCACTTTCTATGGATTAGGTTATGGGATCCTATCTCATAATCCAGTATTGCTGGCAACTTCTGCAGCTCTCTGCCTCATCATCTCCATCACTGCTGCCCTCCTCCGTGTATCTGACTGTTGCTGCAGTCTTCTCAGATGTCCCTTTAAATCCCTGAATACAATAATGAACAAGCAAGTCAGAAATATATTGTGCATCTCTTTCAGTTGAAAAAATATAGTGCAAATAAGGTTTTAGAGAAGAAAAAAATCTTAATAAATTATTGCTACAAGTATATTATGAATATGCACTGATTAAATTATGTATAGTGGTACTCGTCATCCCTGGTACCTGGAGCCCAAGTAAATGTCATTACAAAAAAAATCCTACCAGCTGAAATAGTATAACTCAAGACTAATAATAAGCAACAAAAATGTGGTTAAATAGGATAACAATATTACTAAAGAAGTTGCAATCTTTCAATCCGAGGTTAAATGCAAAGATATTCAAAACAAAATATCGGCCATATATTTTTCTTATGCATCCAGTGTTCAGTCAAGAAACAAATCATTTTGGGCTGTGAAATGTGACCTTGTAACATGCAAGATTAGTGGAACTAATGAGATATATTGAAATATAATAATGTTAAATATATAAATTTTAAAATAAAAAAAAGCTGTAGATAATTCTAGAATCTACCGGTCTTTGTCGTGAAGACGTACTTTGGTCAAACAGATCAGATGGAAAAGTTTCAAATTGGTACAAATACAAGACCATTAGGGATGCAGGAAAAGCCACCAGTTCCGATTTAATAAGTAGTGGATAATCTCAAACTAGGAACAAAGGTATTATCAAATGATAAACTGCTTGGAATGCTCCAAATTGGTACAAATACTTAATTTTTTGTTCTTAGTTAGCACAAAAACTCTTTAAATTTCTAGTACAAATCATCAATTTTAATGACATAAAATTATATGTTTTGAACTAATAAAGAGCAAAAAATAACATTTATAATAATGTATAAGATTAATAATAGTTTATGTACTAATCATGTAATTAATCAAGAATTTAAGAAATCAAGTATGTGTACCAATGGCTTAACGAATTTGCCCACTAAATTTGTAAGCTTTAACAAGTTTTTGTACCAACAGGGAACAAAAATGTAATTAACCCAACAACCATCATCCAAGCAACAGGGAAACTCTTTTTTGGTTCCACTTATTGTCCCTTTCCATGCCAACAAAAAGAAGCATGCAAGGAATACTAGCAGTACCTGCAACGTGGGACATGGCATTGCGACTCTTTGCAGGCACGTGCATGAAGTTGGAGGAGATACCACATCTTCTTACACAGACTGCACCCACCAGAGGCGCGAATCTTGCACTGTATTCCATGTCGAAAGAGTCCTTTCACCTTCCGGCAATTTGGATACTGACATTGAGCTGAACGGCAATGTGATGCATGGACTAAAAGATCAAGCATCTTCCTCAGCTGCAGCAATGCACAAGAGTCAGAAAAGGACAGTCCATGAATTCAACTTTCATTTGACAATAGACAGCTGTTGCTTTTTGAACTTGGGAAAGGCACCCACAATCATTTCCCATATATTTAAGTCAGCTATATCTTAAATCTCATCCCCTCTCTCAGTTCAGAAGTACAAAAGCAATATATGTTCTTGAAAAAATTCTGGAAAAGCACTAATTTACCTGCAAATCCCTCCTCTCCACAGAAAGATAAAGGTCTAAAAATATTTCTGGGTAGGAAGAAATGAATTGTGTGTGCTCATAATTCCACAGTAAAGAAAGCACAAATAGGGTGGCAATCACATAAATATACTTCTCCAATACTAACAAGAATTGTAGACTGTTCCAAATCTCCTCTGACCAACAGTATCCCTTTTGAAATCTTTCTTCAGAACTTATGATTTTTTAATTTAAAATAAGAAAACCATGTTATCATACATAATAATAGGATTTTCACATTCACTGCATAAGAAATTGAAAGCTATAACAGGTACCTGAACAACTCGTAGTTGTCTAGCTTCCTTGTTTTGAGCATCGCATTCGGCTATAGATGGATGATTAGTCAACTTGTGAGGATGATTGATACCATTCTGATAACAGTTGTTGCACACGTCATAATCACTGCAGACCTCACAACGCCACCCTTGACCCGCTTCAATGTCAACATAGCAAACATTGCAAGTTGTTACATAAGCAGGAGCTGTTGGGTTGTGGAGATGGTAGAGTATCATCATAGAGGAGTGTTTTGCCCGCCTCAGAGTGTCATACTGATAGTGATTACCCTGACAGAGACTCAAGAAAGATTGTCTTGTATCGAAGAATTCACTCTCAAGAATCTCATCCTTATCTTTGGTATCATCTGGCACATTGGTGATTTGAATCTGCATCAAGAAATTGCAAATCCAATAATCAATGACTAGTTTAGCGTAATTATAAAAGTACCATTCACTAATTCTTGTTCATATTGTAATGCTGTACCCATCATAGTTTTCACAGTGCCAAGTATAGCACCAAAAAGTAAAATGCTTAGAATTTAAGCAGCTTACTGGATAGAGAGTGTGTTTCTCCTTGTGATTCACAGTGTGTCTTTCCCCCTCCTCACGTTTTTGTTCCTCGTCATAGCACCTGCAAGAGAGTTGAGCATGTCATTAGAACATGTACATGCACTTGCACAATGGATGTCAGCTTGTAGATTAGATACCAATCAGAAAAGACATTCTAACAGATATCCTTCAAGGATAATATGTCAACACAATAGACATCATTCCCCAACCAAAAACAAGGAAAAAAGATTGTACAATGTTTCAGCTTTGGTTAATGTGCACCACGTGAGAAAAGAAGCTGCCTCTTAATGTTTTAAAAATAAAATTTCAATCCACTTGAATCAGAGAAACACAATAAATATGTATGAAAACTAAATATAGTATTCCCTGTATAAATATATTCAGCAAATCAAACTGAACCTACAAGTAATCAAGTGTTTATGATGACAAAGACCCAAAAGGCAAACTTGTCGTAATCGCATTTTCTCTTTCTTTTCTTACAGAAAAAATCCGGACACATGTGGTCAAGTCAGCATCAGTGACAAAATAATCTATAAGCATATACATGATCTGAATCTTGCACAAAGAGCTGTATAGAATTTATAAAATCTTTCATCCAGTCTTATAATGGAGTAACAAAACTGTCTGAAATGCATACTTTCTCTTGACAGCATCATATATTTTATCCTGCTAGCTGGAAAATAGGGTGGATTTTTTATAACAAGGTTGACATAAAAACAAAATCCAGGTATTTGCCAACTAGCTGCAATAGAGTCAAGAAGAAGTTTGAATGGGAAACATTTATATTGTGCTCATTTCCACTGGGTTCTTCATGGATCTATATATGTAAAGCTTTACCTGTGCTACAATTTATTTATACTTGTACAAAAGAAGAGTAAATTCTCTAAAGATGTAAAATTCTGGAAATAATTTATGTTGCATTCTTTTATTTTTAGTTGAAAGTATAGCTTTAAATCTTGTATTACTACTTACCTTTGGAATTGGACAATTAGATTTCTCCCTTGTGGATACTTAGAAGGTAAAATCTTATTATATAAAAAGGATTTCTAAAGTTGTCATCTTAAAAGTTGTAATCCATGCCACATGTTCTTCTGATGTTATAAATAAGAAAGTGTTCATTTTTCTGTGTTTATATAGATAGATTTTTAAATGTACTAAATGTGGAATTTTTATTTCAAATTAAGTGTAGTAGTCCTAAATTTACTCCTTTTAGTAATCATATCAATATACATTCATCAATACTTTAAGGTTCTCCTTTATTTTAATGAGTTTATGGATACAAATTATAAAGGGATATTTGTCTCGAGAAGTATTAACTTTACTCATTTCCTTTTGGCACAAACATTTTTGGTTAACCTCATTAGCACCAAACTTTTGACTTTATAACCCATTCGACAGGCACTCAATTTTTTTTATCTAGTATTGTGGTATATGATGATATGCCATATTTATCTCTTCTAATTTGGGTCATCCAAGGCCAATTTTAAGTTGTTTTTATAAAATTTGGCTGAATTAGGTGGCAATACCACATCAAGCTTCATATATCACTTATAATATTTAAATTATAAAAAGTCAATGACCTTGTAAGTTGTTGGTGAACAATTAAATTTTGTGTCACATGGGACATAACTAAAAGTTCATTACTATGTAGATCAATAAAAAAAGCTTATGTCAAAATAAAGAAAATGAGCAAAGTATGTGCCCTTTCAGGCAATTTGCACAATTTAAAAAAAAAGTGTAATGTACAGATGATTGCACAACACAGGAAAACAATGAATTACTTTTATTAGTGAAGGTTTCACCATGCAATACCCATATCATCATCATCAAGTTTTTACCTTTAGACAAACTAATAAAAGGTCATAAGTTGCCCATTTTCCTTCAAGATATCCCTTTTCATGTGTTAAACTGAATTAGTTGTACAATAAATTTATGTGCTTAATAATAAAATCCAAATACCAAGTTTGAACAATAACCTAAGTGTGATAGCCCAATGGTAAAACACTAATTATGAAGGTCACGAGTTTAATTCCTTGGGTAAGGATCTACTGTTTCATGGGAGACCTCCATCTTGTGTAGTAACACTACGGTTGGATTAATCCAATGTTACAACATTTGGACACCATTAACTGAAAAAAAAAAGTTTGAACACTATCCCATAAAACCTAAATGTAAATGGGGAGGAAAACAACATGTCACAAATCTGGAAAAGGTGTTAGCAGAAAGTAAAAGTTAAAACACTAATGACGAAAGTAAAAGGTGTTAGCAGAAAAACAACATACTTGTCACAAATCTGGAAGTTCTTGCATTGGTTGCAAGCCCAGCGATTTCCTGAGACCATGAGAATGCAACAGTGGGAGCAAGCATGCTGCAGATGAACCATAATAAAATCTTCTTTCATTGGAGTGATTGTCTCCCTGAGCTGGTGAAAAATCACATAATTTATGGTTGGACTAGAATCGATAATTTATGAACATGAAAAAGATGTACGCACATCTAAATACTGCATAAAGGCATTTGGAAGGAGACAAGAAGACATGAGAAATATTCACAATGAAGTACAAACTTTATGCATCAGAAGCAGATCCTTTGATGCATTTCCCGAAAGATCAGATTGCCCAGATGCTTTTAGAGCCCTTTTAGTTATGGTTTTCTTCATTGTTCCTTTCTTATTCTGTTTTTTGTTTTCTTCCTCTTGACGTATTTGACATAGAAATTCCTCTGCAGCACCTGGCCAGTAATCACCATCAAAATATGGCAACCTTGCTGCAGTGATCTTTGCCTTACATTCACCAATGCGGGTGAAGAAATGGTCATATAAATTAGTGAGATCAACCACTATATTCTCCTTAGTTGCTTTTCTCAACATTGACAGGTACCTAAAGCACAAATAGAATAAATCATCAAAAAGTTAGCAAGTATCATGTATTGAACTTAATAAAACCAGAAGTCCAAAATATCTAGTCTCACCATTCCCTGAGTTTATCTGATCTGGGGGTTTTCTGAATTTCCGGATGACAGTATAAAATATAATCTTCACCCTTTAATGGTGGGCATGCCCATATGTAGCAGCTTGTGAATCCCCGTAATTTGCAGTATTCCAGGTAGCCGATCTGCAAGATATTAATGTTGAGTAACAAGGAAAATAACATGCCCAAAATTTAGACTAAAAAATGTAAGAAATCAAAGTTTACCAAAATTTCATGATATACGAATGTACGCAGGGCTTCTCCAGTCACAGTCTTAACCTCAGGTCTGAAATATTTGACAGAATCCAGATACGAAAGATAGACACGCCGCTGATTTGGAAACTGGCATTCTGACCCAAATTCTTGAACATACATCCCAAATAAACACACTTCTACACCTTCAATCTTCTGAAACAACAGAATGACCTTCAAGAAGACAAAACAGTTTTATATTGATAACTCAGGGCACTTCATATTATGCTGTGAATGCAAAGAACATAAAAATAATAATACTGCAACAATCCACTTAAAGCTCCTGAATATGAAGACATGCCACTTCATGTTATGCTGAGCAAACTAAAAAGCATCAAAGAGTCCACCCTTAATAAAACTGTGGGCAAAATAATAAACTACCAAAACCAAGCTTCTGCCTCAGAAGCACACCTTTGATTTGTATGGAAATTCTGTTGGATAATTCTCTTCTTGAAAATTTTCCAAAAAGTTTTGCTTCACCTCAAGCTTCTTATCAACAGAAGAGACAACTCTCACAACAAGGGCTTCTGCTCCAGGAACCTGAACAATTGGAAGTAATACACAATGTAAGAATACTATAAATTTTTTCTCCTATCTTCACTAACAGACCCTTATTGTTTTAAGAATGCAGCTATTTAAAGAAGAATTACTTTCTTTAGCAATATTTAAATAACAATTGTATGCAAGCTTTATTAGTTTTCCATTAAAAACCTTTTGCAATTCAATTACTCCGTGAATTGTATTAAAAGTAAGGGTGACAGGGAATTTAAAGACATTTTAGCATCTGTATAAATTGTCCAATTACTTGCCTATTTAAAATTTTTTATTTAGTTACCTCATCATATCCTTTTCCTTGAATTTTTGCCCTTTCCTGTCTCTCCTGTTTAAGTCTCCCTACTAGCCTCTGTTCTATGTGATCACTAAGAACTGTCTTTGGCAAATCCTTGGCCCCAAGAACAGCACTTTGAGGCAAAGGTATACGTTCCCTTCTTTCAACTTCATCAATGTAGCAATTGGGGCAGGTATATTCTGCTTGTCCCCCATCATTTCTACGACCATTAAATAATGCACAGATTTGATGCTGCCATGCTTCACATTTGTCACATTGGACCCACTGGAGAGAAGTACAAAAGTCAAATAGAAATTCAAGCATAATAATAAGACAACATGACAATAATTTAAACAATATTTACCCATTCTTCAGTCTCTTCATCATTTTTCTTCTTCTCAAGTTTTGCCTTAGGGATTGTAATTCCATCAGCAACAATTGTGTCCCCTCGGGCCTCATTGTAACAAGGAATGCAAAAATAGTGTCGAGTATCTCCAGCTCCCACAGTATAATACATTGCATTACGCTTGATGCGAGAACCACATGGCATACAGTAGATAGGTGGAGGTTCAAAAGTGAGCTTCTCCACAGCACACAGTTGGCATGAGTTTTCACTCATTAAATGCTCCATTGCTTGATTCTTTTCTGCCTTAGCTTTACTCTACAAATGAAAGAATAATATATGTCACAAGCTAACTAATGCAGAAGAAAATGACATAATGGATCAAAAGGACCCAAATTCAAACTAACACTAATGAAGCACATCAACATCCAACATAAAAGCACATCATTAGTAACATTTGAGGGGGAGCCCAACTTAGTTTTCACCTTAGAGTAATGACCAAGTAAACTATCTCAGATGTATTCAGCTAATGAACAATCCCCAATCTCATAAACAAAGCAATACTTGTATTGGTATAATAATTGGAATCAAAGGATAGTAACTCCAAAGTACCCATATCATTTCCCTTCTTCTTTGAAAGTTATAAATATATTTAACTCAGAAAAAGCCTATACACCATGGAAAATTTCAAGGCATCCCCACACAGCTTCAGATTTGAATAACGAATGAGCAACAGCAATAATATGCTGAAGCGAAAATAAAACTATAGATACAATGTAGCATTTCAAGTTGAAACAGGTGAGTGATTATCAAGACATAATTGATGGCCTCAAAAGTTCAATTACATTCACAACGGTTTAAGGAAATACATAACTGCTAGTGTTTTGGTATTCATAGTCAGAAATGCATAATTGCTAGAAAGTCACAATTCATATCCTTGAAATCTCAAATGTAACAGTTCAATATGATAGCACCAAACAGCATCAGTGAAAATTTAAATTCTATGCAGCTTCAAATCCTTGCAGCATAGGAAATTGAGACCAATATGCATGTGTTTATAACCCATATCACTAGAAACTGAAGTATTATACCTGTCCAACCCACTGTCTCAGACCTTTGATGTGTTCTCTCACTTGCTCTGGAGTGAAAAGTTCAATCAATGAAACCCCTTTTACTTTTGGCTTCCCAGACTTGGTCACTGCAGCAGGTTCATCAGGCTGATCACTATTCTCCAGCTTAACTTGATCTTCTTTATCCAGCTGATTGGTATTCTGCTTAGTTGTATCCCTGGTAGGTTTAACATCAAGCCTTGGATTTGATATGTTCTCTATATCTTCACTTTTTGGCTCACCATATTGAGGACTCTTGTACTCAGAGCTGGCAGAAGTTCCCATCTTCATTTTTTCCTTCAACGGCATAGTATGCTGAGCTTGATCTAAATCAGCCTGAGGAGCAGTATGCTCTAAAACAGAAATAAACTCTGCAGAGTTTCCATCCTCAACTTTGAGAGATTTCAATTGAACATCCACCTTCATTCGTTTTTGAGAAGGCACTTTGTCTTCTGAACTTTCACGCTTCTTCTGGTTTACCATTGTCAAATTATCCCCAGTAAGTGAAGCCTTAAATGATCCAACAACAGAACTTGGGGGAGTGGAAGTGGAGTTCTGAACTAAGCGTGACTTAAGCTGTCCCTGCAAGTAAGTTTTCACTGGAATGCAAACAGGGCAATGCTGGTCTACACAAAACCTATGATGATTGATAAGTACTTTAGTAGGCCGGCAGCGTGGAAAAGGACAATCTGGTAAGCTGCAGCTTTCCATGTGTCTCAGCAACTTCTGTGCAACATCACAATGAGCAGATGGACATCTCCCCTGGGGAGCTGTACATCGACGTGCATGACGAAGAAATAAAAGCCACCTCTGCTGGTTAAGAAAATTGCGCTCAGATTCCAAAGCTACTAACTTACAGCTGGAATTGACTAGGCATATTGCAGCAGCACCTTGAGAAGAAAAACTACTAGCATAGCCTTCTGTGGAAGCTGAATCCTGATGTGTACTCGTCAAATTTGAATGCATTGTGTTGGACTTGGATAATGAGTGAGAATTCATCAAAGTATAACTATTGCATGCATATCCATCTCCTGAAAATCATAATATTGTTGATGAAAAGCTTCACGCCCTTTATATCCAATAACAATATTGTTTAGAGAAATAAAAGAAAATTCTCATATCATCTTGCTTTACTCTTGTCATCTTAAATACCAAAATTTATTTTCTAGCCATTATATGTGCAGTTACACATAAAATAGAAAGAATGAGTCCAACAAATTTTAAGAAATTGTCCTGAAACCAATATTTAAGAAATCCACTGATCAGTCCTCACTTTAAAAAATGACCATACGAAGATAAACTGATAGAACCTAGATTTGCCTCTAATGTGTTAGACAAGTGGGTTGTCTAGCAAGACTTTGTCAACCTTCTGCATGTGAACAATCTCAAACCATTCTCAAAAGACTTGTTTTTTGATATAAAAAAGACCTTAACAAATTGATCAAGCTAAGTGGTTTTCCCTTTAATTGAGTATGCAAAGGTGAAGGATGTTAAAATAAGCAACATTTACAAAGGTACCCTGTAAAGATGGCCATTGATACTGGTCAAAGTGATGTTGAGATACTTTTGGAGAACTGTCATAAGCTATATTTTGGTCAGAGATGTCAACTCCATCTGCAAGCTGAGTGTTGTTTCCAACCACTGGACGATAAGCACCAGGTGCTCCATTCTTAAAGGTATAAGAACTCTGCTGCACACCATAATGAATTGCATCATTTTTTTCGCTATGAAACATATGGCCACTGTTCTGACCACCAATATTCATCTTCTGATCCTTCCCATAAGATGACATTGTAGTGGCAGATTCAGCTGTGGAGAACCTTCCACTTTTATTGGAGGACTCGTCATTCAAGAAACTTTGATTGTTACTATTGTTGTTAAAACCTGGAGTTGGAATCATTTGACTGCTCATTTTTTGTGCACTCAGGTGTGGGATATGCCCACCAGAAGCCATGGAAAATTGAGATGGAACTTGCTGATACCCATTAGAGAGTGCTCCTGCAGAGGCAATTGGTACTGTAGTTGTGCAGTATGAACACAAAAATAGTTAGTAAAAGAATCAGAGGACAAAGAACTACCATCAGCTCTGTTCAAAGTTTGATTAGGCAATCCACCATTTGGAAGAATATTTGAGGATGTGACTGAAGTTGTATGTACATTGTTCATAGTATTTGCAGTGACGTGCAGAGAAGATGTCACGATACTATTTGAGTTCTCATTATGCGGTATCCCTGGAGTTGGTATCATTGCACCCATGACAGAAGAAGAGGGTGGTGGTCGATTACTATGCATAGAACGCCTGATTAAACCAATCAAACGGGATTCCAAAGTTCCCATATTCATGTAGTCCTCCTACATCAATGTCAAGTAAATAAGAAGCATAAACAAATAGGTGTAACCTGATATTACCAACCAATGGACAGATTATAGTCCAAGCATAATGAACAACAAATACATTTCAAAAAAAGTATAAAACTTAAAGCAAACATTATTAAACAAGAGAAGCCAAGAAAATATTATATTTAATTAAGAGAAGAAAATGAACCTTTGAGTGAGCTGACTTAAAAAGGCATTCTTCTAACCGTTTAGCAATATCATAAAACTTCCGCTTCTGAACATCATTAATAGTCTGCTGTTGATGCCGCTTTCTTAAGAACAAGAAACTGAAAAGGAAGGAGCAGAGGTGACATCAAGGAAATGCCAATCCATGAAATATTGAGGACAAGACCAGATATTGCTACTGAAAGATTCTTACATTTTCTTCAGCATAAAATTCCGAGCACTAAGATCCTGGTCCATGTTTGTCATGCCCGTGGAACCAACAGCAGGTCCTAAATTTTGAATAGGGTACATAGACGAATTGCCACCCGGTGGCAATTGTGCCATGGTTTGATCGGGAACAAGTCCGGGCACTTGTCCGGACACACGAGCATGTACATTCATCTTGCTCTCCTTTCTAGTTGCACCAAAAATCAGATTATGCAGTAGCTCAGAGACTCAATTACGCAGCTCCCTGCTATCCACATGCTCATCTAACCTTGGGTCAAGCGAACAACAGCACACCCCTTTAACAACAGGTGAATTCTCTTCCTATCTAGAAGCTCAATATGCCACCTTTAACCAATAACCAAATAGACTTAATAATTAAATACACGAAACAGGTGCCTGATAACAGCTCTGAACAGTGATCGGAGAACCACTATCGAATGAACCCTAGAAAAGAACGACATGGGGCAAACTCTAGGGAGGGCTTCCCCATGGGACAGTCATGAGCAAACCTGAAGCAGATGAAATTGCAAAGGAGGGTATCAACTAGCAAAGGAAGAGAGATCGGCAGCAATAGGAGCGGCGGCCAATCGGAGTTCCGGCCACTAATGGCGTGGTGGGGACTCGCGAAGTAGACTTCCACATGCGAAATTTGGGCAATCTGACGGAAGATAAGGACGGATAAAATGATCAGGTCTGACGAATGCGAAGTGTCAAGGTTTTCAAGAAGCAACAGTATGAATTTTATCATCAAAACCTCTCTCTTTCACATTCCCTTTGGTTGACGACTGGATCCCATATTCATAAGAACGTGGAGAAAAAAATTGGAAATTTGATGAGTATGGATTTATTCTTTTACATAATAATCAAATTGGTCTATTAACTCATTAATTCCCTATTTCACAACTTCAATCAATTAAAATATTAGATCAATTATATGTTTCAGTTTGATTTACTATTTATTTAAATGTTAAAATATCTTTATATTGATTTAGTTATTTCCAAGTTATATAGAAGAATTATCAATTTAAAAAATAATTACCTTATCATATAACTTTAATTCTAAATTAATTATTTTAAAAATAAGCTTTTATCCTAGAAAATTTTACAAAGTCCATATTTATTTAAATGTTAAAATATCTTTATATTAACTTAGTTATTTTCAAGTTATATAAAAGAATTATTAATTTAAAAAATAACTAATTTATCGTATAACTTAGTTCTAATAGAAATAATAGTTTATCGTAGCAAAAAATTCATATTTTTTTAATTTTTTTTCATGTTACTAAACTTATCATTTTTTATTATTGGTATATATAATATTAGAAATATAATATATATTATATTACACTATAAAGTTTCAGATCATAAACATGTGAATATACTAATATAAGTACATGTATGATAATTATTAGAATACTTCTTATAATATAGCTATTTAATTTACACATGATATATATGATATATATGGAGAATTTTAAATTTAAAACAAAATAATTAATACAACTATTTTATAAAGGTACAAGTTCTGGAAATATTTGTCAATAATACACATATTGTTGAATATATGAATATGTGTTGTAATGAGTTCTTCAACGTCTTTACAAGTTTTGTTGAAATTGGTTTTAAAACACAAATGACTCATATGTTTAAAGAAGATTGTGATTTAATAATTTCATCTACACTCTTGTTGAAGTTGGTTGCCTTATATAAACTAAAATAATTTAATTATTAAATTACTGATTTGTAGGTAATTAATGCATATAATATAAATACTATTGTGAGCTAATAAATTCTAATGTGAACTAGTTAAATTTAAATACATTGTGTTGAATTGTATAAAAAAAAACTTATTAAAATATCACTATTACATGCATATCTATTTTTTCAAAATCTGATTTTAGCAATCAATTTCTTTAAAAAAAAATTTCGTTCTTATTTTTCAACGTTTTGGCCTTTTCAGTTCTCCATTTTTTGTCGTGATTTAAATATATGGCTCTCTTGAAAATCAGTTTTTAACTCTCTTTCTCTCCATTTCACTGGTCCAATCGTTTAGGCAGTTGTATCACTCGTCTTTCATATAGTGTAATCTTTACTATATCTCTGCCTTTCTTAAGATTTTGTTTATTCTCTTTGGGCGTCCTTTTATTACTCGTTTCTTCTTTCTTCTTGGTTCTACTGAAATTATTGTTTGGTGCTCCAGCTTTCTCCAAACAGGTCACATTGAGCCATTACAATACTTCATTCCTTTTAAAACATTTCATAATTAAGGGTTGGTTACTTGCACTCCACATTAGGTTCATCCGCCCATCCATAATTTCTTTATGGGTAGTCGGTAGTATGCATCCCTCCAAAGTTTACTTTCATAATGTATTTCCTTATGTAGCGTTTAAATCTTTTTTGTTTCAAGATTTCTTGACAATTGTGTGAGAGGCTTGCCTATTCTTTTCTTGGCTTGAGTTTAGTCATTAATTTGGCCTTTGATCCTATTAAGGATTTCTTTCATCTTTCTTTTCCCGAGTATTTGACCTTTCCGCCCCTCTCTTCATTGCTGGAACTCAAATTATGGCTTTCCCATGTATTAGTTCGTTAACTACCTCATCTCCACCATTCCTTTGGTCTAAGTTTCTTAGGGTAGTTGTTTCTCGAGTCCTCCTGTCCTTAACGTCTATCTCACTGACATTTTAGGTTGTAGTCCTCTCTACCTCTCGGTCTTCCTTAGGGTGTCATTTATTTCCTCTGACTATCTTGTTTTTATGATTTACTTACTTCTGCTATGTTGGTCAAACACTCCAATTTTTTTACTTCTCTGCTTTTTCCAAAAGAGGTTGTACTTCAAAATTATATCATTTTTCCAAAGCAAGTTAGTCTTAGCCTCAGATACATCTTTCCTTCAAGTAATTTCTAATGAGGGGTTGGCTCCTTGCACTCTACATTATGTCCATCTGCCAACCAATGATTCCTTCAAGGCACTTGGTTGTATACATCCCTCCAAGAGTTCCATTTCACAGCGTATTCCTTCTCTTATTCACTCTCACTGTGTCATTCCCTAGAGTTTCGGAGGACGTTTTTCTGTGTTTGCCCCTTATAAGAGAGTTCTAAGTATGCTTCCCACGTACCTTATCTCTAGTCATGAGGTATCCTTCTCGGTTTGACCTTCTTAAGAAGTTTTTTTTTTTTTTGCATTCCCTCGTCATTTCTTAGCTTTAAGGTTACAAAAGATTAGGCTTTCGGCCCTATCACAGGAAATGATCACAAAATAACTAAGGAGCTATGGAATTCTTGATAAATATCCTCCTTCATACTTAGAGTTGTGCTATCGATAGGTCCTAGCACCATTCTCCAGGATAATTCCCCATTTGGTCTTTCGAGATTCCTACCATGTCTCAGGCATTTGGGAAGCTTCTAGGGTTGTTTTTCTATGAAGATATGGTGTTGAGTAGAGCCATTCCAAGTTTTCTTGGTTCCTCTCCTGGGAGCCATCTGAAAATTTTAGGATAAATCCTATTAGTTACTATATTTTCTAGTCTTGATTATGTATTCGAGGAAATAGGCTCTGATACCACTCTAGTTGTCATGCCCCAACCCGGTTTGGTTAGATCCCTGTGAACAACCCGCCACTCTCTCGGTTTATTAAAGAGTTTCCCCTTATTATAAACTGTAAATAGTAAGGCATCCTTTAACCTGTACCTTTTCCTAGAATAGCATAATCAAAATTGCATGAAATTTTAAACTTTACATACCTGTCTTACAAGCGTCTTAGTTGATGGTTTTTAAGGGTAGACTTTCTGGGATTTCCTGAAAGGGATATAAGGGAGGGGGTGAGTACAACTACTCAATGAATGAGTTTTTAAAAGATTAGACTTTTAAGAAAACATTTATTATTGGAGTGTGCCAGACTCCTTTCTTTCAAAAATCTCTTTTATTTAAAAATCTCGGTTTTCCCACCATTTCCATATTTAACCACGGTGTGTCATCACCCAACAAACATCCTTCATCATGAAGGTCAAACACACATTCGCAGGCCAGCACGACCATTGAATCCACTTGTGGCTTCGGAGTGACTTTACCGACCATCTGGATAGAAGTATGTCCACTTCTACCTTGGGAATGAGTGGATGTACGTGACATTCGACCCTCAATCTCGAAATTGATTCTTCGTGTTCATATGAGGATAGAGACCTCATCTTGTCCCCACCCTGGTCTCATGTGCTTGGTGCTACTTCAAATTTTGCACAAACTCCTAGAACGACGAACTACCCTTATACTCACAGGGTCGTCCATGGCCCTTAGGACGCATCACTACCCCTCATGGGTGTCTTGATGATATCATACTCATAGTGCATGCACAATCAATATTTTCTCATATTGCCATGTAATCAGTGGTGCCACTGGTCCAACGGCCCCAACTATCAACTCAACTCACAATTGTTTGTCTTGACCGGTTCATCGACCTGTCATGTCACACTGCCGCTAGTTGACTGAGCATGTCGGTCCTATCTTGGTACCATGGCCAAACAATTCACTTATCAAGTTTTATGGCACATATATCATGTGTTTACGAGCTCCTACTCGTGCCAACTAGCCTTGGGCCCACTGTATGAGATTTTCAAAATCGAGCATTTAGCCCCCAAGTTCCAAAATCGAGGCCCCCAACCTATCAGAGCTATTCGAGCTCCCATCAAGAAGGTCTCTCAAATTGTTTAAGCATTGACACGCAGTCAGGGGAGAGCACTTCCAACAAAATATATGTTTTCTCTATCCATTATACTGCCTGAGTATAAGGACACCTCCGTTCATAACCGATGAATGGGTTTTCAACCTCCTTCGAGGAAGTCTCATCATACGAACCGGGTATAATCTACTTACAACCGGTAAGTAGTTTTTTCGCATGATTTTTACATCACTTCTTCTAAGTTGTGATGTTTAAAATACCACTTAATAGTGAGTTTTCCTACTGAGGTACTTATCATCCCCAACTGAGTATGATATAAAATTCCCACTCACAACCGGTAAGTGGTTTTTAATTTTAAGTTGTGCTAATCATCCCAACCAGGTACGACGTTAGTAAACCCACTCACCTGTTAATGCCGTGAATTCCACTAGACCGGTTCTTTGTATTCACGCAAGCTTGTCCTTGTTGGTGTTCCCGGTACTTCGTGTTCCTACACGATATAAATATCTCGATTCATTATCTTTTGGCCTAATAGCCTTCATTCATTCCAATTGAATGAAAAAAGTCAAACTTTCATTTATTTGTAATTAGTTCCCTTAAGTTATTTCTCTTTAACTTTATGTCCCTAATGCTAGTTTTTCCTCAAATTGAGTCCCGAAACTTTTAAAATTTATCATATGACCTCAATTTATTCCATTTTACAAAAAAGGGATTAATTTTCCAAATTTCTAATTTGGTCCCCAAACTTTTCCAAAATTACCATTTTGTCCTTCCTTTACAAAAATGGTAAGTTTCACCCCAAAAATTCTAAAATTCCTCAATTGGCCCTCTAACATTTTTATCATGCCCAATTGACTCTCAATTTTAGGAAATTGCATTTCGATCCCTCGAATTTTCGACAATCCCCAATTTCCCCCAATTTTCCCCCCAATTCCAACTCTTTAACATAGCCGAATTTGATTTCATCAAATTGACCAATCAAATACCTCTAATTGTTGAAATTGAAGTTGAAATTGAGTTCCTCCATGTTCATAAGATTTCATAGAATTTTGAATTACGAGTTTTAACACTGGAACGAGCTCAAACGGAGCTTCACCGGAAAACAAATTGTGGAGAGAGAAAGCTTCGATTACTCATCGGTGAGGGCACGACAGTCCGAGCTTTCAATCTGGGCAGATAGCTCTCATCCTAAGGTTTATCCTAGAATCAAGAATTACATCAATTGATGCTGAATTGAGTTAGAATTTCATCATTGAAATTCTACCGGTTCTCTCTCTAGCACCGGCCAAAAATTGCAAAGGGGAGCCGAATTGGCTTACCTTTCAGTCCTAATTCGACCGTGGGAGGGCTGAGGAAGGGTTGGGAAGGATTGGTTTGGCCTGAGGAGTGCTTGAAATGGTCGATTTCAACTCGGCCAAAACAGGGCAGCTTCGGTCCGCCGGAGCTGCTTCACTATTTCATCACACTGGTGTTTCTCCGACAACCCTCGAAGCAAATGAAGACTACAGGCGTGTAGCTGATTTCTCCTCGGTTCTAAAGAACTCGACCTCACCTTGTTTGGCTCAGAAAAGACCCCATATTGGAGCTCTAGTTTGAGCTTTATCGAAAAATGGAGTAGTTGAGAGAGAAGGGACTTTTCAGATGTAGAGAGGATGAATGGGGAGGGGCTCTTTATATAGGGAGTTCAAGGACCCGTTGGCCATCCGTTTGGCACCTTTATGATAGGCATTGAAGACCTGAAACGTACCAAGCGGAAATGTTTCTTTCTCGCCAGTGCTGCTTCAATTTTCTGGTGAGTGAACAGTGCTGTCATCCTGAGGAAGAAGACGACACTATTTCGAACCGGATCGGACCGAACCGGTCCGAACCAGGTTCAAAGCTTAAATCGGCCGGTTCACCCCCCATTTGACTGAGTTTTTCAAATCTAAAAATTTCTAAATCCATCTAAATTCATTCTCTATCCAATGATGGCCTCAAATCTCTAATTTGAATTATTTAAGCCACTTAGAAAAATGAATTTAGGATTCGATTCAATAATGGTTCAAATCGGTCCGAACCAGTTAGGTTTTCATCCCCAATTCCTTCACAAGTCCATTTCCATGTCTTTTGTGACTCCTTGGGTCACTTAGGGTCCATAAAATTCCCACTTTACCATCTCTTTATCGATTTCGATTCTTAAACTGACTCGGTTCTTAAACCGGTTCAATCCGGTTCGGGTCTAGTTCACCCGAACTGGTCTAGTTTTTCTCTCCCACTTTGTTCTAAGGTTCCTTCCCAAGGTTTATGAATTTCTTTGGAGTACAATGGAGTTGAATCCCTTTTTTTTGCCCAAACTCTATCTGTTCCGGTTCATGAACCGACTCGATTCATACACCAGTTCAATCCAGTTGGATTCGGTTCATCTAAACCGGTCTGGTATTTCTTTTCCAATTCACCCTAAGGTTCTTTTCCATGGTATTATGAACCCTTTGGATCACCCGGGAGTTGTAAATTCCCAAATTGCCCCTTCACAAATGATCGGGTTTGTGAACTAGTTTGGTTTCTCACTCGGTTTGACTGGTTCTTTTCTTGGTTTTCCTTGGCTCAAAAGGGCGGGGTTTACAATAACGACGTGATAGAAAAAGATATAGCAATTTTTAAATCCCTTTTTTATTAAAATTTTTTCATATTTTTTTACTACATTTAATGAAACGATGTGGTTGCATTAAAAAAGGAAAAAATTCAAAACGATTGTGGGCCGACATTCGAGTCCAGGCAGTGGGACCCGAGGCGCTGGTCTCAGGTCCAATCTATGGACCCGAACCCGAGCACGGACCCAAGTAGACCCAAGGCTACTCGGGTCCGCTCGGGTCAGGTAGGGACCCAAAGCTCGGGTCTTGGGTCCCATTGACATGCCTAGTCCTAGATTGTTTCTTATGTCATCATGGGTCATTAATCTAATTTATGGCTTATTATGCACATTTCATATCGTTGTTTATCTCAAACCAGCACTATCATGCTCTATGTTATGTAATTCAATTTAAAGCATGTAAAGATCCATGATCGGTCCAATAATACTCGTCATCTATAAACCCACTAACAATTATATTCGAGACTTGTTCATCCCAAAGGATTTTCCGAATGCCTCTAGTTGCAAGTACTCCCACACCGTTTGGATGACAATTTCACTACACAAATCAATTTACATGAACAAGGTCAGATTTAGTTTTATCGGGTAACTATAGTGTCACCCCGTAATTTTCCAAAAAATATGGTTTTTCCCCTTGGGTCGGGTTCGCTCGACTCGTACTTCGATGAATCTGCTTTAGTGGTTTCATTCCACCTATCAAAGGTATGTCCATATTTGGTTACTTTAGCCAAAATCCCTAAATTCTCCAATATTCTCACTTGAATACTTAAATTTTCCAAAGTTGTATTTTGGTACGCAAGTATGGCAAAATTACCATTTTGCCCTTACTTATCCATGCTCTCTCACTTTGGACCTTAGAATTTCCAAGTCTCTCATTTGGGTACTTGATTTTCCTTTACACTTATTTGGGTCTCTATGTTCCCAAAGATTACTTATGGATCCTTAATATTCATAACTTTACACTTGGTCACTAAAATTGATAAAATTACCATTTTGCCCCTCACTTGCAAATACCCCATTTTGCCACCTCTACTTTGAAAAAAATACACTTTTGCCCTCCATGGTTTAAAATGAACTATTTTAACCTACATTTAGCATAAATAGCTATTTTTCCCCTTTTAAGAAAAATTACGCTTTTGCTCCTAATTTACCAAAAATTAGGGTTTAGACCCAAACATTCCAAAAAACACTTTAAACATCCCCATTTTCCCTAAAATCACCTTCTAAACCCTTATGCTACCCTTAGAGACTATTTCCACAAGTTTTTTCTTTTTAAAAATCGGTCCTTAAACTTTTCCAACTTTGCACTTTAGTCCCCAAACTTTAAATATCAACTAAAAAAATTCCATTTCCACTAATCCCTTCCAAATAGCTTCATTATACTCCTAAGGACTCATAGGTGGAGTAGGGGGTCTTACCTCGATCAAATTTGGCTGAAATCAGCCAAGTTCCAAAACTATCCGAAATAGAGCTACTTATGGAGTTGTTAGAAATTCTCACTAAAGAGTGCACCACCGTTGGCTAGAGGGTAGACGTTTTGAAGCTAAGTCAACGATGACTCATTTTGAAGTGGTGGCCACTCAAGAGATCGCCAGAGCTGGGCGAAGTTTAGTCCCAAACAACTATTGTCAAAAGTTTGAGAATAGACTTATAAGGGAAATCGACTTGTGGCGGCCGAAAATCCCCTTGCTGGAGGTCGGCCAAGGCATGTAGGAGGTAGAGGAGATGTTGGGTATTTTTGGCACTTATGTTATTGAGAGTGGTGGCTAGAGTTAGCCAAATTTGATCTCGAAAGGGTGGCGGTGCAACAGTGATTTTCTGTCCCAAATTGGAGTCGGCCAAAACGTCCCTTCTACGACATTTTTTGACCACCAACAGGATGAGACTTGGCCATAAAACTCAAGAAGAGTCCCTTAGTGGTATTTTGACATTAAAATTACATCATTTGGTGGTCGAGGGAGGGAGAATTTGGAGTAGGAACAATTAGGTGTCAAGAATGAGTACGGGGACAGGTTTTCAAAATTCTTCGATCAAATTCCATCTAATGGAGTGATGGAAATGCAATTAAGTTCACCTGTAGACCACTAAGGGAGTTATCATTACATTTTTGGGTCTAATTATGTGCAATTTGATGAAAAATTGGGTCAATTAAGTGTGTTTCCATGACTTGTCATCTATAGAAACTATTAGGAAGTGGGTAACGGACTGGATTCGAGTTATAATCACGAGTCATGTCGGGTCGACCAAAGTCAGGTTGAATCCGACCTGATTTGGTTCCCCCTCATTTTTAAACTTTCCAAAAATCTAAAATTCCCTTCTTGTAGTCTTTGATCCCCTCGATAATTTAACCCAAAATCCTGACCCCTGGTCGGTTGAAAATTGACTTTTTTTTTCCAAATCCCAATTTCTTGCTAAAAAAACCGATCTCTAACGAGATTGGACCTCCATTGATGACTTGGATTCTCATTCTCATTTTCAACCTCATTTTACCGATCTAGTTTGACTTCGAGTCTTGTTCTAGGATTCCATTCTAGTTCTTGTTGGCATTTCTAGTTCAGGACTCCATTCCCAATTTGATCTAGATTTCTAGTCCAAGCGGCTTAAATTAGGTTTTTGAAAATTATGGTGTTCCAACTTCTCCCCTCCTTTTTAGGTTTTTTGTCCTCAAAATTGGGGAAAAGATTCCCTCCCATAATCTAATAGGCTATTTCTACTTCCTCGAATTCACACTATTATAATACCATTGTGTACGCTTATTGTCTTACATTCTCATTCTTATGCCAACATCCTTTTGGGTTAACTTTCTTATTGTACTTGGCCTCATCCTTGATCTTAGGCTCAGGTAACCCTCTTTCCACTACGTCCATTGGGAATTTCATGTCATTCCCTATAAGACTCCTTCTAGAGACATTATCATCAATGGTTCATTTCAATCATCCTAGATTGTAGATCACACCTCTTAGTTACCCGTATACTATCTTATTTATAACATCCTAATATGCTATGCATACCCTTGTTTAACACCAATACCTAAGGCCTTTGCATAAACTTGCAACTTATCTACATAAGTACTATTATGTACTTATCATTTTGGTTGTTCCCACTTTTTCCCTGACCTATCTTTCACAACTGCAAATTTCCACACTTCTCCAAGTCAAATCACAATAGTTGTTCCAAAAGTGTTTGTTTGATAGTGTATGTCCAAGGATATTTATCATGCCTCGACTTGATTCATCGATCAATGGTCCCATGTTACTCTCCAAATCCCCTCGATGTTATACTGGTGGGATCTTTCACCAAAGTAAAACCGATGGGACTAAGGCTCAATGTCACGCCCCGACCCGGTTTGGTCAGATCCTCATGATCAACCCGCTACTCTCCCAATTTATTAAAGGGTTTCCCCTTATTGTAAACCGTAAAGAGTAAGGCGTCCTTTAACCTGCACCCTTTTCTTGGAATAGCATAATCAAAACTTCATGAAATTTAAAACTTTACATACCTGTCTTATAGGCATCATAGTTGACAGTCTTTAAGGGTAGGCTTTCCGGGATTTACTGAAAGGGATATAAGGGAGGGGGTGAGTACAACTACTCAGTGAATGAGTTTTTAAAGGTCTACTTTTAAGAAAAATATTTATATGGAGTGTGCCAAACTCCTTTCTTTTCAAAAATCCATTCATTTAAAAATTTGGGTTTTTCCATTATTTCTTAGTTACCGGTGTGTCATCACCCAACACACATCCTTCATCATGAAGGTTACACACATTCGCAAGTCAGTATCACTACTGAACCCGCTAGTGGCTTCGAAGCGACTTTTCCTTCTACCTGGATAGAAGTACGACCACTTCTACCCTGGGAATGAGTAGATGTACGCGACATCCGACCCACAATCCTGAAATCACTTCTTCGTGTCTGTATGAGAACAGAGACCTCATCTTGTCCCCACCCCGGTCTCATGCGCTTAGTGCTACTCCAGATTTCGCACAGACACATGGAACGACGAACTGCCCTTATAGCCATCAGGTCGTCTAGTGCCCTTAGTACGCACCACTACCCCTCATGGGCATCTTGATGATCTCGTACTCATAGTGCATGCACAAACAATATTTTCTTATATTGCCATGTAATCTATGGTGCCACTGGTCCAACGGCCCCGACTCTCAACTCAACCCGCAACTATTTATCTTGACTAGTCCGTCGACCTGTCATGTCGCACTACTGCTAGTTGACTAAGCATGCCGGTCCTATCTTGGTACCATGGCCAAACAATTCACTTATTAAGTTTTGTGGCACATATATCATATTCGTTTATGAGCTCCTACTCGTGCCAACTGGCCTTGGGCCCACTATATGAGATTTTCAAAAAAAACTGGGCATTCTAGCCCTCAAGTTCCAAAATCGAGGCCCCCGACCTATAAGAGCTATTCGAGCTCCTGTCAAGAAGGTCTCTTAAATAGTTTAAGCATTGGCACACAGTCAGGGGAGAACACTTTTGACAAAATAGGTTTTCACTGTCCATTATACCAACCGGTATAAGGACATCTCCGTTCATAACCGATGATCGGGTTTTCAACTTCCTTCGAGTAAGTCTCGTCATACCAACCGGGTATGATCTACTTACAACCGGTAAGTAGTTTTTTTCGCATAATTTTCACATCACTTTCTCTAAGTGGTGATGATTAAAATACCACTAAACAGTGGGTTTTTATACCGAGGTACTTATCATCCCCTACTGGGTATGATATAAAATTTCCACTCATAACCGGTAAGTGATTTTTATCTTTAAGTTGTGCTTATCATCCCAATCGGGTATGATGTTAGTAAACCCACTCACAATCAGTAAGTGGTTTTTATCTTTAAGTTGTACTCATCATCCCAACCAGGTATGATGTTAGTAAATCCACTCACCCATTAATGCCGTGAATTCCACTAGACCGGTTCTTGGTATTCACGCGAGCTTTTCCTTTGCTGGCGTTCCCAATACTTCGTGTTCTTACATGATATGAACATCTTGGTTCATTATCCTTCGGCCTAATCGCCTTCATTCATTCCAAATGAATGAGAAAGTCAAACTTTCATTTATTTGCAATTAGGTCCCTAAAGTTATTTCTCTTTAACTTTAAGTCCCAAATGCCGGTTTTCCCTCAAATTGAGTCTCGAAACTTCTAATATTTATCATAGGACCTCAATTTATTCCATTTCACAAAAAGGGGTTTAATTTCCTAAATTTCCAATTTGGTCCCCCAATTTTTCTAAAATTACCATTTTGCCCTTCCTTTACAAAAATGATAAATTTTGCCCTAAAATTTTCAAAGTTCCTCAATTGGTCCTCCAACATTATTTTCATGCCCAATTGACCCTCAATTTCATAAAATTTCATTTTGATCCTTTGAATTTTGAAAATCACCAATTTTCCCCAATTCCAACTTCTTAACATAGTCGAATTTGATTTTATCAAATTGACCCATCAAATGTTTTCAATTGTTGAAATTGAAGTTGAATTTGAGTTTGTACATGTTCATACGATTCTTTAGAAATGTCAATCACAAGTTTTAACGCCGGGACGAGCTCAAACGGAGCTTCGCCGGAAAATGAACTATAGAGAGAGAAAGCTTCGATTACTCACCGGTGATGGCACGGCAGTCCGAGCTTTTGATCTGGGCAGATAGCTCTCATTCTGAGGTTTATCCTAGAATCAAGAATCACATCAATTGATTCGGAATTGGATTAGAATTTTGTCATTGAAATTTGGTCGACCCTCTCTCTAGCACCAATCGAAAATTGCTAAGGGGAGATGAATTGGCTTACCTTTCAGTCCTAATTCGCCGTGGAAAGGCTGAGGAAGTGTTGGGAGGGCTTGGTTTGGCTTGAGGAGGGCTTGAAATGACTGATTTCAGCTTGGCCGAAATAGGGTAGATTCGGTCCGCCGGAGCTGCTTCACTATTTTATCATGTCGGCGCTTCTCCAACGATTCTCGGATTGACTGGAGTTGCTATCAGATAGCTGTCTTCTTCTCGGTTCTAAAGAGCCTGACCTCTCCTTTTGAGGTTAAGAAAAATGTTGAATTCGAAGCTCTGGTTTAAGATTCACCGGGAAATGGAGCAGTAGAGAGAGAGAAGTGTTCAGGTGTGAGGAGAATGAATGGGGATGACCTCTTTATATATGTGTAAAACCCGTGTATTAAATGAGAGAGATTTATTACTAGTATTTATATTGCCATAAATTATTGATATTAATTTTAATAATTTAATTTCGGTATTAAATTATTTGTATTAATTACAATAATTTAATTTATGTATTAAATTATTGGTATTAATTACAATAATTTAATTTTGGTATTAAATTATCTGTATTAATTACAATAATTAAATATATATATATATATATATATTAATTTATGGCTATTTATGATAAGCCGTTCGCATAAAATTTTTTTACCAAAATTTCGGGTTACAAAAAGATCATATTTCCCAGGAGGTCACCCATCCTCACACTTCCCTCACGCAAGCACACTTAACTTTGAAGTTTTTATGGAATTTAATTCAACTAAACCAATTTGGTTTTTGTTTTCTAGTTTATTTTAAGTTTTTTTTCCAAGGTTTAATGAAATCTTTGGTTCACCTGAGAGTTGTAAATTTCCAAATTACTTATTCCCAAATGTAAACCAACTCGGTTTTCTTATTCGGTTTGACCGGTTCCTTTTCCAGTTTTCCTTAACTTAAAAGTGCGGGGTTTACACTCAAAATACAAAATACATCTCTATTTTTCAACAGAAATTTGAAACATTTCT
The DNA here is from genome assembly GCA_030064435.1 of Trapa incisa. Taxonomy (NCBI): domain Eukaryota; kingdom Viridiplantae; phylum Streptophyta; class Magnoliopsida; order Myrtales; family Lythraceae; genus Trapa; species Trapa incisa. Next base: position 19,251,062 of record CM057776.1, on the reverse strand, counting down.
TTAAATCATGGTGCCAAAAAAATGGTTTAACAATAACTTGGGAATACAATAGTTGATAACCAATAAATTACAACCTTTGTGAGCAGGGTAGGAGGCTACCTCGGACGGTAAATGTCTTGGGAATGTCCTTCTACCTTCGTTCCTAGTCTCCTTGGCTTCCACTTGCAATATCTTGGGGGGAGGGGTGAATTCACAGCTTAGTAAGTGGGATATTAACATTGCTCCGCTACCTGGCTTACGACCCAAATATTTCCCATAAACCAACTAGCATGATATACTATTTGCTTCACTTGTATTTGCCTATATGAGTCCTATGGTTTATTCTCGTCCCTTGGGACACACATCTCAGGCCATCCAGCTCATACTCTAAGCTATGGTAAGGTTATCCTCGGTCTCCCCTTTTTCCCACTTACACTTCTGGTGCATTAAACACAAACACTAGGACTTAGTCCTGCATACACGCAGGGTTTATGCTCAGGCAGCACTATCGGGCTACTCACAAACCACAAATTGACCTGACAACTCAGGCCTAGATAAAAGCATGAGATACGCTCGAGTGGCACTATAGGGCTACTCATAAACTGCGTCTCGACTTGACAATTCAGGCCCAAACAAAAGCATGACATATGCTCGGGCAGAACGACTGGGCTACTCACAGCCTGTGCCTTAACCCGAAAACTTAGGCATCAACACAAAAGCATGGGTAACTCATGGCCTTAAAACACACCATCACATTCTGCCCAGAATGGATCGCCACTCGTGTGATCCCAAACTGAGAGTTGGAGTGTGGGAGTCCTGATGGCTCTCTTCCCACCACCGACACTTCACTTGTGTCATCTCACAGCTCGGTGCCTCTACACCCTAGGGTCGTTGTTGCCTTGTGTCAGCTCTCCCACACATAATATGACACTCAAGTATGTACATCAATTAGGATACTCGGGCCCCACAAATGAAAACCTCTCTAGAATGCACTGCCCTCTTGTGAAGGCGCCCAACAGGGAACTAAAGTAGGAGGGTTGTGAACCTTCTCTATACTAATAGCCGATATCTCATCACTTGTGTCATGGCTGCATAATCTACCTCTTGCCGCCCATGACCCTTACACATATGACTCATCCTACCATCTACCCATCGTAGAAATGTACTAAGATGGTACCCATATGTATTCCGGGTGTCCTAGGAAACATGGAAGATAACACTTTGCACTCCCTAATTTCCTTTCCATTTTCTCTCCAGCGACAACACAACTGCTAAGGCAACCATCTGTCACCCCTAATCCCCCATACCAGTATTCAAAATATCAATCATATGACTATAGGTCATATTGTGGCACTCATGACCATTACTTGTAATAGTGCTATAGGCACTACGTTATCGGGAGCTTGAGCAACACATGCCCTTCTCCCCATCATTTTTTGCACACAAGAATGCAAACCCAATCATCATGCTAAAACATGGATAAAGATGGGAGTTCAGACCCTCACTGGTCATGTCATGCCCCAACCCGGTTGGGTTGAAACCTTGTGATCAACTTGCCACCCCTTCCTACACTAAGATGATATTCCTACCAAGATAGGCCATGAAAGGTAAAGTCTTACCAACATATATGTTTTCCAAAATTTACAAAACAACTAAATGAAATTTTACCTCTTCGTGGAAATCTCTGCTTGCTTCGGAGGATTTCCCTCTTCTTGATTTAGAAGCTTCCCTGAAAAGGGTTTAAGGGAGGGGGTGAGTTCGATAACTCAGTCTGCTTGCTTCGGAGGCTTTCCCTCTTCTTGATTTAGAAGCTTCCCTAAAAGGGGTTTAAGGGAGGGGGTGAGTTCGATAACTCAGTGAGTGGGTAATAAAGGGAATAAGGGTAAGGGATTGTTCAAGTTTCGCATTTTATCTTCATACTCATTCTTGGGTAATTAGACTTCCACATTTCCCTTTATCATTAAAAGGGATAATTTAATATTTTTTTTTTTATGTATTTGGTTTATAATCAAACACACGCTTTTTATCATCAAAGGGATCATATGTTCACAGAACAGTCCCCGACTATTCCACTTGTGGACCATAGCGACTTTACTGTCCACCCTTGGTAGGAGGTTACACCTTCTACCACAAGTCTATGTGAGCATCATTACCCAATCCCTAAACTTAATTCGAAACTTCATGTCTGCTATTGTGGGACAAGATCTCTCCCCTTTCTTCCTCGGTCTCAATGTGCATGAAAGCTCCTAGAGATTCTTGATATATTGGTACGACAAAGCTTCCCTTATGCTCCCTAGGTTGTCCAGTAGCCCTTAGAACCAACACTACCCCATATTGGGCACCTCGATGGTTCTATATTTTAGCATGCACAAGCAAAAGTATTTTTAATTTCGACCTTTATCTTTGGTGCTACCAGCCCAACGAGTTTGATGATCCAGCTTTGACTCGGTAACTACCAGCCCAATGAGTTCGAAGATCTGACTTCAGCTCAATAGCTACCAACCCAACAAGTTCAACAACCCGGCCTTGGCTCGGTACCTATATCACACAAATTAACCATTTATGAAAGTTTTCCACATGCTCATAATTATTAATTTGTCTATGGGTTTAAACCCATTCCCATTGGCCTTGGGCCCACTTAACAAGTTTTTCCAAACTTGGCATTGTGCCATATTAGTTTCAAAAGCCGAGGCCTTGGGCCCACTAGAGCAATTCTAGCTCTAAGTACACATGCTTCATGCTCTCATTAGAAATATCTCCCAAAAGGTTTGAGCAGGTTCACACAATCAATGGAGAACATTTTTGGAAAATAGTTTTCTAATGAAGGTACATTCATCACCCCAAATGGGCATGATGCCAGAAATTCCACTCACTCGTATTTCAAGACTTGGTCATCCTCGGGAGGTTTCCGTGGTTGGTGTGCCTTCCTTGTGCACAATCTTGTAGGGAACTCGTTCCTAGGACAAATTGGGCAATTTAGTCTCAATTAATAAGGTAATTATACTTAAGACCTGTAACTTTCTAATAATTATGTTTTTGTCCTTATGTCACGCCTCGACCTGGTTTGGTCGTATCCTCGTGATCAACTTGCCATTCTCACGATTTACTAAAGGGTTTCCCTTTATATTATAAACCGTAAATAGTAAGATGTTCTTTAGACCTGCACCTTTTTCCAGTAATATCATAAATTAAAACTGAATAGTAATTTAAATTAATCGTACATGTCTTGCAGAAGTTTAATTGCGCAAGTCTTTTAAGGTTCGACTTTTCGGGACTTCCTAAAAGGGGTATATGGGAGGGGGTGAGTACAACTACTTAGTGAATGAGATTCAAATCTTTTGACTTTCAAGAAAAATATTTATATGGAGTGTGCCAGACTCCGTTCTTTTAAAAAATCCCTTCATTTAAAAATTTAGTTTTTTTTCCATTATTTCTTAGTTATCGGTGTGCCATCATCCAACACACATCCTTCATCATGAAGGTTACACACATTCGCAAGTCAGTATCACTACTGAACTCGCTAGTGGCTTTGAAGCAACTTTTCCTACCACCCGAATAGAAGTACGACTACTTCTACCTTGGGAATGAGTGGATGTACATGACATCCAACCCTCATTCCTGGAATAAAATCTTCATGTCCATTATGAGGATAGAGACCACATCCTGTCCCCACCCCGGTCTCATGCGCTTGGTGCTACTCCAAATTTCGCACAGACACTTGAAACGACGAAATGCCCTTATAGCTACCAGGTCGTCCAATGCCCTCAGGACGCATCACTACCCCACATGGGTGTCTTGATGATCCCGTACTCACAGTGCATGCACAAACAATGTTTTCTCATATTGCATTATCATCTATGGTGCCACTGGTCCAATGACCCCGACTCTCAACTCAACCCGCAGTTGTTTGTCTTGACTGGCCTGTCGACCTGTCATGTCTCCCTACCGCTAGTTGACTGAACATGTCGGTCCTATCTTGGTACCATGGCCAAACAATTTACTTATTAAGTTTTATGGCACATATATCATGTTCGTTTACGGGCCCACTGTACGAGATTTTCAAAATCAGGCATTTAGCCCCCAAGTTCCAAAACCAAGGCCCCCGGCCTATCAGAGCTATTCGAGCTCCCGTCGAGAAGGTCTCCCAAATTATTTAAGCATTGGCACACATTCAGGGAAGACTTCTGATAAAACATATGTTTTTTCTATATATTATACCGCTCGGGTATAAGGACACCTCCGTTGATAATCGATGAACGGGTTTTCAACTTCCTTCGAGGAAGTCTCATCATACCAACTGGGTATGATCTATTTACAACTGATAAGTAGTTTTTTCGCATGATTTTCACATCACTTCCTTTGAGTAGTGATGTTTAAAATACCACTTAATAGTGGGTTTTCATACCGAGGTACTTATCATTCCCAACCGGGTATGATATAAAATTTTCACTTACAACCAGTAAATGATTTTTCAATTTTAAGTTGTGCTCATCATCCCAACCGGGTATGATGTTTGTAAACCTACTCACCCGTAATGTAGTGAATTCCACTAGAATGGTTCTTTGTATTCACTCGAGCTTGTCCTTGTTGGCGTTCCTGGTAATTCATGTTCCTACACGATATGAACATCTCAGTTCATTATTCTTCAGCCTAATCGCCTTCATTTATTCCAAATGAATGAGAAAGTCAAACTTTCATTTATTTGCAATTAGGTCCCTAAAGTTATTTTTCTTTAACTTTAAGTCCCTAATGCCAGTTTTTTCCTCAAATTGAGTCCCAAAACTTTTAAAATTTATCATAGGACCTCAATTTATTCCATTTCACAAAAAGGGGATTAATTTCTCAAATTTCCAATTTGGTCCTCCAACTTTTCCAAAATTACCATTTTGCCCTTCCTTTATAAAAATGGTAAGTTGTCCCAAAAATTCTAAAATTTTGTCAATTGGTCCTCCAACATTATTTTCATGCTCAATTGGCCCTCAATTTCATAAAATTTCATTTTGGTCCTTTGAATTTTGAAAATCCCCAAATTTTTGCCAATGTTTCCCCCAATTTCTACTCTTCAACACTGCCGAATTTGATTTCATCAAATTGACCAATCAAACACCTCTAATTGTTGAAATTGAGTTTCTACATGTTCATACGATTCTAAGGAACTTTGAATCGTAGATTTTAACGCCGGAACGATCTTAAACGGAGCTTTGTCGGAAAACAGATTGTAGAGAGAGAAAACTTCGATTTGTCATCGGTGAGGGCACGACGGTCCGAGCTTTTGATCTGAGTAGATACCTCTCATCTTGAGGATCATCCTAGAATCAAGAATCGTATCAATTGATGCCAAATTGAGTTAGAATTGTATCATTGAAATTCTACCGGTTCTCTCTCTAGCACCGGCCTGAAATTGCAGAAGGGAACCAAATTGGCTTACCTTTTAGTCCTAATTCGGCCGTGGGAGAGCTGAGGAAGTGTTGGTAGGGCTTGGTTTGGTCTGAGAAGGGCTCGAAATGATCGATTTTAGCTTCACCAAAATAGGGCAGCTTCGGTCCACCGGAGCTTCTTCACTGTTCCATCATGCCGGCGCTTCTCCAGCGATTCTCGGATTGACTGTAGTTTGCTATTAGATAGTTGTTTTCTCCTCAGTTCTAAAGAGCTCGACCTCTCATTCCGAGGTTAAGAAAAATATTAAAGTCGAAACTCTGGTTCGAGGTTCACTGGGAAATGGAGTAGTAGAGAGAGAGAGAAGTGTTCAAGTGTGAGGAGAATAAACGGGGATGACCTCTTTATATAGGTGTATAATCATGTATTAAATGGGAGAGATTTATTACCAGTATTAATATTGACATAAATTATTGGTATTAATGCCAATAATTTAATTTTGGTATTAAATTATTTGTATTAATTCCAATAATTTAATTTAGGTATTAAATTATTTGTATTAATTCCAATAATTAAATATATATTAATTTATTTCCATTTATGATAAGGCGTACAAAAAAAATTGTCAATAATTTTGGGTGACAAAAAAATCATACTTCCCAGGAGATCACCCATCCTCACACTACTCTCAACCAAGCACACTTAACTTCAAAGTTTTTATGGGATGTCTTTCACCTGATAGGTCTACGGACCAGTTGAGGGTTTGGAACATTGGACCAGTGGCACTACAGATTATATGGCTTATGTGAAAAATTGTTAATTTGTGCATGCACTGAGATACGAGACCTTCAAGATGCATAAGAGGGGTAGTGATGTGTTCTAAAGCTACTGGATGACATGGTGGAGATAAGGGTAGTTAGTCATGCCAGGAGTCTTGGAAGCTCGACGTAGCTTCATGCACATGAGACCAGGGTGGGGTTAGGATGACGTCTCGTACATCCACTCATTCTCAAGGTAGAAGTGGATGTACTTCTATCTAAGTGGCAAGTAAAGTCGCTCCAACACCACAAGTGGGTACAGTGGACATGCTGGCCTGCGAGTGTGTGTTCCCTTCATGATGAAAGGCATGTGTTGGTTGATAAACACACCGTTGTGATGAGATACGGCTATGAAAAATCGAGATTTGAGAATGAAAGGTTTTAAAGGAAAAATAAGGAGTCTGGCACACTTCAATTTAAATTATTTTCTGAAAGTCATATTTTAAACACCCATTCACTGAGTCGTTAAGCTCACCCCTCCCTTATACCCCTTTCATGTAAATCCTATGAAAAGCCACCCAAAGACCATAAGTTAATACACCTGTGAGGCATGTATGATAAGTTTAAAACTTTATATAGTTTTTATTTATGTTATTCCAGGAAAGGTGCAGGTTTAAAAGGACGCCTTACTCCTCACGGTTAGATGGAGCAACCCTTAATAAACCAGGAGAGTGGTGGGTTGATCACAGGGATCTGACCAAACCGAGTCGGGGTGTGATAGACTGGCATGACGAACTATCCTTATCTCCACCATGTCGTCCAGTAGCCCTTAGGACCCACCACTACCCCTCTTAGGAGTCTTGATGGTCTTGTACCTCAAGTGAAGGTACAATCAATAGTTTTCACATATAGCCATTATCTTTGGTGCCAATGGTCCAACGACCTCAACCCTTAACCTGACATGAAGTTATTTGTCTAGACCGGTCCATCGACCTGGCCCTAACGCATTGCCACCACTCCATCAAATATTGTGGGTCCTGACTCGGTACCATGGCAAAATAACATAACAATTTCATTAGAAATTTCATGGATTTCCTTTACTTAAATCCACTTGGTACGACTCAAAGTCATCATTCTATTTGGTTTGCACAACCAAAAACTTATTATGAAGGTCTACAAGAATATCAAAAAATATGAGATTGTATAAAAAATTATATACAAAAAAATATGAAAATACCCTCCGATGTTGAGGGAATTGCATGCATAGAGATTCAAAAAAGAATTGATCTAATTCAAGTCATAATCTATATGGGATTCCCAAAGTTATTAATAGAAGGTAGGTCACAAAGAATTGAAGAATTACAGATGGCTATACAAAAAGAACAAATTATATAAATTAAAAAGTCAACATTACTATTAGAAGAATTACATACCCTTATGGGGACCCTAATATTCTTGCAGAATTTATATCAAACTTGTTTACGAGCTCTAGCTCATGTCCACTGGTCTTGGGCCCAATGCATGTGATTTTTCAAAACCAAGCATTTAGCCCCATAAGTTCAAAAACCGTGGCCTCTGGCCTATCTGAGTTGTAAACACCGCCCTTTGGAGTTAAGGAAAAATCGAGAAAGAACCGGTCAACCCGAGTGAGAAAACTGAACCGATTTACAAACCCTAACTACTAGAGAATGGGAAAATTGGGAAATTTACAACTCCCAAGTGACCCAAAGAGTCATAAAAACCTTGGAAAGGGACTTTAGGACAATTTGGGAAAGAAAACCAAATCGAATTTAAACCGGTTTGGACTGATTTGAACCATCATTGAACCAGATGCTAAATTTATTTTTCTAGGTAGCTTAGAAAATTCAAATTGGAGAATTGAGGCCGTCATTGGTTAGAGAATGAATTTAGATGAATTTAAAAAATTAATCGAATCAGGCCTGAACCCACCAGTTTAAATGTTGAACCCGATTCGAACTGGCTTAGTTCGGAACAGTGTCGTCTTCTTCCTTCAGATGACAATACTATTCACTCACCAAAAAATCGAACAACACTGACGGAAAGGAGATGTTTCTATTTAGGACGTTTAAGGCCATCAATGAATTTCATTAAGGTACCAAAAAATGACCGGAGAGTCCCCGAGCTCCCTATATAAAGAGCCACTCTCCATTCATTCTCTTAACACCTGAAAACTTCACTCTCTCTCAGCTACTCAATTTTCCGATGAAGCTCAAACTAGAGCTTCGACATAGGGGTTTTTTGGAACCAAAGAAGGTGAGGTCGGGTTCCTTAGACTCGGGGAGAAGTCAACTACCCGAAGGAGGTCACCATTCGGTTCGAGGATCGTCGGAGAAGCGCTGATATAATCAATCAGTGAAGCAGCTCCAGTGGACTGAAGCAGCCCTATTTATGTCAAGCTTAAGATAACCAAACTGAGCCCTCAGACCAAACCAAGCTCTTCCAACACTTCTTCAGCCCTCACACAAACAAATTAGAGCGGAAAGATAAGCCAATTTGGCTCTCCTCTAAAATTTTCGATCAGTGTTAGAGAAAGAACCGCCAATATTTTACTAATTGAATTCTCCCTCAATTTGACTTGAATTGAGGTGAATCTCGATCCTAGAAGAAACCTCAGGACAAGAGCTACCTACCTCGAACGAAAGCTCAGATCGTCGTGCCCCAAACGGTAAGCTTTCTCTCTCTAAGTCTAGTTTTCCGACGAAGCTCCATTTGAGCTCGTTCTGGCATCGAATCATGCAATTCAAAGCTCAATTGAATTGTATGGATGTGTAAGAACTCAAATCTACCTTTAATTTCAAAAATTAACCTCAAATGATCGGTCAATTTGATGAAATCAAATTCGACCAATTTAAAAGGGGGACATTGGGGGGAAATTTTGGGGAAATTTGGGGATTTTGAAAAATTGAGGAACCAAAGTGCAATTTCCTAAAAATTGAGGGCCAATTGGCCATGAAAAACATGTTGGAGGACCAATTGGTCGATTTTTGGAAATTTTGGGGTCAAATTGCCATTTTTGTAAAGTAGGGGCAAAATGGTAATTTTTGAAAAGTTGAGGACCAAATTGGAAATTTGGGAAAACTTGAACACTTTTTGTGATTTTGGATAAATTGAGGACCCATAGTGAAATTTTGAAAGTTTTGGGACTCAATTTGGGGAAAAATGGCATTAGGGACCTAAAGTTAAAGAAAAATAATTTTAGAGACATAAATACACATAATTAAAAGTTTGGGCATTTTGTTCATTCTAAGGAATGAAGGCTATTAGGTCAAATGATAATGAACAAGGATGTTCAAATCATGTAGGAACACAGAGATCAAGAATGCCAACAAAGAGAAGCTCGCATGGAGGCAAAGAACCAAATAAGAGGAATAAACTACACTATCGGGTGAGTGAGAATTTTCACAATCATACTCGGTTGGGATGATGAACACCTCAGAATGAAAAACCACTACTATGTGGAATTTTAACATCACACCTGGTTGGAGTGATGTGAAAACTACACGGAAAAACTAATTACCGGTTGTAAGTAGATCATACCCGACTGGTATGATGAACTTCCTGGAAGGAAGTGGAAAACCCGTTAACCGGTTGTAAGTGGAGATGTCATCCCACACGATTGGTATGATAGACGAGAAAAAATATATTTTGTTAGAAGTGTTCTTCCCTGACTATGTGCCACTACTTAAAGATTTTGGGAAACCTTCTTGACGAGAGCTCAAATAACTCATATAGGCGGGTGTTCTCGATTTTGGAACTTGGGGGCTAGAATGCCCGATTTTAAAAATCTTGTACAGTGGGTCTAAGACCAGTTGGCACGAACAAGAGCTCGTAAACAAACATGATGTTAAGCCATGAAAATTTTAATGAATGATGTGATTTGGCCATGGTACCAAGACAGGACCGACATACTCGATGGACTAGCGGCAGTGCGGTAAAACCTCGATAGTCTGGTCTAGACAAATAGCTGTAGGTCGAGTTGAGGGTCAGGGCTGTTGGACCAGTGGCACCAAAGATTAATGGCTTATATGGAAAACTTTGTTTGTTCATGCACTGACGTTCAGGACCATCAATACGCCTAAGAGGGGTAGTGATGTATCCTAGGGGCTACTGGACGACATGGTGGAGATAAGGGCACTTTGTCATGCCAGCAGTCAGGGAAGCTCGACGTAGCTTCATGCGCATGAGACTTGGGTGGGTCAGGATGAGGTCTCTGTCCTCATATGGACATGAAGTTTCTTTTCGGGTTTGAGGGTCGAATGTCATGAACATTCACTCATTCCTAGGGAAGAAGTGGACGTGCTTCTATCTAGGTGGTCGGAAAAGTCGCTTCGACGCCACAAGTGGGTGCAGTGGACGGGTTGACCTACGAATGTGTGATCCCTTCATGATGAAGGGTGTGTGTTAATTGTTAAACACACCGAATGTGGATAATGTGAAAAAGTTTTGAAAATTGAGAATATGATAAAAAAAATAATTTTGAAAAGAAATTAAGGAGTCTGACACACTCCAAATCATTTTATTGTTTTTTTTATAAAACACCCATTCATTGAGTTGTAGAAACTAACCCACTTTTTTTTATCCCTTTTTAAGAATTAGAGAAATAACTAGGGATAACACCAGGATTTACCCTCTATCAGGTATGCTTAAATTTCTCTTAAGCTTGCATTATTATTGATATATGTTATTCCAAGGAACAAGGTTGAGATTTCGCCTAGCTCCTCTTGAATTAAAGATGGGAGAAACCACTCTTGAACCAAGAGAGCGGCAGGTTGCTCACGGGGATCCGACCAAACCGGGTCAAGGCATGACAACTTGAGTGGTATCAGAGCTAAGTTCCCTTGAAATATTATCAATATTATGCCCTAACACTAACGAAAACTTAACTATTGTGTAGGATCCCTAGAAAGTTTGCCTTGAAATCCAATCCTCCCCACTTGACCTTGAAAAAGATGCCTACCCCTAGAGAGGCAGCTGTTCAACGGTTCCTAAAGGGCGAGAAGAGAGTGCCCAAGGAGATGGTGAAAGATTACCAAAAATTCGTGGGAGCCTTATTAGAACTAGAGGGTATCACCTACCCTCCTCCCAAACAAGAGGAACATATCCCTTCCTCCAGGAGCCCAACCCCTCCTCTTGGCCCACAATAACCAAAGAGAAATCCCACTAAGAAGGAGGCTTGGGACAACTACTAGGATGCGTATGACACCTTCATAAAAGTCCACCAAGTACCCCCACCTACTCAGTCTAGCTTCAATCCCTCTCAATGGATGAAGTGGACATGTGAGTATGAGGCAGAGGTATTAACGCAATATGGACTGGAGGCCATACATGAAGTTCGTCCCATAAGGGAATATGGATGGACTCCAACTAGTTCCTAAGAGCCATTTGATCAAGAATCTCACAATCGTTCTAAGGCTAACTCCCGGCCTATGACCCCAAGGAATTAGGGGTAGAAAATTTCTGTAATAAGCCAAGTGTGGCAAGAAAATATTTCTTAAATGAATAAAGGTCTAATTTTCTTGATAAAATTTCTGGGCCTCTTTGATGAATTCAATTAATAAGAGTATGCTAATAAAAATCAAAGTAAAGGGTGGAAATCACCTAAGGAAGGAAAAACGAGTCATTACTAGGTAACCTCAACCTTTAAAGTAAGATTTCCCTCAAAGGGACAATAAGACTTGGCAAAGAAGAGACTCCTAAAGTTCACCCAAGGGAGACAAATCCTTACTAAGGAAAGGAAGGAGAAGTTTGGAGCAGGGGAAGTGAGCATCAAAGAGCATGGGACTAATGAGAGTCTAAGGAAAACCAAAGGAATGGGAGCTGACCAAGAAGAAAGAAAGAAAGTTATAGGGAGCACTGAAGATGTTAATACAATTAAAACATGACAAAGAAAAGGAGAAAAGAAAGAGGTATGATAGAAAGAAAGCCCCAGAAATAATACTAATACTTGGAAGAGAGTGAGGACAAAAATCCTTAGGAACTCAACAGTAATAAGGGACTTTTGGGAAGCAAGGATGTGGAACAAAAAGAAATAGAAGATAAGGAAGAATCCAGAGTGAATAACCATACAAAGGTTGAGAAGTATAAGAAAATAATAAAGGAAGAACTTTCGAGGATCGGTAGGGAGAATAAACTTAAAAATCCCATGATGGGAGCCCCCAGAAGAAGGACAAGGATAAGAAGTGAAACTGGGGAAATGAGGAAGTTACAAGCTAAGGTAATCAACAGATGAAACATCATAAATTGGAGCTGAAGTTAGGACCTCCTTAAAGGACATAAGTAAATACTTGGAGGACCAAGTATAATCTATGTACAGGAGTGCAGAGAAATCAAATAGGGATTTTAGACAGACCAATTGAAAAAAATAACTCATAACAACCAGATCATCTAGGAGAATAAAACGACGCCCTAGGATGGTAAGAGAGTTGAATGTATAGTTCCTAAGGTGAACGTCTCTATTGTAAGGGACATAGTAGAGAGCAAGACCGGAATGAGGGAGCTATCACAAATAATGTCATGCCCCGACCCAGTTTGGTCAGATCACTGTGAGCAACCCGACACTCTTCCCGGTTTAGTAAGGGTTTTCCACTCTTTTAAACCTAGGAGGAGTAAGGCGTCCTTTAAACCTATACCTTTCCTGGAATACATAAATCAAAACTGCATAAAATTTTTAACTTACGTACTTGTCTTGCAAGTTTGACTAACAAGAGGTCTTTGGGTAGGTTTCCCTTGGTTACCTGAAAAAGGATATAAGGGAGGGGGTGAGTTCAACGACTCAGTGAATGGGTGTTTAAAGTTTGACATTTAGGGGAAAATATTTAAATTTGAGTGTGTCATACTCCTTATTTTAAAATTTATCATTTTCAAAAACCTCAGATTCATTGCCATTACTCACTCCTCAACTATAACCGGTGTATTTATCAACTAACACACACCCTTCATCGTGAAGGGAACACACATAATTACAACTCTATGTTCGTATGAGGACAGAGACCATATCTTGGTCTCGTGCATATGAAACTCAAACACAGAAGCTTCAGGAAGTCCCAAACACAGCAGCTTCGCGGATTCCAAACACAGAGACTTCGTGGTGTACAAACATAGAACTTCGTTGAGTACAAACACAGAACTTCATGGAGTACAAACATAGAACTCAATGACTAACTAGTATGACAAGAAACATAAACCCAATAGCTTCTCTTTTCCCTTATCGCCACCATGTCATCTAGCAGCCCTTAGGATGCATCACTACCCCTCTTGGGCATCTTAATGGTCTCGATTCTCAAGTGCATGCACAAACAAAGTTTTCCTCAAAAGCCATATAATCTTTGGTGCCACTAGTCCAATGGCACCGACCCTCAACTTGACCTACAGCTGTTTGTCTCGACTGGTCCATCGACCTGTCATGTCGCACTGCTGCCAGTCTATCGAGTTTGCCAGTCCTATCTTGGTACCATGACCAATCAATTTATTCATTTAAGTTTTATGGCTCAAATTCATATTTGTTTACGAACTCCTACTCGTGTCAACTAGCCTAAGGCCTATTGTTCAAGATTTTCAAAATCGGTCATATTAGCCCCCAAGTTCCAAAATTGAGGCCTCCGACCTAACAGAGCTATTCGAGCTCCTATCAAGAAGATCTCCCAAAATGTTTAAGTAGTGGCACACAGTAAGGGGGAGAGTACTTCCGACAAAATACTTAAGAGAAATTAAAGCATACCTAACAGAGGGTAATAATGCAAGCTTAAGAGAAATTAAACCATACTTGACAGAGGGTAAATCCTAGTGTTATCCCTAGTCATTTCTCTAATTCCTGAAAAGGAATAAAAAGGTGGGTGAATTTCTACAACTCAGTGAATAGGTGTTTTAAAAATAATTTCAATAAAATGATTTGGAGTGTGTCATACTCCTTAATTTCTTTACAAAATTATTTCTTCATCATATTCTCGGTTTTCCATTTGTAGGGATAACAAGGTTAAGGGGCTCAAGTTTTCCAAATTTCTAATTTGGTTCCCAACTTTTCAAAAATTACAATTTTGCCCCTACTTCCCAAAAATGGCAATTTGACCCCAAATGTTCCAAAAATCAACCAATTAGTCCCTCAACATCTTTCTCATGGCCAATTGGCCTTCAATTTTGGGAAATTGCAAAGAGCTCCCTCAAAATTTTGAAATCCCCAATTTTCCCCAAAAGTTTCCACCAATTTCTCCATTTCAAACTAACTTAATTTAATTTCTTCAAATTGGCCATTCAATTAGGGTTAATTGCTCAAATGGAAGGTATGGATCAGTTCCTACACTTCCATATGATTCAATTGAGCTTTGAAATGCAACATTTAGGTTCGAATTGAGCTCAAATGGAGCTTTGCTGAAAAATTGCTCGTAGAGAGAGAAAGCTTCGAAAGCTTACCATCGAAGGTGCGGCTATCCAAGCTCTCGATCGGGTAAGATATCTCTTGTCTTGAGGTTCCTTCTAGGATCAAGAATTACTATAATTAATATTGAATTGAGGGAGAATTTTGTCAGTAAGTTTAGCACTTTCTTTCTATAACTCCGATCTGCAACGATTGAGGAGGGCCAAATTAGCTTACCTTTTATCTCTGTTGAGGTTGTATGAGGGCTATGGGGGTATTGGGAAGGCTTGGTTTGGCCAGAGGAGGGCTGAATTTGGCTAAATCCAGCTCGGCTAAAATAGGGTAGCTTCAGTTCGTCGGAGCTACTTCACTATTTGATTACGTCGACACTTCTTCGGCGTTCCTTAGATCGAAAGGAAGGTGCTATCCTGTAGCTGACTTCCCCCGGAGTTTGTAGGACCTGACCTTGCCTTATGAGGCCAAGAAAAATCCCTATATCAGAGCTCTTGTTCTAGCTTCACCAAAAAATGTAGTTGAGAGAGAATGGAGATTTCAGGTGTGTGGAGGATGAATGGAGAGGAGCTCTTTATATAGGGAGCTCGAGGACTCTCTGTCCGATAACTTTCCTTTTTGGTCGAGCTTATCCTCACCCTAAAATGGCTTGATCGGAGCCATTTTTCATTCATTGGCGTTATCCGTTTTTTGCATTGAATGAACAGTGATGTCATCCTAAGGAAGAATATGACACTGTTCTGAACCTGATCGGACCGGTCCAACCGGGTTCAATGCATAAATTGGTCGGTTCATGCTTGATTTGACCGATTTTCTCAAAATTAAAAATTTTTAAATTCATCTAAGTTCATTCTCTATCTAATGATGGCTTCAATTCCCCAATTTGATCATTTTAAGCCACCCAGAAAAATAAATTTAGAAACCGCTTCAAGTATGGTTCAAACCAATTCAGGTCCGATTCACCCTGAATCGATCTAGTTTTCTCTTCCCATTTATCCCAAGGTTTTTTTCCATGATTTGTATGACTCTTTGAGTCACTCGAGATTTGTCAAATCCCCAATTTACCCTTTCCTTATTGGTTATGGTTTATGAACCGGCTCAATTTCCTCTTTTGAAATGACCAGTTCTTTTCCTGGTTTTCTTAACTGTAAAGGGATGGGGTTTACAGTCGACCTTTAACAATGGAAGTTTCGACCACCATGAGCCTATTTCCTCTGTCAGGTATGTGCTGGAATGCCCAAACACCATCAGTTCATGCCCAGATTCAGCTAGCTCCGGTAACCATTTGGCCGACCACCACCCCAGAATGAACTACCTCTTTTATGGCTTCAAAATGCCTACTCGCTGACCATTAGTGGTGCTCTCTCTGGTGAGTATTTCTTAGTCGACTTTCGCTTGTACATTGTTTGTCATTTCTGAGCATGTTTAGAAAACAACCAAATTCAGCCAATTGTGGTCGAGGTTGGACCCCCCAACTCTTCCCATGAGCCCCTAGGAGTTAAATAAAGATATATGGGGAGGTGTTACAGAAATTGAAGTTGATTAGGTATACTTACTATGTTTAGGGACAAAAATGTAAGGTTTAGGAAGTTTGAGGACCAATGTGCAATTAGAGAAAAGGTTATAAATTGGTCACTAAGGAAAGTATGAGAGGCTAAGAAGTAATTTCAGGGCAAATGCAGGTGTTGAAAATGGTTTTTAGAAGAAAAAGGGCAAAACAGTCATTTTAGGGTAAAATGAAGGGCACTTTAGTGTATTTGCCTAATGAGGAGCAAAATGGCCATTTTAAACCATGAGTGGGCTAAATGGAGAGATTTGAGAAGTTTGTGGTAAAAAGAATAATTTTAAGAAAGATTGGGGTCAAACTATAAAATTTGCAAAGTATAGAGGTAAAACGATAAATTATGAAAAGTTGGTGCCTAAATGGAAATTTAAACAAAATTTATGGGTCTAAATATAATATTAAGAAAGTTTGGGGCAAAAATAATAAGTTAAGAAAAGTTTGGGTTAAAATGCCAATCTTATAAAATTTAAGAGTAAAATGGTAATATTAGTAAGGTTTAGGGTAAAAATATAATTATGAGGATTATAGGTGCAAAATTATAAATAAAGAAAACTTTAAGGGCCCCAGGATAATAAATAGGAAATATAAGAGTAAAATGGTAGTTAAAGAAAAGAATGAGGTCTAAGTATTATGAAAATTAGAATGGCAATGTGGAAATTTAAGAAGTTAGGAGGTTAGATGAGACTGATGCCCTTAGTAAAGACCCCGAGAATTTGGGAATTAGACCTCGAATATTTTGGATATCAACTCACCATGCAATAATTTGTGTTATGTAGCATATCGAACATAGCGCAATGGAACTGGGCCGTGTATTTGGAAACCCAGTTGGAACAAACATGTTCCAACCCCGGGATGAGTGGGATTACTGATGACGAGTCCTATTGGATCATTCCTAGTCCTTTATATAGACCAATCTAAGGACATAATAATATAAAGAATTATATGTTGATATAAAAATAAGCATGAATATGATATGCATCAATCATATAGGAAGCAAAACATTATGTCGTGCATTTGTTTTGTTTAGTTAGATATGATAATATGATGCGCTAAGAAATTGAGTTTAATATGTGATGTATGGGGCATGATATAAGCATTAGCATGAAAATACTACATGAAGCATGATTAAATATGTTATCATGTCATGTTATGAGCATAGGAAGTAATAAGACATGCATGAGGCATGATGTAGAATGAGTATGAGCATCCTAAATAAGTCATGATGCATATATGACATGAGACATGTAACATCGAGAATCACAAACTAGAAATCAAGTCGAACCAAACCAGGAACTAAGGAAAAGTTGAGAAGGAAAATCAGACACAAGAATTTAAAATCAAACTAGTTATTGTATATGGTTTGAAATCGAGACATATGACAGTGACAAAGGGCATGAAAGTACCCTCGGAGAACATTTTAGGATGGGAAATGAAGTATTGGGAAAAACCCGAGGAATAACGGGTTCAAACTAGGTTTGAACTGACTTAGGTCATAAAACCTCCCAATATTTAGAGGGGCTAAACAAATTAGAATTTAATGATTCTTGAATTAATTTAATAGAAAATTGTACAAAGAATTTTTAGAAATTTTATTGGGTCAAGAATCGGCCAAATTGGGGATGAACCTACCAAGAAACGGTCGAACCAGTCGAGAAATTTGTTGGAAATTGGTTAAGAACAATGCCAAACTGGCCAAGGGAATGAAACACACGTCACACGCATGGGTGCACAACTCTGCCACACACACGTCTCCTTCGCTCGATTGGGTGCTCCAAACCTAGATAAAACTCGACTTTCCCCAGCCGAAATTCCAAAACCCACCTCTTGGGAAATTAATTCATTCAGAGAGTCATAAAATATGGAATGATGCATTAGAGATATGGTTAGGTAACAACCTAAATTTAGAGGTCAACCATATAAAGATTAGATGTTCCCATGCAGGTTTGAGAACATAATTCTCTCTAAAATACATGTAGCTTCGTTTTTCAGTGATAGCACTTGCATAGAGCACCCTTTCCCCGTTTGGTCACCAAACTTGACATTCTTAGTATCCCTGGAAAGCTACAAGAGTTACCTTTCCAGTGCCACCTCTCTTGACCATTGACATTCAATCTACCATCATCAACCAAATTGAATAGTACCAAAACCTCTCCAGCCAAAAATAGAGCATCTGTTTCGGGAGCCAATTTCAATAGCCTCGATGAGCAAAAAAGACTAAGAATAATTGTGTGGACTCCCAGTGGCCTCAACTTTTGAACACCACTTACTTCATATGATTTAGGTAAGTATGGAGGTCAAACTAATTATGAGAAATTCAAATTTGCTTAAGTAATAACAAAGATTAGTAAAACATGCATTAAAGGTGGAAAAAACCTCCATTTTAGGTGCTTCAAGTGGTCAGAGACTACTCTAAGAGTTAGCTTTTGAACTGCACCAGTCCTACCCATCCAGACATCATCTCCTGTGAGTTTCTGACCTTGACTCGACTTTTATTTATTAAGCTATTAGTTTAGAATAAATCCCGACTTTTGGCATGTTTGGAATACCTAAGGACCTAAATGTAACAAAATAGAAGGTTTACGGACTAAAGTGGAAATAAATAAGTTTGTGCACCCGTAGTGATTTTTGGGAAATTTAAGTATCTAAATGAGATGAAAGAAAGTCTAGGGATCTAAATGGAAGATTTGGAGTAAGGGCAAAATGGTAATTTTGCCTAACTTAAGGACTATTTTCCAATAGTGTGAAATAAGACTTAGAAAATATTGTAAGGTATTTTGGGGATTAAAATGGGACCCAAGGAAACTTGGGACTCAAATTGAAAGACTTGGAAAAGTGTAGAATCTAAAAAATAAGGGTTTTAAGTTATAAATGGCAAAATTGTAGTTTTGCCCAACTTAGTGACCAAAATTTACACTTTTACCTCTAATATTTTCTTAAGTTACTATCTAGGTTGTTAAGCTTCCAAAACACATAATTTTAGTTTCAAATCTTTTTCATTTTTTCTCATTGGTCAATCGACCTTTTTCAGACCCTTGTAGAGACCCCAAAACTTTCTCATTCCCAAATGGATTCTCTAACTTTACCAAAATTATATTTTGGTCTCTAACCTTTGTTGCTCAACAAAATATTTATAAAAAATTATGAAATGTATATATGAGGTCCCTAAGGGCTCCCCTAGGTAATCATAGTCCATGCTCGATCGGAGTTAGCTTGAATAGTACCTTTTAGGGTCATTTTCTAAAACCTTCTAGAATAGTGCAGAAATCAAGTTAAGGTCGAAATCTTGCTAGAGATAGTGACTCGACTGGTCGCATCGGTGCAGTTGGAAAGATGACTACTATAAGAGACTATGGACACTTGAATCACCTCAAATGAATGTCGGAGTAGTTGAAAAATGTCATTTTACTACACTTTATCATGATTGAATGCTAGTTAAGACTTTTATAAATTTATTTGAGATCAATACTTACCCAAAACTTAAAAGGTCAATGGGATTTCAAGCGAACAAGAGGTATTTGTGGAATTTTTTTATCATGCTTGGTCGTCAAGAGTGTTAGAAATGGCCTAAGAAGATAATTTCATATTTCCAATCATCTAAGCTTAGTCATTTTTTTATCACACTGGCACCGGTAAAGTGGTCGACTATGTCCGACCAAGATAACATTGGAAAGTTGACTTAAGTAAATTCTAATAACACTTGAATCACTCAATTTGGTGGTTAGAAAAAATGTTATGACTTTTATTAGTCGTGTTGATAGAAAATAGAGTGACCTCACTTACAAAGATGATTCTAGTGATTCGTCAGCAGAATGAGTCAATTCTTATATGATCGTGTTTTAAATTTAAAGAGATACATAATCATAGATTTCTTTAATCAAATCATACCACACTTATCGGCGTAAAAATTTATTTCCATGGAAGGTTAGAATGCATCAAATAATGGAAAGTAGATTAGGTTTTCAGATTCTTGTCGACCAAGGGGAGGGCATGTTGTGGAGTCACACACCTATGCATGTTGCACATCCTTCAACAGAATTCGATCAATTTGAGATTGTTCAAAACTGGTTTTCAACAAATTTTATCTAATTAGAATATTTTTGTCATTTTTTTAGTGACTCACATTTAATTTAATCGATTTTTAATCCAATTATTTTTCTAAAAATAATTTGGCCAATTTTCTATTATTTGAATTTAATAATTTTTATTTTTTGAGTTTTTTAAATTTAATAAAAAAATCGTGAAGTTTTCAAATCTAGTCGATTTTATTCTAATTCGAACTGATTTTCAATTAAATATTTTTCTAGTCAGAGATTATTCGAAAGTAATTAATATTATTTTACCAATGATCTAAAATCTTATTCCAAACTAACTCTAAATATGATTTAATCTCCAATTTCAATTCGAGATTTTATTTACCGTTCATAATTAATTTTTTGGTGTAATTAAATTTAAATTTTATTTTTAAAAATTTTGAATCTAAATATTAGACTAATAAATAAAATATATCAAATTAAAGTTGTAAATCAAATATGATAATATCACTTTTCAAACTATATACTAACAAATAATTTTATTAATAATTTTTTTAAGTTATATATAAAAATTTTAATATTAGTATTATGTTTTTTTATGTAGAGTTATAATTCACTAACACAGTCTCTAGAATATTTGTTAAGTACGATATTTGTTTAATTACTAAAGTTGAGATTAATTTATCCAAGAACATCCATGTAATAACAAATAAGTCTTAAATCCCTTACGAATGAATAGAGAGTGGAGAGATAAGTGATAACCAACTCGGGTACTATTCCTGAAAAAATTATTATATGTTCAATCAAATAATTAACTCGGGTACTATTTCCGAAAAAATTATTATATTTTCAATCAAATTTAGCTCATAAATTTGGTACATATAATACTTTCACATATTTTATCATCTACCTAACAGAAATAACAAAAACTAAAATATTTATAAGAATACTCAGAAAAATTTATTATTGTCTTAAACTCGTCCCTAAAAAATCCCGTACTATATCGCTCCCGTTACTAATCCCTTTGTTGTAGATCGGTGAATCAAAACCTTCCTAGCGCCCTAACCAAGAGATTTGTCAACCAAGGATCACTATGGACACCACCACAACGGTCGAATGAATTCTCTACTCTAGGAGAGAGGGAATAACCTAATAAAGTTAATTTGTTAAAAAATAGTAATAAAGAGAAATAAAATGACATTAGGGAAGTAAATAATAATAATAATAATAAATTGTCTAATTGATAATACAGTTTATTAATTGAACAAAAGAAAAAGATAATACAATTTAGTAGTGTTAATTAATTACATCAGTGAAGGCTGAATTCATTTGATTTATAATTTTAAACTGATTTAATGTGCACATATTAGTGACATAATTGTTATACTTGGAAATCTATTTGTTTTATAAATGACTTATTTAATAACAGAGGAATCTATTTTATATACAAAATGACTTACAAAATTATTTTACAATTATTCATATATTTCCACTAATTTTTATGCAAAATAAATTCTGTAACAATAAGAATTAAATATCATAGTATCTCAGTAATCTTCCAAATAGTATTTATAAAGAGTATTAGCATAAATTGATCCAATAAATTTAATATGGGATCTCACAGACAACACAAACTATCAAAAATGATTTTTTAAAAAACAAATGGCTATTGAAAGAGAGTAGAACCTGTCACAGGCAATAGCTATTTGTAGCTTTCTACAATATAAGCCATTAAGTGATAATAATGCCAACTAATCTCCTCAGATTCTCTTCTTTTTTTCCAGGTGGTAAACAGAAAAGTTTACATCTCTAGTGGACAACAAAGCACTGGAGAAGCTATAAGTACTACGGTGATAAGTAAAAAGAAAACGGTCACTAAACTTCAGCCATGCTATGTACACAGATGGTAAGGTTCCCTACAGGGCCAATTGGTGCAGCTTTTAACATCTCAAGGCTCTCCTCTATGATCGATTCCAAAAATCATCAACAGATGACGGAGTGCCCCCAAGTTGCTCCCATCATATTATTTGGCGGGGCCCCAGGGATGGAGGAGCAAATCACAAGTATTCACGTAGTGCCTTCCCGCAGAAATTTCTCTTTCCGGAACTGCTTCATACTTCCCGGATCTTGTGGGAATGGGAATGACAGGGAGAGAGACAGAGAGGCAGAAGGATCATCCTCCTCATTCCGTGTAGGGGGAGCATGCATATCTGTTGGTGAAGACTTGCTCTGGTCAACCCAAAAGGAAATTCCCTTGCTGGCGGACTTTGTCTCAGCTCCAAGTGCAAGCTCAAGGTTAGGTACAGGCATACCGGCATAATATGTAAGCTCATTCTTCAATGAAGACACAGGTTTCCATGGAATAGAGCTATCTCCTGTCTTTAGTTCCTTCGAGTCCTGGGAGCCCAAATGAAATAAGAACCTCTCAGCAGCTTCCTTTCCTTTTACTGTTAACCCATTGCCATGGGTTTCTCCTTTTAGATTATTGGCAAGAGCTGGGCATTCATCAAGGTCATGAACCTGCTTTAGATTTTTTTCAACAGCTACACAGTCATTGAGATCGTGCATCTGCTTTAGATTCTCTGCAACAGTTGAGCACTCATTAAGATCCTGAACCTGATGAAAGACTTCATCTGTCAAAAAGTTTATGTCTTTGGAGCCATTGCACTCTTTGGCTCCACTAGTTTCAATTTTTTGCTTCTTTATAGAGCTTTCTCCTTCCCCAACTCTACTGTCTAAACAGTTTGCCCGACTTCCCTTAAAGACGCCCCAAAGGTAAAATGACATGTTCCAACCTGTCAATAGGAACACAAATTAAGGATTCTAAAAAATAATATTCAAATCTTGAAAAATACATACAATTTTGAACAATTTTATTTTCTTGTGCTAAATAGATACATGAGCTGATATAGAAGCCTTCCCCTGTGTACTTTTTAAAAAAATGATTTCACTATAAATTGAAATCTTCCCACATTTCTTACATCATTAATTTCTCCAAGTTAACTGAGCAAATTGATAGAAAAGCCTCTTAATGAATATGGTAAATAATTATGTCATCATCCTTCTGTCACATGAACAGGGGGTGTGGACAAGCCACAATGGTCAGTTAAAATCAATGAGATAATGCTCACATAGTTGTTCTTACGTTGGGATTTCTCAGGAAGCTGGTTTGATGGAAAAATCAGAAGTTCAGCAATGCCAAAATCTGCCTTAAGAGCCAAGTCACCTTTCATCATATTGTCAAGCAAGCCCTTGTAGTTCCTTTGATAGCTGTATCAGAGCAGAGTTCAAGACCAGAGAATGAAGATGAAGATCAACAAAGATAAAGAGAACTGTGTGGAGGATACCTCTCAAGATCTTGAGCAAAAAAATATAGAGCAATATGATGCTCCCTAGTCCCGTTATCCCGGAACTGAACAGGCCATGAGCTCACCCTTGGGACTTCATTCAATGCAATTTTATCTGGAAATTTCAGAACCATTTTCTGAACCATGGGAGATACAGAGGAAGGTAAATGTGCTTGAAATCCTCCATCCAGGTCTATCTGTTTATTGCCTCGTTGCACTTGAAATCTACCCCTGTAGATAAAAACAAAAACTGTATCACATTTTCATAGATCAAGACTTGTAATTGAAGAAAACACAGAAACACTGAAAGGCATAATAACAAAAGTGCTTGGTAAAAGAGAAGAAAAAACAGAACGTAGAAAATGTATCTGCAGAAACTCAAATAAGTTTGGAATTCAGGAAGCATACTGCCAGATGCACTCATCCTCAGGAATGATGGAAGCCTTCCATATTGAAGGTATTTCTCTAAGCAAAGGCTTCCTTTTGGAAGCTAAGATCCCTGCTTTAAGAGAGTGTGTAACTTCATTGACACAATTCAACTGCACTGTATTTTCGGAATTCTTCAAATTATCCTGGAATACTGCTCGTTCTTGGGTTTCTGTAGCATTGGGTAGTGATGAACTGCCAGATTTATCCAGTCCTTTATTCCTTCTATATATACCAGGTTTTTTAAGCATCGCAGATGTAACAGCAGAATTGGACTTGCTTCGATAATCCATAACCCCTCTAACAAATTTATTAGCAGAAATAGCAACCTCAGAAGCTTGAGATACACCAGCACTAGTATTGCATGGCTTCTCATGTGATGAAGATAGACGTGGAACCATCCCGCTCTTTGGACTGACCTGATTAGACCTTTTCTTGAAAGAGATATTATATCCACCATCACTGGATGAAGATTCTGCTGCAGTGAAAACAAAGAAAAGAAAAATAAGCCTCGTAAATTAGTTGCTAACCAAAAGAGTGCCAAATCAAAGAAGAGGAAAACTGATAACACCCCGATTGCATGGTTGACATGAAAAGGAAGCACATAACCATGAAAGGAAGTCAACAGAATAATAACAAACACATCAGCAATGAACAAGAAAAACTTCACCTGAACCCACAGGCACATCATTGCCACGGCGAGCAACATAAATGGATGATTTAGAAAGCAAAGGGTCTAATTTGCAATCAGATTGTAAAAAGTTGGAATCCCTGCTGTCAATCACAGAGGGATGGGAAAGAGTTTCAGAAGGCAGTTTCTTAACCAACTTCCGAGTATGTGGAATAGAACTGCTTCTAGTTGCACATGGGCGGTCCTGGTCTAATCTGGATAACCTATTTCTACTGGATGGATTATCCTCGCTCTTCTCTTCAAAGCCTCCTTTCAATTCCTGTGTATTTGAAAACTTGGGTAGAGATGTTTTAATTTTAGAATCAGGGAAATCCAGCCCTCCTCGATTTACAGATTTTAATGATGTAGATTTTCCTAGTGCCCTTAAGGAACTTGTCTTGGTATCCAATAAAGAATGATGGTGGGCTCCCTTTAGCTTCTGCGGGAAGCATTCTTCAACTTGCTTAACTTTTGGCTTTGCAGTCAAGGCACTAAAAGAATTGGACTTCAACAAAGTATCTGCAAATAGATAAGTGTTAAACTCATTAAGTTTGTGCTCCACACCAATATGTTAGCATATTGAAATACTATAGAGGTAGATATATTACTTTTGTAGGCTTGAACTCTTGAAGCACTTGGGGAGTGAGGACTCTCATGAAATTCATGGACTGATCTTGCTTTTCCTTTCTCCATGTTCAAGGGAGAATTTCCAGAAGATACAGCTGTTCCATTCAGATTATTCATCCTTGGATATCCAACAATAATGTCCCGTGCCTGCTTCTTTGTAAATGCAACCCTATTTTCTTCAGCAGGCCTTTTGCCTAAAATTTGAATGGATTTACCTGAAATTTTCCTTTCATAAACAAGAGCTGCAAACACATTCAATTAAATATTTTTTTATGTATAGATCTTCACTTTCTCTGCATAAAAAGTATTTACTCTTAATTCCAGATCAAACAAATTTATGTTTTACCTGACTTAGAAGCTGCAGTCTCCTCAGAAAATTTACATTCTTCACAAAGCCAATCGCCTTCTGGGACTTTCTGCAGCATTTCACGCATGCAGTAGCTGATTGGCAGAAAATACAAATAAAATATCTTAGGAAACTGGAAGAAAATAAGAGAGATAAAGATTCATATTGAAAGTCTTCCAGAAAATACAAAGATATATGCATTACGTGTGCTCTGCTCCATCACTGCACCTACAACATACTGCAAGCAAATCTTCTCGGCCTGTATCCCCACAAATATCACATACTTTTACCTGCATCAAAATAGAAACAAAATATCAGCACCATAAATCATTTTAATAAAATAGTTACAGTTCTCTGCAACTACTAAATGGAAGCACAATCACCAGTACTCACATCCTGCTCCATAGAATCTGTCTCTTCACCATCATCACAGGGAACAGATTTGATAGGAGGGTGGTCTAGCAAGGCAGGTTTATCAGCAGACTTCTCTTCTTTCTCATCTTCATTATTACATTTAGATGCTTCATGTGGAGGATTCGACCTATCTTTGTCAACCTCAGCATCTTGATCTGCCTTTCCATTTCTTTGTGGGTGTAAACTGCCAGATGGAGTCAAATCCATTAGGAGATTCTTCTGGTTGGAACTTCCATTGTAATGACTATCTGCACAATTTTATCCAAAAGAAGACAAGGCATATTACAATTTCCACTATCAACTCAATTGAGATTTCAAAGGTGAATGGACAAGAATATCTCACTTGTCTGCTGTCAATCATACTAAGGACATAATTAATTAGTGATCTACTTAATATTCCAAAGTAGAAAAGCAGAAAAAAAGAGATACCTGAGTCTTCTCTAGTATGAATTTCCTGATTCATTGAAGGTCTGGAGAACTTCTCAACTGCTGGAGACAATACCTTGAAGTCAAAGATGGATCAAGCAAGAAAGGGCAAACCATCATAGACAAAATGAAGTAAACAAAAATTCCAAGCGTTTGTCCATAGATAAAACATCAAGTTGTAGTACATAGAAATATCCAAAAGGATGGCAACAACGTGCAGTGATTTGTCTGGCTTGATAAACCACAAATTATGTAATGTAAATACAAGAGGCTTTTCACTGTTGATTACTACTCAGTCACCACAAATTTAACGCAACTTTATGCAATTTTGTTTCTTGCACAAAGTTTTCAATCCCATAACTCAGTTCAGATTCCTTATATCCCAACTCAAAAGAAGAGACACCAGAGATTATAAAGCAAAAATAAAATATAGAAATTTAGACTCACCATATCATGCTAAAAGCTATAATCAGATTCATCTAGAAGCCCTTGATCATTAACTTCTCTCCAAACTGCTGGCATGCATGAAGGATGTGCACTCCCAACTGAAATACAAGTAAAAACATTCAGAAATCTAGAAGATGACTTTGATGGAGAATTTGCATCTGTTTTCCATATCAATATAAACACAAGGGCATTACAATGTCACTAGCCAAGATTTCTTAAATTAGCCAACATCTTCCCTACCCTCTAGACGTGAAATGATGTCTCAAATGGACAGAAACCTCAGTATGTAACAAAAAATTAAGGATTAGTGGCATCTAATGAATCATGGTTGAATAAAAGTGAGACCCTCTAGTTTTATCCACAAATCTTCAAAAAAATATATAATGGCTAGCAATGACCAACAAAAAAAGGATTCCAAAAGTCCCAAGTTGATATAGTAATGATTTCTGCGGCGTGTCCTATGAACAGAAACATCGTTGATCATTCTATGCAATGAAGATCGACATTATAGAGAGCATCTACACGCACTACCATGTCCAATTACGAATCTCTCAGGGGATTTAGAAGTCATGGAAAGAAGACCTTCACAGTGGATTTTCTCTCCCACTGAAATGGAGTCCTCAAACTAATCATCCCGCCCCTTGCCCCACTGGATCGAATCCTAACAGAACACCCCCGAAAATCCACGAAAAAAGACAGTCCGGAGATTCTAATCAGGTCGAAAAATTTAGCCCGTCTTCCATATTCGATTCATAGAAATCAGATACCCACCTTCAGCAGATCCACCAACTATGCTAGGAGACTGGATAATGGACGTTAATCAACTCCGATTGTAGTGGCGGTAGCAGACTGGATAATGGACGTTAATCAACTCCGATTGTAGTGGCGGCGTCTGAGAGAGTTCTGCAAGATCGGATGGCCGCAGGGGGCACCGAGTCTCCAACAATTATCTTAGGGCAGTAATGGCCTATCGGGTATCGGATCCTTCCGACGGTTTCGGGGATGCTTTCAAGAAAGAGTTGCTTCCCTATAAATCCTAATCCGAATTAGGGCAGACGATTGAACACTCTAAGAGCAAATTGGGGCAGATAAGCTCTCTCTCCTCCGTTGCCTGAACTTTCTCGCTTCACCCTCTATCCTCTTCCCTTTTGTTTTTAGTCTACTTTTTTTATTTTAAATTCATCTCACTTCTCATGTATACCATAGCACCACCAATGTGGGATAGCTTGATTGATTCTGAAGCCCTTGCCCCCTTTTAAGTGTTAAGCGTTTCAGATGTGTTTTCACACTAAAACGTTTTATATGGGAAAGAATTATATATATACATATATATATATATAATTTATTAATATAATTGCGCTAACCTTATTAATTAGTTTTCATATTTACTAATTAGTAAAACATTTTTAATTTTATAAATACACTATACTTTTTAATTTTATTTATTGTGAAATTAAATTATGAAGAAATAGTACCAAATTTTTTGTATAAATTATTCATTATTCTAATAACTAAATATAAAATTAATGTAAATGAATTGGGATACTCAAAATATTTTTTTAATGGATGATTCACACAAGTTTTAAAATGTGTAACACTTAAATATTTAAAATATTTTTGTCAATCCACTCACCTTATTAAAGTATATTGTGCTACTTTCATTTCATACACCTCTCCTCTCTATTTCTTTGTGACTTGAGTTAGTAAGAGTTTTTCTCTTGTAAGTACTCTCCCAATTAGTAATTTGATCTAGTTACCACCTTGTTATCACCTTCCTATTTAAACTTGTAGAGGTTGGGGAAAATAGTTAAATATTGATAAAAAAATATTATGATAGTATTTTAAATAAATAAAAATATTTATATAAAATAATAAATATATTATATTATAATATTTTTTATTTTTATTTTAGGTATCATTTTAAATTATATAATTCAGTGTATTTAATTAATAAATAATTACCATGGCTAACTAATAACTATACTAATATTAATAATAATATTATTTTAAATAGTTACTATATATATATATATGATATAATATTAATTAGAAAAGATTATATCATATATATATATATTAATATTTATATTTTATAAACTTATAAATAGGTATATATATATAATTTATTGAATTACTTATCAATAAACTATTATTAATGTTATTTATTCATATTACTTATCAATAAAAGGTGATTAATATTATTTATTCATATTACTTATTAAGCCTATCTTTAAACATAGTCTACTCATTATTTAAAATTTATTGAATTACTTATCAATAAACAATGCTTAATGTTATTTATTTATATTACTTATCAATAAATGGTGATTAATGTTATTTATTCATATTATTTTTCAAGCCTATCTTTAAACATAGTCTACTCCTTATTTAAAATTTATTGAATTACTTATCAATAAACGGTGATTAATGTTATTTATTCATATTACTTATCAACCTATCTTTAAACATAATCTACTTGTTATTTAAATTTTTTTTTATTGTATCACAATAACTATATTCATCTCGACGACACCAAATCTATGAATTTCAGCTTGTCAGATAGTGCTAATGAATTTATTTCTACCTCCTTTCAGTTTGAACTTCAGCTTGTCGACATCAGTCACCGCATTTCATGCCCACACATGCCCCTAACAAAATGGATAAGCTAAACGTAAACATTGTCATATTGTAGACATATGACTCACTCTCTTAATTCATTCTCATGCTCCATCATAATTTTGGGATTTTACCTTTGATACATTTGTCTACCTAATTAATTGCCTTCCTACTCGATCCTTGGGGTTTCATTCTCCTTATGAGGTACTTCATCATACTCATCCTAATTATAAATCTATGTGTCACGCCCTGACCCAGTTTGGTCGATGTTCGTGATCAACCCACCACCCTTCACCGGTTCCTATAGCAAGTTATCCCTACACTGGTTCATATGTGGGGCCTTTAGAATTTGTGCAGAGGAGAGGCTTCTTCTACCCTCATTCCCTTTCTTTTCCTTTCTTCATTTCCTTTCCTGCTTGTGGAGGTAGTGCTTTAAGGAGTGGGTACCACATTCCTTAGTGGTATTGGGCACCTTCAGGTGTAATGTCCCTTTTGTCCACAATTGTAGCAAGTTACTTCCTTGTGTGGATCTCTATAGCTTCTTCTCCATCACAGGCTTTGAAAAGTTTTTCTTGGTGCTTGCTGGGGGCCTCCATGTGTGACCATCCTCGGGTGCGAAGTAAGGTTCTTTGAATACCTTGACGAATTCTTCGAAAAGTCTTCTTGGCTCAAGAGACATCCTTGGTCTTAGGGGTTGGGTCCTCCTAGGCTTTTGATCTCCCAAGCTAATTCCCTCGTGCGGGGTTGGATTTCTGCCTAGTTCTAGGGTGGTTATGATAGCATGTGTCCGTTCGGTTTCTATAGGGGTGGTCATATTTGTTGACAGACGTTTATCGTGGGTTAGTGTTCTTTTAGTTTTGAAACTTTGTTTGGAAAACCTTGCTCTGATACCACTTAAGTTGTCACGCCCCGACTCAGTTTGGTCAGGGTTCGTGATCAACCCGCCATCCTTACTCGTACTAATATAGTATTTCTACTGAATAGTCTGAGGAATATAAAGGTATTGGAGTACATGTTTTCAATAACAAAGTTTGCAAAACATAAAGTTAACTGATGGCGGTACTATTGGCTTCTTCTCCCAGCCTAGCTTGTTGAGGCGAGGTGTTTCTCTTGAAAAAGGTTAATGGGAGGGGTGAGTTTTTACAACTTAGTGAGTGGGGGTTGGGAAGCAAGTTTTCAAAAAATTAGTTTATCAAAAAAGTTTTATGCTTTTAATTTATTATAATATGAGTTTATCTCTTCTTAAACATTTCCCCTTGCTCAGGAGATGCATCAACAAACAATCACACGCCCTTTCTATCATAGAAAAGGATCACATATTCGCAGAACAGTCCCTAATTGTTCCACTTGTGGTTTAGTGCGTCTTTGTCGTCCACTAGAATAGAGGTGCACTGCCTCTACCCTGAGTTTGAGGGAACATCAATAGTCCAACCTTTTAAACCCTTATCATGTCTACTTGGTGGGACGAGACCTCATTTCTTCTTAGGCCTCAGTCTCAATGCTTCATCATGTCTGCTTTGTGGGACGAGACCTCATTTCCCCTCCCGCCTTGGTCTCAGTGCACATGACTGACTGGCATGACAAACCCGCCCTTATTGCATCCAGGTCATCCAACAACCCTTAGGACTCATCGGCTACCCCTCTTGGGCGTCTAGATGCTCTAGAATTCCTCATGCATGCATACAATAGTTTTGATTCATTAACCATGCTCTTTGGTGTCAACGATCCAACGACCGCGACACTCGACCTGGCCTGCAGCTATTTGCCTTGAACGGTCGGTCGACCTGGTCTGGGCGCACTGCCACTAGCCCATCGAGCTTTGTCATTCTTGTCTTGGCCTTGTGGCCAATCACACAACAATTCCAATTTTTTTGGGAGTTTTCATGGTTCTTATAGTTCATGTTTGTCTATGGGTCCAACCTGTGCACACTAGCCTTGGACCCACTTCACGAGTTTTCCAAAAAATAGGTCTTTGGCCCTATCATTTTCAAATTCTAGGCCTCAAGCCTATTGGAGCAATTCCAACTCCTATCAGGAATGTCTCCCAAAATGTTTAAGCAGGTTCACGTGGTCAAGGGAGGCCATTCCTGAAAAATAATTTTCAAACTTTAAAACGATTCTCATCACCTTCAATCGAGTATGATGCTAAAATCCCACTCACCCGATTATAGTGACGTAACCGTCCCGGTGAGATCTTGACTTGTGGTACGCTTCCTTGCACCAGTACTTGAATGATCAACTCCTGCATGGTTCGAGTACCCTTATCAGGAGAATTGACATAAGGGACCTCATAGTCTCAAGTATTTGCGCATAGGTCCTTGCACTATGCCTAAATTATATTTAGGTCCCTCAACGTTTATAACCTTACATTTGGGTCCCTAAATTTTGATTTGATCTTGATTAAGTCAATAGTACTCTCAATTATTCCTCATGGTCCTTAAACTTTCCAAAATTACCGATAGGTTCTCAATTTTTTCAAAATTACTAATTGGTCCTTAAATTTCTAAAAATTGCAAATTGCTCCTTGAACTATTAAAAATTGCCAATTGGCCCTCCATTTATCCAATTACCCAATTAGGTCCCAATTGGAAGTTATTTTCATGAAAATGCCCCAATTTTCCTTAAATTGCAATTCGGCCCCCAATTTCCCAAATTGCCTAGTTTCTCAAAATTTACAATTTGGTCCCAAAATTACAATTTCATTCATTTGACCCACAAAAACGGCAATTGGTGATTTAAATCGTCTTTCCTACATCTTCCTCATCATTTTAAGCTTTGAATTGCATGATTTGGCTTAGAAACGAGCTCAAATGGAGCTTCGCAGGAAAATTCTGTCTGTAGAGAAAAAGCTTTGATATCTTACCACCGAGGGTCTAACAATCGGAGCTCTTGCTTTCCTCTTGGGGATACTCCCTAGATCAAACCGCGCCTCAATTGGTGGTCTGAGCAGTGCGAATTTTAGTGTTGATTTTTTTGTAGAAATTGACTGTGAACCGTGTTTTCCAGCGAAGGGGCGGCAGAGGGGCTTACCGTGCTAGCTTAGGGGAAGGTCGGGGCACCTCTAGGTGGTGTTTGGGGGGCTTGGTTTAGTTGGCATTGGCCTAGGGAAGGCTCGAGTTGAGCTCGAGCAGCTTGAGCTGCTGACGACCAAGGAGAAATGTTACTATTTGAACTTCCTCGTTCTTCTACAGTGGCTCTCGGGTGGAATGGAGGGTGCAATTGGGTAGAGGACTTCCTCCCTATTCTAATGGTACCGAATGCAATTTCTCAGGTGGAGAAAAGCTCCGATATCAGAGCTCTGGTTTGCTGCTCGTCGAAAAACTAAGTAGTTCGCCTTCTTCGGTTGATTATGGGATGTTGAGATTCAATAGAGGGGTGTTCTTTATATAGGGAGCTTGGCAACTATTGAGGCTACCCACTGGCGTAAGACTCGACCACCGATGACGTGACCAGAGCATTTTTCGAGTCGTCGGAAACCCCAGCTTTTCTGGTGACTCTTTCTTCTCTCTTTTCTCTCTTAGTGGCTAGAGGTGAAGATGATGACGTGGTAGGTGTGCCACATGGCACACTGTGATTGGCTGATTTTTCTAATGTGGAGGTCCAATTCAACAGCCACATCAACCACTAAGCCATTGACCGGACACACGGCAGCCTTCCATTGTCTGCCCATGCTTGCATGGCGGTTGACGTGGCATCGTTGACCATTGATTGGTTTGTTGATCGTTGATCGGTCCGGTTCGACCAGGTTCGGTGACCTGAATTCAAAATTTGGCCGCTTTGGACCCCATTCGATTGGTTTTTTGAAATTTAAAAATTTCTAAATTCATTTTCTATCTAATGGTGGTTTCAATTTCCCAAATTGACATTTTTAAGCCACCTACACAAATGAATTTGTGAGCCAGTTCACTAAGTCTATCCCAGTTTTGTTTGGTTCAGGTTCGGTTCTCTCATCGATTCCGCTTCCCAGTTCTTCATCGTGAATTTTGTGAGTTTTTGGTTGCTTGGGATTTTTCAATCTCCCATTTTAACCATTGTTTGTCATTTTTGGTTCCTTTTTCGGCTCGTTCTTCTCAAAACCATCAATTCTTCCCCAGTTTACTTGGTCCAAGGGTCAAGTTTCACAACTCTCGTCTTTTCTTAGGAGTTTTGTTTCTAAAACTTAGTTTGACAATGGAAATGGATTCTCTTGATGTAAACCCCACTCTTTGGAGTTAAGAAAAATCAAGGAAAGAACCGATCAAACCAAGTGAGAAAACATAACTGGTTCACAAAACCGATCATCAGAGAACAAGTAATTTGGGAAATTTACAACTCTCGAGTGACTTGAAGACTTACAAAAGTCATGAAAAAGGACTTTAGGATAAATTGGAGATGAAAACCAAACTGGTTCAGGTAAACTAGATCCGAACCGGATTGAACCGGTTTGGACCGGTTTGAACCACTATTTAACTAGATGATAAATTTATTTTTCTAGGTGGCCTAGAAAATTCAAATTAGAGAATTTAGGCCACATTTATTAGAGAATGAATTTAGAAAATTTTAATTTTGAAAAACTCGGTCAAATCGGGTCTGAACTAGCCGGTTTAATATTTGAGCCTGGTTTGGATAGGTCCGTTCCGGTTCGGAAAAGTGTTGTCTTCTTCCTTCATATGACATCATTGTTCACTCACTTAAAAATCGAGCAGCACCGGTGAAGATGAAAAGTCTTTGGCTAGGGAGTTTCAGGTAATGAATGACTGCCATTAAGGTGCCAATCGGACAATCAAGAAGTCCCCGAGCTTTCTATATAATGAGCTCCTCCTCATTCATCCTCCTTACACTTGAAAACTTCACTCTCTCCCTACTGCTCCATTTTATGGTGAAGCTCGAACCAGAGTTTCGATATAGGGTCTTTTTTTAACCAAAGAAGGTGTGTTTAGGTTCTTTGGATTCGGGGAGAAGTGAGTTACATGCTTGTAGTCTCCATTTGCTCCGGGGATTGTCAGAGAAACGCCGGCGTGATAGAACAGTAAAGCAGCTCTGGCGGACCGAAGCTGCCCTGTTTTGGTCGATCTGAAAACAGCCAATTCAAGTCCTTCTCAAGCCAAACCAAGCTCTACCAACACCTCCACAACCCTTCTATAGCTGAATTAGAGTGGAATGGTAAGCCAATTTTGTAAACCCCACACTTTTGAGTTAAGGAAAACCAGGAAAAGAACCGGTCAAACTGAGTAAGAAAACTGAGCCGGTTTACATTTGAGAACACGCAATATGGAAATTTACAACTTCTGGGTGATCTAAAGGGTTCATTAAACCTTGAAAAAGAAATTTAAGAAAATTTAGAAGATAAAAACCAAATTGGTTTAGGTGAACAAGATTCCATAAGAACTTTGAAGTTAAGCCTGCTTGCCTGAGAGTAGTGTGAGGATGGGTTAATATATATTTAATTATTATAATTAATACCAATAATTTAATACCTAAATTAAATTATTGGAATTAATACAAATAATTTAATACCAAAATTAAATTATTGAAATTAATACAAATAATTTAATACCGAAATTAAATTATTGAAATTAATACCAATAATTTATGGCAATATTAATACTAGTAATAAATCTCGTCAATTTAATAAACGGGTTTTACGCCTATATAAAAAGGTCATCCCCATTCATTCTCCTCACACCCAAACACTTCTCTCTCTCTCTCTCTATTGCTCCATTTCCCGGTGAAGCTTAAACTAGAGCTTTGACTTCAACATTTTTCTTAACCTCGAAAGGAGAGGTTGGGCTCTTTAGAACCGGGGAGAAGACAACTATCTGGTAGCAAAATACAGTCAATTTGAAAATCGTTGGAGAAGCGCTGGCATGATGGAATAGTGAAGCAGCTCCAGCGTACTGAAGCTGCCCTATTTCGGCCAAGTTGAAATCGGCCATTTCAAGCCCTCCTCAGGCCAGACCAAGCCTTCCCAACACTTCCTCAGCCGTCTCACGGTCGAATTATGACTAAAAGGTAAACCAATTCGGCTCCCCTCTGTAATTTTCGGTCGGTGCTAAAGAGACAACTAACAGAATTTCAATAATGAAATTCTAACTCGATTCGACATCAATTGACACGATTCTTAATTCTAGGATGAACCTCAAGATGAGAGCTATCTGCTAGATCGAAAGCTCAGACTGTCGCGCCCTCATCGGTGAGAAATTGAAGCTTTCTCTCTCTACATTCTATTATCTGGCGAAGCTCCATTTGAGCTCGTTCCGACGTTAAAATCTGTGATTCAAAATTTCTTAGAATCGTATGAACATGCAGGAACTCAATTTCAACAATTAGAAGTATTTGATCGGTCAATTTGATGAAATCAAATTTGGTAGTGTTGAAGAGTTGAAATTGGGGAAAAATTGGGGATTTTCGAAATTTAAATGACCAAAATGTAATTTTATGAAATTGAAGGTCAATTGGGCATGAAAATAATGTTGGAGGAACAATTGAGGAATTTTGGAATTTTTGGCGCAAAACTTACCATTTTTGTAAAGGAAGGGCAAAATGATAATTTTGGAAAAATTGGGGGAGGTCCCAAGATAAATTTTAAAAGTTATGGGACTCAATTTGAGGAAAAACCGACATTAGGGACTTAAAGTTAAAGAGAAATAACTTTAGGGACCTAATTGAAAATAACTAAAAGTTTGGGTTTTCTCATTCATTGGAAATGAATGAAGGCAGTTATGCCTAGTAATAATGAACAAGGACGTTCATACCGTGTAGGAACGCGAAATACCGGGAACGCCAGCATGGATGAGAACACGGGTCATCCCTATTCATTCTCCTTACACCCGAACACTTTCTTTACTGCTCCATTTCCCGGTGAAGCTTAAACCGAAGCTTCGACTTCAACATTTTTCTTAACCTCGAAAGGAGAGGTCGGGCTCTTTAGAACCGAGGAGAAGACAACTATCTGGTAGCAAACTCTAGTCAATCCGAGAATTGTTGGAGAAGCGCCAGAATGATGGAATAGTGAAGCAGCTTCAGCGGACCGAAGCTGCCCTGCTCAGGCCAGACCAAGCCTTCCCAACACTTCCTCAACCCTCTCACGGTCGAATTACGACTAAAAGGTAAACCAATTCGACTCTCCTCTGCAATTTCCGGTCGGTGCTAGAGAGAGAACTAACAGAATTTCAATAATGAAATTCTAACTCAATTCGGCATCAATTGATGTGATTCTTGATTCTAGGATTAACCTCAAGATAAGAGCTATCTGCCTAGATCGAAAGCTCAGACTGCCGCGCCCTCACTAATGAGAAATCGAATCTTTCTCTCTTTACATTCTATTTTCTAGCGAAGCTCCATTTGAGCTCATTCCGGCGTTAAAATCTGCGATTCAAAGTTTCTTAGAATCGTATGAACATGCAAAAACTCAATTTTAACTCCAATTTCAACAGTTAGAAGTGTTTGATCGGTCAATTTGATGAAATCAAATTTGGTAGTGTTAAAGAGTTGAAATTGGGGAAAAAGTTGGGGATTTTCGAAATTTAA
This sequence comes from Trapa incisa, assembly GCA_030064435.1. NCBI lineage: Eukaryota > Viridiplantae > Streptophyta > Magnoliopsida > Myrtales > Lythraceae > Trapa > Trapa incisa. Next base: position 19,214,143 of record CM057776.1, on the reverse strand, counting down.
ATGACCAAAATGCAATTTTATGAAATTGAGGGTCAATTGGGCATGAAAATAATGTTGGAGGACCAATTGAGGAATTTTGGAATTTTTGGGGCAAAACTTACCATTTTGTAAAGGAAGGGTAAAATGGTAATTTTGGAAAAATTGGGCGACCAAATTGGAAATTTGGGAAATTAAACCCCTGTTTGGTGAAATTGAATAAATTGAGGTCCCAAGATAAATTTTATGAGTTACGGGACTCAATTTGAGGAAAAACCGACATTAGGGACTTAAAGTTAAAGAGAAATAACTTTAGGGACCTAATTGCAAATAACTAAAAGTTTGGGTTTTTTCATTCATTGGAAATGAATGAAGGCTGTTATGCCAAGTAATAATAAACAAGGATGTTCATATCATGTAGGAATGCGAAATACGAGGAACGTCAGCATGGACGAGCTCGCATGAATACAAAGAACTAGTCAAGTGGAATTAACTGTGTTAACGGTGAGTGGGTTTACTAACATCATACCCGATTGGGATGATGAGCACAACTTAAAATTAAAAATCACTTACAGGTTGTGAGTGGAAATTTTATATCATACTCGGTTGGGAATGATAAGTACCTCGGTATGAAAACCCACTATTTAGTGGTATTTTAAACATCACTACTTAGAGGAAGTGATGTGAAAATCATGCGGAAAAACTACTTACCGATTGTAAGTAGATCATACCCGGTTGGTATGATGAGACTTCCTCGAAGGAAGTTGAAAGCCCGTTCATCGGTTATGAACGGAGATGTCCTTATATCGGTCGGTATAATGGATGGTAAAAACCTATTTTTTCAGAAGTGTTCTCCCCTGACTGTGTGCCAATGCTTAAACTATTTGGGAGACCTTTTTGATGGGAGCTCGAATAGCTCTTATAGGCCGGGGGCCTCGGTTTTTGAACTTGAGGGCTAGAATGCCTAGAATTTTTAAAAATCTCGTATAGTGAGCCCATGGCTAGTTGGCACGAGCAGGAGCTCGTAAATGAACATAATATATGTTCCATAAAACTTAATAAGTGAATTTTTTGGCCATGGTACCAAGATTGGACCGACATGCTCAATCAACTAGTGGCAGTGCGACATGATAGGTCGACAGACCAGTCATGACAAACAACTGTGGGTTGAGTTGAGAGTCGGGGCCGTTGGACCAGTGGCACCACATATTACATGGAAATATAAGAAAACATTGTTTGTGCATGCATTGTGAGTATAGGATCATCAAGACGCCCATGAGGGGTAGTGATGTGTCCTAAGGGCCCTGGATGACCCAGTGAGTATAAGGGTAGATCATTGTTCCAGGTGTCTGTACGAAATTTGGAGTAGCACCAAGCGCATGAGACCGGGGTGGGGACGAGATGAGGTATCTGTCCTCATACGGACACGAAGAAGTTATTTCGGGATTGTGGGTCGGATGTCGCGTACATCCACTCATTCCCAAGGTAGAAATGGTCGTACTTCTACCCGGGTGGTAGGAAAAGTTACTCCGAAGCCACTAGCGGGTTCTGTAATGATACTGACTTGTGAATGTGTGTAACCTTCATGATGAAGTATGTGTGTTGGGTGATGACACACCAGTAACTAAGAAATAATTGAAAAACCCAAATTTTTAAATGAAGGGATTTTTGAAAAGAAAAGAGTCTGGAACACTCCATATAAATATTTTTCTTAAAAGTTAAAAGTAGACCTTTGAAAACCCATTCACTGAGTAGTCGTACTCACTCTCTCCCTTATATCCCTTTCAGGAAATCCCGGAAAGCCTCACCTTAAAGACTGTCAACTAAGATGTCTATAAGACAGGTATGTAAAGTTTAAAATTTCGTACATTTTTGATTATGCTATTCTAGCAAATGGTGCAGGTTTAAAGGACGCCTTACTATTTATGGATTATGATAAGGGGAAACCCTTTAATAAACCGGGAGAGTGGTGGGTTGTTCACGGGTATCCGACCAAAACTGGGTTGGGGCGTGACAAATTTGGCTTCACTTTGTAAATTCCGATTGGTGCTAGAGAGAGAATTGATAGATTTTCAATGACTTAATTCTCACTCAATTTGACGTCAATTGATGCAATTTTTTATCCTAGGAGAAACCTCAGGACAAGAGATATCTGCCCATATTGAAAGTTCGAACTGCCATACATTAAGCTTTCGAAGCTTTCTTTCTCTACATTAAGTTTTCAGGTGAAGCTCCATTTAATCTCATTCTAGCATCAAATCATGCAACTCAAAGTGCAATTGAATCATATAAAGGTGTACAAACTCCAATCTAACTTCAATTTCAATAATTCAACTCATTTAGAAGGTTGAAATTTGGGGAAACATGGGGCGAAATTTGGGAATTTTGAAAATTTGAGCTACTAAAGTGTAATTTCATAAAATTATGGGCCAATTAGGTGTTGATAAAGATGTTTGAGGACCAATTGGGCAATTTTTGAAAAATTGGGGCAAAACTTACCATTTTTGTAAAGTAGGATTAAACTGGTAATTTTGGAAAAATTGGAGACCAAATTGGAAATTTGGAAAAACTTGAACCCCTTTTTTGATTTTGAATAAATTGAGGTTCTAAGGTGAATTTTAGAGTTTCGGGACTCAAATTGGGGGAAAACTGGCACTAGGGACCTAAAGTTAAAGAAAAATAACTTTAGGGACCTAATTGCAAATAAATGAAAAGTTTGGTTATTTCATTCATTCAAGATGAATGAAGGCTATTAGGCCAAATGATTATGAATAAAGATGTTCACATTGTGTAGAACACAAAGTACCGAGAACGCCCGCAAGTACAAGCTCGCATGGAGTCAAAGAGCCAAATAAGAGGAAGTCACTACACGATCAAGTGAGTGAGTTTTTTATATCATACCCTGTTGGGATGATAAGCACATCGAAAATGAAAACCCACTACTAAATGGTATTTTAACCATCACACCTGGGAGGACTAATATAGAAATTACATGAAAAAACTACTTATCGGTTGTAAGTAGATCATATCCAGTTGATATGATGAACTTCATGGATAGAAGTAGAAAACCCGCTTATCAGTTATAAGGGGAGATGTCCTCATACCCGGTTGGTGTGATGTACAGTTAAAAGTTTATTTTTGTCAAAAGTGCTCTCTTCTTACTGTGTGCCATTGCTTAAACTTTTTGGGAGATCTTCTTGACGGGAGCTCGAATAGCTCAAATAGGTCGGAGGCCTTGTGTAAACCCCATACCTTTAAAATAAGGAAAACCAGGGAAAGAACTTGTCAACTCGAGTGAGAAAAACCGAACTGGTTCACAAACTCGATCATTAGAGAATGGAAAATTTGGGGAAATTACAACTTCCAAGTGACCCAAAGGGTTCATAAAACCTTGGAAAAGGATATTAGGACAATTTGGGAGAGAAAACCAAATCGGTTTAGGAGAATCGGATTCAAACCAAATTGAAACGATTTATGAACTGCGTTGGTTCATGAACCAAAACTGAGAGAGAAAGGGAAAACCGAAAAATTTATGGATCCCAAGTGACTTAAGGAGTCACAAAATTCATGAATTGGAAAATTTATGGATCCCAAGTGACTTTAGGATGAATTGGAAATGAAAACCAAACTAGTTCAGGTGAACCGGATCCAAATCGGATTGAACCAGTTTGGACCGGTTTGAACCACTATTGAACTGGATGCTAAATTCATTTTTCTAGGTGGCTTAAAAAATTTAAATTTGAGATTTGAGGCCACCATTGGATAGAAAATTAATTTAGAATTTTTTATAGTTTAAAAATTCGGTCGAACTAGGGGTGAACTAGACAATTTAAGCTTTGAACCCAGTTCGGACTGGTCTAGTCCGGTTTGGAATATTGTCATCTTCTTCCTTCAGATGACAACACTGTTCAACCACTAGAAAATCGCGCAACGTTGGTGAAGCTAAAAAGTCTCTGGCCAGGGAGTTTCAGGCAATGAATGACCACCATTAAGGTGCTAATCGGACGTCCAAAAAGTTTTCGAGCTTCCTATATAAAATACCCCACCTCATTCATCCTCTCCACACCTGAAAACTCCATTATCTCTCAACTGCTCTAATTTTCGGTGAAGCTTGAATTAGAGCTCCGATATAGGGTCCTTTTTGAGCCAAGGAAGGCGTGGTTGGGTTCTTTAGAACCGTAGAGAAGTCAGCCACATGCCTATAGTCTCCATTTGCTCTGAGGGTCACCGAAGAAGTGTCAATGTGATCGAACAGTGAAGCAGCTCCAGCGGACCAAAACTGCCATATTTCGGTCAAGCTGAAATCAGCCAATTCGAGCCCTTCTCAAGCTAAACCAATCCCTCCCAACACCTCCACAGTCCTCCTACAGCTAAATTAGAGCTGAAAGGTAAACCAATTCGGTTCCTCTTTGTAATTTCTGACCGGTGCTTGAGAGAGAACCGACAGAACTTCAATGATGAAATTCTCACTCAATTTTGCATCAATTGGTGCAATTCTTAATCCTAGGAGGAACCTCAGTACACAAGCTATCTACCCAGATTGAAAACTCGGACCGTTGCGCTCCCAACAGTAAGCTTTCAAAGTTTTATCTCTTTAAGTTCAATTTTCCAGCGAAGCTCCGTTTGAGCTTATTTCAACATCAAATCATGCGATTCAATGTGCAATTGAATCATATGAAGGTGTAAGAACTCCAATTTAACTTCAATTTCAATAATTAAACTAATTTGATCGGTCAATTTGATGAAATCAAATTCGGCAGAGTTAGAAGGTTGGAATTGGTGGAAAAATTGGGGGAAATTTAGAAATTTCAAAAATTAGAGGGACTAAAGTGAAATTTCATAAAATTGAGAACCAATTGGGCAAGATAAAGATGTTGGAGGAACAATTAGGCAATATTTGGAATTTTGGGGGCAAAACTTACCATTTTTGTATAGTAGGGGCAAAATGGTAATTTTGGAAAAGTTGGGGGACCAAATTGGAAATTTGGGAAATTAAACCCCTTTTGTGAATTTGAATAAATTGAGGTACTAATATAAATTTTAAAAGTTTCAGGACTCAATTTGAGGAAAAATCGGCATTTGGGACTTAAAGTTAAAGAAAAAATAACTTTAGGGACCTAATTGTAAATAAAGGAAAAGTTGGTTTTCTCATTCATTTGGGATGAATGAGGGCTATTATGCTAAAGAATAATGAATGAGAATATTCATATCGTGTAGGAACATGAAATACCGAGAACGCCAGCTAGGATGAGTTCGAGTAAGGACAACAAGCCGGCTAAGAGGAATTTCACTACATTAATGGGTGAGTGGGATATTTAATGTCATACTCAGTTGGGATGATAAGCACCTCGAAAATGAAAAATCACTACTAAGTGGTATTTTAATCATCACATCTGAGAAGTGTGATGTGAAAATCTTGCGGAAAAACTATTTATTGGTTGTAAGTAGATTATACCCGGTTGGTATGATGAAACTTCCTAGAAGGAAGTAGAAAACCCGCTTATCGATTATAAGCAGAGATGTCCTCATACCCGGTTGGTGTGATGGTTAGTTAAAATTTAATTTTATCGGAAGTTCTCTCCTTTGATTGTGTGCCACTGCTTAAACATTTTGGGAGACCTTCTTGACGGGAGCTCAAATAGCTCATATAGGCCGGAGGCCTCGATTTTGGAACTTGGGGCTAATATGCCCGATTTTGAAAATCTCGAACAGTGGACCATAGGCTATTTGGCATGAGCAAGAGCTCATAAAAAACATGAATTTGAGCCATAAAATGTAAATAAATGAATTGATTGGCCATGGTACCAAGACAGGATCGACATACTCGATAGACTGGCAGTAGTGCGACATGACAGGTCGACGGACCAATCGAGACAAATAGTTGCAGGTCGGGTTGAAGGTCGGGGCTGTTGGACCAGTGACACCAAAGATTAAATGGCTATTGAGGAAAAACATTGTTTGTACATGCACTTGAGGTTCAAGACAATTAAGATGCCCAAGAGGGGTAGTGATGCATCCAAAGGGCGGCTGGATGACATGGTGGCAATAAGGGACAAGAGAAGCTACTGGGTTTGTGTTTCTCATCAAACCAGCCAGTCATGGAATTTTTTATTTGTACTCCATAGAGTTTCTATGTTTGGACTCCACAAAGCTACTATATTTGGGGCTTTTTGAAGCTTCTATGTTTGAGTTTCATGCACACGAGACCGAGATATGGTCTCTGTCCTCATACGGACACAAAGTTTTATTCATAGGATTGAGGGTCGGATGTCGCATACATCCACTCATTTTTAGGGTAGAAGTGGACGTGCTCCTATCTAGGTGGCTGTTAAAGTCGCTCTAATGCCACAAGTGGGTATAGTGGATGGGTTGGTGTCATGCCCCGACCCGGTTTGGTCGGATCCCCGTGATCAACCCGCCACTCTCTCGGTTTATTAAAGGGTTTCCCCTTATCGTAAACCGTAAAGAGTAAGACGTCCCTTAAATTGCACCTATTTCTTGGAATAGCATAATCAAAACAGTATGAAATTTAAAACTTTACATACCTGTCTTACAGGCATCTTAGTTGACGGTCTTTAAGGGGAGGCTTTCCAGGATTTCCTGAAAGGGATATAAGGGAGGGGGTGAGTACGACTACTCAATGAATGGGTTTTTTAAAGCTTTTGACTTTTAAGAAAAACATTTATATGGAGTGTGCCAGACTCCTTTGTTTTAAAAAATCCCATCATTTAAAAATTTGGATTTTTCCATTGTTTCTTAGTTACCACGGTGTGTCATCACCCAAAACACATCCTTCATCATGAAGGTTACACCCATTCGCAAGTCAGTATCACTACTGAACCCGCTAGTGGCTTCAGAGCGACTTTTCCTGCCACCCGGATAGAAGTACGACCACTTCTACCCTGGGAATGAGTGGATGTACGTGACATCCTACCCACAATCCCGAAATCACTTCTTCATGTCTGTATAAGGATAGAGACCTCATCCTGTCCCCACCCCGGTTTCATGCGCTTTGTGCTACTCCAGATTTCGCACAGACACCTGGAACGACGAACTCCCTTATAGCCACTAGGTCGTCCAGTGCCCTTAGGACGCATCACTACCCCTTATGGGCGTCTTGATGATCCCGTACTCACAGTGCATGCACAAACAATGTTTTCTTATATTGCCATGTAATCTGTGGTGCCACTAGTCCAACGGCCCTGACTCTCAACTCAACCCGCAGCTGTTTGTCTTGACTAGTCCGTCGACCTGTCATGTCGCACTGCCGCTAGTTGACTGAGCATGTCGGTCCTATCTTGGTATCATGGCCAAACAATTCACTTATTAAGTTTTATGGCACATATATCATGTTCATTTACGAGCTCCTGCTCGTGAAACTGGCCTTGGGCCCACTGTACGAGATTTTCAAAAAACTGGGCATTCTAGCCCTCAAGTTCCAAAATCGAGGCCCCTGGCCTATAAGAGCTATTCCAGCTCCCGTCGAGAAGGTCACCGAAATTGTTTAAGCATTGGCACACAGTCAGGGGAGAGCACTTCTTAAAAAAATAGGTTTTTACTGTCCATCATACCGATCGGTATAAGGACATCTCCGTTCATAACCGATGAACGGGTTTTCAACTTCCTTCGAGGAAGTCTCATCATACCAACCGGGTATGATCTACTTACAACCCGTAAGTAGTTTTTTTTTCGCATAACTTTCACATCACTTTCTCTAAGTAGTGATGATTAAAATACCACTAAACAGTGGGTTTTTATATCGAGGCACTTATCATCCCCAACCGGGTATGATGTTAGTAAACCCACTCACAACCGGTAAGTGGTTTTTAACTTTAAGTTGTGCTCATCATCCCAACCGGGTATGATGTTAGTAAACCCACTCACAACCGGTAAGTGGTTTTTAAATTATAAGGTGTGCTCATCATCCCAATCGGTATGATGTTTGTAAACCCACTCACCCATTAATGCCGTGAATTCCACTAGACAGGTTCTTTGTATTCACGCGAGCTTGTCCTTGCTGGCGTTCCCGGTATTTAACGTTCCTACACGATATGAACAAACTTGTTCATTATTACTCGGCATAACAGCCTTCATTCATTAATGAATGAGAAAACCCAAACTTTATTTATTTGCAATTAGGTCCCTAAAGTTATTTCTCTTTAACTTTAAGTCCGTAATGTTGGTTTTTCCTCAAATTGAGTCCCGCAACTTTTAAAATTTATCGTGGGACCTCAATTTATTCAATTTCACCAAAAAGGGGTTTAATTTTCCAAATTTCCAATTTGGTTCCCCAATTTTTCCAAAATTACCATTTTGCCCTTCTTTCACAAATATGGTAAGTTTTTCCCCAAAATTTCCAAAATTCCTCAATTGGTCCTCCAACATTATTTTCAAGCCCAATTGACCCTCAATTTCATAAAATTGTATTTTGGCCCCTTTGAATTTCGAAAATCCCCAAATTTTCCCCCAATTTCAACTCTTCAACACTACCGAATTTGATCTCATCAAATTAACCGATCAAACACTTCTAATTATTGAAATTGGAGTTGAAAATGAGTTACTGTATGTTCATACGATTCTAAGAAACTTTGAATCGCAGATTTTAATGTCGGAACGAGCTCAAACGGAGCTTTGCCGAAAAATAGACTGTAGAGAGAGAAAGCTTCGATTACTCACCGGTGAAGGCATGACAGTCTGAGCTTTCGATCTGGGCAAATAGGTCTCGTCCTGAGGTTCATCCTAAAATCAGGTATTGTATTAATTGATGCAGAATTGGATTAGATTTTTGTCATTGAAATTCGGTCGATTCTCTCTCTAGCACCGATTTTTGTCATTGAAATTCGGTCGATTCTTACCTTTCGGTCCTAATTCGGCCGTGGAAAGGCTGAGAAAGTGTTGGGAGGGTTTGGTTTGGCTTGAGGAGGGCTTGAAATGGCCAATTTCAACTTGGCCAAAATAGGCCAGTTTCGGTCCGCCGGAGTTGCTTCACTATTCCATCATGTCGGCGCTTCTCCAACGATTCTCGGATTGACTGGAGTTTGCTATCAGATAGCTGTCTTCTCCTCAGTTCTAAAGAGACCGACCTTTGTTCAAGTCGAAACTCTGGTTAGAGCTTTACCGGGAATTGGAGCAGTTGAGAGAGAGAGAGAAGTGTTCAGGTGTGAGGAGAATGAAATGGGGATGACCTATTTATATTGTCGTAAAACTCATGTATTAAATGGGCGAGATTTATTACTAATATTAATATTGCCATAAATTATTGGTATTAATTCCAATAATTTAATTTTGATATTAAATTATTTATATTAATTCTAATAATTTAATTTAGGTGTTAAATTATTGGTATTAATTTTAATAATTAAATATATATTAATTGATGGCTATTTATGATAAGCGCATAAAAAGTTTTGACCGAAATTTCGGGTCACAGAAAATCATACTTCCTAGGAGGTCACCCATCCTCACACTACTCTCAAGTAAATTTTTGACCGAAATTTCGAGTTATAGAAAATCATACTTCCTCGGAGATCACTCATCCTCACACTACTCTCAAGTAAGCACGCTTAACTTTGAAGTTCTTATGGAATCTAGTTCACCTTAACCAATTTGGTTTTTATTTTCTAGTTTGTCTTAAGTTTCTTTTCCAATGTTTAATAAATCCTTTGGATCAACCGAAAGTTGTAAATTTTCATATGGCTTATTCCCAAATGTAAACCGGTTTGATTTTCTTATTCGGTTTGACCGGTTCTTTTCCCGGTTTTCCTTAACTCAAATGTGCGGGGTTTACAGTTGGCCTGCGAATGTGTGTTCCCTTCATGATGAAGGGCATGTGTTAGTTGATAAACACACTGGTTATGGTTGAGGAGTGAGCAATGGCTATGAAACCGAGATTTTGAAAATGAGAAATTTTAAAAGAAAATAAGGATTCTGGCACATTGCAATTCAAATATTTTCCCTAAAAGTCAAACTTTAAACACCCATTCACTGAGTAATTGAACTCACCCCCTCCCTTATATCCCTTTTCAGGTAACCAAGAGAAACCTACTCCAAAGACCTCATGTTAATCACACCTGCAAGACAGGTATGTAAGTTAAAAAGTTTATGCAGTTTTGATTTATGTATTTTAGGAAAGATACAAGTTTAAAGGACGCCTTACTCTTCATGGGTTATAAACAAGGGGCAACCCTTAGTAAACTGTGAGAGTGGCGGGTTGATCACGAGGATTCGACCAAACCGAGTCGGGGCATGACACCTTGATTTTGAAAATCTCATACAATGGGCCCAAGGCCAGTTGGCACGGGCATAAGCTCGTAAATTAACATGAGTTTAAGCCATGAAAACTTAAAAATGAATGATTTGTTTGGCCATGGTAACAAGACAGGACCACATACTCAATGGACTAGCAGCAGTGCGACACGATAGGTCGACGGACCAGTCGAGACAAACAGTTACACGTCGAGTTGAGTGTAGGGGCCGTTGGACCAGTGGCACCACAGATTAAATGTCTTATGTGGAAAACTGTTGTTTTGTGCATGCACTAAGGTACGAGACCTTCAAGATGCCCAAGAGGGGTAATGATGCCTCCTAGGGCTACTGGACGACATGGTGGAAATAAGGGCAGTTTGTTGTGCCAGCAGTCTAGGAAGCTTGACGCTTCATGCACATAAGATCGGGGTGGGGTCGGGATGAGGTCTCTCTCCTCATATGAACACATTTTTATTTATAGGATTGAGGGTCGGATGTTGTGTACATCCACTCATTCTTAGGGTAGAAGTGGACGTGCTTCTATCAAGGTGGCTGGTAAAGTCGCTCCAACACCACAAGTGGGTGCAGTGGACGTGTTGCCCTTCGAATGTGTGTTCCCTTCATGATGAAGGGTGTGTGTTGTTTTGATAAACACACCAGTTATTATTGAGGATTGAGGAATGACTATGAAAACGAGATTTTAAGGATGAGTTGTTTTAAAAGAAAATAAGGAGTCTGGCACACTCCAGTTCAAACACTTTTCCAAAAATTCAAAAATTTAAAAAATCATTCATTGAGTCATTGAACTCACCCCTCCCTTATATTCCTTTTCAGGTAACAAGGGAAACCTACCCAAAGACCTCCTACTAGCCACACCTACAAGACAGGTATGAAAGTTAAATTTTTTATGCAGTTTTGATTTATGTTATTCCAAGAAAGGTACAAGTTTAAAGGACGTCTTACTCCTCCCGGGTTAAAGAAGTGAAAACCCTTAGTAAACCGGGAGAGTGGCGGGTTGCTCACGGGGTTCCGACCAAGCCAGGTTAGGGCGTGACACTTGTGGTCAACTCGGGGTTTGATTTAGCTTACTATCGCTCTAGTTCTCCCTTTTTCTTCGTTCATTTATTCCTTTAAACTTGCTTTTACCCCCATGTCCAAGTAATCACCTCTTAGTGGAAGGGCGTATTTTCCAAGGTTTCTCGAGTACCCTTTCCTAGGTTACTCCATCATGGGTATTCCACCCATTCCCATGTGTTATGGTATCACCTGGGTTGGTTATCCTACTATATGCTCCTTGGATTTCGCTTCCCTCCTTGGGCCTTGGGTACACTCTCCTTGTCATCCTATCACCTTCTTCAGGGTATGGTTGTCATCACTCCTTCCGCTCCTGCTTAGGGCATTGTTTTCGTCTCCTTTGGTTATCCTACGGATACTAGTTGTCTACTTTCGTGGGGTGGGTCTACAACCCTACTTGGCTCCTTTGCTTTTCCCAAGCAGTTACACTTTTCCATCCCTAACTCCATGTTCTTACCCGAGTAACTTCTAGTTTTCATCTTCATCTTATGCACTCCCAATTACGCCTCGTCATCTAAACCTAGGTTTCCTCAAGTAGATGAGGGGGTTAGAGACTAGTCTTGATGTTCATCATTCCTTAGTTAGTGGATTTACTCTTCCAAGATCCATTTTCTCCTTGAAAACTCCATCCTTCGCCTCCGGGTTATAATCACCTTTCCTATCCTACTTGGGTTAATGCCTTTCCTGCTACCTCCTTGTTTGTCTGTTCTTTGGGTTTAGCTCTATGCATGGTTTTACCTTCCCTCTCTCTTTTAGGGAGGTCAGAATACCTTGACCTCCTTTAAAGGTGTTATTTGTCTTTATTAGGTTTGTCCCTTTTTGTTCCTTATTCATCCCGGGGCACGAGATTTTGATTATACTCATTATGAGTTGGGGCAACAAAATTTTTATGAGAATTTAAAATCTTATTACTTGGGAATTGAATACAGTACATTTTGGGGACCTCTTTCCTCGAAGAAAGGTTGGAAAACTCTGTGCTAGAGTTTTCAGGAATTATCCCTGGGTTGGGATTGAAATCCTCATTTGGACTTGTGGCTTATGGGTGGCTTCTTGCCTTCTATCCTCCAGGGCTCCAGTAGTCGGGGAGGTATTCCTCTTAGGAGGTATTGCCATCCATCCTTGTAGCGTGGAACATTTTCTCATCCTGTGTTCTATTCCTCCACAATTATAGCAAGTTATCCCTACATCGATTCCTACGTGGGCCCTTAAGTATTTACACGGAGGAGAGGCTTCTTCTGTCCTCTTTCCCTTTCTTTTCATTTCTTCATTTCCTTCCCTACTTGTGGAGGTAGTGCTTCTAGGACTGGGTACCACATTCCTTAGTGGTATTGGGCACCTTCAGGCGTAATGTCCCTTCTGTCCACAATTGTAGCAAGTTACTTCCTTGTGTAGATCTCTATAGATTCTTCTCCATCCTAGGCTTTGGGAAGTTTTTCTTGGTGCTTGCAAGGGGCCTCCATGTGTCACCATCCTCGGGTGCACACTTCTCACGGAACGGTCCCCGTTCTTAAGTGCGAAGCAAGGTTCTCCGAATACTTTGATTAATTCTTCAAAAAGTCTTCTTGGTTCAAGAGACATCCTTGGTCTTATGGGTTGGGTCCTCCCAGGCTCTTGAGCTCCCAAGCTAATACCCTTATGCGGGGCAGAATTTCTGCCTAGTTCCAGGGTGGTTATGATTTTGTGTGTCCGTTCAGTTTCTATAGGGGTGGCCATATTTGTTTACAGAAGTTTATTGTGGGTTAGTGTTCTAGAGCTTTTAGTTTTGAAATTTTGTTTGGAAAACCTTGCTCTGATACCACTTAAGTTGTCATGCCTCGACCCAGTTTGGTCGGGGTTCATGATTAACTCTCCACCCTTCCTCTTACTAATCTAGTATTTCTATTGAATAGTCTAAGGAAGGTAAAGGCGTTGGAGTACTTGTTTTCCATAAAAACGTTTAGAAAACATAAAGTTACCTGATGGCGGTACCATTGGCTTCTTGTGCCAGCTAGGCTCATCGAGGCGTGGTGTTTCTCTTGAAAAAGGTTAATGGGAGGGGGTGAGTTTCTACAACCTAGTGAGTGGGGGTTGGGAAGTGAGTTTTTAAAATAATCAGTTTATCGACAAAGTTTTATGCTTTTAATTTATTGTAATATGAGTTCATCTCTTCTTGAACATTTCCCCCTTACTTGGGAGATGCCTTAACAAATAATCACACGCCCTTTCTATCATAGAAAGGGATCACACGTTTGTAGAACAGTTCTTGAATGTTCTACTTGTAGTTCATCGTGTCTTTGTCATCCACTCGAATAGAGGTACACTGCCTCTACCCTAAGTTTGAAGGGACATCATAGTCCAAGCCTTCAAACCCTTATCATGTTTGCTTGGTAAGATAAGACCTCATTTCCCCTTCGGCCTCGGTCTCAATGCTTCATCATGTCCACTTTGTGGGACAAAGCCTCATTTCTCCTCCGGACATGGTCTCAGTGCACAAGAAGCTATCAAAGCTTCATGACTGACTGGCATGACAAACCCACCCTTATTGCATCCAAGTCATCCAACAACCCTTAGGACTCATCGACTACCCCTCTTGGGTGTCTAGATTCTCCTGAATTCCTCATGCATGCATACAATAGTTTTGATTCATTAACCATGCCCTTTGGTGCCAACGGTCCAATGGCCCTAACCTCAACCTGGCCTGCATCTGTTTGCCTTGACCGGCCCATCGAGCTTTGTTAGTCTTGTCTTGACCCCATGGCCAACCACACAACATTTTCAATTTTTCTGAGAGTTTTCATGGTTTTTATAGTTCATGTTTGTCTACGAGTCCAACCCATGTACATTGGTCTTGGGCCAACTTCACGAATTTTCTAAAAATTAGACCTTCGGTCCTTAAACTTTCAAAAATTGGTCTTGGACCAAAAATTGCAAATTCGTCCTTGAACTTTCAAAAATTGCCAATTGACCCTCCATTTCATCCAATTGCACAATTGGGTCCCAATTAGAAGTTTATTTCATGAAAATGCTCCATTTTTCTTTAAATTACAATTCGGCCCCTAATTTCCCAAAAATCCCCAAATTGCCCAATTTCTCAAAAATTGTAATTTGGTCCCCGAATCACAATTTCATTCAATTGAACCCCAAAATGGAGTGAACTGTCTCAATTGGTTATCTGAATTGTCTTCCCTACATCTTCCTCATCATTTTAAGCTTTGAATTGCTCAATTTGACTTAGAAATGAGCTCAAATAGAGCTTCGCTGAAAAATTCAGTCTAGAGAGTGAAAGCTTCGATATCTTACCAATGAGGGTCCGACGACCAAAGCACTTACTTTCTCTAGATTGCTCTCCTCTCGGGGATACTTTATGGATCAAACTACGCCTCAATTGGTGGCATGAACAGTGCAAATTTCAATGTTGAAGTTTTTGCATAAATCAGCTGTGAACAATGTTTTCCGACAAAGGGGCGGTGGAGAGGCTTACCGTGCTAGCTCAGGGGAAGGTCGGGATACCTCTAGGTGGTGTTTGGAGGGCTTGGTTTGGCCAACATTGGCCTGGTGATGGCTCAAGTTGAACTCGAGTAGCTTGGGCTATTGACTGCTGAGGAGCAATGTTACTGTTTGAGCTTCCTTGTTCTTCTACAGTGGCTCTCGGGCGGAATGGCGGGTGCAACTGCTCTTGGTCGGTGGCTCTCGATCTTCTTCGATCGATTGTTGGATGCTAAGATTGAATGGAGGGGTGCTCTTTATATAGGGAGGTCGGCAACTGCTCAAGCTACCCGCGGGCTCAAGACTCGGTCTCCAACTTGGCCGCTGGCAACCTAACCGGAGCATTTTTCGAGTCGCTTGAGACCCTAACATTTCCGGTGACTCTTTCTTCTCTCTTCTCTCTATCAGCGGCTGGAGGTTGAAGATGATGACGTGGAAGGTGTGACACGTGGTGCACTGTGATTGGCCGATTTTTTTGATGTGGAGGTCCAACTCAACAGCCATATCAGCTGTTGACTCGTTGACCGGACACGTGGCAGCCTCCTATTAGTTGCTCGTGTCTTCATGGAATGTTGATTGGTCATTCGTTGACCGTTGATCGGGCACGTGGTAACCTCCCATTAGCTATCGTGGTTGCGTGGTTGTTGACGTGGTATCGTTGACCATTGACCATTGACTAGTTCGTTGACTGGTTGAACTGTTGACCGATCCAGTCCGACCAGTTTCAGCGACCCAAATTCGAAATTTGGCATGTTCGGACCCGATTTGACCGATTTTCTAAAATTTAAAATTTTCTAAATTCATCTCAATTCATTTTCTATCTAATGATGGTCTCAATTTCCCAAATTGACATTTTTTAGCCACCTAGAAAATTGAATTTGCGTGCCAGTTCACTATAGTCTATCCCAGTTCCATTTGGTTCAGGTCCGGTTCACTCTAAATCGGTTCGATTCTCTTATCAATTCCTCTTCCCAGTTCTTCCTCATGAATTTTGTGAGTTTTTGGTCGCTTGGGATTTTCCAATCTCCCATTTTAACCCTTCTTTATAATTTTTGGTTCCTTTTTCAGCTTGGTCTTCTCAAAACCGCTGGTTCTTCCCCCGATTTACTTGGTCTGAGGGTTGGGTCTCCCACTATGCATGTGTTTGGTTGTCTCTGTTTTCCCTATCTTCGTCCCTACTTGTCTCATAAACTTCAACCACGGTCCACTATTTGTATTTTTCTTGGCTATCCCTCTAATTATTTAGGGTACCATATTTTTTATCCTCGTACTAATCACATCTTCACATGTCGTATTGTTCTTTTTAACGAAAGAGTATTTCCCTTCTTAGTAGATAGTAAGCCTCCATTCACTTTCGTGGAGAGCTCTGATGTTCTCCTCCTGGTCCTCCATCCTATCCCTACTTTGGTTTTAGACTTAGGTATGTCACCTCACTCTTCTCCCACTACACATATTGACCCTCCTTCTCCGGCTGTCTCTCCTACAAACCAAGACCCTACTCTAGCTCATCCTCAAACGGTCACTCGCTCGCAAGACGACTCTCTACCCCACAACGTTTTACTATTGACCCTTCTATATTTATTACAACTTTACAAGAACCCCGCACTTACACACAAACCTATTGTTATGCCCCTTGGATGCATAATATGCAAGAATAATTTTTTGCTCTTCTTCACAATCACACATGGGATTTGATGCTTACACTGTCTGGTCAAACCATTGTCGATTGCAAGTGGGTCTACAAAAGAAAAGAAAATCCCATGGTTCTATTGCTTGATACAAGACTCTCGTTTCCAAAGGATTCTCCCAACAACATGGGCTTGATTATAATGAGACCTTCAGTCCTGTTATTAAGTCAGTTACCATTTGAGTGATTCTTTCTATTGTAGTTTAACTTAATTGGCATATTCGTCAGTTTGATGTCAATAATACATTTATTCACGGTCATCTTGTTGAAAAAGTCTACATGTAACAACCACCAGGTTTCGTTGACTCTCTTTTTCCTCATTATTTTTGTTGACTTCGTAAATCACTTTATGGTCTCAAGCAGGAACTCCGCACTTGGTTTATGTGCCTTAGATCTTTTCTCACTCAATTGGTCTTTCATGGTTCTAGATTTTTTCTCACTCAATTGTGCAATTGACATAAATTAAGGGTCAATTAAAAATTTAAATGAAATTGGAGGCTTAATTGCAACCAATATGATTTTTAGGGAATTTAATTTTAATTAAAAGTTTAATTTGTAATTTTAAATAATTTTATATTAAATAAAATTATTTGGGAATAAGATTACAAATAAAGTAAATTGGGGGAAATTATGGCAAATAATTTAAAGTTTATTTGTCAAGAAAATATATTAAAGAAAATATAGGGAACTAAATGTAATTATCGAATAATTGATGAATCTGTTATCCATGATCATGTAAGTGTGTAAGCAAGTCCTTTACCCGTAACCGAGAATCCAACCCGACATATTGGAATTTTGTCACTACCCAACTCGGTTTGGTCGGATTCCCATGATCAACCCGCTACTTTCCTGGTTTATTAAAGGGTTTCCCCTTGTTGTAAACAGTAAAGAGTAAGGCATCCTTTAACCTGCACCTTTTTCCTATAATAGCATAATTAAAACTGCATGAAATTTAAAACTTTAGATACCTGTATTATAGGCATCTTAGTTGACAGTCTTTAAGGGTAGGCTTTACGGGATTTCCTGAAAGGGATATAAGGGAGGGGGTGAGTACGACTACTCAGTGAATGAGTTTTTAAAGGTCTACTTTTAACTTTTAAGAAAAAACATTTATATAGAGTGTGTCAAACTCCTTTCTTTTCAAAAATCCCTTCATTTTAAAAATTTGGATTTTTCTATTATTTCTTAGTTACCGATGTGTCATCACCCAACACACATCCTTCATCATAAAGGTTACACACATTCGCAAGTCAATATCACTATTGAACCCACTAGTGGCTTCGGAGCGACTTTTCCTACCACCCGGATAGAAGTACTACCACTTCTACCCTATGAATGAGTGAATGTACGTGACATCCGACCCACAATCCCGAAATCACTTCTTCGTATCCGTATGAGGACACAGACCTCATCCTGTCCCCACCCTGGTCTCATGCACTTGGTGCTACTCTAGATTTCGCACAGACACCTGGAATGACGAACTGCCCTTATAGCCACCAGGTCATCTAGTGCCCTTAGGACGCATCACTACCCCTCATGGGCGTCTTGATGATCCCGTACTCATAGTGCATGCACAAACAATGTTTTCTTATATTGCCATGTAATCTGTGGTGCCACTAGTCCAACGGTCCTGACTCTCAACTCAACCCAAAGATGTTTGTCTTAACTAGTCCGTCGACCTGTCATGTCGCACTGCCGCTAGTTGACTAAGCATGTCGGTCCTATCTTGGTACCATGGCCAAACAATTCACTTATTTAATTTTATGGCACATATATCATGTTCGTTTACAAGCTCCACCTCGTGCTAACTAGCCTTGGGCCCACTGTACGAGATTTTCAAAATCGGGCATTTAGCCCCC
Source organism: Trapa incisa (assembly GCA_030064435.1). NCBI lineage: Eukaryota > Viridiplantae > Streptophyta > Magnoliopsida > Myrtales > Lythraceae > Trapa > Trapa incisa. Next base: position 19,195,837 of record CM057776.1, on the reverse strand, counting down.
AAGTTCCAAAACCGAGGCCCCTGGCCTATCAGAGCTATTCGAGCTCCCGCCGAGAAGGTCTCCCAAATAGTTTAAGCATTGGCACACAGTCAAGGGAGAACACTTTCGACAAAATAGGTTTTCACTGTCCATTATACCAACCGGTATAAGGACATCTCCGTTCATGATACCAAGATAGGACCGACATGCTTAGTCAACTAGCGGCAGTGCGACATGATTGGTCGACGATCTCGTCATACCAACCATGGCCAAACAATTCACTTATTTAATTTTATGGCACATATATCATGTTCGTTTACGAGCTCCAGCTCGTGTCAACTAGCCTTGGACCCACTGTACAAAATTTTCAAAATCGGGCATTTAGCCTCCAAGTTCCAAAACCGAGGACCCTGGCCTATCAAAGCTATTCGAGCTCCCGTCGAGAAGGTCTCCCAAATAGTTTAAGCATTGGCACACAGTCAGAGGAGAATACTTCCGACAAAATAGGTTTTCACTGTCCATTATACCAATCGGTATAAGGACATCTTCATTCATAACCGATGAATGGGTTTTCAACTTCCTTCGAGGAAGTCTAATCATACCAACCGGGTATGATCTACTTATAACAAGTAAGTAGTTTTTTTTTCTCATAATTTTCACATCACTTTCTCTAAGTGGTGATGATTAAAATACCATTAAACAACGGGTTTTTATACCGAGGTAATTACCATCCCCTACCGGGTATGATATGAAATTTTCACTCACAACCAGTGAGTGGTTTTTATCTTTAAGTTGTGCTCATCATCCCAACCGGGTATGATGTTAGTAAACCCACTCACCCGTTAATGCCGTGAATTTCACCAGACTGGTTCTTTGTATTCACGTGAGCTTGTCCTTGCTGGCGTTCCCGGTATTTCGTGTTCCTACACGATATGAACAACCTTGTTCATTATTACTCGGCATAACAGACTTCATTCATTTCCAATGAATGAGAAAGCCCAAACTTTTAGTTATTTGCAATTAGGTCCCTAAAGTTATTTATCTTTAACTTTAAGTCCCTAATGTCGGTTTTTCCTCAAATTGAGTCCCGTAACTTTTAAAATTTATCCTGGCACCTCAATTTATTGAATTTCACCAAAAATGGGTTTAATTTCCCAAATTTCCAATTTGGTCCCCCAATTTTTCCAAAATTACCATTTTGCCCTCCTTTCACAAAAATGGTAAGTTCTGCCCCCAAAAATTCCAAACTTTTTCAATTGGTCCCCTAACATTATTTTCATGCCCAATTGACCCTCAATTTTATAAAATTGTATTTTGGCCCTTTTAATTTCGAAAATCCCCAAATTTTCCCCCAATTTCAACTCTTCAAGACTACCGAATTTGATTTTATCAAATTGACCGATCAAACACGTCTAATTATTGAAATTGAAGTTGAAATTGAGTTCCCTTATGTTCATACGATTCTAAGAAACTTTGAATCGCAGATTTTAACGCCGGAATGAGCTCAAACGGAGCTTCGCCAGAAAATAGACTATAGAGAGAGAAAGCTTCGATTACTCACCGGTGAAGGCACGACGATTTGAGCTTTCGATCTGGGCAGATAGGTCTCATCCTGAGGCTAATCCTAGAATCAAGAATTGCATCAATTGATGCGGAATTGGATTAGAATTTCATCATTGAAATTCAGTCGACTCCCTCTCTAGCACCGATCGAAAAATTGTAAATGGGAGCTGAATTGGCTTACCTTTCGGTTCTAATTCGGCCATGGAAAGGCTGAGTAAGTGTTGGGAGGGCTTGGTTTGGCCTGAGGAGGGCTTGAAATGGCCGATTTCAGCTTGGCCGAAATAGGGCAGCTTCGGTCCGTCGGAGTTGCATCACTATTCCATAATGTCAGCGCTTCTCCAACGATTCTCAGATTGACCGGAGTTTGCTATCAGATAGCTGTCTTCTCCCCGGTTCTAAAGAGCCCGACCTTTGTTCAAGTCGAAGCTCTGGTTTGAGCTTTACCAAGAAATAGAGCTATAGAGAGAGAGAGAGAAGTGTTTAGGTGTGAGGAGAATGAAATGGGGATGACCTCTTTATATAGGCGTAAAACTCGTGTATTAAATGGGCGAGATTTATTACTAGTATTAATATTGCCATAAATTATTGGTATTAATTCCAATAATTTAATTTCGGTATTAAATTATTTGTATTAATTCCAATAATTTAATTTAGGTATTAAATTATTGGTATTAATTACAATAATTAAATATATATTAATTTATGATAAGGCGTATATAAAATTTTTTTACCGAAATTTCGGGTTACAAAAAAGTTCATACTTCCCAAGAGGTCACCCATCCTCACACTACTCTCGGGCAAGCACACCTAACTTTGAAGTTTTTATGAAATCTAGTTTATCTGAACCAATTTGGTTTTTGTTTTCTAAAGTTTCTTAAATTTCTTTTCCAAGGTTTAATGAACCTGTTAGATCACCCGAAAGTTGTAAATTTCCATATTGCATGTTCTAAAATGTAAACCGGCTCGATTTTCTTACTCGGTTTGACCGGTTCTTTTCCCGGTTTTTCTTAACTAAAAAATGTGGGGTTTACAACTCTCCCCTCCTTTTTTTAGTTTTATCCCCAAAACCTGACCAATATATTCCACATCGGGAATAATTTCCCTTAATGTTAACTTGGGTTTTCTTGATATGCTAACACTTCGATTGCTCTTTTGCTTAGTCCCTGTAATCATTCATCTAAGGAATTTCTTTTCATTTATCATGCTTACTCCTTCCATGTAGTTATAAGAACGAGGCATATATGGCTCATTAATCCTAATGTATATTCTTAGGTTCGCATCTACCTTTATTTAGGATAAGTTTCTTCCTTTTGGGGATTTTACTCAAGATTTCAGGATTAGGAGTTCCAAGGTGCCCAATCTTTCCTTTTTCTAGTTATTCACTTCATTGTTGAAACCCCTAGCTTGACGTTCTTTCAAGTATTACATACTTGTTTTCACAGGTTTTTGTGTTATTATTCTTTCGTCCCAATTTAACCTATCCTTCATCCGTCATTGATTACAACTTCGGTCAAATTTATGTTTGAACTTGTTATGTTTACCAACTGACTCCTTCTTACTCGAGTTACATTTTACTCGGGATTGTTGGTGCTTATATGTCCCTTACTTACATGACATAGTTCTAAACTTGTCTCAGTCAATCAGACTCCTTCAACACTTCTTTTAGGGTTGTTTCCAACTTTCCAGCCTTCCAGGGATTATATAATTTCATCCCTCCTTTAATTGGATAGTATTCCTCAACTACCTTTACTGTTACAGAATTATCATTCGTATCTTGACAACATGTATTACATAACCGTGTCGATTTTTCTTACCCACTCATCCTTTCCCAACTTCTTTATTGGGTTTTTCTGGTGCCAATTATTTGGTTTCCCAATAGTTTACCAACAAACTAGGATACTTTCCTTCTTAAATCCTTGGCATTCCTTATTCAAGGGTTTTTCCTTTTTCCTTAATCCACTTTTACTTACTCATAATCATTTCATGATTCTTCATTCTACAATAATTGCTTTCAATCTATGTGTCGATTACTTTGCTTGGGAAGGTTCCCTCCTTCCAGTTTTGTTCTCTACTATGTCCCTTACAATAGAGATTTCCATCTTTGGAGTTACATGCTCAACCTCCTTATCATTCATTGTATGGTTCTTTCTCCCTTTCTTCGCACCCTTATCTATGTTAGGGCATCTATTTGCTTTGGATCCTTCTCTATCCACAACTTTTGTTTTATCCCTTATTCCTTAGATGGGATACTTCTGATTATTGGTTTTATTTCGTGCATTCCACCCTATGCTCGGTTGTCCACTCTTTAAACTTCATATGCGCGTGTGGACTATGACCTATCTTACCAATTGCGGTTATTCCTCCTTAGCCACATATTATTTGGAGGACTTACTTTCCCAATTTTTCTCGAACATTCTTTACTTTATTACCTTAGTATGGGTTGTCCACTCATTCATACTTGTCACAACATCTTTTTGATGCTAATCCGTTAACTTATTTTCGTTTAAGGAGGGTTCACATCCTTCTTGTTTCAAAATCTCTTGTTCATCTTGAAATTATTGTTTGGTTCTCCTACTCTCTCCAAGTAGGTCACACTGGGCCATCACGATACTTCCTTCCTTTGAAACATTTCCCAATTAAGGGTTAGTTCCTTGCACTCCACATTATGTCCATCCACCCATCAAAATTCCTTCAAAGGTAGTTAGTCGTATGCATCCCTCTAAACTTTACTTTCATAGTGTATTTCTTTATGGAGCATTCAAATCTTCCTTGTTTCAAGATTTCTTGATAATTATGTGAAAGGCTTGCCTATTTTTTTTTCTTGGTTAATTTGGCCTTTGGTCTTGTTAAGGATTTCTTTCATCCTTCTTTTCCTAAGTATTTGGCCTTTTCGCCCCTCTCTTCTTTGTTGGAACTCAAATTATGGTTTTCCCATGTATTAGTTTGTTAATTGTCTCACCTCCACCATTCCTTTGGTCTATGTTTCTTAGGGCAGTTTTTTCTCGAGTACTCTTGTCCTTAACGTCCATCTCACTGGCCTTTTTATGGTGTAGCCCCTTCTACTTCCCGGTCTTCCTCAGGGTGCCATTTGTTCCCTCTAACTATCTTATTGTAACGACTTGCTTTCTCTTGTCCTGTTGGTCTGAACTTCCTATTTGGCATAGTTGCTTTTTCCAAGGTGATTTATTCCTGTAATCCTAATACGTTCCGTTTGTCATCAAATGTTCGTCTTGTCTTCTCTTGTGAATGCACTCCTTTCTTTGCTCCTAAATTGTTTGGATTTTCTTCTTAAAGGGGGAATTCTCTTCAGCTATCCTTTGTTCCATTTGTGGTTTTATTGAGGTCCTACCTTTACCCCTTTTTCCTTCTTACCACTTTGCTAAGAGTTTGAAGAGTTTCCTCTTATCTGTGGTCACAAATGGAGTCATGTTTCTTGGGATGGTATCCTTTCGGATCTCCTATAGTTGTGGGGTGTTTATTCTTGGAAAATATTGTCCTGACTCCTGGTGATGTGGGACAGTTTTTCACTTCGTGTCCTATTCCCCTCTAGGTTAACTTGATTCATGTCCTTTGTAGGGTTAGGCACTTCTCCACGCAATGTCCCTATCATTCATGCTTGTAATTACATGAACATAAGTGGTTCCTCTAGCATTTTCTTGGGAATTGTTAGTTTTGGTGCTCCTTCATCCTTAAGTCTGGATACCGTGAGAGTTTTTTTTCTTTTTGGAGTCTTCCTTGAAGATCACATCATTTGAGGGATAGGGTTTTTAGGAATTTGGAGTGCTTCATTAATAGAGTAGTACAGTATGTTGGGGATTTTGGCCTTATTACATAAAATGGTCACCAAATAACTAGGGAGCTACGAGATTCTTGATAAGCATCCTCCTATGTAAGGTTATATGCCCCATTTTATGGCTTCACGCTTGGCTTCCTTTATACTTAGAGTTGTGACCTCAATAGATCCTGTCACCATTCACTAGGATACTTTCTCATTTGCTCTTTTGAGATTCCTGCCATGCTTTAGGCATTTGGGAAGCTTCTAGGGTTGTCTTCCTATGAAGATAAGGTGTTGAGTAGAGCCATTCATAGTTTTCTTGATTACTCTCCTGGGAGCCATCTAAAAATTTTAGGATAAATCCTATTAGTTACAATATTCTATAGTCTTGATTATGTATTCGAGGAAACAGGCTCTGATACCACTCTAGTTGTCACGCCCCAACCCGGTTTGGTCGGATCCCCGTCATCAACCCGCCACTCTCCCGGTTTATTAAAGAGTTTGCCCTTATTGTAAACCGTAAAGAGTAAGGCGTCCTTTAACCTGCACCTATTTCCTGGAATAGCATAATCAAAACCGCATGAAATTTAAAACTTTACATACCTGTCTTATAGGCATCTTAGTTGACGGTCTTTAAGAGTAGGCTTTCCGGGATTTCCTAAAAGGGATATAAGGGAGAGGGTGAGTACGACTACTCAGTAAATGGGTTTTTAAAGGTCTACTTTTAACTTTTAAGAAAAAACATTTATATGGAGTGTGCCAGACTTCTTTGTTTTCAAAAATCCCATCATTTAAAATTTTGGAGTTTTCCATTGTTTCTTAGTTACCACGGTGTGTCATCACCCAACACATATCCTTCATCATGAAGGTTACACACATTCGCAAGTCAGTATCACTACTGAACCCGCTAGTGGCTTCGGAGCCACTTTTTCTGCCACCCAGATAGAAGTACAACCACTTCTACCCTGGGAATGAGTGGATGTACGTGACATCCTACCCACAATCCCAAAATCACTTCTTCATGTCCGTATGAGGACAGAGACCTCATCCTGTCCCCACCTGATCTAATGCGCTTCATGCTACTCCAGATTTCGCATAGACACCTAGAACGACGAACTGCCCTTATAGCCACCAGGTCGTCCAGTGCCCTTAGGACGCATCACTACCCCTCATGGGCGTCTTGATGATCTCATACTCACAGTGCATGCACAAACAATGTTTTCTTATATTTCCATGTAATCTGTGATGCCACTAGTCCAACGGCCCCGACTCTCAACTCAACCCGCAGCTGTTTGTCTTGACTAGTCCGTCGACCAGTCATGTCGCACTGCCGCTAGTTGACTAAGCATGTCGGTCCTATCTTGGTATCATGGCCAAAGAATTCACTTGTTAAGTTTTATGGAACATATATCATGTTCGTTTACGAGCTCCAGCTCGTGTCAACTGGCCTTGGACCCACTGTACGAAATTTTCAAAATCGGGCATTTAGCCTCCAAGTTCCAAAACCGAGGACCCTGGCCTATCAAAGCTATTCGAGCTCCCGTCGAGAAGGTCTCCCAAATAGTTTAAGCATTGGCACACAGTCAGAGGAGAACACTTCTGACAAAATAGGTTTTCACTGTCCATTATACCAACCGGTATAAGGACATATTCATTCATAACCGATGAACAGGTTTTCAACTTCCTTTGAGGAAGTCTCATCATACCAACCGGGTATGATCTACTTACAATCGGTAAGTAGTTTTTTTTTTCGCATAATTTTCACATCACTTTCTCTAAGTGGTGATTATTAAAACACCACTAAACAGTGGGTTTTTATACCGAGGTACTTATCATCCCCTACCGGGTATGATATAAAATTTCCACTCAACCGGTAAGTGGTTTTTATCTTTAAGTTGTGCTCATCATCCCAACCGGGTATGATGTTAGTAAACCCACTCACTCGTTAATGTCGTGAATTCCACTAGACTGGTTCTTTGTATTCATGCGAGCTCGTCCTTACTGGCGTTCCCGGTATTTCGCGTTCCTACACGATATGAACAACCATGTTCATTATTACTCGGCATAACAGACTTCATTCATTTCCAATGAATGAGAAAGCCCAAACTTTTAGTTATTTGCAATTAGGTCCCTAAAGTTATTTATCTTTAACTTTAAGTCCCTAATGTCGGTTTTTCCTCAAATTGAGTCCCGTAACTTTTAAAATTTATCTTGGCACCTCAATTTATTCAATTTCACCAAAAAGGGGTTTAATTTCCCAAATTTCCAATTTGGTCCCCCAATTTTTCCAAAATTACCATTTTGCCCTTCTTTCACAAAAATGGTAAGTTCTGCCCCAAAAATTCCTAAATTTCTCAATTGGTCCTCCAACATTATTTTCATGCCCAATTGACCCTCAATTTCATAAAATTGTATTTTGGCCCTTTGAATTTCGAAAATCCCCAAATTTTCCCCCAATTTCAACTCTTCAAGACTACCGAATTTGATTTCATCAAATTGACCGATCAAACACTTCTAATTATTGAAATTGGAGTTGAAAATGGGTTCCTGCATGTTCATACAATTCTAAGAAACTTTGAATCGTAGATTTTAACGCCGGAACGAGCTCAAACGGAGCTTCACCAAAAAATAGACTACAGAAAGAGAAAGCTTCGATTACTTACCGGTGAAGGCACGACGGTCCGAGCTTTCGATCTAGGCAGATAGGTCTCGTCCTGAGGTTCATCCTAGAATCAAGAATTGTATCAATTGATGCGGAATTGGATTAGAATTTCGTTATTGAAATTCGGTCGACTCTCTCTCTAGCACCGATCGAAAATTGTAAAGGGGAGCCGAATTGGCTTACCTTTCGGTTCTAATTCGGCCGTGGAAAGGTTGAGAAAGTGTTGGGAGGGCTTGGTTTGGCTTGAGTAGGGCTTGGTTTGGCCTGAGTAGGGCTTGGTTTGGCCTGAGTAGGGCTTGAAATGGTCGATTTCATCTTGGCCGAAATAGGGCAGCTTCGGTCCGCTGGAGTTGCTTCACTATTCCATAATGTCAGTGCTTCTCCAACAATTCTCGGATTGACCAGAGTTTGCTATCAGATAGTTGTCTTCTCACCGGTTCTAAAGAGCCCGACCTTTGTTCAAGTCGAAGCTCTGGTTCGAGCTTTACTAGGAAATGGAGCAATAGAGAGAAGTGTTCAGGTGTGAGGAGAATGAAATGGGGATGACCTCTTTATATAGGCGTAAAACCCATCCTCACACTACTTTTGGGCAAGCACACTTAACTTTGAAGTTTTTATGAAATCTAGTTTACCTGAACTAATTTGGTTTTTATTTTCTAAAGTTTCTTAAATTTCTTTTCCAAGGTGTAATGAACCCTTTAGATCACCCGGAAGTTGTAAATTTCCATATTGCGTGTTCTCAAATGTAAACCGGCTTGGTTTTCTTACTCGGTTTGACTAGTTCTTTTCTTGATTTTTCTTAACTAAAAAATGCGGGATTTACAAATTTTGTCTAAGATGAATAAGTAATGGATCTCGGGTGAGTGGGATTACTAGCATTGAGTTTGATTGTACCGATGATACATACTTAGAAGTATGATTTATCTTAAAATCTGATTTCCAGAAATATAACCCCCTAGCTATGTGAAACTTCTTAAACATTTTGGGATTATATTTTTGAAGAAAGCATATAGTATATTAATAGGACAACCATTGAATGATGTATGGATATACTTCAAGGGAAATGGACTAGTTCCAACTGTCGATGCAGGAAATGGGCGAGGCCCATGGTCAACAATAGGTTAACTAGATCTAGTTTTATGAAAGTAGGCTTAATGCCATATTTTTTTTAAACTAATGTGGGCCCAAGATCGTGTTTTGGAAACTCATATGAGTGGGCCCAAGGCTTATGGAAACGAGGCAAACCCGTAAATAAGTTTTTATTTAAGAGTCTTACAAAATTATCACAAATTAATAATGTTTGCTGATACTACTGAGCTAGAGTTGGGTTGGAGCCCGTTGGGATAGCAACACAAAGATAAATGTTTTAAATCAAAAGACTCATGTATGTGATTACAATTGTTTGGAACCAAGGAGATACCTGGTATGGGGTAGTATTGGTTATTTGGGCTGCTAGATAACAATGTTGGTACAAGTGAAATTATGCTATTCTGGTATGTCTTGAAGCTCTAAGAGCTTCATGCACACTAAGATCGAGGGGGTAGAAGAGTGAGGTCTCATGCCTACATATGGAGATAAGAGTATTGATAAGTTTGGGGGTTAGGCCAAGGTGCTCACACAGATGATATGGTAGAGGTTGTGGCCTTTCACCAAGGTGGACAGTAAAGATGCTATAGGCCACTAGTGAAACATATCGAGGTTGCAACATTTGAGGGTTTGTTATATGAATGTTTGATCCCTTTACTAAGAAAGAGTATTTGTGTGTTTGTGTGATGAAAACTGATATAAATCCACCCAATACGAAATACGAGAAGTTCTTCTAACTAGGAAGAAACAAGTTTTAAAACTTGTATGAGACAAGTAGTGGATTTATATAGGGGAAAACCTTTTCATAATAATAAGACAAGTTATAGCTTGTTTATCATAATATTTTAAATCTTCTATTATGAAAAGGTTAAAACTTTTGAGTATGGAATTACTCGTGGACATGAAGTTGTGATATTAGTAGAAACCCTCACTAAGTTATGAACTCACCCGCCTCCCTTACCCCCTCTCCGGGTCCTAAAATATGGCACAAAAAATGCTAGAGGATGAGTTACCAACCTAGTACATGAATTGTTTCCCTTTTTAAATATTTATGTACTACAATATCTATTTCGACAAATTTTTAGAAAAACTTATCTTATAAAATATTTTCCTTTTTAGTCTTGAGCATTGCTTCTGTCAATACTATGAAGATTAAAATGATCCTATTATGGTATTGGGAGAAGTGACGGGTTATTAACAGGGTTCCGTCCAAATCGTGTCATGATGTAATATCAGGATTTGGTCCACTTATGTTTGGCCTCAGGATTGGTTGGAATTCCCTCGAAAGGATGATGCACATATTTTGACCATGGAAGCAAGGTTACTAAGTGATGGCTATGTCACTCCTCTAGTCATCATCGGGATGGGGCATAGTTTTAGTCATGTAGAGAACCTCCGTGGGATTTTAAATGACTTAAGAACACTCATTTTTGTTATTAAAATGGTTGATCGAAACATTGGTTTGAGATTCACCAGAAATAGAGCTATCAAAAGAGAAATAATTTTTGAGGTGTGGAGAGATTGAGTGAGGTGGTGCTTCTTATATAGAGAGTTCGATGACTCAAAAGGAATCAATACCCCATTTTCTCAACTCGTGGCATGCCTAGAATCTCATGACAACCATAGTCCATTTTATTTAAACTTTTCATAAACTTGAGTTATAGCCCAACTTTCTCAAAAGTTGGATTGTATCATATCTTTCTTAAACCTTAGCCCCTACCTCACCTTTAATAATCGTAGAATTATAACCCATTTTTCTTAAATATTGGTACTAAAAAAATATTTTTTTAAATATTTGGTTGCTGCCCTTTCTTTCTTAAACATTAGATTATAGTTATTTATTTTTTAAATGACGGATTGTATTCTTTTTTTTCTTAAACAATGGTGCATAGTCATTTTTTCTTAATCTCATTGAATCTTGACTCATGATCAATTTATTTTTTCTTTTTAGGTAAATTTTCCCATATAATTTTTGTATGTTCTTTAATAGAGTTTCCTAAACACGTGTATATATATATATATATTACTTATTAATAGATAAAAATTAACTTTATTAATCCAATTGAACATGATACTAAAAATTTCACTCGCCTTTAATTCATTTAACATGATTAGTGTCTTACTCATTCTTCAACATTTTCCTATTATGAATTTATTCAACTTAAAATCATTCCAATTCCCTATTATTTATTTGGGTATGTAGATCAATTGAATCGATACATCTTGTATCATTCCTTCACATTTTTTATAAATTTGTTTTGCTCCTTAATGATAGATTTATCTTATCTACTCTTTTGTGAAGTTTTACTAATTAAATGTACATAATCCTTTTATTATTTACATTTAAATCCATAAAGTTCTTTTTTCCTTACATTTTTACCCCTAAGTTTTCCCAATATTTTCTCTAGGTCCATAGACTTTCATATATATACCCTTTGGACAATTCTGATGATCAATTAGGGCATGGCTTAATATAGGAAAGTTCCATATGAAGTCTCCGACCTTCATATTCCCCTGGTCCAAGCCAACTACCAGGTATTTGTAAGATTATGGTTAATTGCACATACTATATAATATTTTGGCGAAACTTTGATTTGGAGAAAAAAAAAATAGGCCAATTGAGTTTGTTCAAATCTTTATTTCATCATGTAGAGATGAGTGAGTTGATAGGAAGTATAATAGGGTCGGATTCTATGTTTTGGATCGAATTTGAATGAAGTTTAAAATTTATGAACAATTATATAAATTTGGATAGATGGAGGATCCAATTATAATTATTGAAAATTTATTCAACAAATAAAATTTCATAATTTTTAAAAACTTGATATTGAATATTAGAAAATATAAAAATCTAAATATTACAATTTAAAGTTTAGAAAACTAAATATAAAAATAAAAAAGTTTTTAGAAAACTAAATATAAAAATAAAAAAGTTTTTGGCAATATAAAAAATACAGAGAAAACTTAATATAATATTCTTGAATAGACAATAAACTAGTATATAAATTATTGTATGATAACTGAATGTAATTAAGTAGCAAAGCTAATACTCACCAACACCAACACCGAGTAAGGTAAATATAATTCGTATGAATGGATTTTTATTGGTGTTGATTTTAATTGGATCGGAATAATTTATTAGAAATTTTAGAAATTATAATTTTGTGTGTGAATATTTCATTTATTCCTTATATATATAACTTGAATGCTTACGTGTGTGAATGTAATATCCCAAATTTATATGTTAATTAGTCGTTTTAGTATTGTAACTCTTAGTTGATTTATTTGAACCATAATATATATATATATATTTCACGGAGGAGACTGAAACAGTATCACATAATCTTAAGAAGTATATATAATTTTTATTTTCTAATAATTAAATAAACATATGTGCAAAAAATAATTAAATAAATATAATGCTTCTAATCATGTTCTCTAATAAATATTTATGAATTTAATATTATTGTCCGTTCTAAGAAAGAAACTAACCCAAATTAATACAAATTTCTTGTAATCCCAAAGCTGCATGTGTATACATTTAAAGTGAATAAATAATTAAAAATATTATATTAATTTTTTTTTTGCCAATTTTACAAGATTAAATAGATGGTGAATAAATAATTTAAAATATTATATTAAAACACCCGTCACTAAATAATAGAATAATAGAGTAAAAAAGTCCAACCACTGATGGAATGGTTGGTGAATTACCATCAAAATTGTATCTTCAAAATAATTTGCCGTAACCACAAAAAAGTTCAAAATGGGAAATAAAACAGAAATAAAACATCAAATTAATTGAGACTATTGAAAATATAAATTATCAAAAAATAGAAATAAAAAATTGAATTAATTGTGAACAGTGGGAATAGGAGTAGTATAAAAGAAAATTGTGAAATTATTGATTATTTACTACTATTTTTTTGCTCAATATTATTTACCACTCTTTTGATAAGAAAATAAAAAAAATATTTCACTCTTAAATAATGGATGAAAATTAGTTAAATAGCATTTAAATAGTTTATAACATTTCATATAAAAGTGGCATAACAATAATATTTTACTAAATTTTTTCTATAACAATTATTTACTAATCATATATATTTTCTCTCCAACATCCAACCCAACAATCCCAAATCAATACATGTTCAACCTTTGTGCATAACTCAATATTTCAACCTTATATCAACAAAAAATTAGTCAATTAATAAATTTTACAAAATTAAATAAAGGGTGAAAAAATTAAAAAAAATGAAAACAGGAGTTACTAAATAATAGAATATTATAGTAAAATCATTTCAAATGATATGCTAATTTGAGTGTTGTCTAATCAATTATTTAATATTATATTAGCTTGAGCAACTCAATGATTTTAAATAAAAGGTACAGTAATTACTGAAATAAAAAAAATGGATTGATTATAATGAAATTTTGACAATATAAAATTTTATCTTGGAAAATTTGTATTTTTGTGTAAATATATTTTAACTTATATTAATTACCATGAAATATATTTTATAAATTACATTAACTATATAAAAATGATAAATAAATATCAATAATAATTACCTCAATTTTTTTCCTCCCTTTAAATACCCATTTGTCCGTTCCATATATCACATAACTGTCACTAGTTTCTAGCTCTCCATTCCATCCTTGCAAGTTTATTGTTTTCGTTGCAGGTTTATTGTTAGGGAGATTCCTCCAATAATGGCATATGGTAAATTTGCGCTCATCACTTTTTTTGTCATACTACTAATCATGCAACATGAGGATATGGTGAGGCCGGTGACGGCTGCCTCCGGCAAGATTCCTAGGCCGCCATCCATAGGCCAAAATGGGATACATCATTTAAAGAAGGTCATGCCGGAAGCTTTTAGGCCCACCACCCGCGGTCATAGCCCCGGTGCTGGTCATGGTCATCATTTATCTCCATCTAGTGCGTGAAAATGGAGATGATGGATGATGAGTGTGCCAGAAACCAGACCATGCAGTAGATGGAGATGGATGGATGGCACACGTGGATGATTTGCATGCTATGTTATGTTTTCTTTATGGATTTTCTTTGGTATTAGGGGATCCTGGCAAGTATATTTATATGTAATGGATGGGGTGAAAATAATAATGATAGATCTAGGAAGATCTCAAATAAACACCTCAGTTTCAGTTTCTATATGTTTTTAAATATAATTATATCAAATATATATCTTATTAGTTTAATTTACTTTATAAAATTCTAACAAGTAGTTTGCTCTTTTTGAGTTAGTTATGTTTATAAGACCAAATATAAATTAAATAGGATTGTCATAAACATTTAAATGATTTAATTTATTTAGAATGATATGGATAATGTGCTTATTTTAGAATATTATAATATTTTTAATATATTAACAAAAAATATTTCAAATATTTTAATTATTATCAAAGTTGATTTACACCTATTGTTACTAGATGACGACTCTCTTAAGTATAGGATATCTCTTTCAAATCCCACTATGTATCATCAAATTGTGGGTTAACTTCAATATTTTCCTATCCCTAATCCTTATATTTCCTATTGAATTAAGTATGTCAAACACATGCTATATTCAAATAATTATTCATCTTAACATTACCCTTTGGCGCCACTACTCTAACTCTCTATTACTTCTCTGATGCCAACTCAGACCTCTTAAGCCTAAGTTGACCCTCTCACAACTCTTCACGACCAAGCCTAGTCCTCCTTTAGCCTTCGAAGAAAGCAATTGCCGCTCTCATTCGTCGGAATAGCGAAATTACTAAGAGAAAACTACTTAAATTTTACTAAATGAATTCTCTCTACTTAAGGCACTAATTGATGTAAAATCTGATCCTAACATGATCCACTCGATGTGAGTTAGCTGCCCAAATCAAGGGTTTCGACAATCGCATCCTTGACGATAAAAAATTGAAGTTTTCTATCTCTAAAAATATTTTCAAACGAAGTTTTGTTTGAGCTGAATTTTAGGCCAAATTGAACAATTAAAAGCTTAAAATGGCCGTGAAGGTAGTGGAGATTATTAATAGCATGATAGGAGGTAATTAACCAAGTTTAATATGTCAATTTGATGAAATAATATTTTATGATCCAAAAGTACAATTTTGGAGAAATTGGGTGATTTGAGGTTTTTTATGCAATTAACATTAATTGAGGGTCAATTGAAAATTTAAATGAAATTGGAGTCTTAATTGCAACCAATATGATTTTTAGGAAATTTAATTTTAATTAAAAGTAAATAAAAAATTTTATTTGTAATTTAAAATAATTTTATATTAAATAAAATTATTTGAGAATAAGATTACAAATAAAGTAAATTGGGGAATTTATGGTAAATAATTTGAAGTTTATTTGTCATGAAAATATACTTAGAGACTTATGTGTAATTAAAGAAAATATAGGGAACTAAGTGTAATTATTAGATAATTGATGGATCTATTATATGTGATCACATAAGTGTGTAAGGAAGGCCTCTATCTGCAATCGAGAATCCAACTTGAGATATTAGAATTTTGTCCCGGACGAACAAGTCATGGATCTCGGGTTAGTGAGATTACTGTCATCGAGTCTGATTGGACCAATAACGCATACTTAGAAGCATGATTTATCTTTAAATCAAATTTCCATAAATATAACCCTGTGACTATGTAAAACTGCTTAAAAAATTTGAGATTATATTTTTGAAGAAAACATGTAGTATGTTAATAGGACAACCATTGAACGGTGTATGAATACACTTCAAGGGAAATGGACTAGTTCCAACCGTCGATTCTAAAAATGGGCGAAGCCTATGGTCAACAATAGGTTGGCTAGATCTAGTTTTGTGAAAGTGGGTCCACTGTCACATTTTTTTTTAAACTAAAGTGGGCCCAAGACTGTGTTTTGAAAACTCGTATGAGTGGTCTCAAGGCCAATGGAAATGGGGCAAACCTGTAAATAAGTTCCGATTTAAGAGGCTTACAAAACTATCACAAATTGATAATGTTTGTTGATGTCGCAAGATTAGAGTCGGGTTAGAGCCCATTGGACTAGCAGCACAAAAATAAAGGTCTTAAATCAAAATACTCATGTATGTGATTACAATCGTTTGGAACCAAAGAGAGGCACAATATAGGGTAGTATTGGTTTTATGGGTTACTGGAAAACAAGGTTGGTATAAGGGAAGGTGTGCTATTCTGGTATGTCTTGAACTCTAAGAGCTTTGTGCATACTGAGATCGAAGGGATAGAAGAGTGAGGTAGCATCCCTACATATGAGGATCAGAGTATCGATAAGTCTAGGGGTTGGGCCAAGATGCTCACATAAATGATTTGGTAGAGGTTGTTGATTCTTATTAGGGTAGATAGTAAAGATACTCTCGACCACTAGTGGAACATATTGAGGTTTTAGCCTCTGAGTATTTGTTATACGACTGTGTAATCCCTTTACTGATAAATGGTGTTTATGTGATGAAAACTAATATAAATCCACCAAATATAAAATACGAGAAATTCTTTCAACTAGAAAGAAACTGGTTTTAAAACCTGTATGAGACAAGTATGGATTTATCTAGGGAAAAAATTTTAAAATGATAAGACAAGTTGTAGCTTGTTTATCGAAATATTTTAATCTTGTATTATGAAAAGGTTAAAACTTTTAAGTATGAAATGACTCGTGGATAGGAAGTTACGATATAAGTAGAAACCCTCACTGAGTTTTGAACTCACCCCTCTCTTACCCCTACTCCGGGTCCTAAAACATGATGAGTTACTAACCTGATACGTGAATTATTTTCCTTTTAAATATTTATGCACTGCAATATCTATTTTGACAAATTTTTGGAAAAACTTATCTCATATAATATTTTTATTTCGGTCTTGAGCATTACTTCTGTCAATAATATGAAGATTAAAATGTTCCTACTATGGTATTGAGAGAAGTGGTGAGTTGTTTATAGGGTTTCGTCCAAATCGGATCATGGTATGACATTAGGAGTTGGTCCACTTACGTTTGGCCTCATAATTGGTTAGAATTCCTTCGAAAAGATGATGCACATGTTTTGACCATGGAAGCAAGGTTACTCTTGATGGCTATGCCACTCCTCTAGTCATCATCGGGCTGAGGCATAGTTTTGGTCATGCAGAGAACATCTTTAGGATTCTAAATGACTTAAGAACACCATTTTTGTTACTAAAAGGGTGTGATTGGAGCATTGGTTTGAGTTCACTAAAAATTGGAGCTATCAAAAGAGAAATAATTTTCGAGGTGCGTAGAGATTGAGTGAGGTGACGTTCCTTATATAGATAGCTCGATAACTAAAAAAGAATCAATACTCCATTTTCTCAACTCGTGGCATGCCTAAAATCTCTTCATTGGGTGTGACAACAATAGTCCATTTTATTTAAACTTTTCATAAACTTGAGTTATATCCCAACTTTCTCAAAAGTTGGATTGTATCCTATCTTTCTTAAAGCTTAGCTCATACCACACCTTTAGTAATGGTAGAATCATAGCCCATTTTTTTAAATGTTGGGTCATGACCCATTTTTCTTAAACAATGATACTTAGAAAATATTTTTAAATATTTGGTTTCTACCCTTTGTTTCTTAAACATTAGATGATAGTTCTTTATTTTTTAAATGGTGGATTGTATTCTTTTCTTTATTAAACTGTGGTGTATAATCCTTTCTTTCTTAATCTCGTTGAGTCTTGACCCATAATTATTTTTGTATTTTTTTAATAGAATTTCTTAAATATACATACATATATTTTACTTATAAATAAATAAATATTAACTTTATTAATATAATTGAACGTTATACAAAAAATCTCACTCACCTCAACTTTGGTTCTTTTAACATGGTGAGTGTCTTATTTGTACTTTAACTTTTTTCTATTATGAATTTCTTCAACCTAAAAATATTTCAATACCCTGTTATATTTTATTTGGATATGTACATGGATTGAATCGATACGTCTTGTATTGTTTCTTCACATTTCCTATAAATTTATGATTTTGCTCCTTAAGGATAGATTTATCTTATTTGTTCATTTATTAAGTTCTATTTTACTAATGAAATGTGTATAAACATTCTATTATTTACATTTAGATCCCTAATATTCTATTTTCCTTATATTTTTACACCTAAGTTTTCCTAACATTTTTCCTAGGTCCTTAGACTTTCATTTATACTATTTTGACAACTCTGGTGATCAATTAGGACATGGCTTAATCTAGTGAGATCCCATAGGAAGTCCCCAATCTTCCTATACCCCCGGTCCTAACCAACTACACTAGTGTCGTGCACGTAGTGCATAATATTTTGGCAAAACTTTCATTTGGGGCAAAAATAGGCCAATTGAGTTTGCTCAAATTTTTATTTCATCATATATATATATATATATATATAGTGAGTTGATAAGAAATATAATAGGGGTCAAATTCTATGTTTTGGATCGAATTTGAATGAAATTTAAAATTTAGTGATATTTACATAAATTTTGATAGATGGAGGACCCAAATATAATTATTAAAAATTTATTGATCATTTATAATTTTATAATTTTTAAAAACTTGAGGTTGAAAGTTAGAAAATATAGAGATTTAAATGTTGTTATTTAAAGTTTAGGTAACTAAATATAAAAATGGAAAAATTTTGGGCGATATAAGAAATGGCAATAAAACTCATTATAATATATTTGAATGGACAATAAAAAGTAAATATAATTCGTATGAATTGATTTTTATTGGTGTTGATTTTAATTGGACTAGACATAATATATTAAAAATTTTAAAAATTATAATTTTGTGCGTTTGAAATATTGTGCTCAATTATAAAAAATCACTGTAAATATTTCATTTATCTTTTATAAACATAACTTCAATACTTACATGCGAATGCAATATCTCAAATGATTTGCGCTAGTCATATGTTAATTAGTCAGTATTCTAACTGTTAACTTAGTTGATTTATTTGAACCATAATATTTCTATTCATTTGATTGATAGAACTAAAAAAGTATCACATAATCTTAATAAGTATATATAAATTTTATTTTCTAATTATTCAATAAATATATGTGCGAAAAAATCATTAAATGAATATAATGCTAATCATGTTCTCTAATAAATATTTACGAATTAAATATTATTGTCCCTCCTAGGAAAAATACTAACCTAAATTAATACAAATTTATTATATTCCCAAAGCTGCATGCGTATACATTTAAGTGAATAAATAATTAAAAATATCATATTAATTTTTTTTTTGCAAAATTTACAAGATTAAATAGATAGTGAATAAATAATTTAAAATATTATAATAAAACACCCGTCACTAAATAATAGAGTAAAAAAATCCAACAAAAAATAGAAGAGTTGGTGAATTGTCATGGAAATTGTATAAAAAAAACAGAAATATCAATAGTATAAAAAATAGAAATAAAACATTAAATTAATTGAGACTATTTAAAATATAAATTATCAAAAAATAGAAATAAAAAATTGAATTAATTGGAACATTGGGAATAGGAGTAGTATAAAAAAACTTGTGAACCTATTTATTATTTACTAATAAGCAAATAAAAAAAATTTCACTCTTAAATAATGATTGAAAATTAGTTAAATAGCATTTAAATAGTTTATAACATTTCATATAAAAGTGGCGTAAAAATAATATTTTACTTAATTTTTTCTATAACAATTATTTATTAATCATATATATTTTCCTTTCTCCAACCTCCAACCCAACAATTCCAAATTAATACATATTCAACCTGGTGCAGAACTCAATATTTCAACCTTATATCAACAAAAAATTAGTCAATTAACAAAATTTACAAAATTAAATAGAGGGTGAAAAAATTAAAAAAATAAAATAAAATCAGGAGTTACTAAATAATAAAATAATAAAGTAAAATCATTTCAAATGATATGCTAATCTCAATTATTTTAAATATAAGGTACAATAATTACTGAAATAAAAAAAATTGGATTGATTATAGTGAAATTTTGATAATATAAAATTTTATCTTGAAAATTTTTTTATTTTTGTGTAAATATCTTTTAACCTATATTAATTATAGTAAAATATAATTTATAAATTACAGTAATCATATAAAAATGATAATAATTATCAATATGGTACCTCAATTTTTTTCCTCCCTTTAAATACCCATTTGTCCGTTCCATATATCACATAACTGTCACTAGTTTCTAGCTCTCCATTCCATCGTTGCAAGTTTATTGTTTTCGTTGCAGGTTTATGGTTAGGGAGATTCCTCCAATAATGGCATATGGTAAATTTGCACTGATCACTTTTTTTGTCATACTACTAATCATGCAACATGAGGATATGGTGAGGCCGGTGACGGCTGCCTCCGGGAAGGTTCCTTGGCCGCCATCCATTGGCCGAAATGGGATATACCATTTAAAGAAGGTCATGCCGGAAGCTTTTAGGCCCACCACCCCTGGTCATAGCCCCGGTGTTGGTCATGCTCATCATTTCTCTCCACCTAGTCCGTGAAAATGGAGATGATGAATGATGGGTGTGCGAGAAACCAGACCATGCAGTAGATGGAGATGGATGGAACACGTGGATGATTTGCATGCTATGTTATGTTTTCTTTTTGGATTTTCTTTGGTATTAGGGGATCCTCACAAGTATATTGATATGGATTTGATGGGGTGAAAATAGTAATGATAAATCAATAAAGATCTCAAATAAACACCTCACATTCTATATGTTTTCTAAATATAATTTGATCAAATATTTATCTTATTAGTTTAATTTACTTAATAAAATTCTAATATATGGTTTGGCTCTTTGCCACTAGGGTATGGTTAGAAGACCAAATATAAATTAATTAGGATTGTTATAAACATTTAAATGGTTTAGTTTATTTAGAAAAAGAGCAGTTTGGTAAATTTATAATTTATGAGTGAATCAAATAGTTATAAAAGTAATAAAAAAAGAATTTGGGATGAATTAGAATAGAAAATTAAATCGGTTTAGGTGAATCAGATATGAACCAGTTCGAAACGGTTTGAAATACTATTTAACTGGTTTCTAAATTTATTTTTTTAAATTGCTTAAAAAATTCAAATTGGAGAATTAAAGCCACCATTAGATAGATAATTAATTTTGAAAAATTCGGTCAAATCGGGCCTGAACCGGCCGGTTTAAACATTAAACATAATTCGGACCGGTTCGGTCCATTTCGAAATAGTGTCATCTTTTTCATTTAGATAACAACACTGTACACTCGCCAAAAAAGTGAACAACGCCGACGAAGGTAAAAAGTCTCCGTTTAGGGTGTTTCAGGCCATAAAGACACTAATTAGACGACCAGGGAGTCCTCAAGCTCATTATATAAAGAGCTACTCTCCATTCCTTCTCTCCACACCTAAAAACTTCTCTCTCTCTATTGCTCCAATTTTCGGTAAAGAAGACGAGGTCAGGTTCTTTAGATTCGGGGAGAAGTCAGCTACCTGGCGGTGGTCTCCATTCGATCTGAGTATCGTTGGAGAAGCGCTAGCGTAATCAAATAGTGAAACAGCTCTAGCGGACCGAAGCTGCCCTATTTCAGTCGAGTTGAAAATGGCCAAATTAACCTCTCCTATAGCTAAACCAAGCTCTCCCAACCCTCATACAACCGAATTAGAGCTGAAAGGTAAGCCAATTCGGCTCCCCTCTGTAATTTCCGATCAGTGTTAGAGAGAGAAACGGTGAAACTTCACTAACCAAATTCTCACTCAATTTGACATTAATTGTTGTAATTCTTGATTATATGATGAATCTTAGGATGAGAGCTACCTGCCCCGATCGAAATCTTGGACCACTGCACCTCCGACGGTAAGCTTTTGAAGTTTTCTCTCTCTACGCAAAGTTTTCCGGTGAAGCTTCGTTTGAGCTCATTTTGGCCTCAATTCATGCGATTCAAAGCTCAATTAAATCGTATGGATGTGTAGGAACTTAATTAGCATGAAGGGTTATTGATCAGATTCATGAATGTTCCTACAAAGAAACACTTATGATACTAGAACTTCTGCCTTATCGAGCAACTTCAATTTCAACAATTAACCTCGATTGAATGGTCAATTTGATGAAATCAAATTCGGCTAGTTTGAAAGGGGGAAAATTTGGGAAAATTTTGGGGGAAAGGCAAATTTTCCAAAATTGAGGGTCAATTGGCCATGAAAAAGATGTTGGAGGATCAATTGGTCAATTTTTAAAAATAATTGGGGTCAAATTTCCATTTTTGTAAAGTAGTGGCAAAATGGTAATTTTTGAAAAGTTGGAGACCTAATTAGAAATTTGGGAAACTCGAACTTCTTAAGTGATTTTGAGTAAATTGAGGACCCAAAGTGAATTTTGGAAGTTTCGGGACTCAATTTTGGGAAAAGTTTGCATTAGGGACCTAAAGTAAAAAAAAAAACTTTAGGGACCTAAGTGCGATTAACTGTAAGTTTTGAGTTTACTCGTTCATACATGAGGAACAAAGGTTGTTATACCAAGTATTAATAGATAAGGTTATCCAATTTGTGTAGGAGCATAAAGAACCGGAACGCTAGCAAGAGAAGCTCGCGTCGACTTGGAAAAAAAATCAACCAAGGACGAACACGTCACGGTTAACAGGTGAGTGGGATTTATTCACATCATACCTGGTTGGGATGATGAGCAAATTAGAAATGAAAACCACTTTTATGAGGAATTTTGACATCACACCTGATTGGAGTGAGGTGAGAACTATGCGGAAAAACTACATACCCGTTGTAAGTAGATTATACCAGATTGATATAATTGACTTTCTCGAAGTAAGTAGAAAACCCGATTACTGCTTTTAAGCAGAGATTTCATCACACCTGTTTGGTGTGATGGATGGAAAGCTTATTCTTGTTAGAAGTGTTTTCCCCTAATTGTGTGCCAATGCTTAAAAATTTTGGGAGATCTTCTTAACAAGAGCTAGAATAGCTCAGATAGGCCAGAGGACTCGGTTTTGGAACCGGAGGGCTAAAATGCCCAGTTTTGGAAAATTACCTAGAGAATGAATTTAGAAATTTTTAATTTTGAAAAACTTGGTCAAATTAGGCCTGAACCAGCTAGTTTAAGTTTTGAACCCGATTCAGACCGGTCCAGTCCGGTTCGAAACAATGTCGTCTTCTTCCTGCAGATGATAGCACCGTTCACTCGCCAAAAAATCGAGTAGTGCCAACGAAGATGAAAAGTCTCTGGCCAGTGTGTTTCAGGCAATGAATGACTGCCATTAAGGCGCCAATCGGAAGGCCAAGAAATTCCAGAGCTTCCTATATAAAGAGCCCCTCCTCATTCATCCTTCTCACACCTGAAAACTCCACTCTCTTCCTACTGCTCCATTTTTCGGTGAAGCTCAAACTAGAGCTCTAACTTGGGCATTTTTCTCAGCCAAAGGTGTGGTCGAGATCTTTGAATTCGGGGAGAAGTCAGCTACACGCATGTAGTCTCCATTTGTTCTAAGAATTGTCGGAGAAACGCCGGCGTGATAGAACAGTGAAGTAGCTCCCGCGGACGAAGCTGCCCTATTTTGGCCGAGCTAAAAATAGCTAATTCAAGTCCTTCTCAGGCCAAACTAAGCCTTCCCAACACCTTCGTAGCCCTCCTACAGCTGAATTAGAGTGGAAAGGTAAGCTAATTTGGCTCCCCTTTGTAAATTCTGATCGGTTCTAGAGAGAAAACTAATAGATATTTGCTGACCAAATTCTCCCTCAATTCGACAAGAATTCAGGTGATTTTTTATCCTATGAAGAACCACAGGACAAGAGCTATCTGCCCAGATTGAAAACATAGACTATCGCACCACCGACGGTAAGCTTTTGAAGCTTTCTCTCTATACGTTCAGTTTTTCGATGAAGCTCCATTTGAGCTCGTTCCAACATCATATCGCGTGATTCAAAGTGTAAATGAATTGTACAAAGGTTTAGGAACTCCAATTTAACTTCAATTTCAAAAATTAAACTCATTTTATTGGTCAATTTTATGAAATCTAACTCGGTAGAGTTGGCAGGTTGAAATTGGGGGGAAATTGGGGATTTCAAAAATTCAAGGGACTAAAGTGCAATTTCATAAAATTGATGGCCAATTGGGTATGATAAAGATTTTGGAGCACCAATTGGCCAATTTTTGGAATTTTTGGGGGTGAAACTTACTATTTTTGTAAAGTAGGGGCAAAATGGTAATTTTGGAAAAGTTGGGGACCAAATTAGAAATTTGGGAAACTTGAACCCTTTTTTGTGATTTTTGAATAAATTGAGGTACTAAGGTGAATTTTAGAAGTTTTGGGACTTAATTTGGGGAAAAATCAGCATTAGGGACCTAATTGTAATAAATCGAAAAGTTTGAGTATTTAATACATTCATGATGAATGAAGGCTATTAGGCTAAAAGATAATAAACAAGGATGTCATATCGTGTAGGAACACGAAGTACCAGGAACGCCTGTAAGGACAAGCTCGCGTGAGTACAAATAACCGGTGAAGAAGAATTCACTGCATTAACGGGTGAGTGAGATTTTTATATCAATCGGTTGGGATGATAAGCACCTCGCAAATGAAAACCCACTTCTAAGTGGTATTTTAATCATCACACTTGAGAGTAGTGATGTGGAAATTACATGGAAAAACTACTTACCGGTTGTAAGTAGATCATACCTAGTTGGTATGATGAACTTTCTAGAATGAAGTAAAAAAACCCGCTTACTGGTTATAAACGGAGATGTCCTCACACCCGATTGGTGTGATTGATAGATTAAAAGATTATTTTGTCAGTAGTGCTCTCCCCTGACTGTGTGCCATTGCTTAAACTTTTTGGGAGACCTTATTGGCGGGAGCTAGAATAGCTCAAATAGGTCGGAGGCCTCGATTTTGGAACTTGGGGGCTAATATACTCGATTTTGAAAATTGCATACAGTGGGCCCAAGGCTAGTTGGCACGAGCAGGAGCTCGTAAACAAACATGAGTTTAAGCCATGAAAACTTTAAATGAATGATATGTTTGGTCATGGTACCAAGATAGGACCGACATACTCGATGGACTAGCGGCAGTGTGACATGAGAGGTCGATGGACTAGTTGACACAAACAGCTACAGGTCGAGTTGAGGGTCAGGGCCGTTGGACCAGTGGCACAACAGATTAAATGGATTATGTGGAAAACTATTGTTTTGTGAATGCACTGAGATACGAGACCTTCAAGATGCCCAAGAGGGGTAGTGATGTGACGTAGGGGCTATTGGATGACATGGAGAAGATAAGGGCAGATTATCATGCCAGCAGTCAGGGAAGCTCGATGTAGCTTCATGTGCATGAGACCGGGGTCGGGTTGGGATGAGGTGTATGTCTTCATACGGACATAGAGTTTTTCTTTACGAGATTGAGGGTCGGTTGTCACGTACATCCACTTATTCTTAGGGTAGAAGTGGATGTGTTGCTATCTTGTGGTCGGTAAAGTCGCTCTAACACCACAAGTGGGTGCAATGGACATGTTGCCCAGCAAATGTGTGATCCCTTCATGATAAAGGGCGTGTGTTGGTTGATAAACACAACGATTATGGTTGATGATTGAGAAATGGCTATGAAAACCAAGATTTTGAGGATGAATTGTTTGAAAAGAAAATAAGGAGTCTGGCACACTCCAATTCAAACATTTTCACTAAAAGTCAAACTTTAAACACCCATTTACTGAGTCGTTGAACTCGTCCCCTCCCTTATATCCCTTTTTAGGTAACCAAGGGAAACCTACCCAAAGACCTCTTGTTAGTAATACCCACAAGGCAAGTATGTAAAATTAAAACTTCATGCAGTTTTGATTTATGTTATTCCAGGAAAGGTATAGATTTAAAGTATGCCTTACTCCTTCCAGGTTAAAGAAGAGGAAAACCCTTATTAAACCGGGAGAGTGGTGGATTGCTCACGGGGATCCGACCAAACCGGGTCAGGGCGTGACATCCCTAATTTCCCTTTTTACCTCTATTAAGCCCTTGGGGTTTCCAATCATTCTTCTTAGGTCCTTAACTCTTAATTTCACCAATTGGCCCTTAATTTACCAAAAATGCCCTTTAGTCCTTAATTTTCCAAAATTGTGATTTCGTCCCCAACTTTTAAGAATTTCCAATTTGCACTTTATTTTGCCCAAATTGCCCAATTGGTCCTCAATTGGAGTGAATTTCATGAAAACACCTTCAATTTCGTAAATTTGTCGTTCGGTCCTTCAATTTTTTGAAAATCGCACAAAAGCCCCCAAAATCCCCAAATTGCACGTCATCTTCTTCCCCAATTCAAGCATATGAACCTTCAAATCTTACCTCGTCAAATTGGCGGCTTGTAAGTCCTTAGTTTCTTCGATTCTTGCCTCAAATCGTCTCCTTCAGCACCCCTCGATCGTCCTACACTTCGAATTTTTGAATTTGGTTGAGTTTTAAGCTTCGTTGGAGCTTTGTCGAAAAATTTATAGTAGAGAGAGAAAGCTTGATTATCTTACCGATAGAGGGGCGGTGGCCGGAGCTTGAGGCGTGGACGGCTGGTGCTTGTCGAGGGGAACCTACCATGATTTAATCCTACTATAATTCGCCGCTATCCTACGAGAATTTGAAGGAACGAGATTGTCAAGGAAGGGTCAGTCAGGACCTCGCTGTTTCGAGCTCTGAAGTGACTTCACTATGTAGTCCTCTTTCCACTAGAGTTGTTCTAAGAGTGTCTGGAGTTAGAGCACTCTTCACCAGTTCTAACACCACCCTTCAGAGCTTTTTTTGCTAAGATTTTTCGCATCGTTGGAGCTCTGGTTTGTTGCTCGTCAAAAAATGTACTCTTCTTCTTCTTTGCTCGATGGTGGGATGTTGATGACTAATGGAGGTGTGCTCTTTATATAGGGAGCTCGATAGCTGCTCAAGCTACCTACCATCATAAGTCCCGGCCTCCGACTCGACCCCCGGCAACCTGACCGGAGAGTTTTTCAAGTCGTAGGAGACTCCAGCTTTTCTAGCCTCTATCTCTCCTCCGTTCTCATTATTAGTGGCTGAAAGTTGAAGATGATAATGTGGTGGTCATGCCACATGGGGCATTGTGATTGGTTAGTTTTTCTGAAGTGGAGGTCCAGCGTGGCTACCGCGTCAACCGATGACTAGATAAGTGGCAGCCTCTCATTGGCTACTCATGCCTACGTGGCATGCTCACGGATCACCTGCTAAGCATTGACTGAACATGTGGCAGCCTCTTATTGGTTGCCTATGTCTATGTAGCTGCTGATGGGGCGTCATTGATTGTTGACCGATCTAGTATGTCGACTGGTCCGGTCCGACCATGTTCGCTGTCCTGAATTCAAAAATCAGCCGATTTGGATTTGATTCGACCGATTTTCTGAAATTTAAAATTTTCTAAATTTATTTAAATTTATTTTCTATCTAATGGTGGCCTCAATTTCTCAAATTGACATTTTTAAGTCACCTAAAAAAATGAATTATTGAACCAGTTCACTATGGTTCATCACGATTCAGTTTGATTCGGGTCCGGTTCACCCCAAACTGGTTCTGTTCTATCCTCAATTCCACTTCCCGGTTCTTCCTTGCAACTTTTGTGAATTTTTTGTCACTTGGAATTTTTCAATTTACCACATTAACTATTTTTCGTTCATTAATTGGCTCGTTTCTTTGCATATAAATCTCTACCGATTCTTTTCCCGGTTTTCTTTAGTCCCAAAGGACGGGTTTTACATATCGGTTGTCTCTTCATATCACAATGTGGGCACCATGGCCCATACCTAGTGTCACACGACATACTCCATGGCCCGGTTGCTAAGTCATCATAGGAACTAGCAATAACACTTGTGGGGAAGCCCGACAAGTTACTTGGTCATCTCCCCCAAGTCACAACAAGGCTTAAGGCCCAAAACATTTTTCTGTTCTTTGGAACCAAAATTATGCCCTTTACCCCGATCTGAGGACTGATTCCTTATTTAACCATTAAAATCATATTTGTTTTAATGAGAATGATCTTAGCCATTTTACACTACTTATATGAGTTCTGAGACTAGCTTTCTACTCATAAGCACTCAATCAATTCAAGAATGTATGAAATGCTTCAGTCGGTCCAATCGGACTCACCGTTAATGCCCACTCACCTCATAACATGAAACTCGTTAGTTTCATGGGGTTTCTAGAATTTGCTTTTAATTCTGTTAGAGTTCTTCTTGTGTTCTCTACAATGAATGCAATAACAGGGTCGATTTTACTTCTAGCCATTTCATTATTTCACTAATCATACTCTTTCTACGGCTTTACAATTTAGCATTTCCGGCCTCAGTCACTCGACACACTAGTCGATAACCCAACCTCGGTCTAACCTTGTCTAAGGTTAACCTCTTGGGCCTAAGTTTACATGGCACTTATTGAAGTGCCCAGATTTCTAAAATTACCACCTAGTGCATTCTCCCCAAATTATTTGGTCCTTACTCTGGGAAAAATTGTCATTTTGCCCTTTCACTTTACAATTTTCTCAATTTGGATAGTAGACTTTCTAAGTCTTTCAATTGGGTCTCTCAAGATTCATTGAGTCCCATTATGGTCCCAAATAGGCATTGGAAAAATTCTAAGCCCTATTTTCCATGAATTCCCGACAAGCCCCCAAGTTTTGGCAAAATTACCATTTTGCCCCTCTACTTGAGAATTTAGGCTTCAAGATTCATTTGACCCCCAAATTTCTCATTTGAGTCCCTAAAATTTTTAAATTAAGTTTAGGTTCTTGAACTGCCCAAAAGCCATCATTTGGTTGTACAAATACTTGTATTTGCACTTTAGACCTTAACTTTTCCTTTAGCGCAAATAGATCCCTAGACATTTCTCAATAGGCAAACTCGGTCCCAAACCTTCACCAAACCTTCTAATTAGCCTTAATAATTTATTTTTCCCCTTAATAAGACCTCATAAAAAGCTTAATAGCAATTGGGTCCCCTAACTTTCAAATATTTGAAGTTTTGCCTTTGAACCACTAACAAAACATCTCTAAAAATTATGAAATTAAGTGGGGCGGTCCCCCTGGCCTCTTTCTAGGCTATCATAAAGTTAGTTTGTCCAAAATTGATTGGAGTTGCTCTGATCAGACTTGATTAGAAACTTATGCACATACATGTATAAGTCGAGTCAAAGCCAGGAACTCTCAAGAGAAGGCTCATTGGCCATTGAGGCTAGTGGGATCTGAAAGCTGACTCCTCAAGGAGTTTGTGGCCACTGAAATCGCCTCAATTGGATGTATGTAGCTTTTTCAATTTAAGTTTTAGTTAGCACGACCACTAAGTTTGTGATCTAAGATTTAAACGATTTAATTCTCACTCAAATCATGCTCAAATTAAGGCAAATGCTATGGAAAGCTGGTGGTACAAGAGACTCATCAAATTTTTCTGAGCTCATGAGAGCATTGGGGTCGTCAAAATTGAGTAATGAAACAATTGCATTGTTTTGGGTCACTGGAGATTATGTATTGTGTGATCACACTAGTGCTGGTAGAGGTAAAGTTGAGGGTCAAGAGAGGTAGCAATGGAAAGTTAGGGTTCTCAACTTTCTAGTGGGGTGCTAGGATGCTCGTCGGAGGTGGTAGGATGGAGGAGTTATTCTTTCTGCTAGCAAGGTCACCGAAGTTGGGAGTAGTCGGTGGTTTAGAGAGAATTCCAAGCAAAATTCGATGAGGGCACATCCCTAATTAATATGGTTGTGATCTAGACTTGTGTGGCTATCTATCAATAATTTTCTCTCATTAATCCATAGCTTATGGTGCTAGCAATCAATTAATTTCCCCAAGCGGTAGAGTCAGTGGTCAACGGTGATCTTTTTGGCAAAAATAGAAGATCTGAGTCTACGAGTCGGGCGAAAAAACTATACATGTCATGCCTCGACCTGGTTTGGTCGGATCCCCGTGAACAACGTGCCACTCTCCAGATTTATTAAGGGTTTTTCCCTTCTCTAAACTGTGTGGAGTAAGGCATCCGTTTTACCTGTACCTTTCCCAGAATAACATTAATCAAAACTGAATATATTAGCCTTACATACATGTCTTGTAGGTTCAACTATCAGAAGGTCTTTAAGTAGGTTTTCTATCAGTTACCTAAAAAGGGGTAAAGGGAAGGGTGAGTTTGACAACTCAGTGAGTGGGTGTTTGGAGAGAGTATTCAAAACATCTTTAATTGGAGTGTACCAAACTCCTTATTTTTTTCAAAAATATTATTTTCCTTAAATTCTCGGTTATTCAAAACAATTTTCCTCATTTCCATATCAGGTGTGTTTCATAATCAACACACGCTCTTCATCGGAAAGGGAATCACACATTCGTAGGACAGCCCGTCCACTACACCCACTTGTAGCATTGAAGCGATATTACTGGCCACCTAGATAGAAACTTATCCACTTCTACCATGGGAATGAGTGGATGTTCGTGACATCCGACCCTCAAACCCGAAATCAACTCTGTGTCCTTATGAGTATAGAGACCTCATCTCGACCCCACCCCGATCTCATGCGCATGAAGCTATGTCGAGCTTCCCTGACTGCTGGCACGACAAACTACCCTTATCTCCACCATGTTGTCCAGTAGTCCCTAGGACACATCACTACCCCTCTTAGGCATCTTGATGGTCTCAAACCTCAAGTTCATGCACAAACAAAAGTTTTCCACAAAGCTATTTATCTTTGGTGCCACTAGTTCAATGTCCTTGACCCTCGACTAGACCTATAACTGTTTGTCTAGACCAGTTCATCGACCTGGTCCTGTCGCACTGCCGCCATAAAGCCATTTACCTTTGGTTCCACTGGTCCAACAGCCTCGACCCTTGACTTGACCTGTAGCTGTTTTTCTAGACTAGTTTGTCGACCTGGTCGTATTGCACTGCCGCTAGTCCATCGAGTATGTTGGTCTTGTCTTGGTACCATGGTGTGATCACACAATTCATTCATTAATAATTTTCATGGCTTAAACATTATGTTTGTTTATGAGCTCCTTCTCATGCTAACTAGCATTGCGCCCACTAGACACGAGTTTCCAAAACCAGGCATTTAACCCACCAATTCCAAAACTAAGGCCTCTGGCATATCTGAGCTGTTCTAGCTCTCATCAAGAAGGTCTCCCAAAATTTTTAATAATTGGAAAACAGTCATGGGAGAACACTTCAGACAAAAATAAACTTTCCATCCATCACACCAACCGGGTGTGATGACATCTCTGCTTACAATCGATAAGTGGGTTTTCTACTTCCTTCCAGTAAGTCCATCATACAAAATGGGTATGATCTACTTACAACCAGTAAGTAGTTTTTTTTTTGCATAGTTCTCACCACACTCCAATCAGGTGTGATGTCAAAATTCCACATAGAAGTGGTTTTTCATTTTTGATGTGCTCATCATCCCAACCAAGTATCATGTGAATAAATCCCACTCACCCGGTAACCGTGACGTGTTCGTCTTTGGTTAATTTTTTTTTCAAGTTAATGCGAGCTTCTCTTGCTGGCGTTATGTTTCATCGTGATCCTACACGATTTGGACAACCTTATCTATTAATACTTGGCATAACATCCATCGTTCCTCTTGTATAAACGACTAAACTCAAAACATCCAATTAATTGCACTTAGGTACCTAAAGTTCATTTTTTCTTAACTTTAGGTCCCTAATGCAAACTTTTCCCCAAATTGACTCCTGAAAGTTCCAAAATTCACTTTGGGTCCTTAATTTACTCAAAATCACTTAAGTGTTTCAAGTTTCCCAAATTTCCAATTTTCAAAAATTACCATTTTGCCCCTACTTTACAAAATGGCAATTTGATCCCAATTATTTTAAAAAATTGACCAATTGGTCCTCCAACATCCTTTTCATGCCCAATTGACCTTCAATTTTGTTAAATTGCAATTGGTCCTTCAATTTTACGAAATCCCCAATTTCCCCAAAATTTTAACCAATTTTCCCCCTTTCAAATTGGCCAAATTTGATTTCATCAAATTGACCATTCAATCGAGGTTAATTGTTAACATTTTAGGTATAATTGAATTCATACACATCCATACAATTCAATTGAGATTTAAATTGCATGAATTGAAGTCGAAACGAGCTCAAACAAAGCCTCGCCAGAAAATTGAGCGTCGAGAGAGAGAGCTTCGAAAGCTTACCATCGGAGGTGCGACGATCCAAGCTTTTGATTAGGGCAGGTAGCTCTCATCCTAAGGTTCCTTCTAGGATCAAGAATTGCAATAATTCATGTCAAATTGAGTGAGAATTTGGTTAGTGAAATTTCATCATTTCTCTCTCTAACTCTAATCGAAAATTATAGAGTAGAGCTGAATTGGCTTATCTTTTAGCTCTAATTCGGTCGTGTGAGGGCTGTGGGAATGTTGGGAGAGCTCTGTTTAGCCTGAGGAGGGCTCAATTTGGCCATTTTCAGCTCGATCGAAATAGGGTAGCTTCGGTCCGTCGGAGTTGCTTCACTGTTTGATTACACCAACGCTTCTTTAGCGATCCTCGGATCGAATGGAGACTACCGTCAAGTAGCTGATTTCTCCCCAAATCAAAGGAATCTGACCTCGCCTTCTAAGGCTCAGAAAAATACCCTAGTCGAAGCTCTGGTTTGAGCTTCACAAGAAATTGGAGAGGTAGAGAGTGAGGGGATTTTTTAGGTGTGAGGAGAAGGAATGGAGAGGAGCTCTTTATATAGGGACCTCGGGGACTCCTTAGTCATCTGATTGGTTCCTATATGGCACTCATTCATGGCCTGAAATGCCCTAAATGGAGACTTTTCACCTTTCTCAACAATGTTCGCTTTTTCGGCGAGTGAATAGTGTTGTCATCTGAAGGAAGAAGACGACACTATTCCGAATTGGGTTCAATGCTAAAACCGGTCAATTCAAGCTCAATTCAACCAAGTTTTTCAAAATTAAAAATTTCTAAATTCATATGAATTCATTCTCTATCTATTGGTGGCTTCAATTCTCCACCTAGAAAAATGAATTTAGAAATTGGTTCACAATAGTGGTTCAAACCGGTTCAATCCGGTTTAGGTTTGGTTCACCTAAACCTGTTTGGTTTCTTCTTCCAATTCATCTTAAAGTCCTTTTCCATGATTTGTATGACTATTTGAGTAACTCGAGATTTGTAAATTTCCCAAACTACTCTTTTTCTATATGTTAAAGTTTATGAACCGACTCGATTTTCTCTATGGAAATAACTAGTTCTTTTCCCGACTTTCTTATTATAAAAGGACAGGGTTTACAACTCTCCCCTCCTTTTAGGAGTTTTATCCCCAAAATAATTATATATCGAACAATTGAGGGTACCCATCCCTCATCACACTCTCAGTCTCCCATGTCTTTTCTTGCACGGGTTCGTTTTGCCAAATAACCTTGACCATAGGAATGCTCTTATTACTCAAGCTCTTATCCCTCCGGTCGATGATTCGTACTGGCTCTGTTTGATAGGTCAAGTTTTCTTCTAGCTTTGGTGGAGGATGGTCATACACATGGCTAGGATCTGACCGGTATTTCCGATGTACCGAGATATGGAATACATCATGTATTCTCTGTAAGTGTGGAGGTAGTTCCAATTTGTATGCCATTGGTCCTATCCTTTAGATGATGGGATAAGGACCTATGTATCTTGTTTCAACTTTCCCCATTGTTGAAACCTAAGTATTCCCCTCCATGAGGATACTTTTAGGAACACTTGGACCCCTACATCAAATTCAAGATCCTTTCTCCTTTTGTCTACATAGCTCTTCTGCCTATCCTAGGTGGCCTTGAGTCAACTCCTAATTATCTTGATCTTTGTTGTGGCATCTTCAATTAATTCGACCCTTTCTAGCTTTCTTTCCCCCACTTCTTCCAAAAATAAAAGGGTATGGCATGGTCGTCTATAAAGGGCTTCATAAGGAACCATTTGAATACAGTCCTGATACTATTATTGTATGCAAATTTAATTAGGCACAAGTATTCATCCCAACCCTTATCCATGGTGAGTATGCATGCTCTCAGCATGTCCTCCAAGGTTTGGATCATTTGCTCAGTCTTTCCATCGGTCTGAGGATGAAATGTCGTACTTATGTGGAGCTTGGTTCCCAAGGCACTTTGCAAACTTGGCTAGAAGGTTTAAGTAAATCTAGGGTCACTATCCGATACTATGCTTACTGGGACGCCATGGAGTCATACTATCTCCCTCATGTATAATACGGCTAGTTGTTCCACTATATCTATCACCCTTATAGGTAGGAAATGGGCGGATTTGGTCAATCTGTCCACAATAACCCAAATTGTGTCTCGACACTTCTTGGTCAAAGGTAGTACGGTGAAAAAAATCCATGGTAATGTGCTCTCACTTCTACTCTGGGATTGGCGTTGTAGCAATCCTAATGGTTTCCGATACTCTGCTTTAATTTGTTACACGACAAACATCAGGCTACGTATTCCACAATATCCTTCTTCATTCATTTCCACCAATATCCTTATTTGAGGGTGTGGTACATCTTAGTACTTCCTGGATGCATCACATACACAAAATCGTGTGCCTCCTCCAAAATTAATATTTTCAGTTCTTTATCTTGAGGCACACACATTCTACCTATATAGGTTAGTAATCCGTCGCCACGAAGGTCATAGTCTAGTTTTGTTCTATTGTTGATCGGATCCAAATAGGATTGGAGTTTATTATCCGCTTTTTGTTGTACCTTAATTTGCTCCGTTAGGCTGGGTCTCACCACCACGTCAGCCAGTAAGCATTTCTCTTTTTTGTCCATTCTTAGGTCCACCTCCATTCTTCTCGACTATTGCAACATGGGTATGTAGCTTGTCTTTATCTACACCGCCTTAGTTTGGTACTTACAACTTAGGGCATCTGCCACCATATTTGCCTTTTCAAGGTGATACTCTATCACAAGGTCATAGTTTTTCACCAATTCCAGCCATCTCCTCTGGTGGAGATTTAATTCTTTCTAAGTTAAGAACTACTTAAGACTCTTATGATTGGTGTATATCCTACACTTAACCCCGTATAGGTAGTGTCACCAAATCTTGGCTGTGGCATCCTGCCTATAGATTCTTGGGGTTCCATTGGGATGGTCCAAGCATATTACATTGCTTATTCTCCCTTAGAGTGGGGCATTCCTTTGCAAAGTACCCCACTTGTCCACATGCAAAACAGGACATGCAAGCTCCCTCGTGGTACCTTTGACACCTAGGGTAGAGAGGGTTTCCTTGTGGTAAGGTGGGGATTACTCTTTGGGGAGGTGGGGGTGCATCCTTCCTCTTTTGAAATCCTACTTTATTTCCCCATCTTGGACCATTATGCTCCCTCCATCCTCCATGACGGCTTTGGCCATTTTCCTCCTTCCGGGTTGTCTGCTCCATTCGGCGACGTCAGGTCTACACTAGTCGCTCACATTTCTAAGCCATACTAATCACTGCCCCCAGATCCGTGGGGCATCCTAGCACTCCCATACAGTCTTGTATGTCTATATTGAGACCGTCCATGAATCGCTGGCATATGTCTATCGGTCCAGCCAAGTCAGGAGCAAAGGGTCTTAACTCATTGAATTTGGTCTCATACTTCGATATCGAGTTAAGCTCTTGCCGAAGTTGGAGGAAATCATGCTTCTTCTCATTAATCAAATGAGGAGCCAGGTGCTCCTTCGTGTACCTCTCCGCAAACTACTCCCAAGTGGGTGTGGAGGTATGCAGGCTTCGGACATTGTCCCACCATCTTTTGGCACTACCCTCCAAGAAAAATTATGTCAAGATCACCATGTCCTCTAGTGATATCCTAACTATCCCCATCAGCTTCTTGATGTTAGTCAGCCAGTCCATGGCGGCTCTCGCATCCTTCTCTCCAAGGAAAGGCTTACACCCCAGTTGACAGAGATTTTTGAGATATTTGGGGATGTCAACTGTAGGTGGATGGTTAATAGGAGGAGGATGAGATTGTACTTCCTCCAGTTCAGCTCGAGAATTGGTGCCTGCCTCAAGGATGAGATTAGATTGTCCAAATACTCGAGTGAACTCTTCGTACAACCTCTGGTGTTCTGAGCTTAGTCCAGGTGGGGTTGTCTGGGCTCCTCGGGGTCTCCACAAGAAGAGGTGGTTGGGTAGTGTTGGAGACTACGACTCTTGGTTCATCTCTTAGGAGATATCTGAAAATTAAAAATTATCCCTATTAGTTACTATGTTCTCTAGGCTTGATAATTTATTAGAGTAAACAGGCTCTAATACCACTCAAGTTGGCATGCCCCGACCTGGTTTGGTCGGATCCTCGTGAACAACCCGCCACTCTCTCAGTTTATTAAGGGTTTTCCCCTTCTCTAAACCATGAGGAGTAAGGCATCCCTTTTACTAGTACCTTTCCTGGAATGACATTAATCAAAACTGAATATATTAACCTTACATACCTGTCTTGCAGGTTCAGCTATTGGAATGTCTTTAAGTAAGTTTTCCCTTAGTTACCTGAAAAGTGGTAAAGGGAGGGGGTGAGTTCGACAACTCAGTGAGTGGGTGTTGGGAGAGAGTATTCAAAACATCTTTAATCGGAGTGTGTCAATCTTCTTATTTCTTTCAAAAATATTCTTTTCCTTAAATTCCCGGATATTTAAAACCATTTTACTCATTTCCATATTAGGTGTGTTTAACAATCAACACACGCCCTTCATCAAGAAGGGAATCACACATTCGTAGGGCAACCCGTCCACTGCAACCCACTTGTGGCATTGGAGCGACTTTACCGGCCACCTAAATAGAAGTCCGTCCATTTATACTCTAGGAATGAGTGGATTTTCACGACATCCGACCCTTAAACCCAAAATCAACTCTATCTCCATATGAGGACAAAGGCCTCATCCTGACCCCACCCTAGTCTCATGTGCATGAAGCTACGTCGAGCTTCCCTAACTGTTGGCACGACACAGTGCCCTTATCTCCACCATGTCGTCCAGTAGCCCCTAGGATGCATCACTACCCCTCTTGGGCGTCTTGATGATTCTGAACCTTAAGTGCATGCATAAACAAAAGTTTTCCATAAAGCCATTTACCTTTGGTTCCACTGGTCCAACAACCCCGACCCTTAACTTGACCTGTAGCTATTTGTTTAGACCGGTTTGTCGACCTGGTCCTATTGCACTGCCGCTAGTCCATCGAGTATGTCAGTCTTGTCTTGGTACCATGGTGAGATCACACAATTCATTCATTAAGAATTTTTATGGCTTAAACATCATGTTTGTTTCCGAGCCCCTACTCGTGCCAACTAGCCTTTTTATAGTGGTCCAAACCGGTCCAAACTAGTTTAATCCTGTTTGGATCTGGTTCACATCAATTGGTTTGGTTTTCATCTCCAATTCATCCTAAAGTCCTTTTTCATGACTTTTGTGACACTTTAGGTCACTTAGGATCCATAAATTTCCCGATTTTCCATTTCTCTATCGGTTCTGATTTATAAGCCGACTCGATTTTCTCTTTGGAAATGACCGGTTCATTCCCTAGTTTTTCTTATTATCAAAGGACGGGGTTTAGAACTCTCCCCTCCTTTTAAGGGTTTTGTCCCCAAAACAATTACATGTCAAATAATTAAGGGTAACTATCCCTTATTACACTTTCGATTTTCCATGTCTCTTCCTGCATGAGTCCATTTTTCCACATAACTTTGACCATATGAATCCTCTTATTCCTTAAGTTCTTATCCATCTGGTTGATGATTCATACCGGTTCCATTTGATAGGTCAAGTTCTCTTCCAGCTTTGGTGGAGGTTGGTCCAATACATGGCAAGGATGAGGTTGGAAATTCCGAAGCACAGAGATATTGAATACATCATGTATCCTCTACAAGTTAGGTAATTCCAATTTATAAGTGTAAACCCCGTCCTTTTGAGCTAAGGAAAACCGAGAAAAGAACCAGTCAAACCAAGTGAGAAAACCGAATAGGTTCACAAAACCGATCAATTGTGAATGGGAAAATTAGGAATATACAACTCCTAGGTGATCCAAAGATTTCAAAAAACTATGGAAAAAAATAACCTTAGGATGAATTGGAAGAGGAAAATTAGACCAGTTTGGATGAATTGGGTCCAACAGGATTAAACCAGTTTAGGAACCGAGTTGGTTCATGAACCAAAACCAATAGAGATCGGGCAAAACAAAGGAATTCAACTCTATTGTACTCCAAGGAAATTCATAAACCTTGGGAAGGAACCTTAGAACAAAGTGGGAGAGAAAAACTAGACAGGTTTGGGTGAACCAGACCCGAACTGGTTTAAGAACCAAGCCAGTTTATGAACTAGAATCGATAAAGAGATGGTAAACCGGGAATTTTATGGACCCTAAGTGACCCAAGGAGTCACAAAAGACATGGAAATGGACTTGTGAAGGAATTGGGGATGAAAACCAAACCGGTTTAGGTGAAATGGATCCGAACCACTATTGAATCGAATCCTAAATTTATTTTTCTAGGTGGCTTAAATAATTCAAATTGGAGATTTTAGGCCACCATTGGATAGAGAATGAATTTAGAAATTTTTAGATTTGAAAAACTCAATTGAATGGGGGGTGAACCGACCGGTTTAAGCTTTGAACCCGGTTCATACCGGTCCGGTTAGGTATGGAACAATATCATTTTCTTCCACAGGATGACAACACTGTTCACTTGCCGGTAAACTGAAGAAACACCAGCGAAAAGGAAATGCTTTTGTTTTGGGCGTTTCAGGTCTTCAATGTCAGCAATAACGGTGCCAAATGGATGGCCAATGGGTCTACAAGCTCCCTATATAAAGAGCCCCTCCCCATTCATCTTTTTCACACCTGAAAACTCCATTCTCTCTCAACTACTCCATTTTTTGGTGAAGCTCAAACTAGAGCTCCAACATGGGGTCTTTTTTGAGCCAAGCAAGGTGAGGTCAGGTTCTTTAGAACTGAGTAGAAGTCAACTACACGTCTATAGTCTCCGTTCACTCCGAGGGTTGCTGGCGAGACGCCAACGTGATGAAACAGTGAAGCAGCTCCGGCGAACCGAAGCTGCCCTATTTCAACCGAATTGAAATTAGCCATTTTGAGCCCTCCTCAGGCCAAACCAAGCCTTCCCAACACTTTCTCAGCCCTCTCACGGCCGAATTAGGACTAAAAGGTAAGCCAATTCGGCACCCCTCTCCAATTCCCGTCCAGTGCTAGAGAGAGAACCGACAGAATTTCAATGATGAAATTCTAACTAAATTCAGCATCAATTGATGCGATTCTTGATTTTAAGATGAACCTTAGGAGGAGAGCTATCTGCCCAAATTAAATGCTTGGACCGTCGTGCCCTTACCGGTGAGAAATCGAAGCTTTCTCTCTATACAGTCTATTTTCCAGTGAAGCTCCATTTGAGCTCGTTCCAGCATTAAAATCTGCGATTCAAAGTTCCTTAGAATCGTATGAACATGTAGGAACTCAATTTCAACTTCAATTTCAACAATTAGAGGTGTTTGATTTGTCAATTTGATGAAATCAAATTTGGCAGTGTTGAAGAGTTTAAATTTGGGGATTTTCGAAATTCGAAGGACCAAAATGAAATTTTATGAAATTCAGGGCCAATTGGGCATGAAAATAATGTTGGAGAACCAATTGATAAATTTTGGGGAAAAACTTACCATTTTTGTAAAGGAAGGGCAAAATGGTAATTTTGGAAAAGTTGGAGGACCAAATTGGAAATTTGGGAAATTAATCCCCTTTTTGTGATATGGAATAAATTGAGGTCCTATGATAAATTTTAGAAGTTTCGGGACTAAATTTGAGAAAAAATTGACATTAGGGACTTAAAGTTAAAGAGAAATAACTTTAGGGACCTAATTACAAATAAATGAAAGTTTGACTTTCTCATTCATTTGGAATGAATGAAGGCAATTAGGCCGAAAGATAATGAACCGAGATGTTCATATCATGTTGGAACATGAAATACCGGGAACGCCAGTAACGACAAGCTCGCGTGAATACAAAGAACCGGTCTAGTGGAATTCACGACATTAATAGGTGAATGGGTTTACTAACATCATACCCGGTTGGGATAATGATCACAACTTAAAATTTAAAAACCACTTACTGGTTGTGAGTGGAATTATATATCATACCTTGTTGGGAATGATAAGTGCCTCGGTTTAAAAACCCACAGTTTAGTGGTATTTTAAACATCACCACTTAGAGAAAGTGATGTGAAAATTTTGCGGAAAAACTACTTACCGGTTGTAAGTAGATCATACCAGGTTGGTATGATGAGAATTCCTCGAAGAAAGTTGAAAACCTGTTCATCGGTTATGAATGGAGATGTGCTTATACCGGTTAGTATAATGGACAGTGAAAACTTATTTTGTTGGAAGTGTTCTCCCCTGACTGTGTGCCAATGTTTAAACTATTTGGGAGACTTTCTTGACGAGAGGTCGAATAGCTCTTATAGGCTGGGGGCCTCGATTTTTGGAACTTGGGGGCTAAATGCCCGATTTTGAAAATCTCGTACAGTGGGCTCAAGTCTAGTTGGGACGAGCAGGAGCTCGTAAACGAACATGATATATGTGCCATAAAACTTAATAAGTGAATTGTTTGGCCATGGTACCAAGATAGGACCGACATGCCCAGTCATCTAGCGACAATGTGACATGATAGGTCAGCGGACTAGCCAAGACAAACAATTGTGGGTTGAGTTGAGAGTTGAGGCTGTTGGACCTATGGCACCAAAGATTACATTGCAATATGAGAAAACATTGTTTGTGCATGCATCATGAGTACGGGATCATCAAGACAACCATGAGGGGTAGTGATGTGTCCTAAGGGCCCTGGACGACCTGATGAGTATAAGGGCAGATCATCATTCCAGGTGTCTGCGCGAAATCTGGAGTAGCACCAAGCGCATGAGATCAGGGTGGGGACGGGATGAGGTCTCTGTCACTTGCACGAGGAAGTGATTTTGGGATTGTGGGTCGGATGTCACTTGCATCCATTCATTCATAGGGTAGAAGTGGTCGTACTTCTATCCGGGTGGTAGGAAAAGTTGCTTCGAAGCGACTAGTGGGTTTAGTAGTGATACTGACTTGCGAATATGTGTAACCTTCATGATAAAGGATGTGTGTTGGGTGATGACTAGAAATGGTGGAAAAACCCAAAATTTTAAACAAAGGGATTTTTGAAAAGAAAGGAGTCTGGCACACTCTAATAATAATTATTTTCTTAAAAGTTAAAAGCTTTTAAAAACCTATTCACTAAGTAGTTGTACTCACCCCCTCCCTTATATACCTTTCAGGAAATCTCAGAAAGCCTACCCTTAAAGACCGTCAACTAAGATGCCTGTAAGATAGGTATGTAAAGTTTTAAATTTCATATAGTTTTGATTATGCTATTTCAGGAAAGGTGCAGGTTAAAGGACGCCTTACTCTGTACGGTTTATAATAAGGGGAAACCCTTTAATAAACTGGGAGAGTGGCATGTTGATCACGGGGATCCGACCAAACCGGGTCAGGGCGTGACAACTAGAGTGGTATCTGAGCCTATTTCCTCGAATACATATTCAAGACTAGAAAATATAATAATTAATAGGATTTCTCCTAAAATTTACAGATGGCTCCCAGGAAAGGAACCAAGAAAACTAGGGATGACTCTGCACAGCACCCTGTCCTCATAGGAAGACAACTCTAGAAGCTTCCCAAATGCCTGGGGCATGGTAGAAATCCCGAAGGACCAAACGACAAAGTATCCCAGAGGATGATGCTTGGACCTATTGAGGTCACACCCCGAGTACAAAGGAAGCCAAGCCTGAGACCAGGAACACCAGTTAGGGCTTATAACCTTGCCATGGAGGATGCTTAGCACACACCCCGTAGTCCTCTACCTATTTCATGACCACCTCTTTGTAATATGGTTAAGACCCTAATATATTGTACTCCTTCTCCATTAATGAAGAATTCAACGTTCCTGAAACCATGTCTCTAAACAAGGATGTAAGCCTACGTCTCAACTATAGGAAGATTGCCTCAAGAAAAGTAACCAAACAAACCCCGGGGACCGAGGAGAATCCCATCCCAAGTAAGAAAATGAACCAAAAGTGATGTGAACCCCACCAATATGCTGATGACACCCTACACCAAATATGGCAAGGATCCCAAGACTTTCACGACACAAGTACGAAAAGATGTAGTATACCTTGTTATGTGGGAAACAAGGTATAGGATATGTAGACGCCACACCCAAATCCTCTAAGAAGAACTCTTAGAAAACCTCGGGTGATAAGTCTTGATTATTTGAATGCCATAGGTAAAAACCGGATAAGTTCAAAAGCTCTTTCATGATAAAAAGAAGACAAAACCTTACAAGATTGAAATTCCAAAGTGTTTGTCCTTCAATGCTGTGGAGTATGCCTTTTATAGGCACAGATAACAACCGAATAGCCTAAAAACAAGGAAAATATATCTTATGGTTACATGCCAACCATATTTAATCAAAATATCTAAGATATTTTTATAACTAATTTAAAAATCTAAATTTAACTAATTAAATATATAATATTATCATTTAATATCGTAGAAGATTTATTATATTAACAAATCTCTACTCATTAATTAAATTTGGACCTTATTGTGAGCTTTTCTTGGGCTCTTCAATTGGGCTTCCACTTGGATTTTTTTTCAGAAATCTCTTTAATTTGCCCATATAAAGATTGTTTGAATCTTTTAGCCCCTTAACCTTGTAATTGGGCCCTCTTGAAGTCTCAAATAATCATTTATCCCATTTGGTGATAAAGTGTCCAGCTCCATTGCAGGTTCATTTGATTGGACTTGTGAATTTGTAGACTCTTTTGTCGAATTCACATCATTCTCCCCCTCTTGAAAATGATTTGTCCTCAAATCTGCTGTTCCTTCATCACCTACATCAAAACGAATTAAATTAGAAATATGTATGCTATAGCTAACAGTATATTTATCATATAACTTATTGTTGTAATTATTATTAATGAATTTTAACACTTTAAATGATCTCTCTAATCTAAGAAATTTTGATAGTTTTCTATCCATAAATCGTTCATTTCTTAGATGTAAACTAACCCAAATCCTTGGATCAAAAACAACTTTCATGAAACTATTGTTGTAAAGTTTAATATTTTCTTGAGTGTGCTATTTTATATCCAATGGATTAAAACCATAGATAATCTCCAATGATGATAACTTAATCACTGAATAAATATAACGATTATATGCAAACACAACATGTGATAAACATGTAGTTGAAAATAGAAGTTTTGTAACCAACAAAGTAGTCCAAGAAAAATTAAGCAATTTAGTATCAATGATTGTAAGCAAAATGTACCTTTTAGATAATGTATGAGCAACTACATTTTTCATACCTTGCTTACACTTGATCACATAACCGGATGTATAAATGAATTCTACGCACCTTGTATGATACTCATTCAGCTTGAGGGTTACTCCGCTGAACTTTTCATTATAATGTGCAATTGTTCTTCTTTCCTAACTTACCAAATAAGGTGTTTGCCAATCTCAAGTTACCTTAATTTCCTTGTCAATGGCAATAACTTCAAAACTTATAACATATCCAGGAAATACAAGTTTACCGAAACATAATATGCAATTCTTCAATTTGGCAAACAACTGATATTTCCTAAAAACTTGCAAGGAAATTTTTATATATCCTTCATGTTTATCTAAGTAATTGTTGTATATTATGATTTTATTAAAATATATGGCAACAAAGTTTTTAATAAAAGCACGCATGATATAATTTATTAACCTCATAAAAGTGTTATATGCATTAGTTAAACTAAAAATCATAGCCAACCATTCATATAAACCATGTTTTACTTTTAATGCAGTTTTCAATCCATAATTAGCTTTCATTCGAATTTCAGAATATTCATTCTTGTGATTAAATTTTG
Organism: Trapa incisa; assembly: GCA_030064435.1. Taxonomy (NCBI): domain Eukaryota; kingdom Viridiplantae; phylum Streptophyta; class Magnoliopsida; order Myrtales; family Lythraceae; genus Trapa; species Trapa incisa. The sequence goes on along the minus strand of CM057776.1, from coordinate 19,151,848 downwards.
AAAACAAATAGTTTTCATGCAACTCATCTAACATAATATTTACTTGAGGAATAGATTGGAGATACATTACCTTCATACAGTTGATGATTCGAAAATCAACATACCTTCGCCTAATTTTTTCTTTCTTAGGAATTTGCACAATATCTAAAATCATGTTATTCCGTGCATAAACTAGCTTCTTCAAATTTAGGATTTGGTGTTGAATTTGATACTTGATTTCTCGATCAGGTTGCAATCCAGGAGTTTTCTTCTTAGGAATGACATTCTTGAATTCCTGCATAAGAGAAATACTAATGCTCGGAAAATATCCAACAATATGGTTAGTAAAACACAAATCCTTGTACATCAGTACTATAAGGATATTATCTGAAATTATATCTCTTTTTATCTCACTTTTTCTCTCCATAAAATTAATTTTACTCTCTTTTCTTTGTATTATGGCTTTTCTCTCTTCTTTTTCAACATTGTCTTTTCTCTCATCATTTTCAATTACGGCTTTTCTCTCTTGTTTTTCAATATTGCTTTTTATCTCTTCCTCTTCAATCTTGGCTTTTCTCTCTTGTCTTTCTGCTATTTTCTTTTCATTTGTCTTTTTTTTTAACTGATCCTGAAAAACTTATTGTAAAGTCAAAGGTACAAGAGATATTGATCTATTATTTATCACGAATGAGTACCTATCTATTAATTTATTATATGTAACTTGACGATCTAACTTTCAAGGTTCTCCCAATAAAATATGACATGCATGCATTGGTACTACATCACATAATATTTCATCCTGATATTTCCCAATAGAGAAGGACGCTATCACCTGTTGGGTTACCTCGAGTTTAGGTTGATCATTTAGCCTTTGAATTTGATATGGCTTTGGATGCTTCGTTGTATGTAATGCCAACTTCTCCACAAGCTCGGTGCTCGCAAAGTTAGTGCAGCTTTTCCCATCTATAATAACAACACAAACCTTATTTTTCATAGAGTAACGAGTATGAAATAACTTCTCACGTTGGTTGTCCATGGTTTGTCCCAAATAGTAGGTTGATTGAAGGAATTGAGCTTGAGGTTGTCGCGATTAACTTTGACATCATCTAACTCCTTGAGTTCTTCTAGATCAAAATATCTAGATTGAAAGCTTGAACATCGTTGTTTAGTAGGCGTAAGTTGATGCGAACGCCATCTCACACCTTCCTCCAACTGACCCATTTGGGTATGAGAGACTCAAATTCAGACTTCACTATATGTTCCATTTCTCTCTTCATTACTTTCCACTGTAGGTTTTGAATGGGCGGTATGGAACCCTCTTCTTTCATTGTGTTTCCTTGTCATTGGGCCTTGTGATCTTGGCAATTGTTAGAAAGAAAAGAACCTCATAACTCTCCCTTACATGTTTCTCTCAAACACTCCTGTTTCACACTCAAATGGATTTTTCTTATAGATTTAAAGCACTCTTTCCTTTTTCCACTCATATGTCTTCTTTCAATCTTAATTGAAGTTAAAAATAAATCATTTTTACGAAGCAGTTCAACTTGAGGAACAATTAAGACATATCGATAAAGGTTTTCAAAAAGAAATTCCAAAATAATTTAAGTGAGAGGTATGAATAGACTCAGACAGAAGAGTAAAATTTAGATAGAGAAGAAAATAAGAAATTAAGATAGAATGAAGTAATAGACTTAGATAGAGCAGAATAAGAATAAGATATAAGATAGAATTGTGTGCCTTTTTTTTTCCCTTTTTTGGCATGAATTTTTTTTGCCCTATTTTTCTTTTTTTTTGGCATGAATTTTTTTTGGCTTTTTCTTTCTTTTTTTTGCACTTACTAAGAAGAAGATAGATAGATAGAAGAAGATGAGATTTTTTTTATTTTTTAAGAGAATAGAAACAGGTATAGAAGATAAAAAAAAAGAACTAGATATAAAAGATGAGATTAAACTTGCCATGCAACCGTGTGCTCTATTACCAACTGATGCGAACCCCGCCAATATGCTGATGACACCCTACACAAAATATGGCAACGATCCCAAGACTTTCACGATGCAAGTACGAAAAGATGGAGTATACTTTGTTATGTGAGAAACAAGGTATAGGATATGTAGATGACACACCCAAATCCTCTAAGAAGAACTCTTAGAAAACCTCGGGTGATAAGTCTTAATTGCTTGAACGCCACATGTAAAAACCTAATAAGTTCAAAAGTTCTTTCAGGATAGAAAGAAGGCAAAACCTTACAAAATTGAAATTCCAAAGTGCCTGTCCTCCAATGCTGTGGAGTATGTCTTTTATAGGCACATATAACAAATTAATAGCCTAAAAATAAGGAAAATATATCTTATAGTTATATGCTAACCATCTCAAATCTAAATATGTAAGATATTTTTATAACTAATTTAAAAATCTAAATTTAACTAATTAAATATCTAATATTATCATTTAATATCGTAGAAGATTAATTATATTAATAAATCTCTACTCATTAATTAAATCTGCACCTTCTTATGGGCTTTTCTTGGGCTCTTCAATTGGGCTTTCACTTGGATTTTCAGCCCATATAAAGCTTGTTTGAATCTTTTAGCCCCTTAACCTTGTGATTGGGCCCTCTTGAAGTCTCAAATAATCATTTATCCCATTTGGTGACAAAGTATTCAGCTCCATTGCAAGTTCGTTTGATTGGACTTGTGAATTTGTAGACTCTTTTGTTAGATTCACATCAAAAAGACTAAAGAGTTTAGGAGAACTCTTAGGAGAAAATTAGTAGGCAGAGAAGACTCGCCAAGAAAATCAACAAAGAGATGAAAGAGTGAGAACTCTGATAGTGGCTACTAGGCAAGGAAATGATATGTTACAAGGTGAGGACAATAGGAATGCTACTCGAGAAAGTGCTCAACACTATTAAGGACAAGTACCAAGACGGACTTGTATAAGTATAAGGAAAGAAGGGGTGTTCCACACCTCATAGATTCAAGGCAATACCTCCTCAAGGGTCACGAAGGACATGAAGGATTGGAGACCGATACCATGGAGCGGGTTACGTAAACGGTTCACCAAGAGGTCAAGCAATGACAAGGTGAATGCAAAAACTTCTTAAGAAGGTCAAACCGAGAAGGATACCTCATGAATAGGGATAAGGTACATGAAGCATACTTAGAACCCTCCCATAAGGGGAAAACATAGAAAAATGTCCCCCGAACTCTAGGGAATGACATAGTTAGAGTGAAGAAGAGAAGGAATAAGCTATGAAAGGGAACTCTGGAGGGATGCATACAACCATGTGCCTTGAAGGAATCATTGGTTGGTAGGTGGACATAACGTGGAGTGCAAGGAGCCAACCTCTCAATAGAAACTACTTGAAGGAAGGATGTACCGGAGGCCGAGACTAACCTACTTTGGAAAGGTGATAGAATGTTCGGTACAATTTCCTTTGGAAAATATAGAGAAGTCAAGGTTGAGATTCGGAACAACATAACAGAAGTAAGCAAACCATGACAACGAGATGGTCAAAGAAAATGAACGACACCCTAAGGAGGACCGGGAAGTAGTAAGGAATACACCCTAAAAAGGGGCACTGGAAGGATCATTAAGGACAAGGAGATTAGAGAGACAACTACCTCAAAAAAACTAAATAAGGTGAAAAGTAGGGGCTAGACAGGTAACGAACTACTCTCTGAGGGTCATAGAGTAAACTCCAGCAAAGAAGGAAGAGGTAGAAAGGACATATATTGGAGAAAATAAGGATGAAAGAAATCCTTAAATGGATCAAGGGCCAATTAATGACTAAAACTCAAGCAAAGAAAGGAATAGGCAAGTCCATTACATAACGGTCAAGAAAACTTGAAACAAGAAAGATTTGTACGCTCCCTAAAGAAGTAGACAGGTACTGGGTATGAATAAAGATGCGAATAGAGTATACAAGATATGCCTACAAAAAAAAATTGTAGAGTAAAGTTAAGTAGGAGAAGATGACATAAAGAGATGTCATTTAAGGGTAAAAATCCCCTTGAGCAAATGTAAAAAAGAAAGGAAAGAATCCTACCAAGGAAGTATCATGATGTCCCAGTATGATCCATTTGGAGAAAGAGCAGTAGTATCAAGAAATAATTCTAGAAGAACCGAGTAGAAAGAAGAAACTAGTAATGGTGGACAGCCAAAAAGAATGAACAAAACCATAAGAAAGGATGAGATGTAGTAAATACTACACTCTCTAAAGGACAATGGGATGGGCATGAAGAACGAGTGATACAGCTACCCAGGCAATTGGACTAGAAAAATAAAGAGAAAAGGACAGTTAAAGAACTGGTTTTCGAGAGAACCATGGATTTAAACCACAACAAGGAAGGGAGGAGTGAAAAGGCCAAAGTGTAGGAAGAGAAGAACGAAGGGAAATCCTTAAAGAAATCGATGGTCAAAACCAGATTTATAGTTTAAAGTCTTGGAATGGTTAAGTGAGCCTCAAGAAGGGCGAACAAGAGATTTTGAAATAAGGAGGATGTGAACCCTCCTTAACATAAATTATTTAACGGGTTAGCATCAAAAGATGCTGTGATGAGTATGAATGATTGGACAACCCATACTTGGGTAATAGAGGAAAAATTTTCAAGAAGATGTTAGGAAAGTAAGTCCCCTAATAAGGTGTAGCTAAGAAGGAATAACCACAATTGGTAAGACGGGTCATAGCCCACACATGCATACAAATCTTAAGGAGTGGACAACCAAGCATAGTGTGGAATGCACAGAATAAAACCAATAATCAGAAGTGTCCTATGTAAGGAACAAGGGATAAAATAAAAGTTGTGGATAGAGAAGGATCCAAAGCAAAACAGATACCCTAACACAGATAAGGGTACGAAGAAAGGGAGAAAAGGGAACCTTCAAGCAATGGTAAGAGGGTTGAACATGTAGCTCCAAGAATGAAAGTCTCTAACTTGAGGGACACATTAGTGAATGAAAACTTAAAAGGGGAACTCCCCGAAACAAAACAATAGACTTTAAAGGGTCAAATGGGAATAACGAACTATGAAGTGGTTACAAACATGTAAGAACGAATTAAGGACAAAGGAAATCCTTGAGTAAAGGATGTTATTGGGAGTGATGATGGACCTAAGAAAGGACGAAACCAACATGTCGGTAAAACATCTAGAAATTTAATTAATTGGAACCGAAAATACTCAATAAGGAAGTAAAAAAAGGGATGAGTGGGTAAGGAGAACTGACACAGTTGTGTAAATTGAGTTAATAACAGTAAAGGTAGTCGAGGAATACTACTAGAGGAAGAGAGGGATAAAGTTATGCAATCCCTGAGAGGTTGAAAAATAAGGAATAAACCTAAAGGAAGGGTTTTTTTATATCTAATGGATATAGAGATAAGATCTAGAAAATTTCATGCAATAAGGAACAAGAAAACTCAACAATCCCGATGAAAACATGACTCAAAATAAGGAAGAGTCGGTTCATAAGCATGGCAAAGTCAAACATAACTTGGACCAATTTATAATGAGCAACGAATGAAGGAAGAGTCGAAAAGGGACAAAAAGGTGATGATAAAGAAATCCGTGGAAATAAGTACGAAATGCTCTATAGGACGATAAGCTAAGGGTTTCAATGACCAAGCGGTTAACTAGACACATAAATGGTTAGTTATCTTGGAATTTCCAATCTTGAGTACAAAATCTCAAGGGAAGAATGTTGTTCTAAGTAAAGAGAGAGATAAAATCTAAGAACATACAAGGTAGCTAAACTAAGTTTTGGGGACAAAACTCCTAAAAGGAGGGGAGAGTTGTAAACCACACCCTTTTGAGCTAAGGAAAACCGAGAAGAGAACCGGTCAAACCAAGTGAGAAAACCGAACTAGTTCACAAAATTGATAAATTGTGAATGGGCAAATTAGGAATTTACAACTCCCAGGTGATCCAAAGAGTTCAAAATCCTAAATTCATTTTTCTAGGTGGCTTAAATAATTCAAATTGGAGATTTGAGGCCACCATTGGATAGAGAATGAATTTAGAAATTATTAGATTTGAAAAACTTGACCGAATGGGAGGGGGGGAGGTGAACCGGCTGGTTTAAGCTTTAAACCTAGTTCGGATCGGTCCAAAACAGTGTCATCTTCTTCCTCAGGATGACAGCGCTGTTCACTCACTAGGAAACTGAAGAAACGCCGGCGAAGAAGAAACACTTCTGTTCGGGGAATTTCAGGTCTTCAATGTCAGCAATAACGGTGCCAAACAAACGACCAATGGGTCTCCAAGCTCCCTATATAAAGAGCTCCTCCCCATTCATCCTCTCCACACCTGAAAACTCCATTCTCTCTCAACTTTTCCATTTTCTGGTGAGAAATCGAAGCTTTCTCTCTCTATAGTTCGTTTTCCAACGAAACTCCATTTGAGCTCGTTCTGATGTTAAAATATGCGATTCAAGGTTCCTTAGGAACGTGTAGGAACTTAATTTCAACTCCAATTTCAACAATTAGAGGTGCTTGATCGGTCAATTTGATGAAATCAAATTCGACAGTGTTGAACAGTTGAAATTGGGGAAATTTTGGGGATTTTCGAAATTTGAAGGACCAAAATAAAATTTTATGAAATTGAGGACCAATTGGGCATGAAATAATGTTGGAGGACCAATTGAGAAATTTTGGGATTTTTGGGGCAAAACTTACCATTTTTGTAAAGGAAGGGCAAAATGGTAATTTTGGAAAAGTTGGAGGACTAAATTGGAAATTTGGGAAATTAATCCCCTTTTTGTGAAATGGAATAAATTGAGGTCCTATTATAAATTTTAAAAGTTTCGGGACTCAATTTGAGAAAAAATCGGCATTTGGGACTTAAAGTTAAAGAGAAATAACTTTAGGGTCCTAATTGCAAATAAATGAAAGTTTGACTTTCTCATTCATTTGGAATGAATGAAGGCGATTAGGCCGAAGGATAATGAACCGAGATGTTCATATCGTATAGGAACACGAAGTACCGGGAACACCAACAAGGACAAGCTTGTGTGAATACAAAGAACCGGTCTAGTGGAATTCACGACATTAACGGGTGAGTGGGTTTACTAACATCATACCCGGTTGGGATGATGAGCACAACTTAAAATTTAAAAACCACTTACCGATTGTGAGTGGAATTATATATCGTACCCGATTGGGTATGATAAGTGCCTCGGTTTAAAAACTCACTATTTAGTGATATTTTAATCATCACCACTTTGAGAAAGTGGTGTGTAAATTTTGCGAAAAAACTACTTACCGGTTGTAAGTAGATCATACCTGGTTAGTATGATAAGACTTCCTTGAAGGAAGTTGAAAACTCGTTCATCAGTTATGAACGGAGATGTCCTTATATCGGTTGGTATAATGGATAGTGAAAACCTATTTTATCGAAAGTGTTCTCTGCTGATTGTGTGCCAATGCTTAAACTATTTGGGAGACTTTCTTGAAGGGAGCTCGAATAGCTCTTATAGGTTGGGGGCCTCGGTTTTATGAACATGGGGGCTAAATGCGTAATTTTGAAAATCTCGTACAGTGGGCCCATGGCCAGTAGGCACAAGTAGGAGCTCGTAAATGAACATGATATATGTGCCATAAAACTTAATAAGTGAATTATTTGGCCATGGTACCAAGATAGGACCGACATGCTCAGTCAACTAGCGGCAGTGCGACATGATAGGTCGATGGACTAGTCAAGACAAACAACTGCGGGTTGAGTTGAGAGTCGGGGTCGTTGGACTAGTGGCACCAAAGATTACATGGCAATATGAGAAAACATTGTTTGTGCATGCACCATGAGTACGGGATCATCAAGGCACCCATGAGGGGTAGTGATGTGTCCTAAGGGCCCTGGACGACCCGATGAGTATAAGGGCAGATCGTTGTTCCAGGTGTCTGTGCAAAATCTTGAGTAGCACCAAGCGCATGAGACCGTGGTGGGGATGAGATGAGGTCTCTGTCCTCATACAGACACGAAGAAGTGATTTTGGGATTGTTGGTCGAATGTCGTGTACATCCACTCATTCCCAAGGTAGAAGTGGTCGTACTTCTATCCAGGTGGCAGGAAAAGTCACTCTAAAGTCACTAGCGGGTTCAGTAGTGACACTGACTTGAGAATATGTGTAACCTTCGTGATGAAGGATGTGTATTGGGTGATGACACACCGGTAACTAAGAAATGGTGGAAAAACCTGAATTTTTAAACGAAGGGATTTTTGAAAAGAAAGGAGTCTGACACACTCTAATAATAATTATTTTCTTAAAAGTCAAAATCTTTTAAAAACCCATTCACTAAGTAGTCGGACTCACCCCTCCCTTATATCCCTTTCAGGAAATCTCAAAAATCCTACCCTTAAAGACTGTCAACTAAGATGCCTATAAGACATGTATGTAAAGTTTTAAATTTAATGAAGTTTTGATTATGCTATTCGAGGAAAAGATGTAGGTTAAAGGACGCCTTACTCTGTATGGTTTACAATAAGGGGAAACCATTTAATAAACCGGAAGAGTGATGGGTTGATCACGGGGATCCGACCAAACCGGGTCAGGGCGTGACAATAGGCCACCGATTCTATCCTTTGAATAATGGGATATGGACCAATATACCTCGGTTTCAACTTTCCCCTTTGTTGAAACCTAAGTATTCCCCTCCATGGGGACACCTTGAGAAATACCTTATCTCCCACATCAAACTCCGGATCTTTCCTTCGATGATCCGCATAACTCTTTTGCCTGCCCTGTGCAGTCTTAAGGCGACTACTAATTAGTTTTATTTTCTTCGTGGCATCCTCGATTAGCCCTGCCCTTTCCAGCTTCCTTTCCTCCACTTGTTCCCAAAATAGAGGGGCATGACATGGTCATCCATAAAGGGCTTCATAAGGAGCCATCTGAATACTAGCCTGATAGCTATTATTGTAAGCAAATTCTATTAGGCACAAGTATTCTTCCCAACCTTTGTCCATAGTGAGTATGCATGCCCTCAGCATGTCCTCCAAGGTCTTAATCATTCGCTCAGACTGTCCATTGTTTTGAGGGTGAAATGCCATGCTCATGTGGAGCTTGGTTCCCATAGCACTTTGTAAGCTTGGCCAAACCCTTGAAGTGAATCTAGGGTCTCTATCTGATACTATACTCACCATGACACCATGTAGTCTTACTATTTCCCTCATATATAGGACGACCAGTTGTTTGACTGAATTCGTCACTCTTATTGGTAGAAAATGGGTGGACTTGGTCAATCGGTCCACTATGACCCAGATTGCATCTCAACCCTTTCTTGTCACAATTAGTCCGGTGACAAAATCCATGATAATATGCTCCCATTTGCATTCTGGAATTGGTAAGGGTTGCATCAGTCCTAATGGTTTATGATGCTCAACTTTAATTTACTAACAGGACAAGCATCAGGCTACATATTCCGCAATATCCCTCTTCATGCCCTTCCACCAATATCCTTGTTTGAGGGTGCGGTACATCTTAGTACTGTCCGGATGCATTGCATACACTGAATCATGTGCGTCTTCCATAATTAACCTCTTCAACTCCTTATCTTGAGGTACATAAACTCTACTCTTGTAGGTTAGCACTCCATCACTTCGCAGGTCGTAGTTCGGTTTTGTTTCTCTATTAACTAGGTCCAAATAAGTTTGGAGTTTTTTATCAGCCTTTTGTTGAGCCTTAATCTACTCAGTTAGGCTGGACCTTACCACATTGGCCAACAAGCACTTCTACATGTCTATCCTCAGATCCACTTCCATCCTTCCCAATTGTTGCAACAAGGGTATGTAGCTTGTCTTTATTTGTGTTGCCTCGGTGTGATATTTGTGACTTAAGGCATCTGCACCACCACATTCACCTTTCCGGGGTGATATTCTATCACAAGATCGTAATCCTTCACCAATTCCAACCATCTCCTCTGGCAGAGATTTAACTCTTTTTCATAAGACTCTTATGATTAGTGTATATCCTACACTTAACCTTGTAGAGGTAGTGTCGCTAAATTTTCAAGGCAAACACTATCACAGCTAGTTTCAGATCATGGGTTAGGTAGTTTCAGATCACAGCTGTTTGTCTTGACTAGTCCGTCGACCTGTCATGTCGCACTGCCGCTAGTTGACTGAGCATGTCGGTCCTATCTTGGTACCATGGCCAAACAATTCACTTATTAAGTTTTATGGCACATATATCATGTTCGTTTACGAGCTCCTGCTCGTGCCAACTGGCCTTGGGCCCACTATACGAGATTTTCAAAATCGGGCATTTCGCCCCCAAGTTCCAAAACTGAGGCCCTTAGCCTATCAGAGCTATTCGAGCTCCCATCGAGAAGGTCTCCCAAATAGTTTAAGCATTGGCACACAGTCAGGGGAGAACACTTCCGATAAAAATAGGTTTTTACTATCCATCATACCGACCGGTATAAGGACATCTCCGTTCATAACCGATGAACGGGTTTTCAACTTCCTTCCAGGAAGTCTCATCATACCAACCGGGTATGATCTACTTACAACCCGTAAGTAGTTTTTCCGCATAACTTTAGAGAGAGAGAGAGAGAGAAGTGTTCAGGTGTGAGGAGAATGAAATGGGGATGAACTCTTTATATAGTTGTAAAACCCGTGTATTAAATGGGTGATATTTATTACTGGTATTAATATTGCCATAAATTATTGGTATTAATTCCAATAATTTAATTTCGGTATTAATTCTAATAAATTAAATTTCAGTATTAATTCTAATAATTTAATTTCGGTATTAAATTATTTGTATTAATTCTAATAATTTAATTTAGGTATTAAATTATTCCTATTAATTATATATTAATTTATGATAAGGTGTACATACAAATTTTTGACCGAAATTTCGGGTTACAAAAAAAATTCATACTTCCTAGGAGGTCACCCATCGTCACATTACTCTCAAGTAAGCACACTTAACTTTAAAGTTCTTATGGAATCTAGTTCACTTGAACCACTTTGGTTTTTATTTTCTAATTTGTCTTAAGTTTCTTTTCCAAGGTTTAATGAACCCTTTGGATCACCCGAGAGTTGTAAATTCCCAACTTGCCCGTTCAGAAATAATCGGGTTTGTGAACCGGTTCTAAATCCTCACTTGGTTTGACCGGTTCTTTTCCTGGTTTTCCTTAGCTCAAAAGGACGGGTTTTACATAGGGTCTCTTATAGCCTCTTCCTAGATGAGGTTGTATACCCTAGCTAGTACTCGTGTTGTAGCGTCTGGCCTGGGGTTCCCTTGAGGTGGTTCAAGGGTATTCATCTGCTTGTTCTCCCTATGAGTGGGGCATTCGTTAGCAAAGTGCCCCACTTGTCTGCATGCAAAGCAGGTCAAGCATGCTCCCTCATGGTTCCTTTTACACCTCAGACAACGAGGCTTTCCTTGAGGCAAGGTGGGGACTACTCCCTAGGGAGGTGGTGGCATGTCCTTTCTTCTTTGAAATGCCATTCTATTTCCCCATTTTGGACCATTGTGCTCCTTCCATCCTCCCTGACAGTTTTGACACTTATCCTCCTTCTGGGTTGTCTGCTCCATCTGATGGTGTCGGATCTGCACCAGTCGCTCACACTCATGAGCCATACTAATTACCACTGCCAGGTCAGTGGGGTGTCCTAGTACTCCCACACGATCTCGAATGTCCATATTGAAACTGTCCATGAATCACTAGCATATGTTTGCAGGCCCTGCTAGGTCAGGAGCAAAGGGTCTTAACTTGTTGAATTTCGTTTCGTACTCCGATATGGAGTTAAGCCCTTGCCAAAGTCGAATGAACTCTTGCTTCTTCTCATTAATCAAATGAGGCATCAAGTACTCCTCTGAGTACCTCTCCTCAAACTGTACCTAGGCGGGGGTGGAGGTATGCAGATTTCGGACATTGTCCTACCACCATTTGGCACTTCCCTCTAGGAAGAATTCTGTCAAGATCACCATATCCTCTGGTGGTATGTCACGCCCCGACCCGGTTTGGTCGGATCCCCATGAACAACCTGCCACTCTCCCGGTTTATTAAAGGGTTTCCCCTTATTATAATCTGTAAAGAGTAAGGCGTCCTTTAAACATGCACCATTTCCTGGAATATCATAAACAAAACTGAACGAAATTTTAAACTTTACATACCTGTCTTACAGGAATCTTAGTTGAAGGTCTTTCAAGGTAGGCTTTCTGGAATTTCCTGAAAGGGATATAAGGGAGGGGGTGAGTACGACTACTCAGTGAATGGGTTTTCAAAGGTCTACCTTTAACTTTTAAGAAAAATATTTACATGGAGTGTGCTAGACTCCTTTCTTTTAAAAAAAATCCCTTCATTTAAAAATTTGGGTTTTTCCATTATTTCTTAGTTACCGGTGTGTCATCACCCAACACACATCCTTTATCATGAATGTTACACACATTCGCAAGTCAGTATCACTACTGAACCCGCTAGTGGCTTCGGAGCGACTTTTCCTGCCACCCGGATAGAAGTACAACCACTTCTACCCTGGGAATGAGTGGATGTACGTGACATCCGACCCACAATCCCGAAATCACTTCTTCGTGTTCGTATGAGGACAGAGACCTCATCCTGTCCCCACCCCGGTCTCATGCACTTGGTACTACTCCAGATTTCGCACAAACACCTGGAACAACGAACTGCCCTTATAGCCACCAGGTCATCCAGTGCCCTTAGGACGCATCACTACCCCTCATGGGCGTCTTGATGATCCCGTACTCACAGTGCATGCACAAACAATGTTTTCTTATCAAGCCATGTAATATCTGGTGCCACTGGTCCAACGGCCCCGACTCTCAACTCAACCCGCAGTTGTTTGTCATAATTGGTCCGTCGACCTGTCATGTCACACTACCGTAGTTGACTGAGCATATCGGTCCTATCTTGGTACCATGGCCAAACAATTCACTTATTAAGTTTTATGGCACATATATCATGTTCGTTTATGAGCTCCTGCTCGTGCCAACTGGCCATTCTAGCCCGCAAGTTCTAAAATCGAGGCCCCCGACCTATAAGAGCTATTGGAGCTCCTGTCAAGAAAGTCTCCCAAATAGTTTACGCATTGACACAATCAGGGGAGGACACTTCCGACAAAATAGGTTTTCACTGTCCATTATACCAACCGGTATAAGGACATCTCCAACGATGAACAGGTTTTCAACTTCCTTTGAGGAAGTCTCATCATACCAACCCAGTATGATCTACTTACAACCGGTAAGTAGTTTTTCCGCATAATTTTCACATCACTTTCTCTAAGTGGTGATGATTAAAATACCACTAAAAAGTGGGTTTTTATACTGAGGAACTTATCAGTCCCTACTGAGTATGACATAAAATTTCCACTCACATCCGGTAAGTGGTTTTTATCTTTAAGTTTTGCTCATCATCCCAACCGGGTATGATGTTAGTAAACCCACTCACCCGTTAATGCCGTGAATTCCACTAGACTAGTTCTTTGTATTCACGTGAGCTTGTCCTTGCTGGCGTTCCCGGTATTTCGCGTTCCTACACGATATGAACATCTTGGTTCATTATCCTTTGGCCTAATCGCCTTCATTCATTTCCAATGAATGAGAAAGTCAAACTTTCATTTATTTGCAATTAGGTCCCTAAAGGTATTTCTCTTTAACTTTAAGTCCCAAATGCCGGTTTTTCCTCAAATTGAGTCCCGAAACTTCTAAAATTTATCATAGGACCTCAATTTATTCAATTTCACAAAAAGGGGTTTAATTTCCCAAATTTTCAATTTGGTCCCCCAACTTTTCCAAAATTACCATTTTGCCCTTCCTTTACAAAAATGGTAAATTTTGCCCCAAAAATTTCAAAATTCCTCAATTGGTCCTCCAACATTATTTTCATGCCCAATTAACCCTCAATTTCATAAAATTTCATTTTGGTCCTTTAAATATCGAAAATCCCCAATTTTCCCCCAATTCCAACTTCTTAACACAGCCGAATTTGATTTTGACCCATCAAACATTTCCAATTGTTGAAATTGAAGTTGAAATTGAGTTTCTACATGTTCATACGATTCTTCAGAAATGTGAATCGCAAGTTTTAATGCCGGGACGAGCTCAAACAGAGCTTCGCTGGAAAATGAACTATAGAGGGAGAAAGCTTCGATTACTCATTGGTGAAGGCATGACGGTTCGAGCTTTCAATCTGAACAGATAGCTCTAATCCTGAACTTCATCCTAGAATCAAGAATCGCATCAATTGATGCATAATTGGATTAGAATTTCGTCATTGAAATTCAGTCGACTCTCTCTGTAGCACTGATCAAAAATTATAAAGGGGAGTCGAATTGGCTTACCTTTCGGTCCTAATTCGGCCGTGGAAAGGCTGAGGAAGTGTTGGGAGGGCTTGGTTTGTCCTGAGCAGGGCTTGAAATGGCTGATTTCAGCTTGATCGAAATAGGGCAGCTTCAGTCCGCCGGAGCTGCTTCACTATTCTATCATGCCGGCGCTTCTCCAACGATTCTCGGATTGACTAGAGTTTGCTATCAGTTAACTGTCTTCTCCCCGGTTCTAAAGAGCCCGACCTTTGTTCAAGTCGAAGCTATGGTTCGAGCTTTATCGGGAAATGGAGTAGTAGAGAGAGAGAGAGAAGTGTTCAGGTGTGAGAAGAATGAAATGGAGATAACCTCTTTATATATATAGGCGTAAAACCCGTATATTAAATGAGCGAGATTTATTACTAGTATTAATATTGTCATAAATTATTGGTATTAATTTCAATAATTTAATTTCGGTATTAAATTATTTGTATTAATTTAAATAATTAAATATATATTAATTTATGGTTATTTATGATAAGGCGTACATATATTAATTCATACTCGTTCACCTGAACCAGTTTTATTTTTCTATTTTCTAATATTTCTTCAATTTTTTTTCAAGGTTTAATGAACCCTTTAGTTCACCTGAAAGTTGTAAATTTTCATATTGCGTGTTCTCAAATGTAAACCGGCTCAGTTTTCTTACTCGGTTTAACCGGTTCTTTTCCCGGTTTTTCTTAACTCAAAAGTGCAGGGTTTACATGGTATCCTGACGATTCCCATCAGCTTCTTAATATTTGCTAGCCGATCCATGGTGGCACCAGCATCTTTCTCTCTAAGGAAGGGCTTACACCAAGTTGATGGAGAGTCTTGAGATTTTTAGGAATGTTTACTAGAGGGGGACAATTAATAGGAGGAGGATGGGATTGGACTTCCTCTGGTTCGATCCGAGAGTTGGTACCTGCTTTAGGGACGAGATTAGTTTGTCTAAATACATGGGTGAACTATTTGTACAACCTCTAGTGTTCTAAGCTATATCCAAGAGGGGTTGTTTGGTCTCCTCTAGGAGTTTCCACAAGTAGGGGTGGTTGGGCAGTATTGGAGACTGCGACTCTAGTTCTCTTGGTTCCTTTCTTCGGTGCCATTCTGAAAATTTTAAAATCAATCCTACAAGTTACTATATTTTTTAGTCTTGATTATGTATTCAAGGAAACATGCTCTGATAGCACTTAAGTTGTCATGCCCCAGCCTGGTTTGGTCGAATCCCCGTGAGCAACCCGCCACTCTCCCGGTTTATTAAGGGTTTTTCCCTTCTTTAACATGGGAGGAGTAAGGCGTCCTTTAAACCTGTACCTTTCCTGTAATAACATAAATCAAAACTACATAAAATTTTAACTTTACATGTCTTACAGGTCTTTGGGTAAGTTTCCCTTGGTTACCTAAAAGGGATATAAGGGAGGAGCTGGGTTCAACAACTCAGTGAATGGGTGTTTAAAGTTTGACTTTTAGAGAAAATGTTTAAATTGGAGTATGCCAGACTCCTTATTTTCTTTTAAAACAATTCATCCTCAAAATCTCATTTTTCATATCCATTTCTCAATCCTCAACCATAACCAGTGTGTTTATCAACCAACACACACCATTTATCATGAAGGGAACATACATTCATAGGGCAACACGTCCACTACAACCACTTGTGGCATCGGAGTGACTTTATCGACAACCTAGATAGAAGCACGTCCACTTCTACTATGAGAATGAGTGGATCTACGTGACATCCGACCCTCAATCCTGTAAGGAAAAACTCTATGTCCGTATGACGATAGAGACCTCATCCCGACCCCACTCCGATCTCATGCGCATGAAGCTATGTCGAGCTTCACTGACTGTTGGCATGAAAATCTGTCCTTATCTTCACCATGTCATCTGGTAGCCCCTAGGACACATCACTACCCCTCTTGGGCATCTTGAAGGTCTCGTATCTTAGTGCATTCACAAAATAATAGTTTTCCACATAAGCCATTTAATATGTGGTGCCATTGGTCCAACTGTCCTGACCCTCAACACGACTTGCATTTGTCTCGACTTCTCTGTCGACTTTTCATGTCGCACTGCCGCCCGTCCATCGAGTATGTCCATCATGTCTTGGTATCATGGCCAAACATATCATTCATTTAAAGTTTTCATGGCTTTAACTCGTGTTTGTTTACAAGCTCAAACTTGTGCCAACTGGCCTTGGGCCTACTGTATGAGATTTTCAAAATCGGGCGTATTAGCCCCCAATTTCCAAAATTGAGGCCTTCGGCCTATCTGAGCTTTCGAGCTCCCGCCAATAAGGTCTCCCAAAAAGTTTAAGCAGTGGCACTCAGTCGGGGGAGAGCACTTCTGACAAAATAATCTTTTAATCTATCCATCACACCAATCGGGTATGAGGACATCTCCGCTTATAACTAATAAGCGGATTTCCTACTTCCTTCGAGTAAGTTCATCATACAATTGGTAAGTAGTTTTTCCGCGTAATTTTCACATCACTCGTCTCAGGTGTGATGGTTAAAATACCACTTAGTAGTGGGTTTTCATTTCCGAGATACTTATCATACCAACCGAGTATGATATAAAAATCTCACTCACCCTTAAATATAGTGAATTTTTCTTGACCGATTATTTGTCTTCACGCGAGCTTTTCCTTGCTAGAATTCCTGGTAATTCATGTTCCTACATGATATAAATATCCTTGTTCATTATCCCTGGGCCTAATAGCCTTCATTCATCATGAATGGATTAAATACTCAAACTTTTTGATTTATTGCAATTAGGTCCCTAATGTCGATTTTCCACCAAATTAAGTCCCGAAACTTCTAAAATTCATCTTAGGACCTCAATTTATTCAAAATCACAAAAAGGGGTTCAAGTTTCCCAAATTTCCAATTTGGTCCCCAACTTTTCCAAAATTACCATTTTGCCCCTCCTTTACAAAAATGGCAAGTTTCACCCCAAAAATTCTAAAAATTGGCCAATTGGTCCTCCAACATCTTTATCATGCCCAATTGGCCCTCAATTTTATTAAATTGCACTTTAGTCCCTTGAATTTTTGAAATCCCCAAAATTTCCCCCAATTTCAACTTTCCAATTCAGCTAAATTAGATTTCATCAAATTGACTGATCAAATGAGCTTAATTGTTGCTATTGAAGTTAAATTAGAGTTCCTACACTTTCATACGATTCAATTGCACTTTTAATCAAATGATTTGATGCTAAAATGAGCTCAAACAGAGCTTCACTGGAAAACTGAACTTAGAGAGAGAAAACTCCAAGTCTTCAATGTTAGCAAACTAAACTTAGAGAGAGAAAACTTCAGCTACACGTCTGTAGTCTCTATTCACTCCGAGGGTCGCCGACAAGACACCGGAGTGATGAAATAGTGAAGCAGCTCTAGCAGACCGAAGCTGCAATGTTTTGGCCGAATTGAAATTGACCATTTCAAGCCCTCCTTAGGCCAAATCAAGCCTTCCCAACACTTCCTCAACCCTTCCACCGCCGAATTAGGACTGAAAGGTAAGCCAATTCGGCTCCCCTCTACAATTTTCGGTCGATGCTAGAGAGAGAATTGGCAGAATTTTAATGATGAAATTCTAACTCAATTCTGCATCAATTGATGCGATTCTTGATTCTAGGATGAACCTTAGGATGAGAGCTATCTGTCCAGATCGAAAGCTCGGACCGTTGTGCCCTCACCGATGAGTAATCGAAGCTTTCTCTCTCTACAATCCGTTTTCCAACGAAGCTCTGTTTGATCTCGTTCCAACATCAAAACTTGTGATTCAAAGTGCTATTGAATCATAAGAAGATGGCGGAACTTAATTTTAACTTCAATTTCAACAATTATAGGTGTTCGATCTGTCAATTTGATTAAATCAAATTTGGTTGTGCTAAGGAGTTGAAATTGGTGGGAAAATTGGGGATTTTCGAAATTCAAAGGACCAAATATAATTTTATGGAATTGAGGGTCAATTGGGCATCAAAGTGATGTTGGAGGACCAGTTGAGGAATTTTGGAATTTTGGGGGCAAAACTTACCATTTTTGTAAAGGAAGTACAAAATAGTAATTTTGGAAAAGTTAGGGGACCAAATTGGAAATTTGGAAAATTAAACCCCTTTGTGGGAAATTAAATAATTTGAGGTCCTAAGATAAATTAAAAAGTTTCGGGACTCAAATATAGGAAAAACCCGGCAATAGGGACATAAAGTTAAAGAAAAATAACTTTAGGGACCTAATTGTAAATATACATAAAGTTGGGTTTTCTCATTCATTTGAAACGAATAAGAGCTATTAGGCCAAAAAATAATGAACAATTATGTTCATTTCGTGTAGGAGAATGAGACATCAAGAACAACAGTTGAGGTCCAACTTGTTAAGGATAGAACCCGACCAAGTGAAATTTCACTACACTATCGGGTGAGTGGGTTTACTAACATCAAACCCAGTTGGGACGATGAGGACAACTTAAAATTTAAAAACCACTTACTGGTTGTGAGTGGAATTATATCATACCTAGTTGGGGATGATAAGTACCTCGGTATAAAAACCCATTGTTTAGTGGAATTTTAATCATCATAACTTAGAGAAAGTGATGTGAAAACCATGCAGAAAAACTACTTACTGGTTGTAAGTATATCATACCCGGTTGGTATGATGAGACTTCCTCAAAAGAAGTTGTAAACCTGTTCATCGGTCATGAACGGAGATGTCCTTATACCAGTCAGTATAATGGACAGTGAAAACCCATTTTGTCGGAAGTGTTCTCCTGTGACTGTGTGCCAATGCTTAAACAATTTGGGAGACCTTCTCTGTAAAGCCCGCACTTTTGAGTTAAGGAAAACTGGGAAAAGAACCGGTCAAACCGAGTAAGAAAACCGAGCCGGTTTACATTTGAAATTTACAACTTCTAGGTGATCCAAAAGGTTCATTAAACCTTGGAAAAGAAATTTAAGAAAATTTAGAAGACAAAAACCAAATTGGTTTACGTGAACAAGATTCCATAATAACTTTGAAGTTAAGAGGTCATCCCTGGGAAGTATGAATTTTTTTTGTAACACGAAATTTCGGTCAAACATTTTTATGTACGCCTTATCATAAATAACCATAAATTAATATATATTTAGTTATTATAATTAATACCAATAATTTAATACCAAAATTAAATTATTGGAATTAATACCAAAATTAAATTATTGAAATTAATACCAAAATTAAATTATTGGAATTAATACCAATAATTTATGGCAATATTAATACTAGTAAGAAATCTCACCCATTTAATACACGGCCTATATAAAGAGGTCATCCTCATTCATTCTCCTCACACTTGAATACTTCTCTCTCTCTCTCTCTACTGCTCCATTTCCCGGTGAACCTCGAACTAGAGTTTCAACTTGAACAAAGGTCGGACTCTTTATAACTGGGGAGAAGATATCTGATAGCAAACTTCAGTCAATCCGAGAATCGTTGGAGAAGCGCCGACATGATGGAATAGTGAAACAACTCCGGCGGACTGAAGCTGCCCTATTTCGACCAAGCTAAAATCAGCCATTTCAAGCCCTCCTCAGGCCAAACCAAGCCCTCCCAACACTTCCTCAGCCTTTCCACGGCCGAATTAGGACTGAAAGGTAAGTCAATTCGGGTCCCTTTTATAATTTTTGATCGGTGCTAGAGAGAGAGTCGACCGAATTTCAATGATGAAATTCTAATCCAATTCCGCATCAACTGATGCAATTCTTGATTGGGATGATGACCACACCTAATAATTCAAAAACCACTTACCGAGTTATGAGTGGGTTTACTAACATCATACCCGGTTGGGATGATGAGCACAACTTAAAATTTAAAAACTACTTACTGGTTGTGAGTGGGTTTACTAACATCATACACGGTTGGGATGATGAGCACAACTTAAAATTTAAAAACTACTTACCGGTTGTGAGTGAGTTTACTAACATCATACCCGGTTGGGATGATTAGCACAACTTAAAATTTAAAAACCACTTACCGGTTGTGAATGGGTTTACTAACATCATACCCGATTGGGATGATGAACACAACTTAAAGATAAAAACCACTTAACGGTTGTGAGTGGTAATTTTATATCATACCCGATTGGGGATGATAAGTATCTCGGTATAAAAATCCACTGCTTAGTGGTATTTTTAATCATCACTACTTAGAGAAAGTGATGTGAAAGTTATGCGGAAAAACTACTTACGGGTTGTAAGTAGATCATACCCGGTTGGTATGATAAGACTTCCTCGAAGGAAGTTGAAAACTCGTTCATCGGTTATGAATGGAGATGTCCTTATACCGGTTGGTATGATCGACAGTAAAAACCTATTTTTGTCGGAAGTGCTCTCCCCTGACTGTGTGCCAATGCTTAAACAATTTGGGAGACCTTCTCGACGGGAGCTCGAATAGCTCTGATAGGCCGGGGGCCTCGGTTTTGGAACTTGGGGGCTAAATGCCCAATTTTGAAAATCTCGTACAATGGGCACAAGGCCAGTTGGCATGAGCAGGAGCTCATAAATGAACATAATATATGTGCCATAAAACTTAATAAGTGAATTGTTTGGCCATGGTACCAAGATGGGACCGACATGCTCAGTCAACTAGCGACAGTGCGACATGACAGGTTGACGGACCAGTCAAGACAAACAAATGCGGGTTGAGTTGAGAGTCGGGTCCGTTGGACTAGTGGCACCACATATTACATGGAAATATAAGAAAACATTGTTTGTGCATGCACTGTGAGTACGGGATCATCAAGATGCCCATGAGGGGCAGTGATGCGTCCTAAGGGAACTAGACGACCTGGTGGCTATAAGGGCAGTTCGTTGTTTCAGGTGTCTATGCAAAATCTAGAGTTGCACCAAGTGCATGAGACTAGGTGGGGACATGATGAGGTCTCTATCCTCATATAGACATGAAGAAGTGATTTCGGGATTGTAGGTCGGATGTCACATACATCCACTCATTCCCATGGTAGAAGTGGTTGTACTTCTATCCGGGTGGCAGGAAAAGTCACTCTGAAGCCACTAGCGGGTTCAGTAGTGATACTGACTTGCGAATGTGTGTAACCTTCATGATGAAGGATGTGTGTTGGGTGATGACACTCCGTGGTAAATAAGAAATGGTGGAAAAACCTAAATTTTTAAATGAAGGGATTTTTTAAAACAAAGGAGTCTGGCACACTCCGTATAAATATTTATTTTTTAAATTCAAAAGCTTTTAAAAACTCATTCACTTAGTAGTCGTACTCACCTCCTCCCTTATATCCCTTTCAGGAAATCTTGGAAAGCCTACCCCTAAAGACCGACAACTAAGAAGCCTGTAAGATAGGTATGTAAAGTTTTAAATTTCATGTCGTTTTGATTATGCTATTCCAAGAAAAGATGCAAGTTAAAGGATGCCTTACTCTTTACGGTTTACAATAAGGGGAAACCCTTTAATTAACCGGGAGAGTGGCTGGTTGATCACGGGGATCCGACCAAACTAGGTCGAGGCGTGACATTCCCCACAGGAGCTCGAATAACTCTGATAGACTAGGGGCCTCGGTTTTTGAACTTGGGGCCTAAATGCTCGATTTTGAAAATCTCGTACAGTGGGACCAAGGCTAGTTGGCACGAGCAGGATCTCGTAAATGAACATGATATATGTGCCATAAAACTTAATAAGTGAATTGTTTGGGCATGGTACCAAGATAGGACCGACATGCTCAGTCAACTAGCAACAGTACGACATGACAGGTCGACGGACCGGACAAGACAAATAACTGCGGGTTGAGTTGAAAGTCGAGGCCGTTGGGACAAATGGCACCACATATTACAGGGCAATTTAAGAAAACTCTGTTTGTGCATGCACTATGAGTACGAGATCATCAAGATGCCCATCAGGGGTAGTGATGTGTCCTAAGGGCCCTGGACGACCCGATAAGTATGAGGGCAAATTATAATTCCAGGTGTCTGTGCGAAATTTAGAGTAGCACCAAGTGCATGAGATCGGGGTGGGGACAAGATGAGGTCTAGGGGTAGAACGTCGTTCTAGGTGTTTGTGCAAACTTTGGAGTAGCACCAAGCGCATAAGACCGGGGTGGGGACAGGATGAGGTCTTTGTCCTCATATGGACACGAAGAAGCAATTTCGGGATTGAGGGTCGGATGTCGTGTACATCCACTCATTCCTAGGGTAGAAGTGGTCGTGCTTCTATTCAGGTGGCCGGTAATGTCACTCCAAAGCCATTAGTGGGTTCAGTAGTCATACTGACCTGCGAATGTGTGTAACCTTCATGATAAAGGATGTGTGTTGGGTGATGACACACCGTGGTAACTAAGAAATGATGGAAAAACCTGAGATTTTAAATGAAGGGATTTTTGAAAAAGAAAGGAGTCTGGCACACTGCATATAAATGTTTTTCTTAAAAGTTAAAAGTAGACCTTTGAAAACCCATTCATTGAATAGTCGTATTCGCCCCCTCCCTTATATCACTTTCAAGAAATCCCGAAAAGCCTACCCTTAAAGACCATCAACTAAGACGCTTGTAAGACAGGTATGTAAAGTTTAAAATTTCATTTAGTTTTGATTATGCTATTCCAGGAAAAGGTGCAAGTTAATGGACGCCTTACTCTTTACGGTTTACAAAAAGGGGAAACCCTTTAATAAACCGGGAGAGTGACGGGTTGATCACGAGGATTCGACCAAACCGGGTCGGGGTGTGACAATTAGAGTGGTATTAGAGCCTGTTTCCTCGAATACATAATCAAAACTAGAAAATATAGTAACTAATTGGATTTATCCTAAAATTTTCAAATGGCTCACAAGAGAGGAACCAAGAAATCTTGGAATGGTTCTACTCAACACCCTACCTTCATAGGGAGACAACCCTAGAAGCTTCCCAAATGCCTGAGACCTGGCAGAAATGTTGAAAGACCAAATGGGGAAGTATCATGGAGAATGGTACTAGGACCTATTGATGGCACAACCCTACGTATAAAGGAGAATGCCTATCAAGAATCCCATAGCTCCCTAGTTAATTTATGACCATTTTCTGTGATAGGGCTAAAAGCCCAACCATTTGTATCCCCATGTTAATAAAAATATTCAAATTCTCCGAATCTCTATCTTCTGAGGATGTGATCTTACTAGGAATATGGCCTAAGGAAAATAAAACAAACCCACACTATCCTGGAAACTAAGGAAAAGTCACATCCCAGTGATGGGAGATGAATCAGGAAACCTAGGAGAACTCTTACCATGACTCTTTAGTAAAGGAGATTTAGTAAGAAAACTGTCAAAGTGATTAGACCCAAGAACGGTAGAGCACCAAACCAATAGTAACCCTGGAAATGCCCTACTCGAAGGAAAGAAGGGACTACAACAATCCATAGAAGGGAATAACCTACTACAAGTATGAACGATGGAGACATTACCTGAAGATGTGCCTAACCCTACTAAGGACAAGTACCAAGATAAAGATAAACTATTATAGGTGTAAGGAAAGAAGGGGTGTTTCACACCTCATAAATTTAGGGCAATACCTCCTCAATTGTCACGAAGGATTGGAGACTGAAACCATGGAGTTAGCTAAGTAAGCAGTTCACCAAGAGGTCAAGAAATGACAAGGTGAGTGCAAAATTTAAATTTCTTCTTAAGGAGGCAAACCGAGAAAGATACCTCAAGAGTAGGGACAAGGTACACGGGAAGTATATCTAGAACCCTCTCATAAGGGGCAAACACAGAGAAACGTCCTCTGGAAACTCTAGGGAATGACACAATGAGAGTGAAGAAGAGAAGGAATACACTAGGAAAGGGAACTCTGGAGGGATGCGAACAACTAAGTACCTTGAAGGAATCATTGGTTGATGGATGGACATAACGTGGAGTGCAAGGAACCAACCCTTCATTATAAACTACTTGAAGGGAGGATGTATCAAAAGCCAAGACTGACCTACTTTAGAAAGGTGATAGAATTTTTTGTACAACTTCCTTTGGAAAATATAGAGAAGTCAAAATTCGGAGCAACATAATAGAAGTAAGCAAACCATGACAACAAGATGGACAAAGAGAATGAACGACGCCCTAAGGAGGACCAAGAGGTAGTAAGGAATAGACCCTATAAAGGGCACTGGAAGGATTATTAGGGACAAGGAGATTAGAGAGACAATTGCCTCAAGAAAACTAAACAAGGAGAAAAGTAAGGGCGAGATAGGTAACGAATTACTCTCATGAGGGTCATAGAGTAAACTCCAACAAAGAAGGAAGAGTTGAAAAGGCCAAATATTGGAGAAAAGAAGGATGAAAAAAATCCTTAAAAGAACTAATGACCAAATTAACGACAGAATTCAAGCCAAGAAAGGAGTAGGTAAACCTTTCACATGATGGTCAGGAAATCTTGAAACAAGGAAAAATTTAAACTCTCCCTAAAAGAAATGGAGGTGTATTGTGGTATGAATAAGGATGAGGATAGGGAACCAAAGATATACCTGTAAAATTTCAAGAGAAAGGATAAACAGAAGAGGACGACAATCAAAAGATGCCATTTAAAGGCAAATATTATGCAGAACCAGAAAAAAGGGGGTAGTCCTACTGAGGAAGAAAATCTTGGAAAGACATATGCATCCCAACTAAGAGATAATGGAACCAAGAGAAAGGGACAAAGAGATAAACTCGCAAATGAAGCGCAAGCCAATGTGAAGGAACCAAGAAAGCATGCTTGAGTGATCCAAGGAAATAGTTTTAAAGGAAGAACGAAGGAAAATCCTTAAAAAGAAATCAATGGCTAGAACTGGGACTATAAAGTCTTGAGACGGTTAAATGAACCTCACGAAGGGTAATTGAGGGATTTTGAAACTAGGTGGATGTGAACTATAGACATGTGCTGAGGTACGAGTGAAAATGAGAATGAAGTACAAGAAATGTATCCATATGATCTCAAGAGTAAAGGTAAGCACACAAGAATAATGTCAATGGGCATCATTTAAAGTTAGGTGTCTTCAAGGATGTATGGAAAAGAAATTATGGGAGAAAAGGGTAAGGATCCTCCCAAATAAGGAAATCTTAAGAAAGGATACATGACGTAATAAAGAATAAACAGAACCTGGTGGCGAGAAGTGAGGAGACAAATTCACAAATAAAATGCATGCTAAGGTGAAAGAAACCCAAGGAAGCATATTAAGAGATGTTGTGGCATGTAAGAATGAGTGGACTATCCATAATGAGGTAAGGAAGGAAAGAACGTCTGAGAAATGTTGGGAAGTGAGCCCGCCAAATAAGATGTGGTTATGGAGAAATAATCGTGATTGATAAGACATGTTGTAGTCCACACGCGTATAATAAAGCCTAAAGATTGGATAGCTGAGCATAATATGAAGTACCCAAAATAAGATTAATAAACTACTCAAATAAGGAATAAGGGATGGAATGAGAAAAAAAATTTAAGACAATAGAAGACTGAAAGTGGGCAAATGCCCCAATATAGAAAGGGTGTAAGGAGATGAAGACAGGAAACCTTCAAGAAATGGTAAGAAGGTGGAACATGTAACTCCTAAGGTGAAAGTCTCTACTTTGAAGAAAATAGTAGAGAATGAAACCGTAAAGAGGGAAACTCCCTAAACCAAGCAAATCAACATGTAGATCGAAAGGAATCGACTCGGTATAAAGAATTGTGAAGTGATCATGAATAAGTAAGAGTGGATTAAGGCCAAAGTAAAATCCTTGTGTAAAGGATGTCATTGGGAACGAGGATGGACCTAAGAAAGGATGAATTCCAGCTTATCGGTATAGTATTGGAAAATGCAATCAATGGGAACCGAAAGGACCCAATAAAGAAGTTGGGAAAGATGAGTAGGTAAGAGGAATCCATGCAGTTATGTGAGACATAACTTCAAAGGCATGATGGAGGAGATGATAATGGTAAAAAGGATAGTTGAGGAATGCCATCAAAAGAAAAGAGAGATGAAGTTATACGATCCCTGAAAGGTCTAAAAGCTAAGAGAGACACTCTAAGAGATATTCTAGAAATCAAATGGACAAAGATAGATCCTAGAAAATGCCATGCTGTAAAGGCATGTAAGCCCAACAACCCGAGGAGAATATGACTCAAAGTAAGGAAGAGTCGGCTAATAAGCATGATGAGGTCAAATATAACAATTTTAACCGAAGTTATAATAGACAACGAATGGAGGAAGGGTCAAAATAGGAGGAAAAGTGATAATAAAGAAAACCGTGGAAATAAGTATGTAACGCTCGAAGGAACATCGAGCTAAAGGTTTCAATGACAAAGGGGTTAACTAGACACAAGCATGGTTAGGTATCCTAGAATTCCCAATTTTGAGTACAAAACCTCCAAGGGAAGAATGTGATCAAAGCAAAGAAAAATATGAATCTAATAATATACCCTGAAATAAGGTATGTCTAGTTACGATAGACTCCATGAAGGGAGTAAATAATACAAAGGAAAAGGAATTCCTTAAGTGAAGGTTGTAAAAAGGGCTAATTTGAAGGACAAGAGAAGGGTTTGCATGTTAGGCAAACACCAAAGGGCTATCAAAGGAAATGATTCCTCATACAAGGCTGATAATTAAGTTTTGGGAACAAAACTCCTAAAAGCAGGGGATAGTTGTAAACCCCGCCCTTTTGAGCCAAGGAAAACTAGGAAAAGAATCGGTCAAACCAAGTGAGAAAACTGAACCAATTCACAAACCTAATCATTTGTGAACGGGCAATTTAAGAATTTACAACTCCCAGGTAATCCAAAGGGTTTATAATACTATGGAAAAGAAACTTAGGATGAACCGAATCCAACTAGATTGAACCAATTTCTGAACCGAGTTGGTTCATGAATCGGAACCGATGAAGATCGGGCAAATCAGAGAAATTAAACTCCATTATACTCAAAAGAAATTTATAAACCTTGAGAAGGAACCTTAGAACAAAGTGGGAGAGAAAAACCAGATCAGTTCAGGTGAACCAAACACGAACCAGATTGAACCGGTTTAAGGACCAACCCTGTTTATGAACCGAAATCGATAAAGACATGGTAAACCCATAATTTTATGGAACCTAAGTGACCCAAGGAGTCACAAAAGACATGGAAATGGACTTGTGAAGGAATTGGGGATGAAAACCAAACCGGTTTAGGTGAATCGGATCCGAACCGGTTCGGACTGATTTGAACCACTATTGAACCGAATCCTAAATTCATTTTCTAGGTGGCTTAAATAATTTAAATTAGAGATTTGAGGCCATCAGTGGATAGAGAATGAATTTAGATGAATATAGAAATTTTTATATTTGAAAAACTCAGTCGAATAGTGGGTGAACTGGCCGATTTAAGCTTTAAACCCGGTTTGGACCGGGCCGGTCTAGTTCGGAACGTTGTCATCTTCTTCCTCAGGATGACAACATTGTTCACTCACCGAAAACTTGAAGAAACACCAGCGAAGAAGAAACGCTTCTGTTCAGGGTGTTTCAGGTCTTCAATGTTAGTAATCATGGTGCCAAACGGACGGCCAACGGGTCCCCAAGCTCCCAATATAAAGAGCCCCTCCCCATTCATCCTCTCCACACCTAAAAACTCCATTCTCTCTCAACTGCTCCATTTTCCGGTGAAGCTCAAACTAGAGCTTCGACATGGGGTCTTTGCTGAGCCAAACAAGGTGAGGTCGAGTTCTTTAGAACTGGGGAGAAGTCAGCTACACGTCTGTAGTCTCCGTTCACTCCGAGGGTCGCCGGCGAGACGCCAGGGTGATGAAATAGTGAAGCAGATTCAGTAGACCGAAGCTGCCCTATTTCGGCCGAGTTGAAATCGGCCATTTGGAGCCCTTCTCAGGCCAAACAAAGCCTTCCTAATACTTCCTCAACTCTCACGCGGCCGAATTAGGACTAAAAGGTAAGCCAATTCGGCTTCCGTTTACAATTTTCGGTCGATGCTAGAGAGAGAACCGGCAGAATTTCAATGATGAAATTCTAACTCAATTCGGCATCAATTGATGTGATTCTTGATTCTAGGATATATCTCAGGATGAGAGCTATCTACTCAGATCGAAAGCTCGGACCGTCGTGCCCTCACCGGTGAGTAATCGAAGCTTTCTCTCTCTATAGTCCATTTTTCGGTGAAGCTCCGTTTGAGCTCGTTCCAGCGTCAAAACTTGCGATTCAAAGTGCTATTGAATCATAAGAAGATGGAGAAACTCAATTTTAACTTCAATTTCAACAATTAGAGGTGTTTGATCGGTCAATTTGATGAAATCAAATTTGGCTATGCTAAGGAGTTAAAATTGGGGAAAATTGGAGATTTTCGAAATTCAAACGACCAAAATGCAATTTTATGGAATTGAGGGTCAATTGGACATGAAAATGATGTTGGAGGACCAATTAAGGAATTTTGGAATTTGGGGGGCAAAACTTACCATTTTTGTCATGGAAGGGCAAAATGGTAATTTTGGAAAAGTTGGGGGACCAAATTGGAAATTTGAGAAATTAAATCCCTTTGTGCGAAATTAAATAATTTGAGGTCCTAAGATAAATTTAAAAGTTCCGGGACTCAAATTTAGGAAAAACTCGGCAATAGGGACTCAAAGTTAAAGAAAAATAACTTTAGGAACCTAATTGTAAATATACATAAAGTTGGGTTTCCTCATTCATTTGGAACAAATGAGGGCTATTAGACCAAAGAATAATGAACAATTATGTTCATTTTGTGTAGGAGAATGAGACATCAGGAATGACAATCGAGGTCCAGCTTGTTAAGGACGGGACCCGACTAAGTGGAATTTCATTACACTATCGGGTGAGTGGGTTTACAAACATCATACCCGGTTGGGATGATGAGCACAACCTAAAATTTAAAAACCACTTACCGGCTGTGAGTGGGATTATATATCATACCTGGTTGGGGATGATAAGTACCTTGGGATAAAAACCCATTGTTTAGTGGAATCTTAATCATCACAACTTAGAGAAAGTGATGTGAAAACCATGTAGAAAAACTACTTATCGGTTGTAAGTAGATCATACCGGGTTGGTATGATGAGACTTCCTCGAAGGACGTTGAAAACCTATTCATCGGTCATGAATGGAGATGTCCTTATACCGGTCGGTATAATGGATAGTGAAAACCCATTTCGTCGGAAGGTTTCTCCCCTAATTGTGCCAATGCTTAAACAATTTGGGAGACCTTCTCGACGGGAGCTCGAATAGCGCTGATAGGCCAGGGGCCTCGATTTTTGAACTTGGGGGGTAAATGCCCAATTTTGAAAATCTCGTACAGTGGGCCCAAGGCCAGTTGGCATGAGTAGGAGCTTGTAAACGAACATGATATATGTGCCATAAAACATAATAAGTGAATTGTTTGGCCATGGTACCAAGATAGGACCGACATGCTCAGTCAACTAGCGGTAGTGCGACATGATAGGTTGACGGACCGGTCAAGATAAACAACTGCGAGGTGAGTTGAGAGTTTTGGCCATTGGGACAAATGGCACCACATATTACAAGGCAATTTAAAAAAACTCTATTTGTGCATGCACTATGAGTACAGAATCATCAAGACGCCCATAAGGGGTAGTGATGTGTCCTAAGGGCCCTGGACGACCTGGTGAGTCTTGGGGTAGATCGTCGTTCTAGGTGTTTGTGCGATTTGGAGTAGCACCAAGCGCATAAGACTAGGGTGGGGACAGAATGAGGTCTCTGTTCTCATATGGACACGAAGAAGCGATTTCGGGATTGAGGGTCGGATGTCGTGTACATCCACTCATTCCCAAGGTTGGCCGTGCTTCTATTCGGGTGGCCAGTAAAGTCTTTCCGAAGCCAGTAGTGGGTTCAGTAGTCATACTGACCTGCGAATGTGTGTAACCTTCATGATGAAGGATGTGTGTTGGGTGATGACACACCGTGGTAACTAAGAAATGATGGAAAAACCTGAGATTTTAAATGAAGGGATTTTTGAAAAAGAAAGGAGTCTGGCATACTGCATATAAATGTTTTTCTTAAAAGTTAAAAGTAGACCTTTGAAAACCCATTCATTGAGTAGTCGTATTCGCCCCCTCCCTTATATCACTTTCAGGAAATCCCGGAAAGCCTACCCTTAAAGTCCATCAACTAAGACGCTTGTAAGCCAGGTATGTAAAGTTTAAAATTTCATTTAGTTTTTATTATGCTATTCCAGGAAAAGGTGCAAGTTAAAGGATGCCTTACTCTTTGCGGTTTACAATAAGGGGAAACCCTTTAATAAATTGGGAGAGTGGCGGGTTGATCATGAGGATCCAACCAAACTGGGTCAAGGTGTGACACTAACCATCCTCGTTCGACATTTGTACCCCACACAATAAGACTAGGATGACAAGAGACCCCGAGAAGAACCTCAAAGGACAAAGGAAAGCTAGACCTAATGGGGTAGACCATAGTAAGCCCGAGGGACAAAGTAGGGAATCATATAGGATAGGTTAGGGCAAGGCACCATAAGCAAGCCAAGAAGGACTCTAAGAAAGGCTCAATGACCCAAAGGTAGCCATATTAAGAATGAGGGAGGCAACCCTCAAAAGGATGTCAAGATGGAAAGGAAGGACACGGACCAAGAATGGCATCAAGGAGAAAGCTTGTCATGAAAAGGAAGAGCTTGAAGACGGGAACACGAGAAAATGAAAGACTGGTCAAGGGTAAACCAAGAAAGGACCTAACCGCTCCATAGGACACTAGCGAGGAACAACCAAGGTGATCAAGAGATGACAACAAAGTACTCTAGTAACAAGAGAATAAGAAGCAAGCCAATGACAAAGGTATGGAACGTCTCGACACCAAAGATCAGGGGAAAGCAAAAAGGAAGGGGTAGGCAAACGTGGAGGTTGTAAAGTCATATTAGGCACCTACATAAGGAAGTCATATTGGGAAACTTGAAACTCAAGGAGGACATAGGATCATAAGGACAATTTACCCCGTAAGAAGGAAAGCGAGGAGGATCCACCCCGAGTCATCAAAAACAGAACCTAGGGCCATACCTTGGAACAAGTGGGAAACCTTCAAAAGCCCTCACTAGTCCCACGTGAAAGGTAGACATAGGAAGAGAAGAGAAGTCCCTTGAGAACATCTTTAATAGGAATTAAGCTAGAGAGTAGTCGTAGAGATAAACACCAAGCCCCGCCGTCTAGAACCAGAGAAAGGAATAAATCTAAAGGGGTTAACTCAGTAATGACCCCAAAGCCAAGGGAAAATAGAGGAGCAAGAGAAGGGAAAGACGCCTCCCTAGTTGGAGAACGCTAGCATACACAATAATAAAAAGAGGGAGGAGAACTAATGGACCAATGGGGTCAACACGGGGCTGGAAACTCGATAGTTGGAGATGAGCAGACTCAATATGGGGATGGAATAGAACGAATGAAAACGGAAAACCCCTAACTCATATGAGGAATCTAACATCTATATTCCAGGGACATTGGAATTAAAGGTTAAGTTGTGTAACGAAATAACCTAGATAATGCACAGGACGAGAACAAGAGGGAGTACACTCCAAGGACCAGAACAAAAGGGCACGATTCAAATAGCAAGATAGATCGGGCCTCAGGCCTAGGGTAGATCCACCAGGCACAAGAGTTCTACTATCGGTGCCAACTAAGTTCAAATGCCAACAACAAGGGGACTCGAGTGTGAAAGGACAAACTAGAGAACCTAGAAAAGGAAGTAACACCAAGAAGGACAAATGAAACAATCCAAAGGGATGAAGCACCAAGGAGCCCCAACAGACAAGAGAGTAAAATAACTCAGATGAGATGGGATGTGTCAAAACCTCGAGTCCAGACAAAATTGGGGGAAAGGGCGAGCCTAATCTGCCAAGAGTATCAGACCTAAGATATTTTGTGAACACCAGGGGAAAGGATGAGCCAAACTAACTAGATCCTGTGGAGTAAGGGAGGTGAGGCAGGGGAAGTGACCCAAAACAATAGGATATCGACTTGTACCCTAAGGGGACTGCCTAGGGATTCCTTCTGAGAGAAGAGAAGAACAACAAAGTTTTGAGGACAAAACTCCTAAAAGGAGGGGAGAGTTGTAAAACCTATGCTTTGGGACCAAAGAAAACCAGGAAAAGAACTAGTAGAGATTTATATGTGAAAAAATGAGCCAATTAATGAACAAAAAATAGTTAACGTGGGAAATTGGAAAATCCCAAGTGACAAAAAATTCACAAAAGTAGCAAGGAAGAATCGGAAAGTGGAATTGGGGATAGAACCAGACCGATTCAGTGTGAACCAGACCCAAACTGAGTTTAATCATAGTGAACTGATTCAATAATTCATTTTTCTAGGTGGCTTTAAAATGTCAATTTAGGAAATTGATTCCACCATTAGATTGAAAATGAATTTAGAAAATTTTAAATTTCAAAAAACTGGTCGAATCAAGTTCGAACCGACCGATTTTTGAATTCGGGACAACGAACCTAGTCAGACCGGACCGGTCAACGGTTAGACCGGTTAGTAGACCAGACCAGTCAATGGTCAACAACGCCCTGTCAGCAGCTACACACACATGGGTAGCCAATGAGAGGCTGCCCATGTCCAGTCAATGATCAGCAGGCAACCCATCAGCATGCTATGCAGACACGAGAAGCAAATGAGAGGTTACCATGTGTCCGATCAACGAGTCAACGACTGATGTGGCAACCGTGCTGGACCTCCACATGAGAAAAACTAGCATATCACAGTGCGCCACATGGTACAAGCACCATGTCATTGTCTTCAACCTTCAACCACTGATAGAGAGAAGGAGGAGAGAGAGAGAGAGCCCGAAAAACCTAGAGTCTTCGATGACTCAAAAAACTCTCTGGTGAGGTCGCTTGCAATCGAGTTGGAGGACAAGGCTTACGCCGGTGGGTAGCTGGACAATTGTCGTGCTCCCTATATAAAGAACACCCCTCCATTCATCCTCAGCATCCCACCATCAAGCAAAGAAGAAGAAGAGTACATTTTTCAACGAGCAACAAACCAAAGCTCTGATAATGGGAAAAATCTTAGCTATAGAAGCTCTGAAGGGTGGTGTTGAAACCATAGAAGAGTGCTCTAGCTCTAGACAATCTCAGAATGACCTGAGACTAACTAGAGAAGTGGAAAGAGGATCACACATTGAAGTCACTTCAGAGCTCGAAACAATGAGCTACTAACCGACCCATCCTCAACACTCTCGACCCTTCCACCACCCGAATTGGCCTTCTTCGACCGCCTAAGACCCTCCACAACCCTTTACGGAACCCGATAAGCTCAATTTTGCCTTTACTCGTCGGAATTTCTATGTTTCAGAGCTGCACCCCTGAAACTTCTCTCTTCAAATTCTCATAGGACAGCGGCGAATTGCAGCATGATTCAATCTTGGCAGGTTCCCCTTGACGATCACTAGTCATCCCACCTCAAGCTCCGACCACCGCCCCTCCATCGGTAAGATAATCAAGCTTTCTCTCTCTACTGTAAATTTTCTAATGAAGCTCCGACAAAGCTTAAAACTCAACCAAATTCAGAAATTCGAAGTGTAGGACGATCAAGGGGAGTTGCAGGAGACAAATTGAGGCAAGAATCGAAGAAATTAAGGACTTACATGCCACCAATTGGACGAGGTAAGATCTAAAGGTTCATATGCTTGAATTGGGGAAGAAGATGAAGTGAAATTTAGGGATTTTGGGACTTTTGTGCAATTTTCAAAAAATTGAAGGTCCGAACGACAAATTTACGAAATTGATGGTGTTTTCATGAAATTAACTCCAATTGAGGGCCATTTGTGCAATTTGGGCAAAATAAAGGGCAAATTGGAAATTCTGAAAAGTTGGGGACCATATTGTAATTTTGGAAAATTAAGGACTAAATGGAAATTTTGGTGAATTAAGGGCCAATCGGTGAAATTAAATGAGTTAAGGACCCTAAGGGCTTAATATAGGTAAAAAAGGGAAATTAGGGACCTAGGTGCCATTAAGGCAGAGTACGGGTCCCTAAGTGCATATACGGGAGAATATGTGACCTCTCAGTTAACGCGTCCTCATACGGACACTCGTATTATGCAAGAACAGACTACTCGAGCGCCGGCCCCCAGAAACATACCAAGGAGAGAGACTCCGCTGGCACGACCTTGCCGAGATCATCAGGTGAGTGGGAGCTGCTGTAACGTCTATTCCAGTTGGGAGGACGATCCTTTTAAAAATGATTTTCTTAGAATTAGTCTCCCTAACTAGGTGACTCTGCTTAAAATGTTTAGGAGCTAATTCTGGGGTTTAGGCTCGATATGCCAATGGGCCCAAGGCCGATGGATACAAGAATCGATCCGTCTAGAACTAGTATGTGATGAATGATGCTAAAATATCCAAATAATTGGAAATTTTGTGTGATACCTACCGAGCCATGTTTGAATTGTTGAGCTTGTTAGGTCAAATCGCTGCTTTGCCAAAGCTAGGTCATCGAACCTATTGGGTCAGTACGCATGGGCCGAAGCCAAGTTGATAGATCGTTGCACTGGAGAGCCAAAGATAAAAGCTATAATTAAAAGACTGTTGATTGTGCATGCACTATGAGATTCAAGCCATTGTGACACCTAACATGAGGTAGTGATGGAGCCCAAGGACTATTAAACGACCCAGGGTGCATAAGGGCGGTATGTCATCCAGTAGGTCGTGAAGCTCGAGGAGCTTCCTGTGCAGTAAGACCGAGTGTCATGCCCCAACCCGGTTTGGTCGAGTCCCCATGATCAACCTGCCGCTCCCTTGGTTTAAGAAGGATTTTCCCCATTCTTTAATTAAGATGAGCCGTGTGTAAATTTCAACCTTGTTCCATGGAATAACATAAATCAATAATAATACTAGCTTAAAAATAAATTTTTAAGCATACTTGACAAAAGATAGATCTGGGCGTTTTCCTTAGTCATTTTCCTTAAATCCTGAAAATGAATAAAAAAATGTGGGTGAGTTTCTACAACATAGTAAATGGGTATTTGAAAAAGAGTTCTTATAAAAATAGTTTTTAATTTGAGTGTGTTTGACTCCTTATTTCCTTTAAGATTATTCTTTCGTCAAATTTTAGTTTTCAAACACTTTTCCTCATTATCCACAATCACTGTGTTTAACACATGTCATTCATCATAAAGGGATCACACATTCATAGGGCACCCCTTCCACTGCACCCACTTGTGGCATTAGAGCGACTTTACTAGCCACCTAGATAGATGCCCGTCCACTTCTATCCTGAGAATGAGTAGAATTTCGCGACACCCGACCCTCAAACTTGAAATCAACTCCCTGTCCGTATGAGAATAAAGACCTCATCCTGACCCACCCCGATCTCATGCGCATGAAGCTATGTCAAGCTTTTCTAATTGCTGGTACGACAAACTGCCCTTATCTCTAACATGTCGTCCAGTAGCCCCTAGGATGCATCACTACCCCTCTTGGGCATCTTGATGGTCCCGAACCTCAAACGCATGCACAAATAAAGTTTTCCATAAATCCATTTATCTTTGATGCCATTAATCTAACGGCCCCGACCCTCAACTCGACCTGTAGCTATTTGTTTAGACCGGTCCATCAACCTGGTCCTGTCGCACTACCATCAATCCATCGAGTATGTCGATCCTATCTTGGTACTATGGCCAAATCACATAAATTATTTATTAATAATTTTCATGGCTTATCATCATGTTAGTTTACGAGCTCCTGCTCGTACCAATAGGTCGTGGGCCCACTGTACGTGATTTTCAAAACTGGGCATTTTAGCCCCTAAGTTCCAAAACTGAGGCCTTTAACATATCTGAGTTATTTCAGCTCTCGTCAAGAAGGCATTCCAAATGTTTTAAGCATTTACACATAGTCAGGGGAAAACATTTCTGACAAGATAATTTTTCAACTCGTCCATTACACCAACCGGGTGTGATAACATCCCCGCTTACAACCGGTAAGCGGGTTCTCTACTTCCTTCTAGGAAGTTTATCATACCAACCTGGTATAATCTACTTATAACTGTTAAGTAGTTTTTCCACATAGTTCTCACATCACTCCAACCAGGTGTGATGTTAAAATTCCACATAGAAGTGGTTTTTCATTTCTGAAGTACTTATCATCCCAACTGGGTATGATGTGAATAATCCCACTCACTCGATATTCGTAGTGTATTTCCTCTTAATCGACGTTTTGCCTCCATGCGAACTGATCCTTGCTAGCGTTCCGGTCCTTTGTGTTCCTACACAATTTGGACATCCTTATTTATTAATATTTGGCATAATAGCCTTCATTCTTCACGTATGAACAAAATTTCCAAACTTTTAATTATTTGCATTTAGGTCCCTAAAGTTCTTTTTCCTTAACTTTAGGTCCCTAATGCTAACTTTTTCCCCAAATTGAGTCCCGAAACTTCTAAAATTCACTTTGGGTCCTCAATTTATTCAAAATTACAAAAGGGGTTCAAGTTTCCCAAATTTCCAATTTGGTCCGCCACTTTTCAAAAGTTACCATTTTGCCCCTACTTCACCAAAATGGTAATTTGACCCCAATAAATTTCAAAAATCGACCAATTGGTCATCCAACATCTTTTTCATGAACAATTGGCCCTCAATTTTGGGAAATTGTACTTTGGTCCCTCAATTTTACGAAATCCCTAATTTCCCCCCAAAAAGTTTCCCCAATTTCTCCATTTCAAACTAGCCAAATTTGATTTCATCAAATTGACCATTCAATCGAGGTAATTGTTGAAATTGAAGGTATAATTGAGTTCCTACACATCCATATGATTCAATTGACCTTTGAATTACATGAATTGAAGCCAGAACGAGCTCAAACGAAGCTTTATTGGAAAAGTGGGCGTAGAGAGAGAAAGCTTCAAAAGATTATTGTCGAAGGTGCGACAGTCCGAGCTTTCAATCAAAGCAGATAGCTCTCGTCTTGAGGTTTCTTCTCGGATCAAGAATTACAACAATTCATGTGAGATTGAGTGAGAATTTAGTTAGTAAAGTTTCACCGTTTCTCTCTCTAACACTGATTGGAAATTATAGAGGGGAGACAAATTGGCTTACCTTTCAACTCTAATTCGGTTGTGTGAAGGGCTGTGGGAGTATCAGGAGAGCTTGGTTTTTGAGCTAAAATAGGGCAACTTCTATTCACCGAATCTGCTTCACTATTTGATTATGTCGGCGCTTCTTCGGCGATCCTCAGATCGAATGGTGACCATTGTCGGGTAGCTAACTTCTTCCCGAGTCTAAGGAACCCAACCTCACCTTCTATGGCTCAGAAAATCCTCTATGTCGAAGCTCTAGTTCGAGCTTCATCGTAAAACTAAGCAGCTGAGAGAGAGTGATGTTTTCAGGTGTGTGGAGGATGAATGGAGAAGAGCTCTTTATATAGGGAGCTCGGGGACTCTCCGACCATCTGTTTGGCACCTTAATGGTACTCATTGATGGCCTGAAATGTACTGAACATAAATGTTTCCTTTCTGTCAGTGTCGCTCATTTTTCCGGCTAGTGAACAATGTCGTCGTCTGGAGGAAGAATATGACATTGTTCTGAACTGGACCGGATCGGTACGAACTAAGTTCAATGCTTAGATAGGTCGGTTTAGGCTCGATTTGACCGGGTTTTTCAAAATTAAAATTTTCTAAATTCATCTAAATTCATTCTCTATCCAATGTGGCTTCAATTCTCCAATTTGAATATTTTAAGCCACCTAGAAAAATAAATCTAGTATCCAGTTCAATGATGGTTCAAACTGGTCCAAACTGGTTCAATCCGATTGTGATTCGGTTCACCTAAACCAGTCTGGTTTTCTCTCCCAAATTGTCTCTTTGGGTCACTCGGGATGTGTAAATTTTCTAGTTTGCCCTTTCTCTAACGGTTGGGGTCTGTGAACCATTTCAGTTTTCTCACTCGAGATGACCAGTTCTTTCCCTGGCTTTCCTTATCTTCAAGGGACGGGGTTTACAACTCTCCCCTCCTTTTAGGAGTTTTGTCCCCAAAACTTATTCCACATCCCTTTCAAAGGAAATAATTTCTCGTAATGTCAATCTAAAGTTTGTTGACATATACACATTTCGGTTATTTTCACTTAGCCCCATTCTAACACGCACCTTACAAGATTTCTTTCCTTTCCATTGCTTACTCATTCTATGAAGCTCATCTCCACTAAACATATCTTACATGAGAGTTCAAGGGTATGTCCTTAGAATCACATCCTCCTTTGTTTAGAGCATGGTTCTTCGCCGTGAGGTTCTTTACTCAGGATTTCAGGACTGGGAGTTCCTAGATACGTCATCATTCCTACGTGAAGTTATTTCCTTTATCATTAAAACCCTTAGCTCGGTGTCCTCTCAAGTGCTACCTACTCATTTTCATAGGTTTTCGGTGTTAACTTCTTTCATCCAATTTTGACCCGTATTATATCCTTCCTCAGTTTTAGTTGCATCCTTTTCTCAAGGACTTTCCTTTCTTTTAGTCAACTCTTACTCTCTCGTGATCACTTCACGATTCTTATAAGAGTTAATCTCATACAATTTTAAGTGTCGATTGCTTGTTTGTGATAAATCCCTCATTTTGGTTTTGCTCTCTACTATGTCCCTTATAGTAGAAATGTTCACCTTAGGAACTACATGCTCAACCTTCTTATCATTTCTTTGAAGATTTCATTCCTTCCTTTCTTCATACCCCTTTTTATATTAGGGTATCTGTCCTTTTGAATCCTTCTCTAACTAAAATTTCAGTATCTTCCCTTATTCTTTACCCGAGACATTTCTAATTATCGATATCATTCCATGTACTCCACACTATTTCTAGTCGTCCTCTCTTTAGGCTTTATCAATTTGAGCTTTGACCACCACCAGTCCTGATGTCAGTGATCTTTTATTATAATTACTTCTTAACTGAAGGGTTAACTTTTCCAAGGGTTCTTAGGTGTGTTTTCATTTGTTTCCTCTTTTATGGGTAGTCCGCCCCTTTCTTACTCGCATGACAACTTTTGATGTTGTTTTCCTACTTATACGTTACTTGGACTTAGCTTACTCCTCGAGTCCTCATGAGTACCTTTCCTTTATACTTGATCTTTCTACCTCTATCGGCAGATCATTCATGATCTTATCTTCTTTTCCACTTCAGTTAGTTTCATTATATCTTGGTTGGGACATGTATGTCCTTCCAAGGCTTCCTTCCTTATTAGAATTTATACTCCTTTATCCCTAAATTCTCTTCAAATTTTTCCATTTGAAAACATCTAACCTTAAATGACCTTCTTCGATGCCATTTGCTCCTACTTCCCATTGCTCTTGAAACCTCATGTGTACTTCTTGTGTACCTCATCTTCCTTCTCACCCGTTTCTAGTATCCATCTATTTCTTTTAGGTGGATTTCACATCTTCTTGGTTTTTACAATCTCTAGATCGTCCTATAGGAGGCTTTGCTTATCATTCCCATGGCTTTTGATCGTTACCCTCGTCTCAACCATTAATCCCTTTAAAGCTTTCCCTCATCCTCTTTTCCCCAAATAATTTTAGCCTTTCCACCTCTCCCTTTTTAATTAGATTATTGACCGTCACAAAGGTCCATTCATTAACTATCCCAATCTTATCATTCTCCTTGTCAAGTGATCCTGAGGTCATTGTCTCATAAGTCTTGTTGTTCTTAATGTCCATCTCATTTCCCTTTTAGGACATAGTCCTCACTACTTCCTTGTCCATTTTAGGGTGTCATTTATTTCTCCTGTTTACTCTATTGTTATTGGTTATTTCCTTCAACTAAATTCGTTCGAAATCCATATTTGGCTTTTTTTGCCTTTCTATAGTAGATCTCACTTGGTCGTCCTGGTATATCCTTAATCGCCAATGCCTTCTAATGAGGACCTTATTTTGGTTTTGACTCCTAATGGTTTATCTATCTGTTATTTATCTTGAGACTTTTCCATCCATGGTCCCACTTCCCATCCTATTCTTTTTCTACAGACTTCCACTCTGGGAGTTTCACATTTTACCTTCTTATCAATATCTTGAAAGTCTTACCCATCTTCTCTTCTTACACCATTCTATCATCGTTATGGTTATCCACTCTTGATGCTTCCTTACCTTCCAAAATCCTTCTTTTGAGAAGCTTCTAATTGTTGTTGAGTTCCTCGTGATTTGTGTCTTACCTATCAAAATTTTCTTTAAGGGTACTTGTATTATTCATGTGGTTTTCTCCCTACCATACTTCTTTCCTTTTTACTTTCTCCTTGTCTTATCTCGTATTGACTTAACATCTTCAGTGCACCCATATCTTTCTTACTTTCTTTCTGGTCAGCTTCCATTCCATTGGTTTCTCTTGGAATAGTCCAATCCTTCTTGTTTGCTTACTTTTATCCATAGAGCTTTCCTTAACTCTTTAAACTTCCACTAGTCTCGTACCCTTCCCTTGCACCAGACTTCTTCTTCCTTCCTTTAGTTAGGATTTGTCTCCCTTGGTGAACTCTAGTAGACTTTTCTAGAATTTCTTTCCAAGTCTTATTGTCTTGTTTTTCCCTTCTCTGGATGGAAAAACTGTCTGGCTACTTTAAAGGTTGAGTTAACTATTAGTGACTCATAGTTTTCCTTCCTTAGGTGATCTCTTCTCCACCTATTACTTCGACCTTTATTGGCATTCTCCTATTTCTGTTAGATGTACTATCAAGGAGACTAAAATTTTTTAATCAAGGAAAAATCAGATTTTTATTCATTAAGGAAATAATTTCTTGCCATACTTAGCTTATTATAGAGATTTTCTACACCCAAGTCCCTTGGGGTCATAGGCCGAGAGTTAGCCTTGAAACAATTGTGGGATTCATGATCTAATAGCTCTGAGGAACTGGTTGAAGTCCATTCATATTCCCTTATGGACCAACTTCATGTATGGCCTCCAGTATGTACCGCCTTAATACCTCAGCCCCACACTCATATGTCCACCTCATCCATTCAGAAGGATTGAGTAGGTGGGGGTACTTGGTGGACTTTCGTGAAGGTTGTATAAGCATCCCAGTAGTTGTCACAAGCCTCCTTCTTAGTGTGATTTCTCTCCGGTTGTTGTAGGGCTGGAGGAGGTGTTGGGCTCTTGGAGGAAGGAACAAGTTCCTCTTGCCTTGGAGGAGGGTATGTAATGCCCTATGGTTCTATTAAGGCTCCCATGAGTTTTCGATAATCTTCCACCATATATTTGGGCACTCTCTTCTCACCCTTTAGGAATCGTTGAATAGCTGCCTCATTGAGGGTAGGCGTCTTTTTCAAGGTCAGGTGTGGAGGATTGGATTCACGGTGAACTTTCTAGGGATTCTCCTTCCTACACTATCACGCCCCGACCCATTTTGGTCGAATCCCCATGAGCAACCCGCCACTCTCCTGGTTTATTAATGGTTTTCCCCTTCTTTCCCCATGTGGGGGTGGTGGCATGCAAGCTTCTGACATTATCCTACCACCTCTTCGCACTAGCTTCCAAAAAAAAATTCGGCTAGGATCACCATATCCTTTGATGAAATCCTGACTATCCCCTTGAGTTTTTTTATGCTAGCTAGCCCGTCCATAGCAGCCCCCGCATCCTTTTCTCCTAAGAATTGTTTACATCCTAATTGTCAAAGGGTTTTGAGGTATTTGGGAATGTCTACTGGAGGAGGAATGTTAGCAGGAGGGGGACGGGATTGTATTTCCTCAAGCTCAGCTTGAGGGTTGGTGTCCACCTTAGGAGTGAGGTTAGGCTGTCCAGACACTCGGGTGAACCCTTCGTACAATCTCTAATATTCCAAGCTTAATCTAGGTGGGGTTGTCTGGGCTCCTCAAGGTGTTTCCATAGGGAGGGTTGGTTGGGCAGTGTCAAAGACAATGTCTCTAGTTCTCTTGGTTCCTTTCTTGGGAGCCATCTGTAAATTTTAAAATTATTCCTATTAGTTACTATTTTCTCTAGTTTTGATAATGTATTCGAGGAAACATGCTCTAATACCACTCAAGTTGTCATGCCCCGACCTGGTTTGGTCGAATTCCCATGAGCAACCCACCACTCTTCCCGGTTTACTAAGGGTTTTCCCCTCTTTTAAACCCGAGAGGAGTAAGACATCTTTTAAACATGTACCTTTCCTGGAATACATAAATCAAAATTGCATAAAATTTTTAACTTACATACCTATCTCGCAAGTGTGACGAACATTAGATCTTTGGGTAGTTTTCATTTGGTTACAAAGGGATATAATGGAGGGGGTGAGTTCAACGACTCAGTGAATGGGTGTTTAAAGTTTGAATGTAAGGGAAAAATATTTAAATTGGAGTATGTCAAACTCCTTATTTTAAAATTTCTCATTTTCAAAATCTCAGTTTCATCTCCATTACTCATTCGTCAACCATAACTGGTGTGTTTAAACTAACACGCACCCTTCATCATGAAGGGAACACACATGATTAAAACTTTGTGTCCGTATGAGGACAGAGACCATATCTCTGTCTCTTACCCATGAAACTAAAACACAAAAGTTTTAGGAAGTCCCAAATACAGTAGTTTCGTGGAGTCCAAACACAGAAACTCCAGGGAGTACAAACACAGAACTCCGTGGAGTACAAACATGGAACTCCATGGAAGTACAAACACAGAACTCCGTGGAGTACAAACACAATACTCCATGACTAACTGGTATGATGAGAAACACAAACCCAATAGCTTCTCTTTTTCCCTTATCGCCACCATGTCATCTAGCAGTCCTTAGGACGCATCACTACCCATCTTGGACGGCTTAATGGTCATGAACCTCAAGTGCATGCACAAACAAAGTTTTCCTCAAAAGTCATTTAATCTTCGGTGCCACAAGTCTAACGGCCCCGACCCTCAACTTGACCTGCAGCTATTTGTCTCAACTGGTCTGTCGACTTGTTATGTCTCACTAGTGCTAGTCTATCGAGTATGTCGGTCCTATCTCGGTACCATGGCCAAACAATTCATTTACTTAAGTTTTCATGGCTTAGAATCATGT
Organism: Trapa incisa; assembly: GCA_030064435.1. Lineage (NCBI taxonomy): Eukaryota > Viridiplantae > Streptophyta > Magnoliopsida > Myrtales > Lythraceae > Trapa > Trapa incisa. Next base: position 19,108,612 of record CM057776.1, on the reverse strand, counting down.
TTGTTTATGAGCTCCTGCTCATGCCAACTAGCCTAGGGCCTATTGTTCAAGATTTTTAATATCGGGCATATTAGCCCCCAAGTTCCAAAACCGAGGCATCCGGCCTAATATAGCTATTCAAGCTCTAGCCAACAAGGTCTCCTAAAATGTTTAAGCAGTGGCACACAGTTAGGGGAGAGCACTTCCGAAAAAATAAACTTTTCAACTATCCATCATACCAACCGAGTATGAGGACATCTCCGTTCATAACTGATGAACGGGTTTTCCACTTCCTTCGAGCAAGTTTCATTATACAAATCAAGTATGATCTACTTACACTAGTAAGTAGTTTTTTTTATGTGATTTTCACATCACTCCTCTCGGGTGTGATGTTTAAAATACCACTTACCTGTGTGTTTTCATTTTCGAGGTGCTTATCATCCCAACCGAGTATGATATAAAAATTTCACTCACAACCAGTAAGTAGGTTTTCCTTAAATAAAAGTGCTTATCATCCCAACCAGTATGGTGTATAAGATTCCCACTCACAACTGATAAGTAGGTTTTTAACTTTTAAACTTGCTCATCACCCCAACCAGGTATGACGTTAAATATGCCTATTCACGGTGGCTTCCAATTTAGAAAAGGTGCTTATCATCCCAACCGGGTATTAAGTGTAAATTAGCCCACTCACCCATTAATATAGTGAATTACTCTCGACCGGTTCTTTCTATTCACACGAGCTTGTCCTTGCTGGAATTCCCGATATTTCATGTTCCTACATGATATGAACATCCTTGTTTATTATCCATTGGCCTAATAGCCTTCATTCCTTCTAAATGAATGAGAAAACTAAACTTTTTATTTATTTGCAATTAGGTCCCTAAAGTTATATTTTTAAGTCCCTAATAATAGTTTTTCCTCAAATTGAGTCCTAAAACTTTTAAAATTTACCTTGGGACCTTAATTTATTCAATTTCAGAAAAATGGGTTCAATTTCCTAAATTTCCAATTTGGTCACCAAACTTTTCCAAAATTACCTTTTCATCCCTACTTTACAAAAATGGTAAGTTTTACCCCAAAAATTCTAAAATTGCCCAATTGGTCCTCCAACATCTTTATTATATCCAATTGGTCCTCAATTTTATAAAATTGTACTTTAGTCCCTCGAATTTTTGAAATTCCCAAATTTCCCATAATTTTCCCCCCAATTTCAACCTCATAACTCTGCTAAATTTGATTTTATCAAATTGACCAATCAAATGAGTTTAATTGTTGAAATTGAAGTTAGATGAGAGTTCCTACACCTTCATACAATTCGATTGCACTTTTAATCGCACGATTTGGTGCCGAAATGAGCTCAAACGAAGCTTTGTCGGAAAACTAGACTTAGAGAGAGAAAGCTTCGAAAGCTTATCGTTGGGGGCATAGCGGTCCGTGCTTTCGATATGGGCAAATAGCTCTCATCCTGAGGTTCCACCTAGTATCAAGAATTGAATCAATTGATAATAAATTGAGTAAGAATTTTATCATCAAATTTCTATCGGTTCTCTCTCTAGCACCGGTCGGAGATTGTAGAGTGGAGCCAAATTGGCTTACCTTTCAAATCTAATTAGGGCTTGGTTTGGACTGCGAAGGGCTCGAATTGGTTGATTTCAACTCAGCTAAAATAGGGCAGTTTCGATCCACTAGAGTTGCTTCACTGTTCGATCACACTGGTGCTTCTTCGGCGACCCTCGAAGCAAATGGAGACTAGATGCGTGTAGCTGACTTCTCCCTAGTTCTAAAGAACCCAACCATACCTTCTTTGGCTTAGAAAAGGCCCTATATCAGAGCTCTGGTTTGAGCTTCACCGGAAATTAGAGCAACTGAGAGAGAATGGAGTTTTCAGGTGTGAAGAGGATGAATGAGGAGGGACTCTTTATATAGGAAGCTCGGGGACTTCTTGGTCATCCGATTGGCACCTTTATGTTGGCCATTCATTGCCTGAAACTCTCTGGCCAGACACTTTTCAGCTTCGCTGGCGCTGTAAATTTTTCGGCTAGTGAACAGTAATGTTATCTGAAGGATGAAGATGACACTGTTCCGAATCGGAATAGACCGGTCCGAACTGGGTTTAAAGCTTAAACCGCCTGGTTCACCCCCAATTCGACCGAATTTTTCAAATCTAAAAATTTCTAAATTCATTTTCTATCCAATGGTGGCCACAAATCTCAAATTTGAATTTTTGTGCCACCTAGAAAAATGAATTTAGCATCTGGTTCAATAGTGGTTCAAACCGGTCCAAACTGGTTCAATTCGGTTCAGATCTGATTCACCTAAACCGGTTTGGTTTTCATCTCCAATTCATCCTAATGTCTTTTTTCTTGACTTTTGTGACTCTTTAGGTCACTTGTGATACATAAATTTTCTAGTTTGCCCTTTCTTTATCAGTTCCAATTCATGAACCGACTTGGTTCATAAATCGGTTCAATCCAGTTGGATCCAATTCATTTGAACTAGTCTAGTTTTTCTATTCCAATTTGTCCTAAGGTTCTTTTCCAAGACTTTATGAACCCTTTGGGTCACTCGGGAGTTGTAAATTTCCCAAATTGCCCGTTCTCTAATGATCGAGATTTTGAATCAGTTTGGTTTTTCTCACTTTGGTTGACCGGTTCTTTCCTCGGTTTCCTAGTTTTAAAGGGATGGGGTTAACACAATCTTCAAGTCCTTGAGCTTCAGATAACTTATTTATTTCCTCATTTCCACTAGCGCCCTTCCTTTTTAAGGTCTCTTCTTCTTTTAAATCTATTTTTAATTACATTATGATCATTTCAGGATCCTTTATTCTGGTCAATCCCTTTCTTACTTTTTATTACGTCTTTTGATGTCGTCTTCTTACTTAGACGTTACTTGGGTTTGACTTATCTCTTGGATCTTCCTGATCTCTTTCCCTTTGTACTTGATCCTTTTATTTCTAGCATCTTTTCTTTGAGGAGCTTATCTTCTTCCTAATTTTATTAGTTCCATTTCCTCTTAACTAGTACTCAGGTATCCTTCCACAATTTCCTTTCTTGGTAAGTTTTACACTTCTTTTCTCCTGAAATTTCCTTCTAACTTTTACCATTGCGAATATTCACTCTTAAATGTTCCTCCTAGCTGTTATCTTCACCTACTTACCTTTACTCTTGTGATCCTATGAGTACTTTTCATTTATCTTACCTTATCCTCATTTGCTCTCATAATTTATTTATTCCTTTGAGGTGAACCTCTCATCCCTCTTATATCCAATCTTTCTTATCCTTGTGTACTTGGTATTCCTCCTTTGTCTCAATTTGGGTGTATTCCTTTCTACTCGCCAGTTCTTATTAGAGCTTCATTTACTCTTACGAACGATTTGGTCAATAGGAGTTTATCTCTTTCAATTGGATCTATCTAAAATTTCCATTTGGGTTTTCATGTCTTCCTGCAAGTAGGTCGTACATAACCTTCCCAAACACTCACTTAGTATTTGTACATCATACTGAAGTCATTATTCGATTCGATCTTTTGTGACACTTCCTCAATTGTTTTTCTTAACTTGGAGTTTTCTCCTTCCTCAATCCAACTTCCTATTCTCATCCTCCTTCTAATGTCTCCCATTCTAGGATTCTTTCGATTGATCACCCTACTGTTCTTTAGAAGTTTTCTCTTTTTAATCTTCACTTAAACTTAAGGATCTGGTATGGTTCATCCACTCTGGCTTTTCTTCCTCTTTTGGTCTCATACCTCTGCTTTCCACAAGTCTCCCTATCTTATTGAGTTCTTAAGGAACTATATCTTAGTTATTTACAAGTAGTTGTTATACCTAGGCCTTCTTATTATTCTACTTTCTTTTCATCTTTCCTTGGTGGTCTTGACAATCCTTGGTGTTTCCCCTTACTTATTTTCTTTTTCTTCTTGATCAGCTTCTATTCTTTTGGTTCCCTTTGAAATATTCTACTCCTTATTTTTCCTTACTCTTATTCTTTAAGCCTATCTTTAACTCCTTAGACTCTCCATGAATCTGTACTCTTTGATGATTGCTTCCCAACTTCTTTTTCCTTTTCTTAAGATCTCCCTTGGATGGATTCCTCCTTATCGTGCTTCTGATGGTATGTCTTAAGGGTTGAGGTTAACTATAAATAACCCATCTTTTCCTCCTTGGGTGATTTCCTACCTTTAGCTTTAATCTTTATTATTATACTATTTTTGTTTTGAATTTATCAAGAAACTTAGGAGTTTTAACATAAATTTCACTTTCATTTATTTAATAAATATTTTTTACCATACTTGGCTTATTAAATGAATTTTATACTCCCTAATCCCTTGGGATCATAGGACTAGAATTAACCCGAGAACAATTGTGGGACTCTTGATCAGAAGGCTCTGAGAAATTGGTTGGGGTCCATTCGTATTCCCTAATAGGACGAATTCCATGTATGGTCTCCAATCCGTACCACTTTAGCACTTCAACCTCACACTCATTGGTCCACTTCACCCATTGGGAGGGATTAAAGCCAAGTTGAGTAGGTGGAGGTACTTGGTGGAGCTTCACGAAGGTGGCATACACATCATAGTAATTATCCCATGCCTCCTTCTTAGTTGGATTACTTTCTGGTTGTTGTGAGACTAGAGGAGGAGGAGGGTTTGGGCTTCTAGGAGGTGATACTGCTTCCTCTTGTCTTAGAGGATTGTATATAATGACTGTTGGTTCCAGTAAGGCTCCTACCAATTTCTGGTAGTCTTCCACCATGTCCTTGGGTACTCGTTTCTCGCCCTTTAGGAACCTTTGTATGGTTTCCTCCCTTGGGTTGGGTGTCTTTTTCAGGGTTATGGGTGAATGACTAGATTTCACCTCGAATTTCTTAGGAACTCTCCTTCCTACACGATAATTTAGAGTTGGATTAATGTTAGAGCATAATATTGATAATGTTTCAAGAGAACTAGGCTCTGATACCACTCAAGTTGTCATGCCCCGACCTAGTTTGGTTGAATACCTATGAACAACCCGCCGCTCTCCTAGTTCAAAAGGAGTTTCCCCCCTCTTTAACTTTAGAGGAGTCAGGCGTACTTTCAACCTTATTCCCTAGAAAGACATAAATCAAATAAAATGCAAGCTTAAGAGAATATAATCATACCTGACACAGGGTAAGGCTTGGTATTATCCCTAGTCATTTTCTCTATTTCCTGGAAAGGGATAAAAAGAGAGGTGAGTTTCTACAACTCAGTAAATGGGTATTTTAAAAAAAATGAAGTTTCGATAAAAATAATTTTCAAGTTGGAGTGTACCAAACTTCTTAATTCCTTAAAATTTTCCTCATCTTCAAATCTTTGTTTTCAAAATCATTTCTCATCACAACAGTGTGTTTATCAACCAACAAATACCCTTCATCATGAAGGAACACACAATCACAGGCCAATTGTCCATTGTATCCACTTGTGGCGTCGGAGAGACTTTACTGGCAACCTAGGTAGAAGCACATCCACTTCTACCCTAAGAATGAAGGGATGTTCATGACATCCGACCCTCAATCCCATAACAAAACTTCGTGTCCGTATGACGACAGAGACCTCATCCCTTCCCCACCTCGGTCTCATGCGCTTGAAGCTACATCGAGCTTCGCAAGACTTCTAGTACAACTAATTACCCTTATACCCACTAGGTCGTCCAGAGCCTTGGGATGCATGACTACCCCTCTTGGGCATCTTGAAGGGCCTATAACACACTGTATTCACAATCAACAATTTTTCATATAATGCCATATAATATGTGGTGCCACTGGTTTGACGGCCTGGACCCTCAACTCGACCTGTAGCTGTTTGTCTTGACTAGTCCGAAGACCTATCATGTCGCACTGCCACTAGTCCATCAAGTATGTCATTCATGTCTCAGTACCTTGGCCAAAAAACTCATTTACTTAAGTTTTTATGGCATATTAATCATGTTTGTTTATGAGCTTGTACTCGTGCTAACTAGCCTAGGGCCCACTATTCGAGATTTTCAAAATCGGGCATATTAGCCCCCAAGTTCCAAAACTGAGGCCTCTGGACTATATGAACTATTCGAGCTCCCGTCAAGAAGGTCTCCCAAAAATTTTAAAAAGTGGCACACAATTAGGGGAGAGGACTTCCGACAAAATCAACCTTTCATTTGTCTATCACACCAACCAGGTATGAAGACGTCACCTCTTATAACCGATAAGCGGGTTTTTCAGGTCTACTTACAACCATTAAGTAGTTTTTCCATGTGATTTCCACATCACTCCTCTCAGGTGTGATGATTAAAATATCACTTAGCAGTGGGTTATCATTTTTGAGGTGCTTATTATCCCAATCGGGTATGATATTAAATTGCTACTCACCCGATCGTGCAATGTATTTCTTCTAAATCAGCTTTCATCCCTTGCGAGCTTTACTTCAGCTGGCACTTCTAATATCTCTAATTCCTACATGGTATGAACATCTTTGTTAATTATCATTCGGCTTGATAGCCTTCATTCATTATAAATGGCTAAAAATATCTAACTTTTTAAATATTTACAATTTGGTCCCTATAATTCTTTTTCTTTTACTTTAGGCCCCAAATGCCGGTTTTTCCCCAAATTAAGTCCCAAAATTTTTAAAATTTCCCTTGGGACCACAATTTATTAAATTTCACAAAAAGGGGTTAAAGTTTTCCAAATTCCCAATTTGGTCTCCAATTTTTCCAAAATTACCATTTTGCCCTTCCTTTACAAAAATGGTAAGTTTTACCCCCAAATTTTAAAATTTTATCAATTGGTCCTCTAACACTCTTATCATGCCCAATTGGTCCTAAATTTTATAAAATTGCATTTTAGTCCCTCGAATTATTGAAATCCCCAAAATTTCCCCAATTTTCCCCTAATTTCAACTTTCCAACACAATTGAATTTGATTTCATCAAATTGACCGATCAAACTAGTTTAATTATTGAAATTGAAGTTAAATAAGAGGTCCTACATCTTCATACAATCAATTGCACTTTGAATCGTAAGTTTTGACGTTTGAACGAGCTCAAATGGAGCTTCGTCAGAAAATAGAATGTAGAAAGAGAAAGCTTCAATTGCTCACCGTCGAGGGCGCGGTGGTTCGAGGTTTCAATCTAGGCAGATATCTCTCCTCCTGAGTTTACTCCTAGCATCAAGAATTGTATCAATTGATACCGAATTGGGTGAGAATTTTATCATCGAAATTATGTTGGTTCTCTCTCTAGCACTGGTCAGAAATTATAGAGGGGAGCCGACTTGGCTTTCCTTTAAGTTCTAATACAGCCGTAGGAGGGCTGAGAAGGTATTAGGAGAGCTTGGTTTGGCCTGAGTAGGGCTTGAATTGGCTGATTTTAGCTTGACAGAAATAGGGTAGCTTCGGTCCATTGGAGCTGCTTCACCGTTCAATCACACCGGCGCTTCTCCAGTGATCCTCGTAGCAAATGAAGACTACCATCGTGTAGTTGACTTCTCCTCAGTTTTTAGGAACTCGACCACAACGTCTTTGGCTCAAAAAAGACCCTATATTGGAGCTTAGGTTCAATCTAAGAGAGAATGAGGTTTTCAGGTGTGGAGAGGATAAATGGAGAGGGACTCTTTATATAGGGAGCTCAAGACTCGTCGACTGTCCGTTTGGCACATTTATGACAATCATTGATGGCCTGAAACATATTAAATTGAAATGTTTCCTATTCATAGGTGCTGCTTTGATTTTCTTGTGAATGAACAGTGTTGTCATCTGAAGGAAGAAGATGACACTATTTCGAACTCGACCAGACCAGTCTGAACCAGGTTCAAAACTTAACTAGCCGGTTCATGCTCGATTCAATTGAGTTTTTCAAAATTAAAAATTTATAAATTTATCTAAATTCATTATGTAAAAAATGGTGGCCTCAATTCTCAAATTGGAATTTTCTAAGCCACCTAGAAAAATGAATTTAGCATTCCGTTCAATAGTGGTTTAAACCGATCCAAACCAATTAAATCAGGTTCGGATCCGGTTCACCTGAATCAGTTTGGTTTCCATCCCCCATTCATCCTAAAGTCCTTTTTCATAACTTTTGTGACTCTTTATGTCACTTGGGATCCATAAATTTTCTGATTTTCCCTCTCTCTATCGGTTCTGGTTCATAAATCGGCTCGGTTCATAACCTGATTCAATCCGATTCGGATCTGGTTCACTCGATCCGGTCTGGTTTCTCTCTCCCAATTTATCCTAAGGTTCTTTTCCAAGGCTTATGAATCCTTTTGGATCACTCGAGAGTTGTAAATTCACCATTTTGTTCATTTCTCGATAATCAGGTTTGTGAACCGGTTTGGTTTTCTCACTTGGTTTGACCGGTTCTTTTCTGGTTTTCTTTAACTCCATATAGCGAGGTTTACACAAAGGGTCTTAAATCATTAAACATAGTTTCATACAATGAGATAGAGTTAAGCCCTTGTCGGAGTCGAAGGAAATCTTGCTTCTTCTCATTAATAAGATGTGGAGCTAGGTACTCCTCCATGTACCTCACCTCGAATTGTTCCTAGGTGGTGGTGGTGGTATGCAGGCTTCTGACATTGTCCCACCACCTTTTTGTACTGGCCTCCACGAAACATTCTGCCAGGGTTACCATGTCCTCTGGTGAAATCCTAACTATCCCCATAAGTTTCTTAATGCTGGCCAGCCAGTCCATAGCAGCTCGAGCATCCTTCTCTCCTAGGAAAGGCTTACATCCCAGTTGATGAAGAGTCTTGAGGTATTTAGGGATATCAACTGGAGGAGGGATGTTAGCAGGATGGGGATAAAATTGTACTTCCTCAAGCTCAGCTCAAGAGTTGCTACTACCTCAGGGGCGAGAATATGCCGTCTAAACACTCAGGTGAACTCCTCGTACAATCTTTGATGTTCTAAGCTTAGTAAAGGTAGAACTGTCTAGGCTTCTCGGGGAGTTTCCACAGGGAGGGGTTGTTGAGCAGTGTCTGTAACTACAACTCTTGTTCTCTTGGTTCCTTTCTTGGGAGCCATCTGAAATTTTTAAAATTTATTCCTCTTAGTTACAATGTTATATAGTCTTGATGATGCTTTTGAGGAAATAGGCTCTAATACCACTCAAGTTGTCATGCGCCGACCCAGTTTAGTTAGATCCCTATAAGCAACCTGCCACTTCCTTTGGTCTATAAAGGGTTTCACCCTTTCTAAACCGCGAGAAGTATGGTGTCCTTTAACCTATCTTTCATGGAATAGGATTATACAAAACTAAGTATTTTAACATAGACATACATGTCTTCTTATTGTTCCAAATTAGGAGGGTCTTTAAGAAGGGTTTGTCCTCAATTATCTAAAAAGGGTAAAGGAAGGGGGTGAGCTCTAAAACCTAGTGAGCAGATATTGGGAGTGAGTTTCCAAGAAAATAGTTTTATTCAACCATGCCAAGATTTTCATTTCCTTTATGAAGGATTTTCTTCAAATTCCGATTTTCAAAATCTTTTCCATTACCATTAGGTGTGTTTAGCTCATTTAGCTCCCCCCCTTTCCTCAAGAGACGTTTAGCAAACAACACATGCCCTTCATCAAGAAGGGTAACACTCATTTGCATGTGCAGCCTGTCACTGCACCCACTTGTGGATTGGAGCGTCTTTACCGTCCACCAGGATAAAAGCTCGTCCACTTCTACCCTAGGTCTGAGTGGATGTTCTCGACATCTGATCCTCTGACCCGAATGCCACTCCATGTTCGTATGATAACAAAGACCTCATCCCGACCCGACCTTGGTCTCATGCGTAAGAAGCTACTCTAAGCTTCCAAATTGACTGGCATGACTAACTGCCCTTATCTCCACCATGTCGTCTAGTAGTATCATGCCCCGACCCAGTTTGGTTGGATCGCCGTGAAAAACTCGCCGCACTCTTGGTTCAAGAGTGGTTTCCCCCTTCTTAAATTCAAGAGAAGCCAGGCGAAATCGCAACTTTGTTCCCTAGAATAACATATATTAGATAAAATGCAAGCTTAAGAAAAATTAAGCATACCTGAGAGATGGTAAGGCTTGGTGTTATCCATAGTCATTTCTCTAATTCCTGAAAAGGGATAAAAAGGGTGGTGAGTTTCTACAACTCAATGAATGGGTGTTTAAAGTTTCTCACTGGAAGGCTTAAGGTTATATCCTCAAATTTACATCCTTCATTTTCCATAAAGCACTATTTCTCCATTCCAAAATCCTTTACATAAGATTTTAGGATTGGGAGTTCCAAAATACCTAATCCTCATCTGGTTACTTTCTTAATTGTTTACCTTCTTAGCTTAGTGTCTGTTCCAACATTGTGTACGTACTTCCACAGGTGTTGTTGTTATCACATTTTCATCCTACGTTGATTCCTTGCCTTATTTTTTGGTTATTACTTCTTCGTTCCAAATTTAACGTCTGACCTCGTCATGCTCAATCATAGACTCTTCCTTATCTAATGATATTTTTCCTGGGACAATTGGGCTTACATGTCCCTTACTACACGACATTCTTTGGAACTTGTCTTTGATGTCATATCCTTTAGAACAATATTGATTTCCTTACTTGTTTTTCCCAACTTTATTGGGTCTTTCAAATTTTCAAATTTTTGAATTTCCCGCTACTTACTAACATGTTGTAGCCCTTCCTTTCTTACATCATTCCCAATTCCCAAGGGCGTCTTTTCCTTTAAGGACCCTTCTCTTTTGTAAACCACTCGTATTCACTCGTGATCATTTCACAATCCTTTAGTCCAAGTTAATTCTCTTTTTGTTTACCCGTATGGCATCTTTTGATGTTGTCTTCCTACTTACCCATTACTTGGGTTTAACTTATCCCTTGGACCTTCATGGTTACTTTCCCTTTGCACTTGATCATTTCATCTCTAGCAACTTGTCCTTGAGGAGCTTATCTTCTTTCCAATTCTATTGGTTCTATTTCCTCCTAATTGGTACACATGTGTCTTTCCAAGGTTCCCTTCCTGGGTAAGTTTTATGCTTCTTTTCTCCCGGAATTTCCTTCTAGTTTTACCATTACGAATATCCAACCTTGAATGTCATTTCTTGATGCCATCTTCTCCTGCTTACCTTTACCCTTAAGATCCTACGAGTACTTTTCTTCTATCTCACCTCATTCTAAATTTCTCCCAATGCTCATTTATTCCTTTGAGGTGGATTTCACATCCCTCTTTGTGTCAAAATCTCTCATTCATCCTGTAGAAATCTATTTAACATTTTCATAGCTTTCAGGTTGTAACTCCGATCTTAGTCATTGATCCCTTTAAGTCTTTCCTCTTCCCTTAATCCCAAAAGGTTTTGATCTTTCCATCCTTTCCTTCTTTACTAGAATTGTGACTTTTACAAGGGTCAGTTCGTTAACTACCTTGCTCGTTTTATCCTCATAGTTTAATTGTTTTGAAATGATTGTCTCCCGTATCTTCATGTTTTTGGTATCCCTCCCTTTGCCTCATTTAGGGTGTAATCCTTACTACTCCCTAGTTCCTATTAGAGCTTAGTTTATTCTTCCGGATGATTTGGTTAATATGAGTTATTTCCTTCAATAGGATTCGTCTAAAATCCCCTTTTGGTTCCTCACTCTCTTGTAATTAGATCATGCTTGGCCTTCCAAGTATTTACTTAGTCACCTATGTCCTTTAATGAGGTCCTAGTTCCTGCTCCAGTTTATGATATATCATCTATTGATTTCCTTAACTTGAAACTTTTTCTACGATTCCACTTCCTATCTTCGTTCTTCTTCTAGGGACTTCCATATTGGGATTTTCACACTCATTTTCCTTACTGCTCCTTAAAAGTTCTCCCTTCATTCTTTCTTATGCTTCTCGTCCTTTGCATGGTGATTCACTCTGGCTTTCTCCCCTATCTTCTATTCCTTTTTGTTTCACATCCTTATCTCCAAACAAGTCCTTTATTACTATCGGGTTCCTAAGGATATGTGTCCTAGCTCTTTCCAAGTGTTGGTATTATTCCTAGAGTTTCTTTCTATCGTACTTCTTTCTCTTGTCTTTTCCTTGTCCTACCTTACTTATCTTAACATCTTCTGTGCTTCCCCTAACCTTCTTCCTTTCTTTCCAATCAACTTCCATTCATTTGGTTTTCTTTATAATAGTCTATTTTACCCTTATCCTTTGAACCCTTCCTTAACTCCTTAGACTAATCCTCTACTCTTAAATGCTTACTTCCTTTTTGTTCTAACTTCTTCTTTCCTTTAGTTAGGATTTGTCTTCCTTGTGTGAACTCTAAGAGTTTCTTCCTTGCCAAATTTCATTGTACTTCTAAGGAAAAGGTTAAGGTTAACTAAAAATAATCTGTTTTCCTTCTTTGGGTGATTTTCTATCATTTTATGTTGATCTTTATTAGCATACACTTATTGTTTGAATTTATCAAGGAAACTCAGAAATTTTATCAAGAAGAATTTAACTTCATTCATTTAAGAAATTTTCTTGCCTTACTTGGCTTATTATAGAATTTTCTACCCCCTAATCCCTTGGGGTCATTGGCCGAGAGTTAGCCTTAGAGCAGTTGTGGGATTCTTAATTAGAAGGCTCTGAGGAACTAGTTAGGGTCCACTCGTATTCCCTTATGGGACGAATCTCATGTATGGCCCCTAATCCATATCGCCTTAATACCTCTACCTCACACTCATAGGTGCACTTCATCCATTGAGAGGGATTGAAGTTGGGCTGAGTAGGTGGGGGTACTTGGTGGACTTTCATCAAGGTGGCATATGCATCCCAATAGTTATCCCATGCCTCCTTCTTGGTTGGATTCATCTTCTATTGTTGTGGTGCTGGAGGAGGGGTTAGGTGTCACGCCCCGACCCGGTTTGGTCGGATCCCCGTGATCAACCCGCCACTCTCCCGATTTACTAAAGGGTTTTCCCTTATATTATAAATCGTACAGAGTAAGGCGTTAACCTGCACCTTTTTCCAGGAATATCATAAATCAAAACTGCATAGTAATTTAAATTAGTTGTACCAATCTTGCAGGCGTTTAATTGTGCAAGTCCTTTAAGGTTCGGCTTTCCGGGACTTCCTGAAAGAGGTATAAGGGAGGGGGTGAGTACAACTACTCAGTGAGTGGGATTCAAATCTTTTAACTTTCAAGAAAAACATTTATATGGAGTGTGCCAGACTCCTTTGTTTTCAAAAAAATCATTTCATTTAAAAATTCATCTTTTTCCATTATTTCTTAGTTATCGACGTGTCATCACCCAACACACATCCTTCATAATGAAGGTTACACACATTCGCAAGTCAGTATCACTACTGAACCCGCTAGTGGCTTCGGAGCGACTTTTCCTGCCACCCGGATAGAAGTACGACCACTTCTACCCTGGGAATGAGTGGATGTACGAAACATCTGATCCACAATCCCGAAATCACTTCTTCGTGTCCGTATGAGGACAGAGACCTCATCCTGTCCCCACCCCGGTCTCATGCGCTTAGTGCTACTCCAGATTTCGCACAGACACCTGGAACGACGAACTGCCCTTATAGCCACCAGGTCGTCCAGTGCCCTTAGGATGCATCACTACCCCTCATGGGCGTCTTGATGATCCCATACTCATAGTGCATGCACAAACAAAATTTTCTTATATTGCCATGTAATATGTGGTGCCACTAGTCCAACGGCCCCGACTCTCAACTCAACCCGTAGCTGTTTGTCTTGACTAGTCCGTCGACCTGTCATGTCACACTGCCGCTAGTTGACTGAGCATGTCGGTCCCATCTTGGTACCATGGCCAAACAATTCACTTATTAAGTTTTATGGCACATATATCATATTCGTTTACGAGCTCCTGCTCGTGCCAACTGGCCTTGGGCCCACTGTACGAGATTTTCAAAATCGGGCATTTAGCCCCCAAGTTCCAAAACCGAGGCCCTTGGCCTATCAGAGCTATTCGAGCTCCCGTCGAGAAGGTCTCCCAAATAGTTTAAGCATTGGCACACAGTCAGGGGAGAACACTTTCGACAAAATAGGTTTTCACTGTCCATTATACCAATCGGTATAAGGACATCTCCGTTCATAACCGATGAACGGGTTTTCAACTTCCTTCGAGGAAGTCTCATCATACTAACCGGGTATGATCTGAATAACCCACTCCCAACCGGTAAGTGGTTTTAAATTTTAAGTTGTGCTCATCATCCCAACCGGGTATGATGTTAGTAAACCCACTCACCCGTTAATGCCGTGAATTCCACTAGACCGGTTCTTGGTATTCACGCGAGCTTGTCCTTGCTGGCGTTCCCGGTACTTCGTGTTCCGGTGAAGGCACGGTGGTCCGAGCTTTCGATCTGGGTAGATAGGTCTCATCCTGAGGTTCATCCTTTCGGTCCTAATTCGGTCGTGGAAAGGCTGAGAAAGTGTTGGGAGGGCTTGAAATGGCCGATTTCAGCTTGGCCGAAATAGGGCAGCTTCGGTCCGCCGGAGTTGCTTCACTATTCCATCATGTCGGCGTTTCTCCAACGATACTCGGATTGATTGGAGTTTGCTATCAGATAGCTGTCTTCCCCCCGGTTCTAAAGAGCCCGACATTTGTTCAAGTCGAAGCTCTCGTTCGAGGTTTACCGGGAAATGGAGCAGTAGAGAGAGAGAGAAGTGTTCAGGTGTGAGGAGAATGAAATGGGGATGAACTCTTTATATAGTTGTAAAACCCGTGTATTAAATGGGCGAGATTTATTACTGATATTAATATTGCCATAAATTATTGGTATTAATTCCAATAATTTAATTTCGGTATTAATTCTAATAAATTAAATTTCAGTATTAATTCTAATAATTTAATTTCGGTATTAAATTATTTGTATTAATTCTAATAATTTAATTTAGGTATTAAATTATTGCTATTAATTATATATTAATTTATGATAAGGCGTACATACAAATTTTTGACCGAAATTTCGGGTTACAAAAAAAATTCATACTTCCCAGGAGGTCACCCATCCTCACATTACTCTCAAGTAAGCACGCTTAACTTTAAAAATTCTTATGGAATCTAGTTCACTTGAACCACTTTGGTTTTTATTTTCTAATTTGTCTTAACTTTCTTTTCCAAGGTTTAATAAACCCTTTGTATCACCCGAGAGTTGTAAATTCCTAACTTGCCCGTTCAGAAATAATCAGATTTGTGAACCGGTTCTAAATCCTCACTTGGTTTGACCGGTTCTTTTCCTGGTTTTCCTTAGCTCAAAAGGGCGGGTTTTACATTAGGCTCCTAGGAGGAGGTACATGTTCCTCTTGTCTTGAGGAGGATATATGATGCCTTCTGGTTCTAATAAGGCTCCTACCAGTTTTCAGTAGTCTTCCACCATGTCCTTGGGCACTCTTTTCTCACCTTTTAAGAATCTTTTAACAGCTTCCTCCCTTGGGTTGGGTGTCTTTTTCAGGGTTATGGGTGGAGGATTGGATTTCACAGCGAATTTCCTAGGGATTCTCCTCCCTACAGGATAGTTAAAGTTTGATTAATGTTAGGGTAAAATATTGATAATGTTTCAAAGGAACTTGTCTCTGATACCACTCAAGTTGTCACACCCCGACCTAGTTTGGCCGAATCCCCGTGAACAACTCGTCGCTCTCTTGGTACAAAAGGGGTTTTCCCCCTTCTTAAATTCAAGAGAAGCCAGGCGAAATCGCAATTTTGTTCCTTGGAATAACATATATCAAATAAAATGCAAGCTTAAGAAAAATTAAGCATACCTGATAGAGGGTAAGGCTTGGTATTATCCCTATTCATTTCACTAATTCCTGAAGAGGGATAAAAAGGGTGGGTTAGTTTATACAACTCAGAAAATGAGTGCTTAAAGCTTGACTTTTAGAAAATAGTTTGAATTGAACTGTGCCAGACTCCTTATTTTCTTTTAAAACATTTCATTCTCAAAATCTCAGTTTTCATAGTCATTTCTCATCACAACGGTGTGTTTATCAACCAATACACACCATTCATCATGAAGGGAACATACATTCGCAGGGCAGCACGTCCACTACACCCACTTGTGGCGTCAGAGCAACGTTCCCAATCACATAGATAGAAGCACATCCACTTCTACCCTGAGAATGAGTGGATTTATGTGACATCCCACCCTCAATCCCATAAAGAAAACTCTGTGTCTGTATGAGGACAAAGACCTCATCCCGACCCCACCCCGGTCTCATACGTATGAAGCTACGTCGAGTTTCCTTGATTGCTGGCACGACAATCTGCCCTTATCTCCACAATGTCGTCCAGTAGCCCCTAGGACATATCACTTCCCCTCTTGGGCATCTTGAAGGTCTTGTACCTCAGTGCATGCATGAAACAACAGTTTTCCACATAAGTCATTTAATCTATGGTGCCATTGGTTCAATGGCTCTGACCCTCAACTCGACCTGCAATTGTTTGTCTAGACTAGTTTGTCGACCTGTCATGTCACACTGCCGCTAATCCATCAAGTATGTTGGTCCAGTCTTATTACCATGGCCAAACATATCATTCATTTAAAGTTTTCACAGCTTAAACTCATATTTGTTTACAAGCTCCTACTCATGCCAACTCGCCTTGGGCCCACTGTATGAGATTTTCAAAATCGAGCATATTACCCCCCAAGTTCCAAAACCGAGGCCTCTAGCCTATATGAGCATTTTGAGCTCATGTCAATAAGATCTCCCAAAGGTTTAAGCAGTGGCACACAGTTAGAGGAGAGCATTTCCAACAAAATAATCTTTTCATCTGTCCATCACACTAATCGGGTGTGAGGACATCTTCTCTAAAAATCGATAAACGAGTTTTCTACTTCCTTCTAGAAAGTTCATCGTACCATCCGAGTATGATCTACTTACAATTGGTCAATAGTTTTTCTGCATAATTTTCACATCACTCCACACAAGTGTGATGGTTAAAATTCCACTTAGTAGGGGTTTTCATTTCCGATGTGCTTATCTTCCCAACCAGGTATTATATAAAAATCTCACTCACTCGTTAATGTCGTGAATCTTTCTAAATCAACTTTTGTCTCCTCGTGAGCTTTGTCTTAGCTGGCATTCCCGATACCTTGTGTTTCTACACGGTATGAACATCTGTGTTCATTATCCTTTGGCTTGATAGCCATCATTTATTATAAATGAAAAATATACCTAACTTTTCAAATATTTGCAATTTGGATCCTAAAGTTCTTTTTCCTTTACTTTAAGTACCAAATGTCAATTTTCCCCAAAGTTGAGTCCCGAAACTTCAAAATTTTACTTTGAGACCTCAATTTATTCAAAATTTCATAAAGGGGTTCAAGTTTCCCAAATTCGCAATTTGGTCCACAACTTTTCCAAAATTACCAATTTGCCCATATTTTACAAAAATGGTAAGTTTCACCCCAAATTTTCCAAAAATTGACCAATTGGTCCTCCAACATCTTTATCATGCCCAATTGGTCCTCAATTATATGAAATTTCACTTTAGTCCCTCAAATTTTTGAAATCCCCAAAATTTCCCCCAATTTCAACCTTCCAACTCAGCCGAATTTAATTTCATCAAATTAATCGATCAAATAAGTTTAATTGTTGACGTTGAAGTTAGATTTGAGTTCCTACACCTCCATATGATTCAATTGCACTTTGAATCGCATGATTTGATGTCGGGACGAGCTCAAATGGAGCTTCACCGAAAAATTGAACGTAGAGAGAGAAAGCTTCGAAAGATTACTATCGGGGGCGCGACGGTCCGAGCTTTCAATTTCGATAGATAGCTCTCATTATGAGGTCCTTCCTAGAATCAAGAATCACCTCAATTCATATCGAATTGAGGGAGAATTTAGTCAGTGAAAATCAGTCGATTCTCTCTCTAACACCAATCGAAATTCATAGAGGGAAGCTAAATTGGCTTACCTTTTCGCACTAATTCGGTCGTAGGAGGGCTGAGGAGGTGTTGGGAGAGCTTTGTTTGGCTTGAGTAGGGCTTGAATTGGTTGATTTCGGCTCGACAGAAACATGGCAGCTTCGGTACGCCAAAGCTGCTTCATTGTTCGATCATGTTAGTGCTTCTCTAGCGACCCTCAGAGCAATTGGAGACTACCACTATATAGCTGACTTCTCCCTAAGTCTAAGGAATCTAATCATGCCTTCTTTGTCTTAGAAAAGACCCTATATTGGAGCTCTAGTTTGAGCTTTATCGAAAAAATGAGTAGCTAATAAAGAGTTATGTTTTCAGGTGTATAGAGGATGAATGGAGAGGGGTTCTTTATATAGGGAGCTCAAGTACTCGTCAGCCGTTCGTTTGGTACTTTTATGATAGTCATTGATAGCTTGAAACATGAATGAAAATATTTCCTCTTCGCCAGCACTGGTTCGATTTTCCAGCAAGTGAATAGTGTTGTCATCTAAAGGAAGAAGACGACACTGTTCTGAAGTGGGTTCAACGCATAAACCGGTTGGTTCAGGCTCGATTTGATCGAGTTTTTCAAAATTAAAATTTTCTAAATTCATCTAAATTTATTCTCTATCAAATGGTGGCCTCAATTCTCCAATTTGAATTTTCTAAGCCACCTAGAAAATGAATTTTAGCATTCGATTCAATAGTGGTTGAAACCGGTTCAAATCAGTTCAATCTGGTTCAGGTCCATTTCACCTGAACTGGTTTGGTTTTAACCTCGAATTCATCCTAAAGTCCTTTTTCATGACTTTTGTGACTCTTTAGGTTACTCGGGATCCATAAATTTCTCAATTTGCCCTTTCCCTATTGGTTCTAGTTTATAAACTAACTCAGTTTCCTCTTTGGAAATGACTAGTTCAATCTGGTTCGGATCTGGTTCACCGAAACTAGTCTAGTTTTCTCTCCTAGATTGTCCTAAGGCCCTCTTCCAAGGTTTTTATAACCCTTTAGGTCACTCAAGAGTTGTAAATTTCTCAAACTACTCGATCTCTGATGATTGGGTTTGTGAACTGGTTCATTTTTCTCACTCAGTTTGACCGGTTCTTTTCCCGATTTTCCTTAACTCCAAAGGGCAGGATTTACAAGTAGCCCTTAGGACCCATCACTACCCCACTTGGGTGTCTTGATGGTCATGTACCATAGGTGCATGCACAAACAATAATTTTCACATATGCCCATTATCTTTGGTGCCAATGGTCCAATGGCCCAGACCCTCAACCCTACCTGTAGTTGTTTGTTGAGGGTGGTCTGTCGACTTGGCCCTAATGCACTACCACCAGTCCATCGAGTACTATTGATCCTGAATTGGTATCATGGTGAAATCACACAACAATTTCATTAGAAATTTTCATGGCTTCATTATCTCAAGTTTCTTTACGAGCTCCTGCTCGTGCCCACTAGCCTTGGGTCCACTGCACATATTTTTCTAAAACTGGACATTCAGCCACATGAGTTCAAAAACTGAGGCCTCTAGCCTATCTGAGTCATTCTAGCTCCTATCAAGAAGGTCTACCAAATATTTTAAGCATTGGCACACAGTTAGGGGAGAACACTTCTGACAAAAAGGATATTTTTCAACTTCATCACACCAACCGGGTGTGATGATATCTCCGCTTACAATCGGTAAGCAAGTTTTTCCTTTCATCAAGGAAGTTTATCATACCAACCAGGTATGATTACCTCTACTTACAAGCGGTAAGTAGGTTTTATCAGTTAAAGATGGTATTCTTCATCCCAACCGGGTATGAAGTTAGATAATCCCACTCATAACCGGTAAGTGGTTTTTAGTTTAAATCGCTCATCACCCAAACTGGGTATGATGTAAATATGCCCACTCACCTGATAATTGTGACATGTTCGTCCCCAGCCAGTTTTCCAAGTTTACACAAAATTTCTCTTGCTAGTGTTTCGGTAACACGTGTCCCTACACGATTTGGGCATCCTTATCAATTAAAGTTTGGCATAACAACCAAGGCTAAAAAATTATCGATTAATTGCACTTAGGTCCCTAAAGTTCATTTTCTTTACCATAAGGTCCCTAATGCCAACTTTTCCCAAAATTGAGTCTCAAATCTTCCAAAATTCCCTTTTAGTTCTCAATTTACTCAAAATTGTATAAGGGGCTCAAGTTTTCCACATTTCTAATTTGGTCCCCAAATTTTCAAAAATTACAAGTTTGCCCCTAATTTCCAAAAATGGCAATTTGATCCCAATTGTTCCAAACATTAACCAATTGGTCCCTCAACATCTTTTTCATGGTCAATTTGCCTTCAATTTTGGGAAATTGCAAAGAGGTCCCTCAATTTTCCCCAAAAGTTTCCCCTAATATCTTCCAACCAAACTGACCGAATTTGATTTCTTCAAATTGGCCACTCAATCAGGGTTAATTGCTCCAATTGAAGGTATGGATCAGTTCCTACCTTCCATATGATTCAATTAAGCTTTGAACTACAGCATTTGGGTCAAAATTAAGCTCAAACGGAGCTTCACCAGAGAACTGCTCGTAGAGATAGAAAGCTTTGAATGCTTACCGTCGAAAGTGCGGTGATCTGAGCTCTCGATTGGGGAAGTAGCTCTTGTCTTGAGGTACCTTCTAGAATCAAGAATTGCTACAATTGAATTCAAATCAAAGGTGAATTTAGTCAGTGAAATTTGACACTTTCTCTCTCTAACCTCGATCTGCAATGACTAAGTATGGTTGAATTGGCTTAACTTTTAGCTCTGTTAAGTTCGTATGAGGGATGTGGAGGTGTTGGGTAGGCTTGGTTTAGTTAGAGGAGGACTAAATTTGGTCAAATTCAGCTCAGCCAAAATAGGGCAGCTTCGGTCCGTCGGAGCTGTTTTACTATTTGATTCCGCCAATGCTTCTCGGGCATTCCTATGGTCAAAAGAAATATGCTATCAGGTAGTTGACTTCCCCTAGAGTCTATAGGACCCGACTTTACCTTCTAAGGCTGAGAAAAATGCCTATATTGGAGCTCTGGTTTGAGTTTCACCAGAAAAATGGAGCAGTGGAGAGAGAATGGAGATTTGAGATGTGTGGAGAATGAATGGAGAGAAGCTCTTTATAAAGGGAGCTCAGGGACCCTCTACCCGACAACTTTCCATTTTGGTCGAGCTTATCCTCGCCCTAAAACAGCCTGATCGGAACCATTTTTCCTTCACTGGTGTTATCCATTTTCTGCATTAATGAACAATGATGTCATTCGAGGAAGAAGATGACACTGTTCCAAACCGGACCAGATAGGTCCGACTGTGTTCAATGCGTAAATCAGTTGGTTCAGGCTTGATTCGATCGGTTTTCTCAAAATTAAAAATTTCTAAATTTATTCTCTATCTAATGATGGCTTCAATTCCCCAATTTGATCATTTTAAGCTACCAAGAAAAATGAATTTAGAAATTGGTTCAAGTATAGTTCAAACTGTTTCAATTCAGTTCATGTCCAGTTCGCCTTGAACCAGTCTAGTTTTCTCTTCCCATTTGTCCCAATGTTCTTTTTCATGATTTGTATGACTTTTTGAGTTACTCGGAATTTGTCAATTCCCCATTTTACCCTTTCCTTATCGGTTATGGTTTGTGAACCGTCTTGATTTCCTACTTTAAAATGACCAATTCTTTTTTCCGATTTTCTTAACTATAAAGGGACGGGGTTTACATAAGAAATGCTCAAAATCATGCAATACACATAAAGTACATTGATTTCCTTGGAGCACAGTACTCACTTGACAGTCTCCACTCACCATATTACTTAAAGACTCATGCCCTCATATCACATAGTATTACGTGTATCCTTTACATGAGTCCATTAACCCTTATATTAGGTAAGTAATCTCAATTATCCATTTATTTATGTGAGCATGCATTCATTTAGTTTTTTCACTAATTTTCAAAAACTCTTTTCAAAGAAAATCATGCATAATATCACAGTTTTATAAAGTGTTGTAAAATTTAACAGTCAGCAAATCGGACTCACCATCAGTAAATCTCACCCACCATTATATATCCATAACTTGTTAATCCCAGAGGGTATCCAATGTCTTAGGAATCATGTTTTCCCATATATTTGAGAGATGATTTATACTTCATAAATCAAATCATATTCATGGGGTCAAATTTAGTTATTCATGGTAACTCTAATATTGTTTCGTAATTTTGTAAAAAATACGGTTTTGTCCATTAGGCTTGGTTTACTCGATTCACGTGTTGACAGTCTCATTTATACATGTATTTCCACATTCTTAACGTTTCAAGACTTTTGCCCCATTATTTCTCCATCTTTATTTTAAGACCCCAAGCATCAAAGTCTTTCATTGGATACCTAACCTTTTCAAATATTACATTTTAGTCCTAAACTTCCTCAAATTACAATATTGCACCTACTTCCATTTATTCTTTTTAAAATCCTAAACTCTTTCATATCTTTATTTCAGGTCTCCATCCTTTCTCTTATCTCATTTGAGTTCTCAAATTCTCATAAATCCCATTTTTGTCCCAAATATTAAAATATTTATCATTTTGCCCCTAACCTTTTTTCAAGTTTTCATTTAGCTCCCTTAGCCTCTTCCAAGCTATCACTTCGGGTCCCTATATTTTATCAAACTACTTTTTAGGTCACTATACTTCTATTAAGTCTTATTTGGGTCCCCATTTTCTTGAAATTACATTTTGAACCCCATATTTTTTTAAAAATGACATTTGAGTCATCAAACTTTTCCTTTCCTTAAAACATCTTAATAAACTTCATAAAATTCCTTAATATGACCATCAAAATGTTTTATGAGGTTCCCTTGGTCACTTTTTAGCTAGTCTTGGTTGGACCAGTATCGTTTTGACTTTGTTTGGCCTCTCATCTGAAAACACACGGTTCGAAAAAACAATGGGAACTTGTCGGAGATAACGAGTAGGTCTTCAATGTGAGTTGGGTTCAAAATTTGACTTCCTTGCACATCCGTGCCATCTTGAATCACCCACAAATGGTGGTCTAAATCATATAAAAATGTGATTTATAGAGAAAGTTCAAATATGTGGTGCCACTAAACTTTTCTGAAATTTTCACGGCTACAGAGCTTACCTTTAGCTCGAACGATCGGTTGTATTAGCTAGAGGGAACTGAGATGGGTCCTTAGTATTAATTTAGGCCACTATTGACCAACAAGGAGGTCATGATAAGTTTGGAAATGTACTGCTACATTTTTTACTAAAAGAGTAGAGTTACTATTTGATTAGTATGTACTTGTATAAGACACTTCGATATAAAAAAGATGTGGAATTCAAAAACTAGTTTATTTACAATTCTAACACCACTATAATGACCATATTTGGTGGTTAAAAATAAAACTTATGAGCTGTATAGTTGAAGTCACCGAAAAATTAAATAGATTGGCTTTTAGAGAAAATTCGAGTGGTTGATGGATGGAAGTGGAGCTGAGACTTCAATGGACAGTTTGGGAACCAACAGTCCACCAAATCATGTGCATAGTTGATCATATTAGACCTTCACATCCTTTTATATTAATTTGTTTTTGGGTATCAATGTCAAAAATCACACTACTTTTGCTCGAGAATCGGACTTGTGATCAGATACAAGTCGAATTTCGAGACGGCAATCAAGTGAAGCAGACGATATATGCACTGTGCACGGCGTGTTTAGCATGTGTCGTATACCCAACATATCATCATCCGATTCACATGGTAGTGAATAGATTTCTGACTAATAAATAGTCGATTCAGTTGATTTTAGTTAATTTATCCCTAATTTAACTTGTTATTTATTCAATTTGGTCTCCAAATTATAGTTTGAAAATTTTAGTGTTATAATAATATTTTTCAGCTAAATTAGAGAGGTTGGAGGCAATGAAACGAGTGATAATAGATTAAAATATGAAAAGTAAGAAGTTGACAAAATTATCCGATTATTTGAAGGTGTAAAACATGACTGCTTAATCTCGAATTACTACGTATTAATCGAGTTATTATCAGCAAAAATAAGGGGAAGTAGTACATGGCATCTGTACCTTTATTATTGATAAAAATAAATACACTATTTGACTCTCGTGGACTTTAATAAATAATCTCATTTTATTTTTTAAAATTTTTTATTTAGATAAATGATCTAAAATTTTGAAATAAGTTATTTAGATATTTTCAATAATTTTAATGGGTTTGGTTGATATGTGGTGTGTTATTTTAATCCGATTTTTAGTATTAAGTTTTGATAAAAAAAAAAAAAAGGTAAACTTGCAAATTTGCCCAATTATTGGATTCATCACGCTAAAGCTAAAGCTCCACCTCTTATTCAAAGATTCATTGATGGAATCAGATATAAGTGATGAGTTCCGTCAATCAGATATAAGCGATGAGTTCTTTAATATATACTATGGAGAAGCTGGTATATAAGAAGATATTATAAAAAATATACAAGTACAATATCGGTAATTATTTCACATTTTTATGTGATTATTGAAACTTTTAATTATATTTTTTTCTATTATTAATAAAATTGAATCATATTAGCCATTAAGATAATACAATTTTCCTAAAATAATGTTTTCTATCATTAAATTTTCAACCATTATATTAGTCACAATTAATTCTTTTTTTTCGTTTTGATTTACCAATCATATTTCTCAAATTTATCAAATATTGAAATAATAAACTTTGGATATTTGACTAGTGAGCATCCCTTTAACATTACATTTGGAATTCTCTCAAGTATTATTTTTATTTATCCCAACTATTTTATTAATTAGTAACTCGTGTCTTCATTTAATTTTTTAATTATTTATTCACCCTTTATTAAATTTTGTAAATTTTAGTTAATAGATTTATATTAAATAATCAATGGGAGTATATAATAAATTTATATTAATATTAGTTATTCGTTTCCTCGTTGGATTTGGAAAAAATAATTTGATTTATAAGTAATTATAAGATAACTAGTTATTAAAATTATATTTACATTCTAATAATGAAATAAAAATTATATGTTCTTGTAAATAGATTATGTGGTAGTTTTAATAAATTTTCACTAAATATTTAATAAAATAAAATATATTATTAAATATCGTTATAAAGTAAAAAACATGTGGCTTGCCACATAATCAAAATTATACTTGCCAATAAAATTTGTTAAAATTTACGGAGGTATAAAACATTTGAAATATTTTGTGTTAATATATTAAAAATATTTTAATATTTTAAAATAAACACCTTGCCATTATCATTCTAAATAAACTAAACCATCTAAATGTTTATAACAATCCTAATTAATTTATATTTGGTCTTCTAGCCATACTCAAGTGGCAAAGAGCCAAACCAGTATTAGAATTTTATAAAGTAAATTAAACTAATAAGATAAATATTTGATAAAATTATATTTAAAAAACATATAAAATCATATAGAAACTGACGTTTTTTATTTGATCTTCCCAGATCGATCCTTATTATTTTCACCCCATCCAATACATATAATTATAGTTGCCAGCATCCCCTCGTACCAAAGAAAATCTATAAAGAAAACATAGCATAGCATGCAAATCTTTCACGTGTGCCATCCATCTCCATCTACTGCATGGTCTCGGTTTCTAGCACACCCATCATCCATCATCTCCATTTTTAGTGATTAGGACTAGGTGGAGGGTGACCATGACCAATACCGGGGCTATTACCGGGGGTGGTGGGCCTAAAAGCTTCTGGCATGACCTTCTTTAAATGGTATATCCCATTTCGGCCTATGGATGGCGCCCTTGGAATCTTCTCGGAATCCGCCGTCACCGGCCTCACCATATCCTCATGCTGCATGATTAGGAGAATGACAAAAAAAGTGATGAGTGCAAATTTACCGCCTGCCATTATTGGAGGGATCACACTATCAATAAATCTGCAATGGAATGGAGAGTTAGAAACTAGTGATGAGTCATGTGATATATCAAATGGAGAAATGGGTATTTAAAGAGGAAAAAATTGAAGTGCATTGATAATTATTGATATTTATTTATAATTTTTATATGATTTATGGAATTCATAAACATATTTGACTATAATTAATATAAGTTGAAATATATTAAAACAAAATTATCAATTTTTCCAATATAAAATTTTCTATTATCAAAATTTTAGTTCATTTAATCTAATTTTTTTTATTTATGCTAAGCTATTTTAAATTAATTGAGATACTCATGTTAATATAATATTAGATGTTTAATTAAACAACACTTACAATTAGACGTGTTATTTAAAAATATTTTACTCTATTATTTATTAACTCCTGTTTTCATTTTATGGAATTCATGACTATAATTAATATAAGTTGAAATATATTAAAACAAGTACAAATTTTTTAATATAAAATTTTCTATTATTAAAATTTTATTTTAATTAATCTAATTTTTATTTATATTAAGCTATTTTAAAATTATTAATATAATCAAACTAATATAATATTAGATATTTAATTAGAAAACACTCAAAATTTAGTAATTTTATTTAAAAATATTTTACTCTAATATTTTATTTTTTAGTAACTCTTGTTTTAATTTTATTTTTAATTATTTTCACTCTATATTTAATTTTGTGAATTATTATAAAATTTGTTGGTAGACTAATTTTGTAAAATTTATTAATAGACTAATTTTGTGTTGATAGAATGTTGAAATGTTGAGGTGTGTACTGATATTGATGTAGTATAGAAGATGTATTGATTTGGGATTATTGAGTGGGAGGTTGGAGAAGGGAAAATACATATGATTATTAAATAATTACTATAGAAAAAGTTGAGTTCACTTTTATATAAAATATTATAAATTATTCAAATGCTATTTAACTAATTTTTTAAGAGTAAAATATTTTTTTCCTTACATATTAATAGCGTAGTAAATAATCAATAGTTTCACAATTTTCTTTTATATACGCACCTATTCCCCATCATCACAATTAATTTAATCTTTTATTTTTATTTTTTTATAAGTGATATTTTCAATAGATCCAATTAATTTAATTTTTATTTCTTTTTTTACCATTTATACTTCCCATGCTATAAATTTTGTAATTACGATAAATTATTTTGAAGCACTGATTAATATGCTGATATAATGGTAATTTAAGAACCATTCAGACTTTTTACTCTATTATTCTATTATTTAGTGACTCATGTTTTAATATAATATTTTAAATTATTTATTCACCATTTATTTAATTTTTTAAAATTGGCAAAAAATTTTAATATAATATTTTTAATTATGTATTTAATATACATACTCACTTGGTATTATTTTTGGCTATTTTTTTTCTAGAATAGAAAATATTATTTAATTCGTAAATATTTACGACAGAACATCAATAGAATAATCATATTTACTTAATATTTTTTTCGCACATATTTTTATCTAATAAATAAAAAATAAAAATTATATGTACTTATTAGTGTATTATTCTACACTACACTATCTGTAAAATATAAATGAAATTTTCATGTTATTTTTTTATATTTGAGCACAATATTTCTAATCACACAATATTATATTTTTTAAAAGTTTTAAGAAATTGTAGTAATTCCAATTAAACTCATACAAAATATTTATGATATTGTATCCCTATTTAAATAAGTGATAAATAAAATCTCCACTGTTTTATTTGTAAAAGATCTTTATATTGTTTTTTTATATTTGAGCGTAATATTTTAAATATATGTATTATAATTTATAAAATTTGTAAGAAATTATTGTAATTTTAATTAAATTCACTCACTTAGTTTTAATTTATTCGGATATGGCTAGTTTTGATAATTAAGTGCGAACCACTTTATTTAGTTGTCCTATAATACTATGTGTACTTAATTATTGTCTATTTAAGTATATTATATCGACTTCTATGGATATTTCTTATATATTACAAAATTTCTTAAATTTTTATTTATTTTACTAAACCTTAAATAGTGGCATTTATATATATATTTTTTTCAATATTTAATCTTAAGTTTTTAAATATTCTAACATCCTATTTTATCTATAAATTTTCAATAATTATACTTTGGTTACCCATTGATCCAAATTTACACAATTGCCCATAAATTTTAAATTTTATTCAAATTCAACCCTAATATACTTATTATTAACTCAATCAGATGATAAATTAAAAATTTGAACAAACTCAATTACCTACTATTACCCCAAATAAAAATTTCCTTGAAAAATTAAGCACTAACTAAATTGATCACCAAGTTATCCAAATAGGATAAATGAAAGTCTAAATACTTAGGGAAAATGTTGGAAAAACTTAGGGATAAAAAATATAAGAAAAAATAAAGGTTAGAGACCTAAATATAAATAATGAAAAAATTTATGCATGTTTCATTAGTAAAATAAAACTTGATAAAGGAGGAATGAGATAAATCTAGCCTTAAGGAGTAAAACCGTAAATTTATAGAAAATGTGAAGGAACCATAGATGACATATTGATTCAATCATTCTAATACCCAAATAAAATATAACCAAGTACTTGGAATATTTTTTAGGAGGAAGAAATTCGTATTAGAAAAAGTTAAAGTATGAGGAAGACACTCATCATGTTAAAAGAACTCAAGTTAAAATGAGTGAGATTTTTGGCATATCATTCAATTGAACCGATAAAGTTAATACTTATATATTTATTAATAAAATATATGTATGTGTTTAAAAAAACTCTATTAAATAACATACATAAAAAAATGATATAGGGGAATTTTCCTAAAAAGGAAAAATAAATTGATCATGGGTCATGACTGAACCAGATTAAGAAAAAAAGACTATACACCAATTGTTACATTTCGACCCTATTTGTCGGATCCCCGTGAGCAACCTGCCACTCACTTTATTCCGTAAAAGGTTTCACCCTTTTTAAATCGTGAGAAGTAAATTGTCCTTATTTCCTATCTTTTCTAAAATAACATTATACAAAACTGAATATTTTAAAATTGACATATTTGTCTTACAAGTAGGTTTTTAAGTTTTGGTTTCCCTTTAGTTACCTAAAGTAGGTTACCTAACTAAATTGATCACCAGAGTTACCTAGACGGGATAAATGAAAGTCTAAAGACCTAGGGAAAATATTGGAAAAACTTAGAGATAAAAATTTAAGAAAAAATAAAAGTTAGGGGCTTAAATATAAATAATGAAAAAATTTATGCATATTTCATTAGTAAAATAAAACTTGATAAAGTAGGAATGAGATAAATTTAGCCTTAAGGAGTAAAACTGTAAATTTATAGAAAATGTGAAGGAACCATACAAGACATATTGATTCAATCATTTTACATACCCAAATAAAATATAACCAGGTAATTGGAATATTTTTTAGGACGAAAAAAGTTGTATTAGAAAAAGTTGAAGTATGAGGAAGATACTTCACCATGTTAAAAGAACGTTTAACAACTCACGTTAGTGAGATTTTTAGTATATCATTCAATTAAACCGATAAAGTTAATTCTTATATATTTATTAATAAAATATATACCGATAAAGTTAATTCTTATATATTTATTAATAGAATATATGTATGTGTTTAGAAAACTCTATTAAATAACATATATACAAAAATTATATATAGGAAAATTTTCCCAAAAAGTAAAAATAAATTGATCATAAGTCATAATTGAACCAGATTAAAAAAAAAAAAAGACTATACACCAACTTCACATTCCGATCCAATTGGGTGGATACCCTTAAACAATCTATCACTCATAATTAGACGTGTTATTTGAAAATATTTTACTCTAATATTTTATTATTTAGTAACTCATATTTTCATTTTATGGAATTCATGACTATAATTAATATAAGTTGAAATATATTAAAACAAAAGTACAAATTTTTTAATATAAAATTTTCTATTATCAAATTTTTATTTGAATTAATATAATTTTTTATTTATATTAAGTTATTTTAAAATTATTAATATATTTAAATTAATATAATATTAGATATTTAATTAGAAAATACTCAAAATTTAGTAATTTTGTTTGAAAATATTTTACTCTAATATTTTATTTTTTAGTAATTCTTGTTTTAATTTTTTTTAAATTATTTTCACTCTATATTTAATTTTGTAAATTTTTGTAAAATTTGTTGGTTGACTAATTTTGTAAAATTTATTAATAGGCTAATTTTCTCTTGATACAATGTTGAAATATTGAGTTGTGTACTGTTGTAGTATAGAAGATGTATTGATTTGGGATTGTTGGGTGCGAGGTTGGAGAAGGGAAAATACATATGATTATTAAATAATTACTATAGAAAAAGTTGAGTTCACTTTTATATAAAATGTCATAAATTATTCAAATGCTATTTAACTAATTTTCAGCCATTATTTAAGAGTGAAATATTTTTTTCCTTACATATTAAAAGCATAGTAAATAATCAATACTTTCACAATTTCCTTTTATACTCGCACTTATCCCATCATCACAATTAATTCAATTTTTTATTTTTATTTTTTTAAGTGATATTTTCAATAGTCTCCATTAATTTAATTTTTTATTTCTCTTTTTCTATGATACTTCCTATGCGGAAGGTTTTGTGATTTCTAATAACTCTAATTGATATGCTAATATAAAAAAAACCCCTAAAATTGATATGTTGATATAATTTTGATGGTAATTCAGCAATCCGCCAGACTTATTACTCTATTATTCTATTATTTAGTAATTGGTGTTTTAATATAATATTTTAAATTATTTATTTACTATCTATTTAATTTTTTTAAATTGGCAAAAAAATTTTATTATAATATTTTTAATTATTTATTCACTTGAAATGTATACACATCCTCACTTGGTATTATTTTGGACTATTTTTTTTTGAGAGGAAAATAATATTTACTTCATAAATATTTATGAGAAAACATGAATTGAAGCACCATATTTACTTAATAATTTTTTTGCACATATATTTATTTAAGGAATAAAAAATAAAAATTATATGTACTTAGTGTATTATGGGATAATTTTTAAACTGTTGTCCATGCCAAGAATATAAATAGTATTACTCAAATCGAAGTGAATAGTTACAATCATAAAATAACTAGTTAACTAATTAACAGTACAAAATATTCATAATATTGCATTCGGAGGTAAGTTAGTTACTCTGTTTGTAAGAGATAAATAAAATCTCTACTAATCTATTTGTAAAATATAAATGAAATCTTCATGTTATTTTTTTATATTTGAGGACAATATTTCAAATGCGCACAACATTATAATTTTTTAAAGTTGTAAAATTTGTGGTAATTTCAATTAAACTCAACACAAAAAAAAATTCCCTCAAATATCTATTTTTAGCTTACTTGATGAGTATTAGAACTGCTCTATGTGATAGAGTGTATTTAGTTGTCCTACAATAGTTAATATACTCAATTATTGTCCATTTAAGTATCTTATATGGAGTTTTATCTATATTTTTTATTTTGTCTAAAACTTATTTATTTTTATATTTAAGTTTCTACATCTTCAATAATGATATTTAGATTCCTATATTTTTCAATATTTAACCTCAAGTCTCTAAAAATTATAACATTCTATTTGGTATGAAAATTTTTAATAATTATAGTTGGGTTCCCATCCATCCAAATTTACACAAATTGCTCACGGGTTTCCGACCAAACCCAGATACACTATATAGGTTACGACATAGACATTCTCCCATAAACTACCTAGCATAATATTTCTATTTTATTACTCATATTCAGCCCTTTCGAGTATTGTGATTTACTTCTCCTCTAGAAACATAGGTCTTGGGTCATCCGACTGGTACTCTACGCTACGATCGGAATATCGTTAGTTTTCCCATTTGGTTCCTTTGAATCATCAATACATTAATGCTATGTGTGACACATCAACAAATGATGTCCCGTACACAAGGGATGGCCTACACTCAGTCAGCATTTTTGGGCTACTCACAGCCCATGCCTCATCCATCGACTACACAAGACTTAAACACGATGGGCTACATAACCCTTAACACAATAATATGGGTTGATATCCGTACATCATCCGAGTCATTGTCACATTATCGCCACTCTTCGGCCTATGCCTTGTACACTTGCAACTCAATTTTTTCATCATCTAGTTGAAGCTGTGTACTAGGATGATACTCGTACATCATCCAGTTTTCTTGAAAAAACATGGAAGATTACACAAATTTCTCCCCGATCTCCTTCCCATTTTTCCCTCAGGTAATGGCATAACCACACATGTGTCCATCCATCACCCCCACTCTCCTATACATGTATTCACAACAAGCAATCTCATGACTCTTGGTCATATCCCTTGCACTCATGGTCAGGTCAAGTAATGGTGCTTAACGCATCTCATTACCTAGAAACTTGGCACATCACTTGCCCGAATACCATATTTACACAGCATAATAATACACAATCAACATGTATAAAATATGGATATACTTGGGAGTCTGATTATTCATTGGACCAACTCCTCACACAATTCGATCAAATCTCGTGAGTCCAGCTGGTCTATTGGTCGTCTCCTCATATCACAATGTGTGCATCTAGCCCCATACCCAAGGTCATATGGCATACTTTGTGCCCCAATTACTAAGTCATTGCAGGACCTAACAATAACACTCACTAGGGAGTCCGACCGATTACTTGGCTATCTCCCCTAAGTCACAACAAGTCTCAAGGCCCAAGAAATTTTGTCGGTTCTTCTGAACCGAAATTATGCCCTTTACCCCAATCTCACGACCGATTCCTTCTTTAACCATTGAAATCACATTTGTTTTAATGATCATTATCTTAGTCATTTTACACTAATTATATGAGTTCCAAGACTAGATTTCTACTCATAAGCATTAATTCAATTCAAACATGTATGAAATGTTTCGATTAGGCTAATTGGACTTGTCGTTAAGGCCCACTCACCTCACAGCATGAAACTTGTTGGTTTTGCAAGGGTTTTTGGGATCCGCTTTTAATTCCACTAGAGTTCTTGCGTTATCTACAATGATTGCAAAAACAAGGTCAATTCCACTTTTGCCCATTTCAATATTTCACCAATCGTACTCTTCCTACGACTTTACAGTTTAGCCCTTCTTGCCTCGGTCACCCAACACACTAGCCGGTAACCTGACCTCAGTCTAACATTGTCTAAGGTTAACCTCTTGGGCCTAAGTTCACTTGAAACTTATTGAAGTGATCATATTTCTCAAATCACCACCTAGTGGTTCCATTCTCCTCAAATTACCATCTGGTCCTTACTTTGGGCAAAATTACCATTTTACCCTTTCACTTTACAATTTTCTCAATTTGGACCCTAGACTTTCCCAAGTTTTTCAAATGGGTCCCTCAAGTTTTCTTAAGTCCCATTATGGTCCCAAATATGTATTGGAAAAATTCCAAGCCCTATTTTTCATTAATTCTCAACTTGAGAACTTAGACATCGAGATTCATTTGACCCCTAAATTTCTCATATTAGTACCAAAACTTCTTAAATTAAGTTTAGGTCATTAGACTGCCCAAAGGTTATCTTTTGTCCACACAAATTATTTGCACTTTAGTCCTTAACTTTACCTTTAGCGCAAATAGGTCACTAGACATTTCTCAATAGGCAAATCCAGACTCCAACCTTCACCAAACTTTCTAATTAACCTCAATACTTTATTTTTCCCCTTAGGAAGACCCCATAAAAAACTTAATAGCAATTAGGTCCCCTAACTTTCAAAATATTGCAGTTTAGACCCCGCCCTTTGACCCACTAACAAAGTATCTCTAAAAATTATGAAATTAAGTGGGGTGGTCCCCCAAGCCTCCTTATAGGACATTGTAAATTTAGTTTGGTCAGAATCGGTCGAGGTTGCTTTGATTAGGCTTGATTAGTAACTCAGACACATACAGGTATAAGTCGGGTCAAAGCTAGAAACTTTCCTAAGAAGGCTCGTCGGCCATAATGGGCCTTGCCAGAAAACAATTTCTAGAGAGAGAGCTCTATGTTCTTGCAGGTGGAGGGGTGATGGTCGGGGCTTTGGATATGGGCAATTGGTGCTCGTCGAGGGTGTACTACCAAAATCGAGTCCTGCAATAATTGGCTGTCGGACGAAGGGAATTGAAGGAGAGAAGTTTTTTCTATGCAGAGCTCTGCAACTTTACTGTTCCGATGGAGAGAACTAAAATTGGCTTACCTCAAGGTCACCAGAGGTGGTTAAGAAGTGTTGGGGAGGGGTGGTTTCAGCTATAGGAAGCCGGAGGTGGCTAGAATTTTCCATGGAAGAACTCGTTGTTTTGAGCACGTTGGAGTAGACTCACCGTGCGATCACTCTAGCGCTCCTACGAGAAGTCTTTGGTCAAGCTAGGAGTGTAGCTAGTCGAAGGACTTCTCCCAAGTTTTGTTGCCACCAATTGGAGCTCCTTTGGTTGAGAAAATGCCCGGCGCTAGAGCTTTGGTATGCACTTTTCCAAAAAAAGGGATTGTCTGTCTTCAGGGGTCGCCCGAGTGGTGGGGAAAACGAGTGGGAGGGTGCTCCTTATATAAGGGTCTCGACAATCGACAAGGCTACCTTCGGTGTTGGTTTCGGCAAATGACTCGCCCTTTTCCAATGGTGGTGGCCAAATTTCTGGACGCGGAGGATCTGGTCTCCTTCTGGCAGTCCTGGGCTGCCTTCAGTCTAAGGTTGAAGATGACACTACTCCGCGCGTTTGAGCTTCGCATGTGCAGATTTCCCACATGGCACACTATGATTGGCAGGCTCTGCTGACGCGGCTTCGTACTCAGATGCTTAGTCAACCTTTGACTCGTTAACCAGACACGTGGTAGCTTCTTATTTGCTGCTTGTTCCAACGTGGCTGTTGATCGTGTTCGGTCAGCCGTTAACCATGACACATGGCATCCTCTGATTGGTTGATTTAAATGCATTAGATTTCCCTCCTAACGCATAATGCCCTACCACGTGTTAGCCTCTCATTGGTTGGGGTCCTGTCGGTCGTTGGATGCATACATGACAATTTTGCCATGTGTCAACTCCTCATTGGTGGTCTCTGTTGATGAGGCCTTTCTGACATTGATTGTTGACCAGGACACGTGCCACTCTCCTGTTGGTCTATCATTGTTGACGTGGATTCTCCTCCTTTGTCTGATGACCAAAGACACAAGTTACACTGACTGTGCAGTTGACTAGGCGCACTTCACCACATGTCGCTCATTGATTGGGCATACCTGCTGACTAGGTGCTAACCTAGCCAGTTCGTTGACCAGTTGGACCATTTACCGGTCCAGTCAGAGCAGGTTCGGTGACCCGAAATCGTAAATGGCTAGTTCAGACCCAATTTGATCGGCCTTCCAAAAATTAAAATTTTCTAAATTAATTTTCTATCTGATGGTGGCTTCAATTTTCCAATTTGATATTTTTAAGCCACCTAGAAAAATGAATCTTTGAATCGGTTCTTCATAGTTCAACCTATTTCAATGGGCTTCAGGTCCAGTTCACCCTAAACTGGTATGGTTTTCACATCCAATCCACTTAATGGTTCTCCTCCATGATTTTTGTGATCGATTGGCTAGTTGATATTTTCCAAATTCTCGTTGTGACCCCATTTTTACAAATTCTAGTTCATTTAAATTCTTAGTTTTTCTCTAAAAAAATTTCGGTTTCATTGGTCCGAGAAGACAAGGTTTACAACAAACAAACTACAAGGTGTCACACAAACTCTACAAAACAAACATTTGGGAAATACCTAGAGATACTGAATTAGAAAGGAGACTCGATACACCATCAGAAACACAGGAGGAAATTGAGAGAGTAATGAACAAATCTTCATCTCAAACCCTGCTTA
The DNA here is from genome assembly GCA_030064435.1 of Trapa incisa. Lineage (NCBI taxonomy): Eukaryota > Viridiplantae > Streptophyta > Magnoliopsida > Myrtales > Lythraceae > Trapa > Trapa incisa. The sequence goes on along the minus strand of CM057776.1, from coordinate 19,072,917 downwards.
AATAGAGAAATCAAAGGTGTCAAATCCAAGTGGAATGTCTACAAAAAAGGGGACAAAATCTAAGTGAACATATGCACATGAAGATATCAAAACATCCCCATTGGAGTCGTGCAATAGTGAACAACACAATATATGCAGAAATCTCAAAAGAAAGATTATGCATACAAATCTTCTAATAGCATGTGACAAAATATAGTGTGCACACAAAAGGAGATCAAGTAGATGTGTTTGGAAGGGAGGGAAGTTTTTACCTCATTCAGTTCACCTATAACCAAACACAAATACTCGAAACGAAGTCGTTTAAAAGGTAATGATAATGTTAGATAGAATTTGCAAAGACGTCATCGTTTTCTTCATAACCAAATGCCATTGTTACTGAAGCTTCATTGTAAAAGTTTCTTTATGAAAAAGGACAAAATAGAAATTTGTTACAACATTTGGAAATAGTTAAAATATTTTCTTACTGTAGATAATTTGAACTCATCACAGGCTATTTAACTCCCCTACACGATTTGGTCAGAATCCTGTGAACAACCACCACTGCTCTTAATACTATAATAGAGATCACAACCATTATTATAGTATTGACAGGAGCAAGGCACTAAACAATAGAAAATAGTGCATCAGTTTATGTTTTCTCAATATGTCAGAATATAAACAATGTTAAAAATAAATCTGTAAAAGTGAAATACATATTGAGTTGATAGTTTATCTTATAATATCCTCCTTGACATTTTTAAAACCTTAAAGGGATAAGGGAGGGTGAGTTTACAATTTAGTGAGTGGTTCTACTAACATCGTGACTTCTTGTCCATGATTTAGCACACACTCAAAATATGTAAGGTTTTATCTTCCTTAAATCAAAGGGGATTTTGGATGATCAATTAAACAAGCTACAACTTATTTTTATCATTAAAAAATATTGCACATGATTTCAAGGTTAAACCCACTACTTGCATCTCATTAGCCAAAAATATGTTCCTTCCTACCCGAAAGAATTTTCAGTGATTTGCTTATGGTAAATTCCATAGGTTTGTATTAAACAAATAATAAATCAAACACCCTTTCTCAATAAAAGGATTAATCATTTTCAAAACAGATCCTGTGAGGCTACAACCTCAATTTGTCCCACATGTGGCCCTGAGCGCCTTTACCGTCTACCTTGGTGAGATGCTACCTCTACCACATTGGTGCGAGGCTATAACCTCGACCATTTGTCTGTGTAAGCACCATTGCCCAACCCCAAAATATTTCCGAATGAAGTTGTCCACTATTGAAGAATGAGACATCTCCTGGTTCCCATTGGTCTCAATGTGTCACACCTCGACCCAGTTTGGTTAGATCCCCATGAACAACCTGCCACTCTCGTGGTCCATCAAGGGTTTCCCCCTTTCTAAACCGTGAGGAGTAAGGTGTCCCTTTACTTGTCTTTCCTGGAATAGCATTATACAAAACTGAGTAATTTAAAATAGCCATACTTTTCTCGTTCCAAATTAATGATGTCTTTAAAAAGTTCTTTCCTCGGTTACCAGGAAGGGGTAAGAAGGGAGGGGGAGAGTTCTACAACTCAGCAAGCTGGTGTTGGTAGTGAGTTTTTCAAGAAAACATCTTTATTCAAAGTGTGACAAAATCCTTATTTCTTTTAAGGGATCTTTCCTCAAATTCTAGTTTTTCAAAACCTCTTTCCTACCATTAGGTGTGATTCACAAATAACACACAACCTTCATCAGGAAGGGTACATAAATTCGTAAGTGTAGCTCGTCCACTACACCCACATGGGCTTAGAGCGTATTTACCGACCACCAAGATAGAAGCTCATCCACTTCTACCTTGGGTTTGAGTGGATGTTCTTGACATCCGACCCACATACCCGAATACACTATGTGTTTGTATGAGGACAAAGACTTCATCCCGACCCCACCTCGGTCTTATGTGCAAGAAGCTACTCTGAGCTTCCCGACTGACTGGCATAACGAACTGCCCTTATCTCCACCATGTCGTCCAGTAGCTCATAGGACCCATCACTACCCCTCTTGGGCGTCTTGATGGTCCTATACCTCAAATGCATGTACAAAACAATAGTTTTCACATTTTGCCATTTATTTTTGGTGCCACTGGTCCAACGGCCCCGACCCTCAACCCGACATGCAGCTGTTTGTATAGGTCAGTCCGTTGACCTGGCCCTGACGCACTACCGCCAGTCTATCGAGTATTGTCGGTCCTGACTTGGTACCATGACGAAATCACACAATAATTTCTTTAAAGCTTTCATGGCTTTCTCAATTCAAGTTTGTTTATGAGCTCCTGCTTGTGACCACTAGCCTTGGGCCCACTTGACGTGATTTTCCAAAACTGGACGTTTAGCCCCATAAGTTCAAAAATCGAGGCATCTAGCCTATTTGAGCTGTTCTAGCTCCCGTCAAAAAGGTCTCCCAAATAGTTTAAGCATTGGCATACAGTCATGAACACTTATGACAAAAATATATTTTCTCATCATCCACCAATCGGGTGTAATGATATATCCACTTACAAATGTCAAGTGGGTTTCTCCTTCCTTCAAGGAAGTGCATCATACCAACTGAGTATGATTTCCTCTACTTACAACCAGTAAGTAGGTTTTAGCTTAAATCGCCCATCACCTAATCGGTTATGATGTTAAAATCCCACTTACAAGTGGTTTTTCATTTTTAAGAGCTCACCATCCCAACCAAGTATGATATAATTATGCTCACTCACCAGGTAAACGTGATGTATTCGTCCTCTGTTGGTTTTCCAAGTCGACGCGAGCTTTCTCTTGCTTGCGTTCTGGTCACACTTGTTCTTACACAATTTGGGCAGCATTATCAATTACAATTTGGCATAAAAGACTAGGCTCACCAATTAACAATTAATTGCACTTAGGTCCCCAAATTTCCTTTTCTTAACTTTAGTTCCCTAATGCCAATTTTTCCCAAATTTGAGCCCCAAGGTATCCAAAATTTCCTTTTAGTCCTCATTTTACTCAAAATTGTATAATGGGCTTAAGTTTTCCAAATTTCCAATTGTCCTGATTTCCCCTGGAATCTATAGAACCTGACCTCAACTTCTTAGGCTGAGAAAAATGCCTATGTTGGAGCTATAGTTCGAGCTTCGCTAGAAACTGGAGTAGTTGAGAGAGAATGGAGATTTCAGGTGTGTGGAGGATGAATGGAGAGGAGCTCTTTATATAGGAAGCTTGGGGACCCTCTGCTCGACATCTTTCCTTTTTGGTCGAGCTTATCCTCACCCTAAAATGGTCTGAACGAAGCCATATTTCCTTCATCGGTGTTATCCGTTTTTGCATTGAATGAACAATGTTTTCATCTTGAGGAAGAAGATGACACGGTTCCGAACCGGACCGAACTGATCTGACTAGGTTCAATGCGTAAATTGGCTTGTTTAGGCCCAATTCGACCGATTTTCTCAAAATCAAAAATTTCTAAATTCCTTCTCTATTTAATGGTGGCTTCAATTCCTCAATTTGAATATTTTTAGCCACCTGCAAAAATGAATTTGAAATCAGTTCAAACTAGTTCAATTCGGTTCAACCCGGTTCAAGACTGATTCACCCTGAACTAGTCTGGTTTTGTCTTCCCATTTATCCCAAGGTTCTCTATGATTTGTATGACTCTTTGAGTCACTCGGGATTTGTAAATTCCCCAATTTACCCTTTCCTTATCGATTATGGTTTGTGAACTGACTTAGTTTCCTCTTTCGAAAGGACCAGTTCTTTTCCTAATTTTATTAATTATAAAGGGACAAGGTTGGCAACTCTCTCCTCCTTTTAGGTGTTTTGTCCCCAAAACAATTTACATGTCAAATAACTGAGGGTACCCATCCCTCATCATACTTTCGATTTCCCATGTCTCCTCTTACAAGGGTCCGTTCTGCCAAAGAACCTTGACCATAGGAATTCTTCTTGTCCCTTAAGTTCTTTTCTCTTCGGTCAATGATTTGGACTAGTTATGCCAAATCAGTCAGGTTCTCTTCTAACTCTGGTGGAGGTCAGTCCAGCACATGGCTCGAATCGGGCTAGTACTTCCGAAGTACCGAGATATGGAATACATCATGTATTCTTTGTAAGTCCGGAGGTAGTTCTAATTTATATGCCACTAGTCCTATACTTTGGATTATGGGGTAGGTACCAATGTACCTTGGTTTCAACATCCCCTATTGTTGAAACCTAAGTATTCCCCTACATGGGGATACCTTGAGGGACACTTGGTCCCCCACATCAAATTCCAAGTCCCTTCTCCTATGGTTCACATAGCTCTTCTGCCTATCATGAGCGACCTTGAGTCGACTCCTTATTATCTTAATCTTTTCTATGGCATACTCGATTAGTTCGATCCTTTCCAGCTTACTTTCTCCCACCTTTTCCCAAAACAAGGGGATACGGCATGGTCGTCCATAAAGGGCCTCATAAGGAGCCATTTGAATACTCGCGTGATAACTATTATTATAAGCAAACTCCATGAGGCACAATTATTCTTCCCAACCCTTATTCATGGTGAGTACACATGCCCGTAGCATGTCCTCCAGGGTTTGGATTGTCTACTCAGACTGTCCATCGGTCTGAGGATGAAATGTTGTACTCATGTAAAGCTTAGTTGCCAAGGCATTTTGCAAACTAAGCCAAAACCTTGAGGTAAATCTAGGGTCTCTATCCGACACTATGCTTACTAGGATGCCATGGAGTCTCACAATCTCCTTTATGTATAAGACGACCAGTTGTTCTACCGAATCCGTCACTCTTATAGGTAGGAAATGAGTGGACTTGGCCAATCTATCCATAATGACCCAGATTGTGTCTCATCACTTTCTAGTCACAGGTAGCCCCATGACAAAGTCCAAAGAGATGTGTTCCCATTTCCATTCTGGGATTGGCAAGGGTTATATCAGTCGTGAAGGTTTCTAATGCTTTGCTTTAATCTACTTATAGGACAAGCATCGGGCTACATATTTTGCAATATCCCTCTTCATCCCTTTCCACCAATAACTTTGTTTGAGGGTGCGGTACATCTTAGTACTGTCCGGATGCATTGCATAAACAAAGTCATGTGCCTCTTCCATGATCAATCTCTTCAAGTCCTTATCTTGAGGCACACACACTCTACCCTTGTAGCTTAGTACTCCATCACCTCAAAGGTTGTAGTCCGATTTGATCCCTTCGTTGATTAGATTCAAATAGGGTTGGAGTTCCTTATCCCCTTTTTGCTGTACCTTAATTTGCTCCTTAGGCTGGGTCTTACCACTATGTCTGCCAATAAGCATTTCTCTCTCTTGTCCACCTTAAGATCCACTTCTATTCTTCCCAACTGCTATAAAAGGACAAGTAGGTTGTCTTTATCTATGTCGCCTCGGTTTGATACTTGCGACTTAGAACGTCTGCAACTACATTGGCCTTAACGGGGTGATATTCTGTCACAAGGTCATAATCCTTTACTAAGTCTAATCATCTCAAGAAGTACTTGAGAATCTTGTGATTAGTATATATTCTACACTTAACCTCGTATATTTAGTATCACCAAATCTTAAGGACAAATACTATCGCAGCTAACTCCAAGTCGTGAGTAGGGTAGTCCCTCTCATGGACTTTTAGTTGTCATGAGGCATAGGTGATGACTTCTCCTTGTTGCATTAATACACATCCAAGTCTTTGTCTAGATGTGTCATTGTTATATGGGGTTCTTTGTATACGGTATACATCCCTTCACATGGGTCAGGCAGAGAGAGTACGGGTGTCATTGTTATATGGGTCTTCCAACTCTTGGAAGGATTTCTCACAGCTTTCATCCCACTTATACTTCACTCCTTTCCATGTAGGACGAGTCAAAGGGGCAGCTATCTTAGAGAAATCCAACACAAACCATCTATAGTATTCTGTCAAGCCCAAGAAACTGCATATCTTAGAGGGATTCATGAGGGCCTTCCAATCGGATATGGCTTCCACCTTTGTCGGGTCTACCTTGACTCCATCTTTAGACACTATATGTCCTAAAAACCCTACCTCCTACAACCAAAACTCACACTTGGAGAATTTTTCAAATAAGCGGTTATCTTGTAGTATCTCCAAGGTGATATCTAGATGTTCTCCATGCTCCAGCCTAATTCATGAGTATATAAGAATGTCATCTATAAATACTATCACAAACTTGTCTAAGTGCGGTTGGAACACTCGGTTCATTAAATCCATGAAGGTTGCAGGGGCATTTGTCAAGCCAAAAGGCATCACCCTAAACTCATAATGGCCATATCGGGATCAAAAGGTCGTCTTAGTGATATCTTTCTCTCGGATCCTGAGCTGGTGGTATCCTGACCGAAGGTTTATCTTGGAGAAGTAGGCTGCTCCTTTTAGTTGGTCGAACAAATCATCGATCTGTGGAAGTGAATACTTATTCTTTATAGTGACCTAGTTCAACTTTTGATAGTCTATGCATAGCCTCATGCTCTCATCCTTTTTCTTTATGAATAGGACTGGTGCACCCCATGGAGACTGACTAGGGCGTATGAAACGCTTCTCCAATAGTTCGTCCAATTGCTTCTTTAATTCTTTTAACTCTGCTAGAGCCATATGATAAGGGGCTTGGGATATGGGATGTGTTTCGAGGATTACTTCAATAGTGAATTCTAGTTTTCGGCTTAGGGGTTATCCGAGTAATTCTTTTGGAAATACGTTCGGGTAGTGTTCAACTACCAGAATACCTTTTGGTCCCTTCTCCTCGCACTTCCCATTGAAGATCATTGCTCGAAAATCTTTACAACCTTTCGGAATCATCCTTTGAGCTCTTATGTGAGACACTATTTGTACTTTTCCCTTCCTTCTATCACCCTGGATACATAGTTTGAGGGTTTCAAGAGTGTGGAAAGTTATTACCTTCTTACGACAGTCCATCTTGGCTTGATGGGTACTTAACCAATCCATTTCCAATATTATTTCTACCTGCCTTAAAGGTAATGGTATTAAATCTGCCTCTAGTTTAACTCTTCCAATCATGATCTAAAATCCCTTTAATTGTTTGTCCTATTCAGTCCTTCTCCTAAGGGTGTGAGGATGTTAAGGCTTTGTTCTAGGGAGGTGAGTTCTAGGGGAAGACTTGGGATTAGATCTTCCTTTATAAAGGATCTCTCTGCTCCCGAGTTGAAGAGTGCGTAGACTTTTCTCCACCACAAGTGTATGTACCCTGATTGAAAAGAACGCATGTTTTAGAAGAATAAATTTCTTTATTGGATAAGAAAAATCAATTTACAAGTTTTTGCCTCAATCTTAGTTATGGAGGATTTGGGAACTACCCACTACGATACTAGGGTCCTTTTTAGCCTCTTCCTGGGTGAGGTTGTATACCCTAGTTGGTACCTTGGTTATGGCATCCTGCCTGGGAGTCCTTGGGTTCCCTTGGAGTGGTCCAAGTGTATTACGTTACTTATTCTCTCTAAGAGTGGGGTATTTCTTGGAAAAGTGCCTCACCTACCCACATGCGAAACAGGACAAATAGGTACCTTCATGGTATCTTTGGCATCTAGGGCAACGAAGGTTTCCTTGTGGTAAAGTGGGGATCCCTCTTCGTGGGGGTGGTGATACATCCTTCCTCCTTTGGAAACCCACCCTATTTGTCACGCCCCAACCTAGTTTAGTCGGATCCCCATGAGCAACCCACCACTCTTCCCAGTTTACTAAGGGATTCCCCTCTATTAAACCTAGGAGGAGTAAGGCGTCCTTTGAACCTGAAACTTTTTCCTAAAATGACATAAGTCAAAACTGCATAGTATTTTAAATTAATCATGCATGTCTTGCAGGTGTTTAAATTTGTGGGTCTTTAAGGACAGGATTTCCAGGACCTACTGAAAGGGATATAAGGGAGGGGGTGAGTATGACTACTCAATGAATGGGTTTCAAAACTTTTACCTTTAAAAAAATTGTATTTGGAGTGTGCCACACTCCTTTATTTCAAAAATCCTTTCAATTTCAAATCTCGGGTTTTTCCATCATTTCCTTATTTACACGGTGTATCATCACCCAACACACATCCTTCATCATGAAGGTTTAACACACATTCGCAGGCCGGTATAACCACTGAACCCACTTGTGGCTTCGGAGTGACTTTACAAGCCACCTAGATAGAAACACGTTCACTTCTACCCTAAGAATGAGCGGATGTACATGACATCCAACCCTCAATCCCAAAATTGATTCATGTCCATATGAGGATAGATACCTCATCCCGTCCCCACCCCGGTCTCATGCGCTTAGTGCTACTCCAAATTTCGCACAATCACCTATTATGACGAACTACCCTTATACTCATCGGGTCGTCCAGGGCCCTTAGGGCATATCACTACCCCCCAGGGGCATCTTGAAGGTCCCATACTCATAGTGCATGGACAAACAATATCTTCTTATCATGCCATGTAATATGTGGTGCCATTAGTCCAACGCCCCCGACCTTCAGATCAACGTGCAGCTGTTTGTCTTGACTGGTCCGAAGACCGATCATGTTGCACTACTGCTAGTTGACCGAGTATGTCGGTCATGTCTTGGTACCATGACCAAATAATTCATTTATTAAAGTTTTATAGCACATATCTCATGTTTGTTTACGAGCTCCTACTCGTGCCCACGGGCCTATGGCCCACTGTTCGAGATTTTTAAAATCGGGCATAATAGCCCCCAAGTTTCAAAACCGAGGCCCTAGGCCTATAAGAGCTCCCGTCAAGAAGGACACTCAAATAGTTTAAGCATTGACACAGGCGAGCACTTCCAACAAAATATATTTTCAACTGTTCATTATATCGACCGGGTATAAGGATGTCTCCGCTCATAACTGATGAATGGGTTTTCAACTTCCTTCGAGGAAGTTTCATCATACCAACCGAGTATAATCAACTTACGACCGGTAAGTAGTTTTTTCGTATGGTTTTCACATCACTCTTCTAAGTTGTGGTGTTTAAAATACCACATAGTAGTGGGGTTTTATTCCGATATACTTATCATTCCCAACTGAGTATGACATAAAATCCCACTCACCTGATCGTGTAGTGAAATTTCACTTAGTCGATTTCCATCCCTAGCAAGCTAGACTTCGGTTGGCATTCCCGATCTCTCGTTCTACTACATGAAATGAACATAGTTATTCATTATTCTTTGACCTATTATCCCTCATTCGTTTCAAATGAATGATAAAACCCAACTTCCTATATATTTGCAATTAGGTCCATAAAGTTATTTTTCTTTAATTTTAAGTCCCCATTGCCGGATTTTTCCTCTTATTTGAGTACCAAAACTTTTAAAATTTATCATAGGACCTCAATTTATTCACATTCACAAAAAAGGGTTTAATTACCCAAATTTCCATTTTGGTCCGTCAACTTTTCCAAAATTACCATTTTGCCCTTCCTTTACAAAAAGGGTAAATTTTACCCCAAAAATTCTAAAATTTCTCAATTGGCCCTCTAATATTCTTATCGTGCCCAATTGACCCTCAATTTTAGAAAATTTCATTTTGGTCTCTCAAATTTTTTGAAAATCCCCAATTACCACAAATTTTCCCCCAATTTCAACTGTTTAACACAACCGGATTTGATTTTATCAAATTGACCGATCAAAAAAGGGTTTAAGTCCCTATTGCCGGGTTTTTCCTCCAATTTGAGTCCCGAAACTTTTAAAATTTATCTTAGGACCTCAATTTATTCACATTCACAAAAAAGGGTTTAATTTCCCAAATTTCCATTTTGGTCCCTCACCTTTTCCAAAATTACCATTTTGCCCTTCCTTTACAAAAAGGGTAAATTTTACCCCAAAAATTCTAATATTTCTCAATTGGCCCTCTAATATTCGTATCGTGCCCAATTAACCATCAATTTTAGAAAATTTCATTTTGGTCTCTCGAATTTTTTGAAAATCCCCAATTACCCCAAATTTTCCCCCAATTTCAACTCTTTAACACAACCGGATTTGATTTTATCAAATTAACCGATCAAAAAAGGGTTTAAGTCCCTATTGCCGGGTTTTTCCTCTTATTTGAGTCCCGAAACTTTTAAAATTTATCTTAGGACCTCAATTTATTCACATTCACAAAAAAGGGTTTAATTTCCCAAATTTCCATTTTGGTCCCTCAACTTTTCCAAAATTACCATTTTGCCATTCATTTACAAAAAGGGTAAATTTTACCCCAAAAATACTAAAATTTCTCAATTGGCCCTCTAATATTCTTATCATGCCCAATTACCCCTCAATTTTAGAAAATTTCATTTTGGTCTCTCGAATTTTTTAAAATCCCCAATTTCCCAATATTTTCCCCCAATTTCAACTATTTAACACAACCGGATTTGATTTTATCAAACTGACCGATCAAAAAAGGGTTTAAGTCCCTATTGCCGGGTTTTTCCTCCAATTTGAGTCCCGAAGCTTTTAAAATTTATCTTAGGACCTCAATTTATTCACATTCACAAAAAAGGGTTTAATTTCCCAAATTTCAATTTTGGTCCCTCAACTTTTCCAAAGTTACCATTTTGCCCTTCCTTTACAAAAAGGCTAAATTTTACCCCAAAAATTCTATAATTTCTCAATTGGCCCTCTAATATTCTTATCATGCCCAATTGACCCTCAATTTTAGAAAATTTCATTTTGGTCCTCGAATTTTTTGAAAATACCCAATTTCCCCAAATTTAACACAACCGGATTTGATTTTATCAAACTGACCGATCAAAAAAGGGTTTAAGTCCCTATTGCCGGGTTTTTCCTCCAATTTGAGTCCCGAAGCTTTTAAAATTTATCTTAGGACCTCAATTTATTCACATTCACAAAAAAGGGTTTAATTTCCCAAATTTCAATTTTGGTCCCTCAACTTTTCCAAAGTTACCATTTTGCCCTTCCTTTACAAAAAGGGTAAATTTTACCCCAAAAATTCTATAATTTCTCAATTGGCCCTCTAATATTCTTATCATGCCCAATTGACCCTCAATTTTAGAAAATTTCATTTTGGTCTCTCGAATTTTTTGAAAATACCCAATTTCCCCAAATTTTCCCCCAATTTGAACTTTTTAACACAACCGGATTTGATTTTATCAAATTGACCGATCAAAAAAGGGTTTAAGTCCCCATTGCCGGGTTTTTCCTCCAATTTGAGTCCCGAAGCTTTTAAAATTTATCTTAGGACCTCAATTTATTCACATTCACAAAAAAGGGTTTAATTTCCCAAATTTCCATTTTGGTCCGTCAACTTTTCCAAAGTTACCATTTTGCCCTTCCTTTACAAAAAGGGTAAATTTTACCCCAAAAATTCTATAATTTCTCAATTGGCCCTCTAATATTCTTATCATGCCCAATTGACCCTCAATTTTAGAAAATTTCATTTTGGTCCCTCGAATTTTTTGAAAATACCCAATTTCCCCAAATTTTCCCCCAATTTTAACTTTTTAACACAACCGGATTTGATTTTATCAAATTGACCGATCAAAAAAGGGTTTAAGTCCCCATTGCCGGATTTTTCCTCCAATTTGAGTCCCGAAACTTTTAAAATTTATCATAGGACCTCAATTTATTCACATTCATAAAAAAAGAATTTAATTACCCAAATTTCCATTTTGGTCCCACAACTTTTCCAAAATTACCATTTTCCCTTCTTATACAAAAAGGGTAAATTTTACCCCAAAAATTCTACAATTTCTCAATTGGCCCTCTAATATTCGTATTGCCGGGTTTTTCCTCCACTTTGAGTCTCGAAGCTTTTAAAATTTATCTTAGGACCTCAATTTATTCACATTCACAAAAAAGGGTTTAAGTTCCCAAATTTCCATTTTGGTCCCTCAACTTTTCCAAAATTACCATTTTGCCCTTCCTTTACAAAAAGGGTAAATTTTACCCCAAACATTCTAAAATTTCTCAATTGGCCCTCTAATATTCTCATCATGCCCAATTAACCCTCAATTTTATAAAATTTCATTTTGGTCTCTCGAATTTTTTGAAAATCCCCAATTTCCCCATATTTTCCCCCAATTTCAACTCTTTAACACAACCGGGTTTGATTTTATCAAATATACCGATCAAAAAAGGGTTTAAGTCCCTATTGCCTGGTTTTTCCTCCAATTTAAGTCCCGAAACTTTGATAATTTATTTTAGGTCCTTACTTTATTCACATTCACAAAAAAGGGTTTAATTTCCCAAATTTCCATTTTGGTCCGTCAACTTTTCCAAAATTACCATTTTGACCTTCCTTTACAAAAAGGGTAAATTTTACCCCAAAAATTCTAAAATTTCTCAATTGGCCCTCTAATATTCTTATCGTGCCCAATTGACCCTCAATTTTAGAAAATTTCATTTTGGTCTCTCGAATTTTTTGAAAATCCCCAAATACCCCAAATTTTCCCCCAAGTTCAACTGTTTAACACAACCGGATTTGATTTTATCAAATTAACCGATCAAAAAAGGGTTTAAGTCCCTATTGCCGGGTTTTTCCTCCAATTTGAGTCCCGAAACTTTTAAAATTTATCTTAGGACCTCAATTTATTCACATTCACAAAAAAGGGTTTAATTTCCCAAATTTCCATTTTGGTCCCTCAACTTTTCCAAAATTACCATTTTGCCCTTCCTTTACAAAAAGGGTAAATTTTACCCCAAAAATTCTACAATTTCTCAATTGGCCCTCTAATATTCGTATCGTGCCCAATTAACCCTCAATTTTATAAAATTTCATTTTGGTCTCTCAAATTTTTTCAAAATCCCCAATTTCCCCATATTTTCCCCCAATTTCAACTCTTTAACACAATCGGGTTTGATTTTATCAAATATACCGATCAAAAAAGGGTTTAAGTCCCTATTGCCGAGTTTTTCCTCCAATTTAAGTCCCGAAACTTTGATAATTTATTTTAGGTCCTCACTTTATTCACATTCACAAAAAAGGGTTTAATTTCCCAAATTTCCATTTTGGTCCGTCAACTTTTCCAAAATTACCATTTTGACCTTCCTTTACAAAAAGGGTAAATTTTACCCCAAAAATTCTAAAATTTCTCAATTGGCCCTCTAATATTCTTATCGTGCCCAATTGACCCTCAATTTTAGAAAATTTCATTTTGGTCTCTCGAATTTTTTTAAAATCACCAAATACCCCAAATTTTCCCCCAAGTTCAACTGTTTAACACAACCGGATTTGATTTTATCAAATTGACCGATCAAAAAAGGGTTTAAGTCCCTATTGCCGGGTTTTTCCTCCAATTTGAGTCCCGAAACTTTTAAAATTTATCTTAGGACCTCAATTTATTCACATTCACAAAAAAGGGTTTAATTTCCCAAATTTCCATTTTGGTCCCTCAACTTTTCCAAAATTACCATTTTGCCCTTCCTTTACAAAAAGGGTAAATTTTACCCCAAAAATTCTACAATTTCTCAATTGGCCCTCTAATATTCGTATCGTGCCCAATTAACCATCAATTTTAGAAAATTTCATTTTGGTCTCTCGAATTTTTTGAAAATCCCCAATTACCCCAAATTTTCCCCCAATTTCAACTCCTTAACACAACCGGATTTGATTTTATCAAATTAACCGATCAAGAAAGGGTTTAAGTCCCTATTGCCGGGTTTTTCCTCTTATTTGAGTCTCGAAACTTTAAAAATTTATCTTAGGACCTCAATTTATTGACATTCACAAAAAAGGGTTTAATTTCCCAAATTTCCATTTTGGTCCCTCAACTTTTCCAAAATTACCATTTTGCCATTCATTTACAAAAAGGGTAAATTTTACCCCAAAAATACTAAAATTTCTCAATTGGCCCTCTAATATTCTTATCATGCCCAATTGCCCCTCAATTTTAGAAAATTTCATTTTGGTCTCTCGAATTTTTCTAAAATCCCCAATTTCCCCAAATTTTCCCCCAATTTCAACTATTTAACACAACCGGATTTGATTTTTTCAAACTGACCGATCAAAAAAGGGTTTAAGTCCCTATTGCCGGGTTTTTCCTCCAATTTGAGTCCCGAAGCTTTTAAAATTTATCTTAGGACCTCAATTTATTCATATTCACAAAAAAGGGTTTAATTTCCCAAATTTCCATTTTGGTCCCTCAACTTTTCCAAAGTTACCATTTTGCCCTTCCTTTACAAAAAGTGTAAATTTTACCCCAAAAATTCTATAATTTCTCAATTGGCCCTCTAATATTCTTATCATGCCCAATTGACCCTCAATTTTAGAAAATTTCATTTTGGTCCCTCGAATTTTTTGAAAATCCCCAATTTCCCCAAATTTTCCCCCAATTTGAACTTTTTAACACAACCGGATTTGATTTTATCAAATTGACCGATCAAAAAAGGGTTTAAGTCCCCATTGCCGGGTTTTTCCTCCAATTTGAGTCCAGAAACTTTTAAAATTTATCATAGGACCTCAATTTATTCACATTCACAAAAAAGGATTTAATTACCCAAATTTCCATTTTGGTCCCACAACTATTCCAAAATTACCATTTTGCCCTTCTTTTACAAAAAGGGTAAATTTTACCCCAAAAATTCTACAATTTCTCAATTGGCCCTCTAATATTCGTATTGCCGGGTTTTTCCTCCAATTTGAGTCTCGAAGCTTTTAAAAATTATCTTATTACCTCAATTTATTCACATTCACAAAAAAGGGTTTAATTTCCCAAATTTCCATTTTGGTCCCTCAACTTTTCCAAAATTACCATTTTTCCCTTCCTTTACAAAAAGGGTAAATTTTACCCCCAAAATTCTAAAATTTCTCAATTGGCCCTCTAATATTCTTATCATGCCCAATTGACCCTCAATTTTAGAAAATCCCCAATTTCCCCAACATTTCCCCCAATTTCAACTATTTAACACAACCGGATTTGAGTTTATCAAATTGACCGATCAAAAAAGGGTTTAAGTCCCTATTGCCGGGTTTTTCCTCCAATTTGAGTCCCGAAGCTTTTAAATTTTATCTCAAGACCTCAATTTATTCACATTCCCAAGAAAGGGTTTAATTTCCCAAATTTCCATTTTGTTCCATCAACCTTTCCAAAATTACCATTTTGCCCTTCCTTTACAAAAAAGGTAAATTTTACCCAAAAATTTTAAAAATTTCTCAATTCGCCCTCTAATATTCTTATCGTGCCCAATTGACCCTTAATTTTAGAAAATTTCATTTTCGTCTCTCGAATTTTTTGAAAATCCCCAATTACCCCAAATTTTCCCCCAATTTCGACTGTTTAACACAACCGGATTTGATTTTATCAAATTGACCAATCAAAAAAGGGTTTAAGACCCTATTGACGGGTTTTTCCTCCAATTTGAGTCCCGAAACTTTTAAAATTTTTCTTAGGACCTCAATTTATTCACATTCACAAAAAAGGGTTTAATTTTCAAAATTTCCATTTTGGTCCCTCAACTTTTCCAAAATTACCATTTTGCCCTTCCTTTACAAAAAGGCTAAATTTTACCCCAAAAATTCTAAAATTTCTCAGTTGGCACTCTAATATTCTTATCACGCCCAATTGACCCTCAATTTTAGAAAATTTCATTTTGGTCCCTCGAATTTTTTGAAAATCCCGAATTTCCCCAAATTTTCCCCTAATTTCAACTCTTTAACACAACCGGATTTGATTTTATCAAATTGACTGATCAAAAAAGGGTTTAGGTCCCTATTGCCGGGTTTTTCCTCCAATTTAAGTCCCGAAACTTTTAAAATTTATCTTAGGACCTTAATTTATTCACATTCACAACAAAGGGTTTAATTTCCCAAATTTCCATTTTGGTCCCTCCCTTTTCCAAAATTAGCATTTTGCCCTTCCTTTACAAAAAGGGTAAATTTTACCCCAAAAATTCTAAAATTTCTCAGTTGGCCCTCTAATATTCTTATCACGCCCAATTGACCCTCAATTTTAGAAAATTTCATTTTGTTCACTCGAATTTTTTGAAAATCCCCAATTTTCCCAAATTTTCACCCAATTTCAACTCTTTAACACAACCGGATTTGATTTTATCAAACTGGCCGATCAAAAAAGGGTTTAAGTCCCTATTGCCGGGTTTTTCCTCCAATTTGAGTCCCGAAGCTTTTAAAATTTATCTTAGGACCTCAATTTATTCACATTCCCAAAAAAGGGTTTAATTTCCCTCATTTCCATTTTGGTCCCTCACCTTTTCCAAAATTACCATTATGCCCTTCCTTTACAAAAAGGGTAAATTTTACCCCAAAAATTCGAAAATTTCTCAATTGGCCCTCTAATATTCTTATTGTGCCCAATTGACCCTCAATTTTAGAAAATTTCATTTTGGTCTCTCGAATTTTTTGAAAATCCCCAATTACCCCAAATTTTCCCCCAATTTCAATTGTTAAACACAACCGGATTTGATTTTATCAAATTGACCGATCAAAAAAGGGTTTAAGTCCCTACTGCAGGGTTTTTCCTCCAATTTCAGTACCGAAACTTTTAAAATTTATCTTAGTACCTCAATTTATTCACATTCACAAAAAAGGTTTAAGTTCCCAAATTTCCATTTTGGTCCCTGAACTTTTCCAAAATTACCATTTTGCCCTTCCTTTACAAAAAGGGTAAATTTTACCCCAAAAATTCTACAATTTCTCAATTGGCCCTCTAATATTCTTATCGTGCCCAATTAAACCTCAATTTTAGAAAATTTCATTTTGGTCTCTCGAATTTTTTGAAAATCCCCAATTACCCCAAATTTTCCCCCAATTTCAACTTTTTAACACAACCGGATTTGATTTTATTAAATTAACCAATCAAAAAAGGGTTTAAGTCCCAATTGCCGCGTTTTTCCTCTTATTTGAGTCCCGAAACTTTTAAAATTTATCTTAGGACCTCAATTTATTCACATTCACAAAAAAGGGTTTAATTTCCGAAATTTCCATTTTGGTCCGTCAACTTTTCCAAAATTACCATTTTGCCCTTCCTTTACAAAAAGGCTAAATTTTACCCCAAAAATTCTAAAATTTCTCAATTGGCCCTCTAATATTCTTATCGTGCCCAATTGACCCTCAATTTTAGAAAATTTCATTTTGGTCTCTCGAATTTTTTGAAAATCCCAAATTACCCCAAATTTTCCCCCAATTTCAACTGTTTAACACATCCGGATTTGATTTTATCAAATTGACCGATCTAAAAAGGATTTAAGACCCTGTTGACGGGTTTTTCCTCCAATTTGAGTCCCGAAACTTTTAAAATTTATCTTAGGACCTCAATTTATTCACATTCACAAAAAAGGGTTTAATTTCCCAAATTTCCATTTTGGTCCCTCAACTTTTCCAAAATTACCATTTTGCCCTTCCTTTACAAAAAGGCTAAATTTTACCCCAAAAATTCTAAAATTTCTCAGTTGGCACTCTAATATTCTTATCACGCCCAATTGACCCTCAATTTTAGAAAATTTCATTTTGGTCCCTCGAATTTTTTGAAAATCCCGAATTTCCCCAAATTTTCCCCTAATTTCAACTCTTTAACACAACCGGATTTGATTTTATCAAATTGACTGATCAAAAAAGGGTTTAGGTCCCTATTGCCGGGTTTTTCCTCCAATTTAAGTCCCGAAACTTTTAAAATTTATCTTAGGACCTCAATTTATTCACATTCACAACAAAGGGTTTAATTTCCCAAATTTCCATTTTGGTCCCTCCCTTTTCCAAAATTAGCATTTTGCCCTTCCTTTACAAAAAGGGTAAATTTTACCCCAAAAATTCTAAAATTTCTCAGTTGGCCCTCTAATATTCTTATCACGCCCAATTGACCCTCAATTTTAGAAAATTTCATTTTGTTCACTCGAATTTTTTGAAAATCCCCAATTTTCCCAAATTTTCACCCAATTTCAACTCTTTAACACAACCGGATTTGATTTTATCAAACTGGCCGATCAAAAAAGGGTTTAAGTCCCTATTGCCGGGTTTTTCCTCCAATTTAAGTCCCGAAACTTTTAAAATTTATCTTAGGACCTCAATTTATTCACATTCACAACAAAGGGTTTAATTTCCCAAATTTCCATTTTGGTCCCTCCCTTTTCCAAAATTAGCATTTTGCCCTTCCTTTACAAAAAGGGTAAATTTTACCCCAAAAATTCTAAAATTTCTCAGTTGGCCCTCTAATATTCTTATCACGCCCAATTGACCCTCAATTTTAGAAAATTTCATTTTGTTCACTCGAATTTTTTGAAGATCCCCAATTTCCCCAAATTTTCACCCAATTTCAACTCTTTAACACAACCGGATTTGATTTTATCAAACTGGCCGATCAAAAAAGGGTTTAAGTCCCTATTGCCGGGTTTTTCCTCCAATTTGAGTCCCGAAGCTTTTAAAATTTATCTTAGGACCTCAATTTATTCACATTCCCAAAAAAGGGTTTAATTTCCCTCATTTCCATTTTGGTCCCTCACCTTTTCCAAAATTACCATTATGCCCTTCCTTTACAAAAAGGGTAAATTTTACCCCAAAAATTCGAAAATTTCTCAATTGGCCCTCTAATATTCTTATTGTGCCCAATTGACCCTCAATTTTAGAAAATTTCATTTTGGTCTCTCGAATTTTTTGAAAATCCCCAATTACCCCAAATTTTCCCCCAATTTCAATTGTTAAACACAACCGGATTTGATTTTATCAAATTGACCGATCAAAAAAGGGTTTAAGTCCCTACTGCAGGGTTTTTCCTCCAATTTCAGTCCCGAAACTTTTAAAATTTATCTTAGTACCTCAATTTATTCACATTCACAAAAAAGGTTTAAGTTCCCGAATTTCCATTTTGGTCCCTGAACTTTTCCAAAATTACCATTTTGCCCTTCCTTTACAAAAAGGGTAAATTTTACCCCAAAAATTCTACAATTTCTCAATTGGCCCTCTAATATTCTTATCGTGCCCAATTAAACCTCAATTTTAGAAAATTTCATTTTGGTCTCTCGAATTTTTTGAAAATCCCCAATTACCCCAAATTTTCCCCCAATTTCAACTTTTTAACACAACCGGATTTGATTTTATTAAATTAACCAATCAAAAAAGGGTTTAAGTCCCAATTGCCGCGTTTTTCCTCTTATTTGAGTCCCGAAACTTTTAAAATTTATCTTAGGACCTCAATTTATTCACATTCACAAAAAAGGGTTTAATTTCCGAAATTTCCATTTTGGTCCGTCAACTTTTCCAAAATTACCATTTTGCCCTTCCTTTACAAAAAGGCTAAATTTTACCCCAAAAATTCTAAAATTTCTCAATTGGCCCTCTAATATTCTTATCGTGCCCAATTGACCCTCAATTTTAGAAAATTTCATTTTGGTCTCTCGAATTTTTTGAAAATCCCAAATTACCCCAAATTTTCCCCCAATTTCAACTGTTTAACACATCCGGATTTGATTTTATCAAATTGACCGATCTAAAAAGGATTTAAGACCCTGTTGACGGGTTTTTCCTCCAATTTGAGTCCCGAAACTTTTAAAATTTATCTTAGGACCTCAATTTATTCACATTCACAAAAAAGGGTTTAATTTCCCAAATTTCCATTTTGGTCCCTCAACTTTTCCAAAATTACCATTTTGCCCTTCCTTTACAAAAAGGCTAAATTTTACCCCAAAAATTCTAAAATTTCTCAATTGGCCCTCTAATATTCTTATCATGACCAACTGACCCTCAATTTTAGAAAATTTCATTTTGGTCTCTCGAATTTTTTGAAAATCCCCAATTACCCAAAATTTTCCCCCAATTTCGACTGTTTAACACAACCGGATTTGATTTTATCAAATTGACCAATCAAAAAAGGGTTTAAGACCCTATTGACGGGTTTTTCCTCCAATTTGAGTCCCGAAACTTTTAAAATTTTTCTTAGGACCTCAATTTATTCACATTCACAAAAAAGGGTTTAATTTCCCAAATTTCCATTTTGGTCCCTCAACTTTTCCAAAATTACCATTTTGCCCTTCCTTTACAAAAAGGCTAAATTTTACCCCAAAAATTCTAAAATTTCTCAGTTGGCACTCTAATATTCTTATCACGCCCAATTGACCCTCAATTTTAGAAAATTTCATTTTGGTCCCTCGAATTTTTTGAAAATCCCGAATTTCCCCAAATTTTCCCCTAATTTCAACTCTTTAACACAACCGGATTTGATTTTATCAAATTGACTGATCAAAAAAGGGTTTAGGTCCCTATTGCCGGGTTTTTCCTCCAATTTAAGTCCCGAAACTTTTAAAATTTATCTTAGGACCTCAATTTATTCACATTCACAACAAAGGGTTTAATTTCCCAAATTTCCATTTTGGTCCCTCCCTTTTCCAAAATTAGCATTTTGCCCTTCCTTTACAAAAAGGGTAAATTTTACCCCAAAAATTCTAAAATTTCTCAGTTGGCCCTCTAATATTCTTATCACGCCCAATTGACCCTCAATTTTAGAAAATTTCATTTTGTTCACTCGAATTTTTTGAAAATCCCCAATTTCCCCAAATTTTCACCCAATTTCAACTCTTTAACACAACCGGATTTGATTTTATCAAACTGGCCGATCAAAAAAGGGTTTAAGTCCCTATTGCCGGGTTTTTCCTCCAATTTGAGTCCCGAAGCTTTTAAAATTTATCTTAGGACCTCAATTTATTCACATTCCCAAAAAAGGGTTTAATTTCCCTCATTTCCATTTTGGTCCCTCACCTTTTCCAAAATTACCATTATGCCCTTCCTTTACAAAAAGGGTAAATTTTACCCCAAAAATTCGAAAATTTCTCAATTGGCCCTCTAATATTCTTATTGTGCCCAATTGACCCTCAATTTTAGAAAATTTCATTTTGGTCTCTCGAATTTTTTGAAAATCCCCAATTACCCCAAATTTTCCCCCAATTTCAATTGTTAAACACAACCGGATTTGATTTTATCAAATTGACCGATCAAAAAAGGGTTTAAGTCCCTACTGCAGGGTTTTTCCTCCAATTTCAGTACCGAAACTTTTAAAATTTATCTTAGTACCTCAATTTATTCACATTCACAAAAAAGGTTTAAGTTCCCAAATTTCCATTTTGGTCCCTGAACTTTTCCAAAATTACCATTTTGCCCTTCCTTTACAAAAAGGGTAAATTTTACCCCAAAAATTCTACAATTTCTCAATTGGCCCTCTAATATTCTTATCGTGCCCAATTAAACCTCAATTTTAGAAAATTTCATTTTGGTCTCTCGAATTTTTTGAAAATCCCCAATTACCCCAAATTTTCCCCCAATTTCAACTTTTTAACACAACCGGATTTGATTTTATTAAATTAACCAATCAAAAAAGGGTTTAAGTCCCAATTGCCGCGTTTTTCCTCTTATTTGAGTCCCGAAACTTTTAAAATTTATCTTAGGACCTCAATTTATTCACATTCACAAAAAAGGGTTTAATTTCCGAAATTTCCATTTTGGTCCGTCAACTTTTCCAAAATTACCATTTTGCCCTTCCTTTACAAAAAGGCTAAATTTTACCCCAAAAATTCTAAAATTTCTCAATTGGCCCTCTAATATTCTTATCGTGCCCAATTGACCCTCAATTTTAGAAAATTTCATTTTGGTCTCTCGAATTTTTTGAAAATCCCAAATTACCCCAAATTTTCCCCCAATTTCAACTGTTTAACACATCCGGATTTGATTTTATCAAATTGACCGATCTAAAAAGGATTTAAGACCCTGTTGACGGGTTTTTCCTCCAATTTGAGTCCCGAAACTTTTAAAATTTATCTTAGGACCTCAATTTATTCACATTCACAAAAAAGGGTTTAATTTCCCAAATTTCCATTTTGGTCCCTCAACTTTTCCAAAATTACCATTTTGCCCTTCCTTTACAAAAAGGCTAAATTTTACCCCAAAAATTCTAAAATTTCTCAGTTGGCACTCTAATATTCTTATCACGCCCAATTGACCCTCAATTTTAGAAAATTTCATTTTGGTCCCTCGAATTTTTTGAAAATCCCGAATTTCCCCAAATTTTCCCCTAATTTCAACTCTTTAACACAACCGGATTTGATTTTATCAAATTGACTGATCAAAAAAGGGTTTAGGTCCCTATTGCCGGGTTTTTCCTCCAATTTAAGTCCCGAAACTTTTAAAATTTATCTTAGGACCTCAATTTATTCACATTCACAACAAAGGGTTTAATTTCCCAAATTTCCATTTTGGTCCCTCCCTTTTCCAAAATTAGCATTTTGCCCTTCCTTTACAAAAAGGGTAAATTTTACCCCAAAAATTCTAAAATTTCTCAGTTGGCCCTCTAATATTCTTATCACGCCCAATTGACCCTCAATTTTAGAAAATTTCATTTTGTTCACTCGAATTTTTTGAAAATCCCCAATTTTCCCAAATTTTCACCCAATTTCAACTCTTTAACACAACCGGATTTGATTTTATCAAACTGGCCGATCAAAAAAGGGTTTAAGTCCCTATTGCCGGGTTTTTCCTCCAATTTAAGTCCCGAAACTTTTAAAATTTATCTTAGGACCTCAATTTATTCACATTCACAACAAAGGGTTTAATTTCCCAAATTTCCATTTTGGTCCCTCCCTTTTCCAAAATTAGCATTTTGCCCTTCCTTTACAAAAAGGGTAAATTTTACCCCAAAAATTCTAAAATTTCTCAGTTGGCCCTCTAATATTCTTATCACGCCCAATTGACCCTCAATTTTAGAAAATTTCATTTTGTTCACTCGAATTTTTTGAAAATCCCCAATTACCCCAAATTTTCCCCCAATTTCAATTGTTAAACACAACCGGATTTGATTTTATCAAATTGACCGATCAAAAAAGGGTTTAAGTCCCTACTGCAGGGTTTTTCCTCCAATTTCAGTCCCGAAACTTTTAAAATTTATCTTAGTACCTCAATTTATTCACATTCACAAAAAAGGTTTAAGTTCCCGAATTTCCATTTTGGTCCCTGAACTTTTCCAAAATTACCATTTTGCCCTTCCTTTACAAAAAGGGTAAATTTTACCCCAAAAATTCGAAAATTTCTCAATTGGCCCTCTAATATTCTTATTGTGCCCAATTGACCCTCAATTTTAGAAAATTTCATTTTGGTCTCTCGAATTTTTTGAAAATCCCCAATTACCCCAAATTTTCCCCCAATTTCAATTGTTAAACACAACCGGATTTGATTTTATCAAATTGACCGATCAAAAAAGGGTTTAAGTCCCTACTGCAGGGTTTTTCCTCCAATTTCAGTCCCGAAACTTTTAAAATTTATCTTAGTACCTCAATTTATTCACATTCACAAAAAAGGTTTAAGTTCCCGAATTTCCATTTTGGTCCCTGAACTTTTCCAAAATTACCATTTTGCCCTTCCTTTACAAAAAGGGTAAATTTTACCCCAAAAATTCTACAATTTCTCAATTGGCCCTCTAATATTCTTATCGTGCCCAATTAAACCTCAATTTTAGAAAATTTCATTTTGGTCTCTCGAATTTTTTGAAAATCCCCAATTACCCCAAATTTTCCCCCAATTTCAACTTTTTAACACAACCGGATTTGATTTTATTAAATTAACCAATCAAAAAAGGGTTTAAGTCCCAATTGCCGCGTTTTTCCTCTTATTTGAGTCCCGAAACTTTTAAAATTTATCTTAGGACCTCAATTTATTCACATTCACAAAAAAGGGTTTAATTTCCGAAATTTCCATTTTGGTCCGTCAACTTTTCCAAAATTACCATTTTGCCCTTCCTTTACAAAAAGGGTAAATTTTACCCCAAAAATTCTAAAATTTCTCAATTGGCCCTCTAATATTCTTATCGTGCCCAATTGACCCTCAATTTTAGAAAATTTCATTTTGGTCTCTCGAATTTTTTGAAAATCCCAAATTACCCCAAATTTTCCCCCAATTTCAACTGTTTAACACATCCGGATTTGATTTTATCAAATTGACCGATCTAAAAAGGATTTAAGACCCTGTTGACGGGTTTTTCCTCCAATTTGAGTCCCGAAACTTTTAAAATTTATCTTAGGACCTCAATTTATTCACATTCACAAAAAAGGGTTTAATTTCCCAAATTTCCATTTTGGTCCCTCAACTTTTCCAAAATTACCATTTTGCCCTTCCTTTACAAAAAGGCTAAATTTTACCC